>CAJNDT010004334.1:817500-1182500 GCA_905221615.1 Symbiodinium sp. CCMP2592 | reverse complement strand
CTTTTCTTTATCAAGAGGCTGCTGGCAGTGAGGGCAGCCATGCAACAGCCCTTTGGGGCCGAGTTCGCTTATGCCCTTGGGACGGTAATCGCCCCATACTGCGAGGCGATGGTGCAGCAAAGGTCCACTGCTGCAATGGCTTCGTTCGTGCAGAACCTGAGGCCGGAGGAGGTGACGCAGGGCACGGACGATCGCCGCCAGCAGCAGCAAATGCTGTACGAGCACGCAGATCAGCTGATGCAGCAACACATGCAGGCTACAGGGGCGATGCCGGTGCAGGCAAGCGAGAAGCAGAAGCAGGGCATGGGCGAGGGATCCAAGCCGCAGGATGGGCCCAAGGCGACGAATCCTACGCCTCCGGCCGATGCGAGCCCATCGCAGCAAGAGCAGCCGAAGATCACGGTGGATCCACCTCCTTCGAAGGGCCATGCAAGAAAGGTGGCCAGGTACAGGACGGAGGGCGGCACCTTGGAGGTCTTCCTCCGCTTTGTGCCGAAAGGCTGTGAAGCAGTCGAGCCGGCCGTGATTGAAGGGCAGGGCTCTGATGCCCCAGTGCCGGGCAGTGCTCAGGCCTCAAGCTTTGTGCCACCGCCTGCGAGTACGACTACGAATGCACCGCCCCCGCCACCTCCGCCGCCCGACAGCCCGCCGCACATGGAGTCCAGACCGAAGGTTCCGTCGCCAGCAGCACCGCCCAAAGCTCGGCCGCAGCAGTCCACGCCGGGCGAGATCGTCGTGCTGCCGAAGCTTGTCAGTGTTAAGTTCATATTGTGGTAAGAATCAGATTCAATCCGACCTGTTCTCGGTGTCGTTCCCATACAACAGAAAGAGGATGAAAGCAGCCTTTCTATCTGGCGACAAGCGATGTGTTTGCAGTCGTGACAAACTGAACTCAATTAATTATGATTCTTGTTGAGGTGAAAATATTTTCACGAATGTAACTAGTTAGTAATTAGTAAGCCCGATACAAGATGATGCTGATTCGAACATCTTGTTCATATCCACATGAACCATAACCCCCTCAGCTCCAACTGACGTGCACATACACAACCATATGGAGCTCTCAAGTCTATCAGGCTTGCCTATGTTTCGTTTTTGTAGCTCCACTTGTCGTCGTAGTTGCAGGTTGCCATCACCAACAAGGTTTGTTGGCCCGAGCATGACCGTCCATGACTGTTTGTGTTGAATGACCAGCCAGCTGTGCTGTTCAAACACGATTCCTAGCTGAGCTGTGCACACAGGATGCATTTTCTCAAGTTACATAGTTCCCCAGTCGCACATACACATAGTATGTATATATATATATATATATATATATGTGTGTGTGTGTGCATATATGCACGTGTATGATTGAAAGTAGGAGTCTAAAGACTATTCCAACGAATTAACCCTGTAAGCAACAGCAACACAACAATACCCCAGTTGAACAAACATGTATATACACACTCAGTAAATACATGCATACCTACATACATACTTATATAAAACACATACATATAAATATGTGTGTATATATATATATATATATATATATATATGTCCAGATGTATGCATGCATGTATGTAAGTAGGTATGTGTGGGGACTTGTGCATGTATGTATGTACGCATGTACATCTATAAATCTTTTCGATACACACAAACACATATACATATACATATACATGTACATTTACATATACTTATATATATACATATATACACACATATATATATGTATGTCTCTGTGTGTCTCTGTTAGACATACATGTATTTTTTCATCAGGTCTGTGTATGTAAGTACAAGTATATGCATACATATAGTTACATGGAAACATATTCGTTGTAAACCTCTCTTGGTGTTTCTTTGGCAACTGAGGGGCGAGAGCAAGCGACAAGCAGAGCAGCGGCACTTCGGCAGCGACCGCAAGCGATCCCGTGGCGGCCAGTATCGGCATCAGTGGTGAGCTGTTGTCGCCAGCGGATTCTGCTGTACAGAAAGCAGAAAGAAGCTGCCTCAAATTTTGATGTTCACCCTTGGCTAAGCTTGGGACCCCTGGGCCTTGGATACAAAGGAGAGCCGATCTTTGTTGGCATAGGTAGCAGCCTTCTCTTGTGGTTTTGCTGAGTGCTTGAAACTGATCTGCTCCAGGACGCCGAGGAGGATATGAAGAAGATGGCAGCCAGGACCCCCGCCAAGGAAGGTGAGGGCAAGGAAGAGAAGCCGGAAACCCCGGCATCGAAAAAACGCCGTGTTCGGAGACGCCTCTTCGAGACCCCCAAGAAGGAGTCTCCGGCCGCAAAGAGTGAAGTCTCGAACGGGGATGACTCGGGCGAGGATGGTGATCTGTTTGCAGGCAGGTTTCGCCTCAAAGCCAGCAGCAGCTTGCCAGCGAAGCGAGAGGCCCTGAATCGTGTGCCGTCCCGGTCCAAGAACAAGAGACGCCGGGCAGGGAGCAGTCCTGGACCCAACACCGGCTCCAAGGCCTCCGAAGCTACCAAGCATGAGGATTTTGAGCCTGAGGATGGCCCTGCTTTGGATGTCAAAGAGGAGGCTGAGCAGGCGAAGAAGCCTGCACCAGCCCCGCCGCCCCCCTTGCAGCCTGCCAGCGAGGTGGACTCCGAGGTCTTGCAGTTCCTTCCCAAAGGTCTTGCCGAGTGACTTGGTTTATGTATTCTCTTGGTGCCCATGGAGTGCAGACATGTCCTCGTGTTGTTAGAATAAATGCAATTCTCGTGCAACAAAGGCCAGATATTGCCATCATCATCGACATCTTGATTTCAGAGGACCTGCTGACGATGCAAGATTGCCAGGAGAACTTGGCGGATCTGGAGACGAGCAGCTCGGCTCTCTTGGGCACGTCTGGATTGCCTTCTTGCAGCATTGACAGTGCCATCTCAGGCGATGTGCTTTCCATGCTGGGGGCAAGTGGACAAGCTTTGTTCTCCAAGCTCACGATCAAAGGGAAGCGAGGATTTTTGGGGTGGCCAGCAAAGCTGAAGGCCAGGAGTTTCCTACATCAGTTGTGCTTTCCTTGTCTCTGAGCGACGGCAGGCTCTCACGCCGCCGGAGGAAGCCGTGAAGGAAGAAGTGAAGGAGGAAGAACCTTTTTCCGCAAGCATGTGTGGTAGATTCATTACATTCTTAGCATGTCGTGAAAGTTCAAGTTTATCTAAGGAATGATCGTGGACCGAGTGCTCCTGGTGCCGTGTTTGACTCGCAGCTCAGTGCCCCTGGACGAAAAGGAGGAATTGGTTTTGTCGTAGTGCGAGCTGACACATGTTGCTTGCTGCATTTCCTGTGTGCACGCAAGCAAAGTCAGAGGTCAAGGCTCAGCATTTGAAACTTCTGTTGCTTGACACGATACCATGGCTGCTCGCCCCTGGCTTTTCAGGCATGGTGCTCCGAGTTGCGACAGTATTAGTAGAATCGTAGAATCGAAGTTGCATGGTCCGGCGGATTAGCCGCCACGCAAAAGCCGAAATCGCCATTGCAAACACATGCATGTCTAGGAAATTTTTCAGTTCACAACACATCCGACTGCCGTCGTGTTAGCTATGGCTGTCCATGGGATCTGACACGCCAGCTGTGTCGAGGCTGTGAAATCTCCGCTGAAATACGAATCGTGGTGCTCCGGGATTTTCGTTTCGGGCGGGTCCAAATCCGGTCCTGGGTTGTAGTATAGTTTAGAAGGGAAGCCGGGGTCCCGGCATTTGTCCGTTCCACTTCAGAACACGTTCTGCATCATTTACACGTTCTGTATGGCCAGTTATACTAAATTTGAACGTTCTGCATGGTGTGCAGGTGACGATTTTTTCGCCTCCCGATCGCCATGTGCCCCAGGCCCAACCGCTGAAGTAGAACGATGAAACACATAAATGCCTAACGTGTGGAAATTTGGAATGCTTCAAGGAAAACCCACGCTTAGATCGTTCTGCTTCAGGAGCCACCAACGTTCTACTTCAGCTGTACCACACCGACCACCTGGTCACCAGGAGGCCAGCACCCGCACGCTGATGTAGAACTCAGCCCAGTTTTGTGGAATGGTGTTTTGCCAAACCGCCATGTGGAATGCAGTGCCAGGCCATGGAGTTCTGGTTAAAGAACAGGATAATTACAAGAAATGGGGAGGCAAGACTTTCTCCGTTCTGCTTCAGAACAACGTTCTGCATCAGTTTGTAGCTACAACACAGTGACCCATGGTGTGGCCCAGGACAGAGGACCCCGTCGAAAAGTCCAAACTTCGAAACAGCTTCCTGGACAAGCTCCGCTTCCTGGACAACAAGACCAAAGCGGGGAATACGCTGGAGGAGAAGATGAAGTTCCTCTCGCCCAAGGATTGGGAGGCCCTTTGCACAGTAGTGGTAGCACCGTTCGAGATGTGCAGCACCCCGCCAAGTCTTGGCAGGCCGTCCTTGACAAGAATCGTGCTTTGGCTGCCGGTGTGGGCCTGTACGTCAGGCCTCATCTTGATCTGGAGGCAAAGCCCGAGCCTGCCGAAGAGCAGGCTTTGGTTGTGGTTGCAGAATCCTCTGTTCCGCAGAAAGAAGCCCGCCCGGACCCGGTGGAATATGCTCGAACCGACATATTTTATCTCCGAACGACGGGTGGCCAGAAGGGTGTCTTTCAAGTTCACAAAGCTCCTCGTCCTGGGGGATTTATGTAGAAGCATCTATGTGCAATACGGACACATGAAATTCTGCCATCGTTTCACCAAGGTGCAACAGCAGGACGCCTCGGAGGGCTATGTTCATATCTTCAGGGTCAACGAGGTGTGGCCATTGTTGAGCAGGGCACAACCCTATCACAACTGGTACACCAAATTGCGACCTGGCTTTCCCAGCCCGCATACGGCCGCATACGCTTCCGCAGGTTTCCGTGGCGAGCAAGATTTGGTATCTGTGTGTATGCACATAATCGAGGCAAGACAACCTCACAGCCGAGATGTCCGAGGAATGGCGGATTACAATTTCGGCCCACCTGCTGAGGCCAACGCAGTACAAAGGGAAGCAAACAGTTGCTTCAGAACAGCGACTCAAGCTGCCTTTTGACGGAGCCACTGCTCTTGGTGTGATGTTCATGGTTTTTTCCTCAGTCAGCAATGAACGGTTTCTTGTCTGTTGATGATCACTGTTTTGTTTTTCCAATGTAGATTCTGAGGCTTGCAGTGTCCTGCAGATTCGTGGCTGCAAGCCAGTTTTGCAGCAGGGTGCCTTACTTGTGTTGGAGACCATCATCTCCAGCTCAGCTCCGGCTGATTTGGAGCTGAACCTGCTGCCGAAGATACCAGCTTGCAGCTCTGCTTCACTACGTGCAACCCCAACCAAGTTTTTAGCAAACCAGAAAGCCAAGGCAAGATCGTCTGCCAGGGCTCGGAAGTGGACCTGCAGAGCCTCGAAGCCTTTTTGGGTTTCATGGATTGGATGCCAAGGTGGGTTTCTTCTTGGTCTTGAATACATATCGTGTTTCAGTGCCGATGGGAGGTGGCAGAAGTCTGGTTTGCTCTCGCCCACGCAGAAGAAGCTTCAAGGAGGACCGAAAGCCCTTACTTTCAGGTTGCTAAGTTTCGCAGGAGTTTGTTATTGTGATTGCCAGGAGTGAGGCTGCCCCTCCTGGTCTTCTTTATCCTGCGAGCCCCACTCAGCGACGAAGTTTCTGAGGCCAAGGGGCTGGCACGCACGACCAGGCTGTTGCATTAGGGCAAGCGGTTGTCCGCTGCAGGGACAAGTTCGAGTCGGACGAGTCCAAAGACGTTTGCTCCATTTGCTGTGCCAAGCCATGGAAGATAATTTTCAGAGAGTGCTTGTTGACAAGATACCCCTGCCAACAGCTGACGACAAGTTTCATCCGGCAAAGACGTGGCCTGGACGGCAAATAGCCGCCTTATTCTGTAATCCCAAGTTTCGCTCGAGTCGCATAGATCACCAGAGAATGTGAATGATACGCTATGCATGACAGTGCTTGCTTCATGCTCATAATCCCAATCCGAGGGACGGACGTGCCCTGAAGAAAGAGGTGAAGCTTCGGAACCTGATGGCCTTGGACCGATTCTTGAATCGTTCCAGCGGCTTTGCCTCCAAAGCTGCCGATCAAAGCTTGGTCGAAATGGGACTCCAAGAACTCAGCCCGTCCCATTACCACAGGCAGGTGATGCACTTGTGTACTGGGGTTGCCGTTCCCTTGGCCATGAAGCTTGTTTTGCCTGCTGCCAGATTATCGTGCGATTTTGCATTTCGTTTCTTTCGGCGAGCAGCAACGGTCCTCCACGAGGACCGATGCAATCATACGCAAGCACATAAGCAGAATGTGAATTCTTGGCTTCAGATGCTTCAGGAGCTGAAGGAGCAGAGGTTCCGGTCCCTGAACCTCATATCCGATGCCAGCCCGAAGGCTCGAATGGACGTTCCTTGAATGCCGAACGTTGTGACAGTTTTTTGGGTGTGCGACTAATTTCTGAGAGCGATGGACCCGAGGTTTGGCTACCCCTCGTGACCGTGGACAGGACGATGGCACCGTGGGTTTTGCAACGTCTCTCGGACTTGCTGCCTTCTACAGCCTCTACGGAAACGAAAATGGAGGAGTGCCAAAGGCTTGCAGACCAGGCAGCACAGGCCGACAGCAAGCAGGCTACGGCACGCAAACTGTGCCCTGGCGGCAGAAATCACTTTGCACCTTGCCAGTATAATCAGTATAAGTTAGGTAAGCACAGGAGAGTACAGTAATTGAGGCCGAAGACGATATCGAAGATCAAGCAGCAACGATTGTCTACGAGAGAGCATCTGAAAGCTGTCATCCATTCGTTGGACCTGCTGGAGTGTGAGCTGCAACCCCCGAAGCAAACACTGGCCGGTGCACGGCCACAGGATCACGTCGTCGTGGAGCAGTACGACAACAAGTGGTCTTTCCGTTGCAACACACAGTCTGGAGAGTCCGAGTGGCTCTGTGTGGACAAAAAACTTCTTCGTTTGGTTTTGCAAGGAGACCAAGGTGGCCCGCTTTATTCGGGCTACCAATACCTCGCCGGGAAAGGTTTTGCTGTGTCCTTCATCAGAGACGAGTCGTGCCTTGGATTCGAGTAGATTTGGTAACAACAACAACAACAACAACAACAACAACAACAACAACAACAACAACAACAGCAACAACAACAACACACAGGACGATTGCAAATTTTCGATGGTTCCCACAGTTGTGTGCAGTGACATTGAGGCACAAATTGCAGAATCACTTTCTGAAGGTTGTCCACTGCACAGCTGGAATCAGACGCCCCTTGTCTCACTGGAAGATGAGTTATGTTCTAGCAACAACATAGCAACCTGTTCGTCTTGCTTAGGTTGCCACATGCTCACAGGGTGGGTAATGAAGGCACGGAAGAGCCCGTGGCACACTGGCCGCATTGGGGAAAGCTGGCGAGCTGCCGGGCTTCGCTATCTTCAAATCGCCTCTAGACTGAAACTATCGGGGCTCCGGTGTTAGAGATGTTCTGAAGCATTCTGGCAGAGCATCTCAGGCTCAGCCAGACGATTGCTTGATGCAGCTCTTTGGCCCAGCTATCCTTGAGGAGACGCCTATCTGCAGTGTGTCGATCGGAGATTGAGGTTTTTGCCAAACTCGTCGTAGGTTCCTCAGATTCTGAGAAAGAAACCATGGTCCCAGGAATGGCTTCAGTTGCAGCAGTGACCCTCTCTTGGATTTCGATCGGATCGTGACGGTGCTACACAAAATTTGCAAGTGCCCTCGGCTGCAATGAAGAGATGCTACCTGTTGAACTTTTGGTTGAGTGGGAGCTGCAACCGTGATTGCTGAAATTGGAAAGAGGCGAAATGGGCCCATCCACAAGGAAGGGCGATGGTGCTCCTGGGCTTTCTGTGCAAGGGCCTTTGCCGGACAGTTCTCTGGGACTTTGCTGATCCTTACATGGGGTGGCATGGAGGCCCGGCGACAACATGTGAAGCTTTCGGTGGCGGTGGCACGGTTGTGGTGTGAGTCCTAGGCGAGGTGGTTTTGGCGGTGGGGGGGGATGTGGTGGTGGGGCGGTTGTGGGTGGTTGGTGAGTGGCGAGAGGTGAGCAGTAGGGGGTTGGTGGGGTGGTGGGTGCTGGGTGGTGACGGTGATGGGTGGTGGTGGGTTCTGGGGGTTTGAGTGGTGTGCTTGTGTTTGTGTGGGTGTGTGCGAGATGCTGTCGGCTGCAGGTGGGACAGAATCCCTTCACGACAATGGCAGGAATTGAGAAGAAAAAGGCAGCAGACGCCGACCGCATTGTGGATATCTGTTTGAAGGACCGCTTCCGCTCGTGTCCCATAACTCCGAAGCATGCAAGGGAACCTTTGTTCAGAGTTGCAGGCATTGTCGGACCCAGAAGTTCAGGGAATGTTCGGTGCACTGAAAGACCTCTGTGATCCTTTCTGTTCGATGGCTAAATGGCTAGCTGCTGGGCCGAAAGTCTGTTCATGCAGTGCTTCGCATGTGCTGGGGCAGCCTGTGTTCACCGGTCTGTTGCATCTAAGCAAAAGAGCAAAGCAAAAGAGCGGGCTTTGCACCGGCACACGCTCTTCTGCAATTCTGCAAAGTATGGAGAGCAGATGAAGGGGATGCTCCAAACCGCCCTCGCTGTGGGAACTGCTGCCAAGATGGGCATCGAGCCTGAGTTGAAGTGTGAAACTGTGAACGGCGAGTCTGCGACTTGGCCACAGTCACAGACACATGTGTCCCTGGAGTGCACTTAGGTGCCCTTTCGCAGTAGATCCTGAGATCAGTAAGTTCAACTCCACGTCTATAATAGGGCTAGTGAAAACACGAAAACCAGTTTGATCTGAAACGTGTGTCGGAAGTTTAATTGATCTCTATCTTGTGCGGCTAGTCCGCACACGGGCGGGTCTCCGCCGAATCGTGCGATTTCAAGCCATGTGACAAAGCAGTGTGCGGCTAGTCCGCACACAGATTGGCCGATTGGCGGCCCTCTGACGAGCCGATAAGCACAAGTAGAGCAGTGTGCGGCTAGCCCGCAAACGGATTGGCTGCCCTCGTTTTGTGCAGTCTCAACATACCAAACAGAAACAAGGTAATTGGTTTTGTAACTTTCAAACAATGAGAAGGTTAGAGAACTCACGCCAAAATCGCCCACGCATGCATCTTGCAGGTCGGACCGATCGTAAACAGTTTGTACAAGTTTTGCTTTAAAGTGAGCACGGAAACTAGGGGGACCCCACACTACATTGAAGTTGAGCGAGGCGAAAGTGTGGCAAATTGCTGCAAGCGAGTCTCGCACTTGAGTCAGTATCTGCTCCCGTGATCAGGGATTGGGGTCCGGATGCTTGGTGGTGCATGTGAACCTCTCCAGAAGCTAACAAAAACTCATACCTGACAGGCTTGATTCGAGATCTGTGGTGGTTGCAGCGGCTATTCCGCTTCCTACGGTCCTACACAATTTTTGCTGTGCTAAGTGACCACAGCAACCGATGGATGTGCGAGTATTCAGTGAACGGTTTCCTTTGTTCCGTTCTTCTGGCCGTTCTGATATGTTTCTGTCCCTCCCAGAAAGCATTCGGAAATTCTCAAGCCCACTATCTGAGGTATTGGTGTTTTCGAAAGCACCCGACCCGATCAAGACGGACATGACATGGGATCATTTGCATGCAACACTGACGAGCTTGCTGGAATTGGAGTTCTATGCCCTATATTTGTGCAGCTCGCCTCAGCGATCGGCCTGCCTCTTGGTGGAAACTGAGGCCGCAGAGATGCAACAGGTGCAGGCGACAGTCTTGAATGAAATGAAGGACGAATGGAACATGCTCCAAGAGATGGAGGGCAACAGAGAGATGCATGCATTGCTGCGAAAGGAATGTCCTTTCGTGTTCTTCCACCACTTCAGGGAGGTGCCCGTCTGTTTCGCACAACACGAATGGAAGATGTGCCCGGACACGTTTTCCTGTGTGCAAGCCTGGTTCCCACGGTTCAGCTTTTCCTCGAATATCGAAGATGTTTTCTCTTCTCTTCAAGATGCATGTCGCCGTGGTGTGAAGAACGGCGACGCAGGATTGAGCAACTTGCAGTGTGTGTCGGTGCGAGCCATTCAACAGAAGATGGATGTGGAGGGTGGCCCGAAGCTTGTGCAGCTCGAAAGCGAGGACTACGAAGGCAATGCCGTTCGCAGTCTGAAGCCCCGCATCTGGGAGTCAGACTCCGCATCCCCGGGTTTCCAGACTACAAATAAAGGGATTCGGGATTCGAATGTGTTCGCACGACGGAGCATTAGGGGTCTGCGAAAGCTTCCTGTGCTTGGATGCAATGAATCCAAGGTGCTGAGATCCGAATAGACGATGTCTTGAAGCCGTACGAGACCACAAGTGCTTACAATCACTGCAAATCCCAGCTCAATTTCCTCAAGGGCTTGAGGCTTGCAAAGAAGTGGCTACAGCGGCAGTAATGACATGTTCGATTGCTCCGGTTTGGATATTCGAGTGCAGTGTGTTCCACTTAGGAGTGGCCGGGATCTGCTCGAAGCTTCGGAGAGCTTTTGGATTTCGGCAATTATGCAAAGGGGCCAGCTGCTTCAAATCGGTGAATCCTTCTACCTCTGTGTGGGCGGGGCCCCCGCAGTGCTCTATGTGCCGGCCTCAACTCAGAGAGTCGGTTGCTCAAGTCACAGAAGCCGACGGACTGTGACAGTATATTGGCAGTGCTGTTCTGTTTAGTTCTTGCCGATGTAAGGCATTGCCGCTGGAGGAACTGAGACTGCTGTTCGATGGACCTGTGCCCCAGGGCACACAGGACGAGTCGCAGATGCTGGCTCAGGCGACCAGGTATGCAGTGAAGGACCCGCTGTTGGAGCATGAGAGGGTGAAGGCCCTGGTGATCAAGATTAGAAATGGGCAGTACCTCGCTTGAGATTTCAGTTTCATGTGCAACAAAAGATTACAAGTGTATACTCAACAGTGCAGTTGTTCAAGGCATCCTCTGCAAGCAATGCTGCTGGATGATATCGCCAATGCTCCGCTGCTGCATAGTCTAGGTCATGTGGCAATGAGTGGGTGTGGCAGGTAATCTTCCCGAGTGAGAACGAAAGCACCTGTTGAGGTCCGAGTTTTCTCCTACACTGTCCACTGGCTCCCTGCAAGCTATTCTGCCAAACTTGGAGTTTCGCTCTGCCTACGAAGGGCAGCAAGTGGACTGCCCCCTGTGGTGGACATGGTGAAAAGCAAAGCCATTGTACGCCTGACATCAGAGCAGCTCTCGAAGCTTTTGGGGGCCCACGGAGTTACAGCAAGAAAAAGCAGCACCAAGACGTTCAAGACGAGACAGCTCATGCAATTGCCCCTTGTCACCCAGCACTGCTCCCAAGAGGAGCTGACAGCTTTGGATGACCTGCTGAAACAGATTGATGCAAAGAGACGAAAGCAGCCAAAGGAAGAGCAGCAAGGGGATGAAGATGAAGAGGAGGCACCGATTGGTGAGATTGTTAGGTTTTCTGAGAAACAAGCAATGTTGGTTCTCAGACTCATTCAAGCAATGGCTCAGGCCTTGGATGAGGCAGGGGACCAGGCTCACGATCCTGCTGTGGAGTTTGCAGAGCAGATGCTTGGACAGATGCCGGACACCGAGGCAGGAATCAAAATCCCTACCCACCCAGTATAAAAAGAGCTAGGATCCCTAGGAACATCAAAGTAGAAAGTTCGTTCCCTATCTATACGAGATTTTTCGCAAAGACAGGACGAGGACGAAGGACAGGGCCCGAATGCTGCTGATCCGGCTGCCGCAGCCGAGGGGGCAGATGGCGAGCCAGGGGATGGCGATCAGCAGGGTGAGCAGAGGATCAGGGCAAGTCGCAAAGCGATGTCGAGCTGCAACTCTGTGCCAGATTGGCTGCAAAGCCGCTATGCCATGCCCGATGACTGCATCGTCACACATTTGGTTCACTCCACGAAGTTGCTGCCACATTTCCAGGTGCGACTGGGATCCGGGAGAACATACGAGGGAAAGATTCTCGGAAGCATCGCATTTTGCAGTCCTGTTTTGTGTTTCGTTCGCCAAGAGTATAATAACCCGACCGGTGATTTCGGTTTCGATCTCTCAGTTCGCAACCGTTTCAAAATCTCAGGGCATCGACTTCGGCTTCTTACAATGCAGAGCTGACGGCGGACACAGTGGACGAATCGAAGAAAACCATTCATGATATCACGGCGAGGCAAAGATCACAGCTACAAGCATGGTACATTTGTGTCACCTGGGCAAAAAATGCTCAACAGCAGTCGTCGAAGAAGCGAAAGCGCTGACGGGCCAAAGTATTCGATTCTCGCAATTCACAGAGATGGTAATTCCTGTCAGTAAGTAGCAGGCAAAGAAATCCTTGCATTCGTTCGGGGGCTCCTCATATCGAGCATTTCATCAAGGACGACTATATCTAATTTTCGTTATCTTGCAATCGCTTAATGGTCATCAATAGAAGCAGACCCGAGAGCTGAAGCAGAACGATGATTTGATCTACCATGCACCCTCAAGCAGAATGACAATGGGAAGCCATGACTATTTTCGGAAACTCCCATATCCCTCTACTAGATCCCTGGGTCGTTTACGCAAAGCCCACACTTACACCCGAGGTTCCAATTCCTGAGCACTCGGCTTCCATGTTACTACATACCTCAGCCTACCAAACCCTACTTTTTTGTAGGTTCTTATTATGAACCCTAATACGGAGGTTATAGGGGGCCCTACAAAACGGTAGGGTTTGGTAGCTTAAGGTAGGTTCATAGTTGCATCAACAGGTTTTCGTTCTCCGCCCTAAACCCCTAAACTCCAACTTCGCCTGCAGAGTTCAACTCGCCTGCAGTGCAGTCCGAGTTTCCCGTGCCGAAACGCAAAACCTTAAACTCCTAAGCCCTTTAGGGTTTAGGGTTAACAAAAATAGGAGCCTAAATACTGACCAATACTATTTTGGGGTTCCTTACTATACTAGGACCTAGAGTAATTAGGCCCTTATTCCCTTTTTGGGGGTTCAGGTTCCCTTATAAAACCAAAAAGGGCACCCTTTTTATTCCTAGGCTACTCTTGGGTCTAGTATATGTATAAACCTGCAGGCTCCCATCCTACACCTTTTTTAGGGTATCTACTTTTCTCTACAGCAGATCCTAACCATCAAATCTAGGTATCCAAAGAGGGGGTATAGGGTACGAGCCTCTATAGGTAACCCATAGGCCCCCAAAGTAGCTCCTTTTGGGGATTACCTCATAGGATTCTAAACATTATAACCCCAAAAAGGAACTACTATGGGGCCTTAGGGTACCCTAAACCCTAGACCCTAAACCCTAAACCCCTAAACCCTAAACCCTAAACCCCTAAACCCCAAACCCTAAACCCTATACCCACTGCCTCCGAAGGAGGGACCACAAGCTTGCAACCTGCGGCGATCGCATCTTTGCTGCGGTGCGCAGAGCGGCTCCAGCTTCCCTTGGCCCCGGCACTTCTCGAGGCTTTCTTGAGCAGGGTTTGCAATATAGGGTTTAGGGTTTAAAGGCTCCATAGTAGCGCCTTTTGGGGATTACTTTTACAGGATTCTAAATAGGAACCCCCAAAAGGAGCTGCTATGGAGCCTTTAGGTACGGCATGAAGGGAACCGGCTTTCTTGAAGGGCACACCTTAAAATCCTAAAAGCTGTGCACCCCTACCTTGAGTTACGATGAGCTGCTAATCATGGGGTTCATATGCCACCGATTGGTGGGGTTTGAGGTTCCAGGGACCCTAAACCCTAAGCCCAAAAGAGCCTGCTCCAAAGCCTCAAGAGCCAGTGGCTCTTGCACCCCAAATCTCTAAACCGTACAACTTGTAGAAGCGTGAGAAGTTAGAAATAGTATTACGCCCCCCCTTCCGAAACAACAAATATATATATATATATGTATGTATGTATGTATGTATGTATGTATGTATGTATATATATAGAAAGTTCAGACCCAGATATCTCACCGAATCCCAGTCCCTGGGCCTGGACCGTGCTTCCTCAAGCAGAAGCAGAATCCCTCGATTTCGCCTGAAGACAATTCTGCACGGAAGTCCCATACGCTCCTTTAGCCCGTGATCTGATAATCGTGAGAATACAGCATCAAAAAGCTGCGGGGCTCTTGGTGTTTGTAAGGTTTAAGGTGTTCTGACGAAATCGCTGTGTTTTGCGTTGCGGCTGACAGGTGACTTGAGTCCGTCACAGAGAGAGAGAGAGAGAGAGAGAGCGCGGAGAGAGCGCGGAGAGAGCGAGAGAGAGAGCGAGAGAGAGAGAGAGAGAGAGAGAATAAAGTTTCTCACCGGTTAAGGGTTCCTTCAAGGGTTTCTCACTTAGGGGTTGCAATGAGAGTAGTTTTACACTTCTGCCAAGCCTTCAGCGTGTTGGCGTTGTGGGCTTCAGGTTATTCGGCTTAGGATACGGACAATTAAAGGGAGGAACCCACTTTTCAAGCACCTTGACCCCCTGAATCCTTGAAGCCCCGAAGCGCCCCGCCCCAAAAGCCTCTCCCTTTGGATCCTTCTCTGTCCTTACTAGACCCATGTCTGGCATCGAAATGCAGCGCCATGGCGCTTCCTGCCACCCGTCATGGCTGCAATTCTCCGAGCCGCGGCGGAGAATGAAGGGCTTAGCTAAACCCTAAACACTGTGGGATCCGAAAGGGCCCTTTCTAATATTAATAACACTAACAGCAATAATACTCACAATAGTAACACTTACAATGCTAATACTGATCATATTCGTAATATTCTTGATGCTGCCCTTTTTCATGATGATACTATCATTATGATCAAGATTAATCATAATTAAGAAGACCCCAAAGGGTCCAAAGTACCTTTATAGTAGAATGTAGGGTTTCCATATTAGGCGTTACACTTATGATTTAGGAGAGTATCCCCCCCATAACAGTACCTAGGACCCTTTGGAAACTCTAAACCCTAAGCCCTATAAACTCAAAACTCCTAAACTCCTAAACCCTAAACCTAAGCCCTAAGAAGAGGCCTAAACCCCAAAAGCCTTGGAGGTCTTGGGCTCCAGAGATTGGGCCTCGTAAGCTTACGTGGAGGGGCAGGGGATTTCGTAAGTCGTTTTTACCAGGACCCTCCTTGTACCCTCAAAAGGGGTATATGGTCCCAAATAGTGGGCATTCAGGGTCTAATAGAGGGTAGATGGAGGGTCTAGGTAAGTATATACAGTTATATTGGGGCAACTCGATTTAGGGTACTTAATAACTCTATATACTTATGACCTACTTACTAAGTCCCGGGCCCCTTCAAGTAGGGTTCAAGATTTCTTGCCGGCAAGCTCGTGCTTCAACAGCTGCGTACTGGAGAGGCCGGAAAATAACCGATGCTACTCCTAGGGTTCCTTATTAGGACTATCAGATAACATACCCCGCAAATCGGGTAGGTTTTCAAGTCCAGGTTCGTAGTTAAGATGCAGCACAAGCTTTGCTTGAAAGAAGCTTTGGATTCGGACTTGCTTGAGCGTCTGAGTCTTAGGAAGGTTTCGGATGAGGGTTGGCCCTCACGTGTCTCGGGCCCGGTCTCTCACGGAAGAGCCTCACCAGAGAGCTTAAACCTTGCACCCACACACTTCTAGTCATTCTCAACTGCACTTCTCCGGGTTCCTTTTGAATATTGCAGGCAAAATAATTAGGCCCCAAAACTCTAATCGAATGATTGTTACCCACTACAACCCTAAACCCTAAACCATGTCAAGGAGGAACATCGGCCCGGCCTGCAACAGCCCACGCGCGTCAAGCTTGCCCTGGGTATCTTTGCGGGCCTTGCGCTCTTTGGGTCCCTCTCTATCGCAACTCTGTTACTTCGATCCCGTTGAGAAGTTATCTTTTCGGGCCCAGCCTATGATTTCGTGGGTTTAGGATTTGGGATTTTTTGGGGCTTTCGCAGTAAGAAATGATCTATTTCTACCCATCGGCCCCAAAGTAGTTCTTTTTTGGCATTACCTCATAGGATTCTAAATATGAACCCCAAAAAGGAACTACTATGGGGCCTTAGGGTAGAGCCTCCAATATCCCTTAATTAAGGAACATACCGTAAATCATATAAGGGATCCCACCATAATCTAAGGAATAGTCCTTAATTTAGGGACATTGGAGTCTCTGGGTTCACGTTCAAGGCTGCCTGACGGGGTGACAAGGGTTAGGATAACCGAGGGTGTGGTACTTAAAGGATCATGGGACCTAGTAACTATAAGGTTATAAAGTTATAATTCGGGTAACTATACTTATAACCCCAATTAAGGTACTTATAACCTTACTTACTAAGTCCCATGATCCTACAAATACAGAGGCCTTTATAATTGGAACAGGGTCTTGGGTAAGGGGATAGTATCAGATAGGTCGTTTTCTGGGCGAGGAACATCATCGTCGCCATGGACAAGCGATTGTTGCAAGTCTTCGAGCCATCGTTTCCAATACTCAACCCGCTGCTGTTCCTCATGCTGTCAGGTGGCACAGGGCTTACGGGCCCTCTGCCCTAAACCCTTCGGTGGGTGAGCACCGAAACCCCTTGGTGGGCTTAACATTTTCCAGGAGCGTTCAAGACCTCAAGTTATCTTGAGTTCTGCAGAAAGTCAGGGTTCAGAGTCTACAGTTGACTACCAATCATGGGAGGTTCCGGCAAGGCAAGTCTGATTGATTGTCCTTGGAGAGGTTGTGTTGTGCAAAACCAAAGGTTGGCTTTAGGGTTTCGACCCTTCCCGCATGCGGTGCGTCTTAGTCTTCGGATAAACCCTAAACCCCAAGCCCGAATAGACCCTAAACCGTATGCAGGTTTCACGGCAAGGTCGCTTTGGACCACCATCTGCGCACCGGAGGGTGAACCTGGAACGGGTACCTTAAGGACGAAATGAACCTTAAAAGGGTTTAAGGTTCATATACCATATAGAGATTCATAGTATATGGGTATAGGGCCCCTACTTTATAAGGGTCATTTGGTCCCTGAGGTAGAAGAATATCCTGGATCGAGGCTTTCCGTGCCACTGGACACCTCTTCCATGTCAAGGTCGCTTTGTTTGAGCTTCTTCAGCTCCTTAACTGGCGAGGTACCCAGAGACTCCCATATTCCTTCTTTAGGGAATACACCATAAAAGTGTATTTAGGATCCTACTACAATTTAAGGTTTATTCCTTAATTAAGGGATATTGGAGTCCCCGGGTAGTGATTCTTAGCTTAGTAGCTGAGTAGGTAACCTTGAACCAATTGGGGTTTATAGACTGCTAGCATAAGTGAAAAGGTTATGCTTTGTTTGGGTCAGGGTACTCCGGCCCTAAGTCAATGAATCTTCAGAAACTTTAGAATGGTAGCATAAGTGACAAGGTTATCCTTTGTTTGGGTTAGGGTACTCAGGCCCTAAGTTAATGAATCTTTTCGGTTGTAGGTCTTACACCCCCTGGTAACCGGAATGTGTCGAGTTGCGTTTGCACAGCTCAGGCTCTTCAACCAGGCGAGGAACTTGGTCAGGCTTCTCTTCATTGGGCAGGCCGCTCCCTAAACCCTGAACCCTAAACCCTAAATCCTGAACCCTAAATCCTAACTCCTGAACCCTAAACCCAAAACCATGCACCCCGCCCCGAAGCCCTAATCCCTTGAAGCTTTGAACCTATGTGAAGCCTTGCCTGCCTTGTGCGAGCGTGAGCGTCGAAAACCTCTGAACCCTAAACCCCTACAAGCCATAAGCCCTAAACTTCCGAAACCCTAACGTAGGAACCTGATTCAGAAACCCTGGGCCTATAACCCCCCAAATAGTAGCATTCATATAAGGAACCCTAATCAAGTCCCAAGGTTTCTTCATCACGTTCCTACAGTAAACCCCACAAGCTGTAAGCCCTAAACCCTTAAACCCTTCAACCCTACAAAATGAAGGAACCCTCAAAGGAGCCCTCGAGATCCCCTTTCAAGGGGACCTGAATGAAGCCTCATTGCCCAGGCGGCTGTTTGGCTTTGTGCCTACTCCAGCCTCATCTGCCTCAATGCCGTGGTGACACCCATCCTGCACTTCTCTCCGAGAGCCATGGATTAGGGGTTTAGGGGTTCAGAAGTTTAGGGTTCAGGAGTTAGGGGTTTAGGGTTTAGGGCTTATAGGGGTTAAGGTTTTAGGGGGGTTTAGGGTTTAGCGGTTTAGGGGTATTATTAAAGTTCAGGATTTAGAGCTAGGGTTCAGAGTCTTCAGAGTTTAAGGTTTGGAGTTTCGCTTTGCCCGTTTTGTGTGTGTGGGGGGGGGGGGGGGGGCCTTCCTCTTGAAAGCAGAGTAGTATCGAAGAGGGTAGCCTCATTACTAAGGGGGACATTCGGGTGGGGACCCAGGAGTTCAAAACAACACCTTCTTCCTGATCCTCTTTGATGCACTGATTGACACCACTTTCGGTGCCATTCTGCCCGCTTGCATGGTGGTGGAGGTCACCCTTCAATGGATATCAGCGAATGCGCACGACAGCATCCCCATGGACCGGCGTAAAATCGTACCCGAGCCGCATATGCACACCAAACCAGGTCCCTCAGCCCCAAGCCCAAGCCCCGTAAATCTTAATCCCTAAGCAGCAGCCAGACTTACCCAAACTTTTAACTAAACCCTAATCCCAAGCCCCAAATGCTTGGCCTAAAAGGACTTAAAAGTTAAGTCTTTCAGACACACACGGTGCAGAGGCACAGGCATTCTTGGCCGGGAGAAGCATCGTGCCCACGAGCAGCACCCAACTGGCTTCGCTCGCTTGGCCCTATATCTCTCTGTGGGTGAAGTTCCTGGGCTCTCTGGGCCCTGAAGAGCCTGCCTTTTTCAGGACTTGTATAACGATATCATAGTAAGGAGCCCGAAAAAGGTAGGTTCTTTGGGGTCCAGGTATACCCTAAACCATCAGCATCCAGGGTTTTCTTCGACACTGGCGTTTAGGATTTCTACTTATAAGGTGTCAGGATGTTGCTTGCGACGCCGCGGGTTTGGTGTGCTCGGAGTTAATCTATGTGGTCCGTATAGGGTGCAGGATGCTTTGGCATCTGCCTTGCATGTCAGGGGTCAATACATACTAGCTACTCGCTCTTAGGGTTTGAAATAGAGGTAGCTGTGGACTAACCCTAGGGCTCCAGTTACCTAAATAGTAGGTTACTAACCATATACTATGTACCCCAGTAACCTGCTATTTAGGTCACTGGAGCCCTAGGGTAGACTACCCAGAGACTCCAATATCCCTTAATTAAGGAATATTCCTTAAATTATGGTAGGATCTCTTATATGATTTAAGGTATATTCCCTAATGAAGGAATATTGGAGTCTCTGGGGATAGTAGGCTCTGGACTAGGCCATCACGCCGTTTCGGATCTTGAGGGTTGGCGTTTCGAGGCTTCGGGTCCTACCGAGTTCAGGGTCACAGCGCCTGTCTCCTACGGTTGATGATATAAATCCTGCATTACCCATAATAGGGAATATATGGGAATTATGGTATATTCCTTATTATGGGTAATGCAGGATTTATATCATCGACCGTAGTAGTAGAGTGGGGAATCTTTAACCTTTTCTGGGTAGTGTAGTCCCTATATAATAATCACAATAGAATCCCTATATAACCAAAAAGGTGAAGCTCTAGTTGCCCATGATACCCGACAAGTAGGCTAAACCCTAATCCCTAAACCCCTAAACCCTAAACCCCTACACCCGTAAACCCCTAAACCCCTATAGGGAACTCCAGAAAGTTGGAATATGGTTTCATGGTAGGATACCCTATAATTTACCATAGAAGGGTTAGGATAATCATATTCCAACTTTCTGGCTTTTACCTTAAACCCTCAACCCCTGTTGTGTTGTCCAGATTCCAGGTTCGTCGACCTCCACCATGCGCGCGAGTTTTGGAGAAACAAAGGACTCTCGACTCCAAAGCACTTTGAAAGATACCTGGACCCCAAAAAGTATGTAGAATAATGGCCTTTTATAGGGTTTGGGCCATTATTCTACCTACTTTTGGGGGTCCAGGTAGAAGCCCAGTTGACAGCAAGATGAGTAAATCTACTCTCCTTATCAACCCTTGCAGGACCTCAAACCTGCAATGCCAAAGCCCTTGACAACCCCTCGGCCGCAGATCTCAAGCCACGGACCTGTACAGTCCCAAAAGCAGGAGTCATAGACCAAAGGCGACGGGTTTGTGGTCCTTGGATCTTTGGGCTGGCCTACCTGCTCACTGGACTTGCCGTGGGCCTGCTCGGACTCACTGCCAGGCCAGGGCGCTCGACATAGAACAGGGTTTAGATAGGCTTTCCCCTGAGCTGCAACGGCAACGGTAGCAGCGGCAGCGACAGCAGCAGGAGCAGGAACTGCACGCAGCCGCGGCAGCAGCCGCAGCGGCAGCAGCAGCAGCAGCAGAGCAGCAGCAGCAGCAAGAGCAGCAGCAACGGCAGCAGCAGCACCAGCCCCAGCGACAGCGACAGCAACAGCAACAACAACAACAACAACAACAGCAGCAACAACAACAACAGTAACAACAGAAACAACAACGTCTTAACCAAGAAGGTGACAAGAACAGGAGCTGAAGCAACACCAGCAGCAGCAACAATGCAAGCAACTGCAACAGTTCCAGCGTCGACGAAACCACCAACAACACCAGCACTATCAACACCAGCACCCACGGCAGCGAGAAAAGGAATGCCAGCCACATGAACAGCAACGATGGCCATGTGAAGCTTATTGGTGCCAGGTTGCGATCCTCATGTTGGAGCAAGAGCTGGGCGGATGACTGCAGTGTCTTCCGCTTCGATCTTTCTGGGAGCTCCTGCGAATGTGCTTACTTTGAGAGTCTTGCCTTTGACCTAATAGTAGATAGGTAACCTTCAACCCCTTTGGGCGGGTACCATTATCCCTTTACAACCCCAAATGTACTCCCATAGATGGCGGCTACACTTTTTCTGTTCGTAGCGTGGTACTTCCGATCTCTGACCCTGGCCGACTTGCCCTATGCTAAGCCCTGGCAGTAACCTTGACCAAGGCCTCTGTAGAAGCCAAGGAACGTCATGAAGGCCCCTGCGGCATGCCGCTGCACACCTATTAGGCCCTTACAGTATGCTGCTTACTACTATAGGGGCCTAAGTAATTTCCTATACTATTTTGGGGTTCCTCATTATATCTATAGTATAATGGGCCCTAAAACCCTATGCTAATTATTAAAAGGCGCCTACATGAAGCGATCTGAGGAAGCACTTCAAATGTGTGGACGAGGCGGTGCTTGTGGAGATGCTTGGGGAGTCGCGATTGCTAGGGGTGCTTTCGCTGAAAGGTTGCCCAGAGCGCCGGAAGCTTCTAGGAACCCAGAAGTATCCTGTTACCTTTTTTGTGATGGGGTCTCGTTGTGATTAAAACTGAAGAACGAGATAAGGGTACCCTCTGAACTCTAATCCCAAACCCTATACACACTAAACCCTCAACCCTTTTTTTGGTTCCAGGCTTCCATCCCTTTCTCACAATGTCGCGCTCCAGTATTTGATCCTTGACACCAACTCCCTTGAGGAGTCCGGTTGCCTCTGTTTGTATTGGTACATGTACGTAGTTGCTGGGGTGCTTTCTTTAAGTTTTCATTTCTTGTAACCAAGAATAATCATAACGTTCGGATAGTGTGCTGTACTGTTGCTGAAACTTACATGCATGAGTATGTGTTGAGCCCAGTCTCTCGCAAATGTGAGTTCAGGAGTGCTTCAAGAGTTGAGTTGCGCGAGATATCTCTGGAGTGAGACGTACTACCCTGCCTAAGTGCCGAGGCAAAAACTCCTAGGCGCTGTAATTGCATCGGAAAAAATCCTGAACCCTAAACCGTAAAGCCCTAAATTGTAAACCTGAAGGAGCTCCCTGTGCTGAGCCGATTGGTGGATCTGAGGGAGCTCCACGTGCGAGAGAATCGAGTCTGGGTTCTTGTTAAATGGGAGTTTCCGAAAATGAGGGGTACCTTATTTTGGGGTCCTGATAACAAGAATCCTACTATTTAGGGTGCTATATTAGGAACCCCTATTTTCAGAAACTCCCAAATAAGGAATGTACCCATAGGCTCCATACCTTACAGGATCCTAAGTATAAGCACCAAAAAAGAACTACTATGGATCCACAAGGTAAGGAAAGTAATCTGAGTCACCATTACAAGGAAACCACATTATTCACTGGAGATCCCGACTAGGGGTAACTTACGTTAAGTTCCGTAGCCAGAGCCCAGGACTGCGCGAGTTGCCGGACCTGTCATCCAACGTGAAGCTCACAATCTTGGACGTGGAGCACTTTGCAAACATTGGGTCGGGGTAAATAACTAACTGACCTGAAGCTTTTCAAGGGCTTATACAAAGAACTCATAACTTAATAGCTGGGTGGATACACTTTACACTTTTTGAGGAACCATATGACCCACTATAAAACTAAAGGTGTACACTTTTTGAGGCTCACGAACTCAGCAGCTAAGATAACAAGGAGTCTCCAGACAGGGGGTCCGATGGCATGGTTTTCAGGTAGGGTTTCGCGATCCTAGGATCAAGCCCTCGCGAGAGGAAAAGTGCACAGAATTGGGAGGGTAGGACATGCTACTTTGGCGTATCCATCCAGAGACTCCAATATTCCTTCATTAGGGAATACACCTTAAATCCAGATTAAGGATCCTACTATAATTTAAGGTATATTCCTTAATTATGGGATATTGGAGTCTCTCGTTGTCGGAAGTCTCGCTCGTTTTTCAAGCCATGATCTCCCCCGGAACAAGGAAAAACCATCTCTCGCAACTGCCGTCGTCACTCGGCATTTCGCGGCAAGTAAGTTGTTGCTGGGTTTGGAGTGTAGGGTTTTGGGTTCATGGCTTCGTATCGGGATCGGTTTTCTGCTTCGATTGTCTGAGAGTACTATAGGGGCCTTAATATAAATACCAATACTATTGCGGGGGTTCCTTTTTGCACAATCATATTTTTTAAATTATAGTATAATGGGCACCAAAACCCTATTCTAATAATCAAGGCCCCTTACTAAGGTTACTAAGGCCCGTACAGTAATCCCTGAAACCCTAAACCCTACCTCAACCCTGAAGAACCTACCTTTTTAGGGTTCCCTATATTGATTTCCTTATATAAGTCCTTAAAAAGGTAGGTTCTTCAGGGTTAAGGTAAACCGTACTAAGGCCCATACAGTAATCCGTGAGCCCAGGTTTGAAGGGAATCCGCAGCTCACAGACATCCTGGCAGCTGAAAACAACATCTCCGTGGCTCCGGACCTTCGTCTCTTTCTCAGCCTTGCGGGTTTACAGTTTAGGATTTCGGATAAAGGGTTTGGGATTAGGATTTCGGGTAAGTGTTTGGGATTTTGTAATTATTTCCAAATGAGGGTTTTGGATGCCCTTTGTGCTTGGGGGTGCTTCTCTGCATGACTCTTACAGGCATCATGAGGATTGCCGTTTTCGGAGGGCTTGTCCGTCCATATCATGAAGTGCAGTTATACGGATTGTGGATTCTCGTGCTGAGCTAAACGAAATGTATGATGTAATGGCTCTTTGGCCACAAGAGCAAACTGTCTTATGCTTGGGGCAGGGCTGTCAGAGCTCAAGAGTGTCAGTGGTCTAGGGTTCAGGGGTAAAGTGTAAACAACTTCTTCAAAAGCAACAAACACAACAACGACTCTACCCTGAACTAAGCCGCCAAGCCTTACAATCCTAGACCCAAACTCCTACGTTGCAATTCGCATTCTTCCGGGTACGAGCGAAGATTATCTGGTCTGGCTCCATAAACCCAGAGACTCCAATATCCCTTAATTAAGGAATATACCTCACACTATATTAGGGATCCTACTATAATTTCAGGTATGTTCCTTAATTAAGGGATAGTGCAGTCCCCTAAACCCTAAACCCTATAGATCCTGTATAAGATCCCTTCAAGGAACCCCCGCTAGGTCTTCCTTAATAAGGGATCCTGGCGTCTCTGGGAAGAGAAACCCCTCCTTGGGCATCCCAGGGCTTTTGGGCTCATGTCTTAGGGGTCTTAGGGCTGTTTGATCGGCAGAGTCTCGGTTCAAAAACGGGTGGGGATGAGGGTTCCTTTAACGGTAATCTAGGAGGGTTTAGGGGTTCATAGTGTTTCCTTTAAAGGGTTCTATGAAGGGTTCTATGAAAGGGGTCTATGATATAGGGGCCTTAGTGTAGGAACCTGATCAAGAAACCTTGGGCATTTGTTAGGGTTCCTTAAATGAACCCGACGATTTTGGGGTTATAGGCCCAGGGTTTCTTAATCAGGTTCCTACATTACCCATTTGCTCCACAGTAGTTCCGTTATGGGATTACCTTATAGGGTTCTAAGTATGAACCCCAAACGAGAACTACTGTGGAGCCTCTAGGTCCTAGGTAATGGTCATCATAAGGTGTATATACGCGTGTTTTTGGCTGACTTCAAAAAAAGGGTTCGCAGATCCCTGTCGGCTCGGGGAACCTTACGACGCGGAACACCCCTAGAGCCGAAGCTACAAGAGAGCGAGGCAAGAATCCGGTGCTTCAGATCCTCAATCTCGAGAAAAACGAGTTGCATGAGGCGGAAACTAGACCCAGAGTTGCTACTGTAGGGGCCCAAATAATTACCAACACTATTTTGCGGAAGCCTTATTGTAATTATAGCATAATATGCGCCAAAACCCTATTCTAATTATTAAGGCCCCTATAGTAGGATGTTGGGCTGATGTTTTTAGGGTTTGGGGCTGGGGAAGCCTAACTTACTCGGGCAAGAGCGGGCTTAGGTGCCGCGGTTGAAGCAGGAATTGAATGAAGCACCAGCGCTACGGGGGCAGCAAGTCGTTGGAGCTGTTTTACTTAGCCTCGAACTAGGCTGCTCTTGCAAGTGCTCGCCTATTGCTATTGTAGTACACTCGGTGGACTATGTAACAACAGCACGCAAGCCCTGAGCCCGAATCCCGGAGAACAGCGCGACATTCTAAAATGGGAGTTTCCGAAACCAGGGAACCCGAATCTGGCACCCCAAATAGTAGGACCCTGATTCTAAGAACCGCAAAATAAGGTACCCTTAATTTTCGGAGACTCTAAACCCTAAAACCCTTTATAGAACCCTTATAGATCACTTTAAAGAAGCCTTTAAGGATCCCGTTTAAAAAGGAGCCCCTCATTTTCGGAACGTCCCAAACGGACTCCAAAAGTCATCAGTCCCGGGAGCTAAATCCCCAAAAGTAGTTTAGGGTCTAGGGTTTGGGGTTTAGGATTTAGGGTTTAGGATTTAGGGTCTAGGGTTTGGGGTTTAGGGTTTAGGTATGCAGAATAGTTGCAAAGTTTGTGGGTGTTGGGCCATGGTTTTACCCACTACTGGGGGGTTTAGGCAGGGCTTTACCCAGAGGCCCCATAGTAGTTCCTTTTTGGGGTTCATATATAGAATTCTATCAGGTAATCCCAAGAAGGAACTACTATGGGGCCTCTGGGTACCGGTTCAGGGTCACGGGTTCAGATGAATGAGGCTCAACTTCGAGTGCGAATCATTACGGCCTCTCCTTAGATAGTAGGGATTATGGGGTGTGTTTAGGGTTTAGAGGGTTTAGGGTAGGAACCTGGGCCCCCAAAGTATGTAGAATAATAGCCTTTTTTATGTTTTTTGGGCCATTATTAGCTGGACCACGCCCTTCACCCATGCCCTACCCTCACTCCAGTAAGTCTGGTGCAACTGCCTGGTTTAGTGCACCGTGCCGGCAGCTATACCCCTAAACCCTAAAACCCTAAACTCTCTCTTTCTCTCTCTCTCTCTCTCTCTCTCGCATGCGGACGATCCGGGGCGAAGTCATAAGAGGAACCTGTACAGAACGCAGAGAGAGGGTGCACCACCAAGGCGTGCACAGCAACTCTACAAAGCGAAAATCAAGCTGCAGGCAGGGACAGCTGGTGGGGTGCCGCCAGGGCAACCGAAAGAAGAGGGAGACAAACACTCTCTCTCGCATTCGGATGTCCGGTGCGAAGTCATGCTTGCCAAAACCAGGAAAAACCTGCAGCCAATTCAGGAAAAACGTGAACAACACAGAAACAGCGGGCACCCGGGGGGAGCACATCCAAGCAGCCGGAGCGCGAGGAGTGCAAACAGCCCCCAAAAAGGCGCCGCAGAGCCAAGGCAGGCAGGAGCACATCAGAAGCGCTGCATGCCTCAGGCGAGAGCAAGAGCGGGGTAGCGAGTGCTACACAAGCCGGCCCAAGCCGGGGCGAGGCCCAAAGACACAACATTAAAGTAGACAAAAGAGACCACGCTCGCAGAGATGGGCCCGTCGCGGCAAGCGTCCTGTACACCAACATTTCACCGGTGCCAGACGGATGGCGAGCCGAAACACCCGGCTTGTAGCGTGATAATCACGCAGCAGCCGGATGGCCAGTTCGAGACGAAAGGCCGGTAGAGGGTTGACCAGCACCACGTACTGTAGCAGCCGGATGGCGCCAGTCCGAGACAAAAGGCCGGTAGAAGGTTGACCCGCACCACGTAGAAGACGGATGGCCAGTCCGAGACAAAAGGCCGGTAGAAGGTTGACCAGCCCCACGCAGCAGACGGATGAAGGGGAAGCAGTCGGCCTATAGCGAAAGACAGCGACTGAGAGCGGTAGAACCATTGAGAGCGTCTGCGCAAGCAAACACCCCGAGACCCAGGCGTCGAAGCCATGGGTTGGTGCGTGAGACCACCTGGATCGCATGCGGCGTGAAATTCGAGGAATGTCGCTATAGGGTCTGGTACCTAGCAGTCAGCCGGTGGAACACAATAGGACCACGAGCTGAAGCTGCCTGAACCGAGACGCCTAAAAAAACCCTAAACCCTAAATCCCGAAACCCTAAAGCTACAACCTTGAACTGTGCGCCCGGGGGGAACCTACGAAGCACAGAAGGTGCAAAGTCGGAGCCTCCATCTAACCTTGGCATTCTTCTGGTTGGCTCTTAGGACTTTAACTTTATGGGGGTTTCTTTATGAACCATAGTAAGGAGGCATAGAAGTTTAAACTTTTCGGAGGGGTTCAGAAGTCAGCCAAGTAATCTGAGCCCAAACCTTGAACCCCAAATTGTGGAATGCCGTACTGAAACTTTGACCCTAAATCCCTGTCTTCAAACCTCAAAGCTTGAATCAAAAGGCGCCTTCCCTTGACGGCAACCCGGAGCTGGTGTACCTCTTCGTGGAAATGAACCACCTCACCGCCCTTCCAAGCTTGTTTCCTGGCGGCTGCAGGGTTACCTTAGCCCTGAAGAACCTAACTTTTTAGGCTTCCCCATTATTATGATTTCCTTATATAAGTCCTTAAGAAGGTAGGTTCTTCAGGGTTAAGGTAGGGTTTAGCGGCAAAAAGGGTTTTGGAGGCACTTCAGAGAGACCTCGTTCAAAAGGGTTTAGGGTTTCGAGAGTTGTGGGAATTCAAAGGTTCAAGTTTCAGTGGCTCCTTGGGATTGGGGGGTTTGGGGAATTCGATTGTGTAGGGTTTAGTGGTTCCATGGGGGTCCTCATTTTGGGGTTGAGGGTTATGGGAATTGGAAGGTTTAGGGTTTAGCGATTCCTGGTTTTGGGGATGCGGGTTTGGGGAATTCGGCGGTTTAGGCTTTCGTGGTTCCTCATTTTGGTGTTGAAGGCTTTGGGATTCAGGGTTCAGGCTTCGGGGATGACGTCGGGATGCAAGGTTTAGGGTGTGGCTTGGGGCAAACCAGAATTCTTCACTATAGCTTGTATGTTTTAAGGCTTATTTACTTACTTCGGTAGGCATCAATGTTACAGTATAGGAACCCCAAAAAGTCTATTCTCACGAATAAGGCCCCTACTTAAAGGATCATGGGACTTAATAACTATGGTTATAATTGAGGTAATTGTACTTATGACTAATTAAGGTACTTATAACCTCACTTACTAAGTCCCATGATCCTCCAAGTAGATTGGATCCCGAGTTCCACGGCTTTCTGGTTTGGGGGGCGTGCGTCTCGGTCGGGTCTGGTGTTTCCTGAATCCATGGACCATGGACCTTACCCAGAGGCCCCCATAGTATTTCCTTTTTGGGATTACCTTGTATGATTCTATATATGAACCCCAAAAAGGAACTACTATGGGGCCTCTGGTAAACCCGATTAAACCCTAAAAGCCCCAAGCCGTTAGCTCAGGCTGACCCCCGAATGTTTGACCCCAAAGGGTCCTAGGTACTGTTATGGGAGATACCTCCCCAAATCAGAATAGTAATTCCTAATCTTGAAACCCTACATTCTATTGTACATTCTATTGTATTAAACTAAGCCCAAAACCCTAAACCCCTAAACCCTAAATAGGTACTTTGGGCCCTTTGGGACTGAATTCAAAACCTGAGGCTAGACAGGCTGGTGGCTCATATTTCGACTCTCTTAGCCCCGAGACCATGCTGAATACAACGATTGTCCATGTGGGGGGTTGTCAAAATTATGGTCCCTTTTTGGGTACCCTAAATATCAGGTGCCGTACTCTATTAGGGACCCAAAAAGGGATCATAATTTTGACAACCACCCATGTTGTCTTGAGCTTTTTAAGGTAAACTGACACTTTCAATGCCCTTCTTAAGTACGGGACGCACCCACGATACCAACAAGCCCTGCGCATCTGAGGGACGAGAAGCTTCCCTCAGGATTCCAAGACATACTCGGAAGGCCCTATAGTGGGGACGCAGGGCGTCCAATCCCCAATCCCCTACGAACCGGGGAACTGATTTCCCGCCAGTTCCACATTAAGAAAGTCTTAGCTAGCTGAGGCGCAACAATCGCAAGCTCCAGGTGATCAATGCCGCTTTGATGCGGTTGACATGTGTTCCCACGTGCAAACCTTGGGTTTACGGGTTGAAGCTGGATTCAGTAGTACAGTAGGGTATGGTTGCATGAAATGTTTGGCCAGGCTTGAAGGGCAAGAAGCTAAGGGTCCAAATGCCTGCCTGCGCCAGTACTTGTACCTACTTAAGTTCTCCGAGTAGCCACCTTTGCTTTTGGGCATTATCTACCAAGAAGCGACTGGCTTCGCAAAATCCCGGTAGATCATAAAAACGAAAGGTTCGGGTCAACCCGGTTGAAGCCTTTATTGAGGACCGATACAATAGCTCGAGCCCTTTCGCCATAAGGAAGGGTTTAGGGGTTTCAGTATGGCGTTTCGGGCTAAAGGTTTTTATGTTAGCGGGCCCAAACCCACTCTGCGTGGAAGGCGTGGCAATGACGATGTAGGCAAGCCGTAGATGTAAAACCTCCCAGTCATAGCCTACTCGAAACCGTGTGCCGGATCGTGTACTTTTGTATCTTCTCCGGCCATGTTGCCTTTGAAGCTGCATCTTTTCGAACCCGTAGCGGCTGTAGCGCACAGGAGCTTCAAATTGTCAATCTTAAAGCCCAGTCTTCCAGACACATGCATCCACCTCCTTGGCCCTCACGGAGGCAACCCCAGAGGCAACCCCGTGTCCCATCCAGGGTCTCTGTTAGAGTGTTGTGGGGTTTACAGGGGTCCCTACCAGCGCCTGAACCGGTTTCAATTGGAATATGGTTTTGGATTACTTTATACCGTCTGTAGGGACTATGAGGGGGTAGGGCTGCCACCTCCTCGAGCCGCTGTATGAAGCAAGTATATAAGCATCGGCGGTCTCAGGATTTGAGGCTCATTTTAGGGTGTTGAAGCTTTGGCGCCTGGGGTTTAGTTTAGTCGTTCTTTGTCAAGCTCCCAACTCGACCTAAACCCTAAACCCTAAACCCGAGGCAGAGAAAAATCAGCTGAAGTTCTTGCCATCCCTTGAAGCAGCATCGCAGCTTGAGCAGCTGTGGCTCGTGGGCAACCAGCCCCCTGGCTGTGTCTCGGGGAACTGGGCATTCAAGGCTTTGGGCTTTGGGTTTGGAGGTGATGTTTCTTAGGGGTACTTAGAAATATTTCTTGATTTTTGGTTGTTATATTCCCTAAGAAACAGCTAAAATTAGCTAGGGTTCTAAGTTCAGTATAGGTTTCACAGATCTCATCGCACAGTTGTTGAGGATGGTGTCGGGATTCAGTTTATAGCTTGGCGTTCTTCTGGTTGGCTCGTAGGACTTTCAACTTTTTGGGGAGTTTCTATATGAACCATAATAAGGATGCTAAATGTTTAACTTTTTTGGAGGGGTTCAGAAGTCAGCCAAGAAAATGTGTATGTGCCAAATGACAATACTGCGCGAACTGCTACTTCATGGCGTACGGGTGGTAAGGACAACCTAGGGTTTAGGGTTTAGGGTACGGTTTCGATATCAGCTTTCAAGCCCTACGGCTTGATACAACCTGTTACACCGTTAAACAAAACTCTTCCGACAACATGTCAAACAACTCAACAGAGCTCAAACCCCCCAAACTCTGAACCCCATAAGTACCACAAGCCTTTAAAGCCTTTAGACCCTACTGCTGACGCGAAGGGTTAGCAGCTTCACTCCCGCCCACTGCAGATTCTGCCATCAACACAGCAAGCGCTCGAATTGGCGTACAAATCTTTTTACGGAAAGCGAATGATCCGACGTGTTATGTCTTATGCACTGCAACTTGTCATGCTCTGCAAGACACTGTACTGCTGCAGCCTAAAACTGACGTCTCATGGCCCACTGGCCTTTGATCGCTTGGGCCTCGAAGGCCGACTTCATGCACACAAACGTGCCTTGGCCACATGTCCTGAGCGCACGCCTGGCTGGGGAGCTTTCAGCACTCCTCCTTGGGCATCCACTTGTAGGATGACCACGCTTTTCAGGGTTCAAGCCAGGCTAATACATCGATTGGCCACTGTGGTTCTGGCACAAATTACAGAACGTTAGCTTTCGGGGCTTGTGTACATTACGTAGTCCCCAACAATTGCACAGCGTATGGAAATGGTCTCCGTTTGAAGACACATACACTGGTCCCGGGTGCCACTGCGGCACCATCACTTCGCGAACTTCAACCTGACCTCTCGGGGCAGGGATTGGGTCCGTCTGGACGCCGACTTCAGTACGCATTCGATGGCCCATGAGGCTCCTGCCGCGTCTAGCAGCCGTAGAAGATGACGAAGTCGATGTAGGAGTCATCCTCGTAGTAGACACCGTAGGCGATCCCATAGGTGCAGCAGGTCCTTGAGCGTCCATTTCGGCCATCCGAACAGCCAGTTCACGCTGAACTGCTTCCTGTAGTCTTCGATGACGCCTCGAAGATCGACCCTCAAGATGATCTCCGCAACATCGATCCCACATGTACCAAAATGCCTCCCACAAACCAACCAGTGCCATGCCAGCAACTGCCAGGGAAGCGTAGAGTTCGAAGGACCCATCCAAGGCGAGAGGCTCAATAGATGCTGCTCGGGTTGTCTGAATCATCATGCACAACACCATCATGCGAACCATAGCCAGCTTAGAAACCTCGGTCACCAAGTCAACGAATCCCCAAAGTCCAACCAACTCTTCAAGCCGCTGGCGTGGGAATGATTTGGTCAACAGATCCGCCCATTGAGTGGCTCCCGGAACATAGGAAACAGTGACTTGATTGGTCTCCACCTGCTCGTGGATGTAGGCTGCTCGAACCCTCAAGTGCCTCGTTCGCCATGAACAAGACGAAGAAGGCTTGGCCAGTGAGATGGCCGCTTGATTATCAACCTTCAGCGAGATACACCGAACCTCACCCTGGAGCTGCTCAATGACCGCTGCAATGCTCTTGCCCATCACAAGGCCCTCCGTTGCCGCCAGCAACTCGCATTCAGCGGTGCTTAAGCACACGAAAGGTTGGCGAGCCGATCGCCAACAGACCGGCGCTCCCAGCCACACCGCCACCAGTCCTGAGTGGCTCTTCGAACCCTCAGGAGCAAAGGAGCTATCGGTGTACACCTCAAGGTCCTCGGACGTAGGCTTCAAACACAGAGCAAGCCGCTTTGTCCTTTGTAAATACGACCGCAAGCGGGCCGCTATCTTCAAGCATCTTGGCGCAGCTCGCGTCAACAGCGAACCCATTGCACAGACCACAAAGCTGATGTCTGGCCTGCTCCGTTGAGCTATCCACAGCAGCTCTCCGCAGGCCTTCTGGGCCTGCTTGACATCATCATCACATCCACTGTCCTCGCCCTCAAACGCATCAAACGTAACCCACTCTTTTGGAGCCTGAATGGGCGACTGCTCGGTATCTGCTGTGCCATGGTGACGCAGGATCTCCTCAATGTAGGGCCGCTGGTGCAGGTAGATCGCCGAGAACTCCTCGTTCGTGGATATCTCACAACCCAAGAATCTGATCTCATGATCAAACGACAACAGGTCCAACTCTGATGTCTTCCATTTCTTGGCAATCTTACCCGAGATAGCCATCACCAACCATAAGGGCCCTGCCAGGAGGATATCGTCCACATACAGCAAAAGGAGGCCGTCGGGACCCCGGCCTTCCGGGGCACCAACTTCGTAGACAATCCAAAGGTTTGGTTCAGCACGACCCTGTCTCACATCCCATTGCTTCCCGTCCTGCTCTATCTTGAGACCGGAGATATGTTCATCACGAAAAGAGGCCCAAAGTTTCGGGGATTGACGTAAGCCATACATTCCATGCGTCAGCATCCACCGTTCTGAAGGATGGGCCAACCCCAGCTGGACCAAGGCAGCTGGAGGTCTTATAATATATATGGTCTCTCCAGGTCCACGCGGAAGCGGAGTCAACATGAATGCACCAGTGACGTCGGTAATCCCGGAGCGCCACCGGCGCTTGGCCACATACGTGAGAGCACATCTCAGGCTCTCGGCGGCAGCGCCGCCCGCAAACAACTCGTTCTGGTCCTCGGCCGCATAATTGCCGCAACAAACTATGCGAGCCTTCCTTTTACAGAAGGCTGCCTCGCCTTCGCCCTCATTCTCCACTGCCGGGGGTTTCACGGTGTACACCAGCTTGGAGGGGAGCTCCTGAACGACGAACTTCTTTTTCATGTCGGTAACCTCCTCGGACGTCACCCGTTTGAAGCCACGCTCAACAACACCCAACTCCTTGGAGATCGCCCGGCTCCACTTAGAGATCACTGCCTTGGCTTCGGAGGGGCTGACATTGTAAGTATGCCTCAAAGGCACAGCTGACTCCACAGCATTTTGAATAATGCCTTCAATGCCCTCAACATACTCAGGCTCCACCTTCGCAACACGCGGGGCGTCATACAACCCAAGTGAGGCCCAGTACTCAACATTCTGCTCCATGTCCGATCTAAACTCAAAGTTCCCCTCGCCCTCGTTGAACACCTCTGGGACCCGGGTAAGCCATGGTAACTCATCACCTGGGTCATCAGAACTGCAGACCCTGCGCAAGCCCACCAAAGGACTGCTTGGCTCACCCTGCTCCTCCTCAGCCGACTCCTCAACGTACATGCCCCAATCCCACATGGTAGCTTCACAATCACCAACAGCAGCAACTTCCACATCATCACTTTCACTGCGAGATCCACTCAACAGGTCGAGTGGTGGCAAGGTCATAGCCTTAAGCTCCAGTCTGGTTTCCAGAGCTTCTTCTGCTGGTCCTTCATCATCATCACTAACTTGACTCAGAGGGAAGCCGAGGGAGGTTAGATAATCTTGGTCATTGGCGTTCAGCTTAGAGGCTCCCTGAGGGGTGAAGGCGGACAGGAACCATTTGGCATTCTCTTCGTTCACATAAGCATGCGGGACCAACGGATCAAACACCGCAGGCTTCTTGGCAACATCCACCAGGCACCCTTCATGAGAACGACCATTCATGTCCACATACTGATGATCACGGGCCTTGGTGCCTCCAACAACCCTGCGCTCATTGCCCTGGTTCTCGACCCACAAACCCTCCAAGGATTCGGTCTTCAGCTCCAGAACATAGTTGTAGGTGCCCCTTTCATTGTGGCTGTCCTTGTGCCTTGGAACTTGTTCTGCTGATTGAATGGCCAATGTAGTCCACGATACATTCATCTCGGGCCAATTCTTCTTGATCTTGTTCCCCAGATAGGCATTGAAGTAGCGTGCCACCCACGGAAGATCCCGGCCATACCGAGTGACTCCAAATGACCCTCCATGCACAAACGCACCCAAAACCATTCCTTGACCTTCTGGAGCCCTTGGAACCTTCAAGTTCCCACAAGTCCCGGCAAAGAGAGCAAGCAGTCGCGCACAATCACGTTCACCAAAACATCGGTCTTGATAAAGCTGTTCTGCAACACCCTCAACATACTGTATCTCCCCAACACGTAGATACTTCACAGACTCAGCCGATGCCTCATAGCCATTGTCTTGCTGGTTCACTTCTGGCATCGTTTCCCGCTCATGGTAGTAGGCATCGGCCTTGAAGACTCCCGGAACCTTTGACCTCAAACGCCTTGGTGGTGGTGGTACATCAGGTGGAGGGAGAGGAGGTTCTTCATCTGGCGAGTGCTCATGGGCTTCAGGTTCAACCAAAACAGTAGGCGTCACATCATCCAACGATGGTGGGTCTCTCGTGATCCTCACATGGGTGGTCTGAATGAAGGTGCCCGAGTCCTTGAGGATTACATGACCACCCCTGATGTCAGAAGAAGGTCCCACATAACGACCCCGCGTCCAATGAGGGCCAAAGTCCTCAACAGCTCCCGTTTTGTAACGCTTGGTTTTCACATACACTCGTGCACCGTAAGCCACTGGCATTGGTGAAAGAGCCCCAAGTCGTTCACAACGTTGCTGGGCCGCCGCATACTGCACAGCCGTAGGCCAGTTCTCCTTGGGCAGTCCAGCGCTGTCCAACAGCACTCTTGCCCTTCGCTTAAGATAGCGAACTCCCGCTTCCGCAACACCATTGGCAGCCGAATCTGAACCTGACGTGGTGGTAGGCCACATTCCTTGCGCCAGTGCCCACTTCCTCACCAGGTTCCCACGAAACTCTCCTCCTCGATCCGAGTGAAGACGAGTCACCGGATAGCCCAGGGCCTTAACTTCAGTGATGATGCGCTGGACCGCGGGGAGCATCGTGGCCGCCTTCTTGTTGTTCACCGGAGTCGCAAAGTACAACGTAGTCGTGGAGATTGGTTCCTTGAACGTAGCAAGCAGCTCCTTCCAATCCTTTTCTTCTTTGTCAATCTCCTCCAAGCCCACGCCAGCACCCTCAAAAGCTGCATCCTCGGCCGCAACCTCATCATCGGCAATAAGCTCGTCCTCCTCCTCAACGTCTGGTGGAGGTATGGGATGTCCATGCACTTCACCATGCCCTCCGCCTCCATCCACTTCAGGAATACGGAACGCCCCGATGACAAAGTACTTAAAGAACTTCCCGTCAGGAGAACGGCCAAAGCCCTTTAAGGGTCCAACCACATCCACGCTAAGAGAGTAAGCCATTGGATGCAACGTTGATCGGTGCTGGTGGCCCACTGCGCTGTTCCGAACACAGACCGAACAATCCCTCCGAAAAGGCTGGTGATTCCTGGCCACATGTAGCCGCCATTCAGCATCACTACTCATCTTTGCCACGCGAACATGCCGAACACCATCGTAGGCTGCAATCGAAACATCAATCAAACCCATCTCTTCCATATACTCCCGCGACTCTTTGCACATAGTCCATGGGAGCCAGGTCGTAGAGGTCGAAGTCGGGTCCTGACTTTGAAAAGAGGCAACCCTATCGAGATCCTCGACATAAAAGTGGACCGCCCCATCACCCTGGCACTCACGAGCAGCCGACGCTAGAGCATGAAGGAAGTGGACCTTACTTCGATGGGGGCCCGCAACAACCTGATCAAGGTGCTTCGCGGGGGCGTCCTTCGCAACCACAGTGCATAACCGCCCATCCAAGGCAGCCCACTGGATCACCTTCCACACATCCTCGAACTCCGTCTCAGACAACAGAGTGCTCATATTCACATACACCGCGCAACCCACAAAGGAGAGGTGCCGCATAGCGTCCTTAGGGCGCTCCACTGCTGGTGAGTCCCAGCGCACGATCCAATTTCTTGACCGAAGCAGCTTCTTTCTGCCCCTGCGGTTCACCCGAAGGACCTTCATCAGATCCCAAATTCCCTGCCGTGGCGTCTTTGTCACCATGGTATCCTTCACCAGGTCCTTGTAATCGAGGAACTCAGACTTGTCCACCGCTGTCCTAGCATCGAGAATGCTGCCGGACTTCACATAGCTCTTCAAACATGCCCACCAACTGGACTTGAGCTCTGAAATCGCCCTCACCGAAGTCTGGGTAGTCGCTTCAAGTTGGTGAAGCTGCTTTTCCTCGAGCTGCCTAATCAAACATTGGGCAACATCTTCACTCACTTCAGGACAACCATTCCTCACATTGAGCGGCAACACATCACCACCTGGGCCCACTAGCTCACATGAACTCGCCGTCCAACTCAGCTTGTAACCCAAACTGGTAATGACCTTCCCAAGCGGCACTATCACCTGGCTCATCGCATCTGTGCTCAACAAGGTGCCCGACTCATTTTGCTTCATCAGCGCGACAGCATCTCCCGCAAGTTGAACACCAACGCTCCGAGCGCTGTTCCACTCCCCTTGATCACGAGGAAGTCGCAAGGCATGAGTTGCCCCAGAATCCAACAGGGCCGGTTTGGCCGCTCGATTCGGTGCCTCAACGTCGTAGCCAAAGCATCCCAGGGCAGCGATCACAGGCTTGAACACCGGAACATCCTTGATGCTGTCCAAAACCCTGAACATCTTCGCCTGGATCTCGCTGGGCTCAAAGCTGACTTTCCTAGTGGAGTCCGCTGTAGGCGAAACACTCGATGTAGCTCCTGTATCACTGGCCCCAACTGGGCCTCCGCGCGAAGCTCCCTTTTGTCCAGCTTGGCCTCCTCCTGGTGCTCTGCATTCTTTGGCCTTGTGGCTTTGACCACCACAGTTCAAGCATTTCTTTTGTCGAACAAGCTTGTCCAAAAGGTTCCACGTATGGGGATATTTGCATTCTTTTCCTCGACGGCAGCCCTTCTCAGAGGCAAAGAACCGACACACGTTGTTGGGTGGTTTTGGAGTTGCGGGTGGAGTTGAAGTTGGAGGTGGTGGTGGTGTAGTAGAGAAAGTAGAACCCTGATCTGCCCCTGCACCCAGAGCCTTCAAGGACGTAAGCTCATCGCTCTTGGTCATTCCCAATCTCGCGTGCTGCTCCATCTCGGCCTGCAAGTGTTGACTGAAGGAGGTAATCGATTGGGTGCTGGGGCAAACATCAACTTGCAAGGTACTCCTGATCAAACTCACCCGGAACGCCAACTCCCCACTTCCACGGACCACTGCACCAGTGATGCGGTCAAGGCCACGAAGAAGTATTGATGGGTCAGGCTCAGTGATCCCGATGGTCACCGCTCTCCTCCGCCAGAGATTCCACTTCCGCAGGGATTCCACTGCTGCCAACGCCGTCTGGCACTCTTCCGGTTGCTCCAGCATCTTCAGGACGATGCTCTTCTCCTGCAAGTTGCCCGGCTGATACACCGAGTATAGCTTGCACAGCAAACCCAAACTCGTGACCTCGCCGCTGGCTATAACCTCATCTCTGACCTGCTTCGGCACTGCGCTCAACATCATCGCTGTAGCTCGCCGCTCTACTCGGGCCCATTCTGCCTTGAGAGGAGTGGCCGGTCTTGGTCGAAGCTGGAGACGAGCAATAGGCGACGACGATGCAAACTGTTGGTACCACTGGAGGACATCGTTCATAGTAGCTTCCCACCAAGCCCCACTGGTGTCACTGAGATCCTCCATCATAGGACCGATGTGTGTTATCCAGCTGAGAAGATCGATGCTTCCAGTGCCAGGTTGATAATCTGGTAGTAGAGGAAGTTCACTATAGCCAGGCTTCACAGCCTCAGGCCGCTCAGTGCCTTTCGTCTGGCTCTGCTGCAGCAATGCCTCAATGCCCTTTGCCAGCGTAAGAAGAACGCTGCCATCAGTCGCAACAGGAGCTCGTACGGCATCACCTGGAGCTGGTGGAGGTTGAGGAGGTTGTAAATGAAATTGATGTGAATGTGGTTGAGGGGGAAGTTGTGGTGGAGGTGGTATGCCTTGATCATAACCGCATCCATTCCCAGCTCTCTCATACGGTAGCTGAGCACTCGCTTCTCTGGAACCACCCAAGCCGAACAAGCCTTGAAAGAACGACCTCGGACCAGGTGACTGCGATCTTGGACGACTTGGCGGTCTATGTTCGATAGGAGGACCAAGGGGAGGTAGATCTGCGGGAACTTCTGGGAGGATTCCAGCGCCTCGTGGTTCTCTATCTACCTCAGGCACTGCCCCAGGACCCCGAAGTCGTGCTCCAGAATTCCCTTCAACTCCCCAAGGATCACGAGAAGATTCAAATTCACGTGGAGGTACTAGATCTTGCAACGCTCTCATACTCGAAGGACCAAGAGGAGGTAGATCTGCCGGAACTTCTGGCCCTGGGAGGATTCCAGGGCCTCCGTCACGTCCGCGAGGATGTTCAGCAAGAGCCCTTAGGCGAAGAGTTTCCGGATTCATTGTCATCCTGCTCTCCTGGGCCTCCAACTGTCCCCGTAGTCGCCTCGCTTCATCACGAGCCTCCTCGGTCCGTGCTCTCTCGACACTCAAACGCTGCATCACATCTCCCATGGCGGCCTCCAACTGACGCGCTACCTCTGCTTGCACTGCCTCTGCTGTAGCCCCACCACTACTCACCGAAGGCGCCCTTCCCTCATGAGAAGCTCCTGGCCTAGCCGTAGGCGACAATGATGAGTTTCCGGCGGGCCATTGCTGCGGCATCCCAGACGCCGTCTGTGAAGCTGACCACGAAGTAACCTCAACACGACGTTGAATGTAATCTCCCAATCGTGAAAACCATCCCCCTGGACCACGTGAAGATGCCTGCAAAGAACCCGAAGCTGGAGATTGCCCAGGAAGTGGCGACGGCACGAACTGGGGGAAGAGTGGTTCCCCAGAACGTAGACGCAAACTCACATCTTCAGAAGAAAACGCCGGTTGCTCTGCAGGAGATCCCAAAGTCTGCGGAGCCTCTGGAGACTGATCCATCATCAAGAACGCATTCAGATCTCCCGAAGTTTCTCCACGAACCTGACCCTGCAAGCCATCCGGAGTCCTAGTAGGCGCCTGGGGTCGTCCTTCAGCTGCCCGAAGGATAGGCGCCCTTGAAGGCGCAGGTTCATGGGGACCTGCAATCCCATTGGGTAACTCATTGGAGTGCTGCTGCCCTTGCGCATCTACAATTCCACGGCGATCACCTGCTTCATCACGATGATAGTCCGGACCTAAGTCCTCGCCGTCTAAGGTGGGCAGCGTTGGGCTCATACCCTGCTGACGCGAAGGGTTAGCAGCTTCACTCCCGCCCACTGCAGATTCTGCCATCAACACAGCAAGCGCTCGAATTGGCGTACAAATCTTTTTACGGAAAGCGAATGATCCGACGTGTTATGTCTTATGCACTGCAACTTGTCATGCTCTGCAAGACACTGTACTGCTGCAGCCTAAAACTGACGTCTCATGGCCCACTGGCCTTTGATCGCTTGGGCCTCGAAGGCCGACTTCATGCACACAAACGTGCCTTGGCCACATGTCCTGAGCGCACGCCTGGCTGGGGAGCTTTCAGCACCTACACCCTAAAAGAAGCCCCAGTCAGGTTGCAAGAGCTGCCCAGTTTCGAGGCCAATACAAAGCTACAGTTCCTGGATGTCTCAATGAACGAACCTTGTCTGGGCCAAAGGGGTTTGGGTTTTTGTGCTTTTTTGTTGAACACGTTTTTTTGTTTCGGCAAGCAGCAGATTGTGAGGAAGGAAGATGAAACACTTTGTTTTCGAAAGGCTTACAAGAGCAGCCAAGGATTTGAAATCTCTGCCCAGTTTAGCCAAAGCTGAAAGTCTGAAGTGCCTTAGGGCACGGACCAATGCTTTGCGGGGCCTTCCTGAACTCAGCCCTCGGGCAAGGTTGCTGGAGCTCACAGCGGCTTTCAACCAGATCGAGCGTCTGGATTTTACTGCCCCCGCCTTCCACTCTCTGATCTATTTGAATTTGGATGGCAACCTCTTGGAAGCTGTTGATGGCCTCGACTCCCTCGTTGACTTGACACACCTTTATTTGGCAAATAACTCCTTACAACAGTTGCCGGACCTTGCAGCAAGCCAACTGTTTGATCTTGATCTCTCACACAATCGCTTGCAAAGTCTCCCGTTTTTAGGGAGCCTCGGTAAGTTGCAGCTTTTGAATGCAGAGAACAACTGTTTGACATCTGTTCCAGGTCTAGCGAATCTGACCCACTTGAAGTGGTTGCGCCTGACGAACAACAACCTAACGGAGCTTCCCAGTTTGAAAGCATGCAGCCATATGAGGCTTGTGTCCGTAAGCCACAACTCGCTTGTGTCCATCGGACGTCTTCCGGTTTTTCTTGATGAGTTCAGCGCCGGGCACAACCGCCTGACACGATTATCCATTCCAAAGCAGATAAGAATGCACAGCCTGGATATTACTCACAATCTGTTGGAGGAGTTCTCATTGCGTCCCTTCGCCAAATCCCAGTTATTGTACCTGAGTGTTCGTGGCAACCGCTTGAAGAGATTGCCCGGCTTGGAGAATCTGGATGAGCTGCGTTTCCTCGATGCCTCCGAGAATCAACTGACAGAATTGCCGGCAGCTCAAAGGCTATATGAGCTGGAGGGCCTTTGCTTGACAAACAACAACCTTTTGGAGTTACCAGACCTCTTTGGCTTTCGTTTCTTGCAAAGTTTGGGCTGTGCAGGAAACCCTCTCAGTGAGAGACCGCAAGCCCCAAAGGAGATTGTTTGCGACTGCTGCGCCAATGCTTCCATGCCGGACACCCCGCTTCAACTTGCATGGTGCATCCGCAAAAAGCAGAGACTCCTTGGAAATCGGACGGGGCGTAATCAAAGAGGGCTTTGTATTAGTTTCAGCACTGAAAGCCCGATCCCAACTGAAGCTTTGTGTTGGTTTCCACTTTATTACGGTCATTTTACACTGCAGATGCCCTGCTGTGAGAATGCGTGGGCTTTAGCAGTCCTGTGCGACTGTGTCTTTGCTGTTACCAGTTGGGTGGTTGTCCAAATTAGGGTCCCTGTTTAGGTCCTTAATGCAATACGGCACCTACTATTTAGGGTACCCAAAAAGGGACCCTAATTTTGACAACCACCCATGTGTAGTCGCGGTCTTGCAGCTTTTTGCTCGCCTGGGTTTACTAGGATGCCTAGTAGTACCCTTATTCCCTTTTTGTAGTCCTAGGTTCCCTATAAAGTACCCAATACCAAAAAGAGAGGCCTTTTTATTCTTAGGTTACTGGGTATCCTAGTTTAGGTGCATCTTGTGCAGCTCCTCGGGTCTTATAATAAGTACCTATAGACCCCTGCAAAGGGATCCCTCAAGGGGTCGAAAAGGGATTTGTAATAGGGTTCTATATTCAGGGCCTTTATATATAGTTACCTATACTATTTTGGGGGGTTACATATAACTGTTATAGTTGCTATATATATATATATATATATATATGCAAATGGGTTACAGAAGCAAAAGGCCCTGAAACCTCGGACTCGGATCCATGATGCTCCAAACTCCGACGCGCGAAAGCCTCAAGCCGCCAGGCAGCCGCCGACAATCTGAGAATGGCACTTCACAGCGAGGCGAGTGAGCCACGGTTTAGGGTTTAGGGACAAGAGAAAAATGCTTACACAAATAGGTATGGGGAGAGGTATAGCTTAGATATGCCTAGATCGCATACACATGAAACACGAAGCAACTAATGAACACCACAGTATGTGTATACATATATAATCATATATATATATACACATACGTATACACGTATACACATGTATACATATAGTATATATACACTCATGTATGCACACTTGCGCACACATGCGTCTATAGAAGTATATAGACTCTCTCTCTCTCTCTCTCTCATATATATATATATATATATATACCCGTAAGCATACCTACTGGGTCTAAAGAAAAATGAAAGGGTTGGCAAACCCGAATACTTCGAATAAGTACTGTAACTTCACAGCACAAAACCAACAGTGTATTGCATAGCTGTGTTGATCAGCTACCATTCAGCATGTTTGTAAACTTGCAGGAGATTTTGCCATTGTGTTCGATTTTGTTAAAGATGATACAAAAGTCCTGAGAAGCATGAAGAATGTACTGAAACTCGCTTGTTTCGCTCGAAAAACACGGGCCTGCATTCCGACGCACTCTCTGTCTTTCTTTCTTTCTCTCTCTCTCTCTCTCTCTATATATATATATTAATATATATATATATATATACACACACACATACATATGTTTATACATAGGCACACTGAAATTCAATATCTACAAGAATTCACAGCTGCTGGTGGCATTGTCATGCATCGGTTGAGATTGGTAGTTACACAGGGGTGTAAACTGGTTTACATCATGTCTGTGTGCATAGTATTTTTTCTCTGAGGACAGAAGAAGAATGCCGTCTTCGTATGTGTAGGCTCGGGCTTCGCTGGTGCGTCTCCGAACACTTCGTCCGACCATTAAATCATATGGCGGGCTCCGACAAAAGGGGACCCTAACATAGTACCCTAAATAGTAAGATCCTTATTATAAGGACCCCAAAATAAGGTACCACTATTTTCGGAAGCTCCCATTTCGGGTCGAGGGTGAAGGGAGCTGACATGCACATGGGAGCTGAAGTACCTATGGTCTCCATTGTAGTTCCTTTTTGTTTAGTCACATGCATATTCGGGGTCCTATACGACAACCCGAAAATCTACAAGGGAGACGATAGCAGGATCATGGTATCCGGGTCGAGATTTTGCACTGGTGGCCTTTGGGTTTAGGGTCAGACAGACCCGCACTCCCCCTGGGCTTCAAGCTGCATGCAGGATCGACGGACTTGGCAAGTAATGCAGGTGCCTAAATCATCACGAATACTGCTATTTTAGGGCTCCCTGCTAAAGTTATAGTATAATATAACACTAAAACCCAATTCAGATTATTAAGGCCCCTGTAATAATTAAATTGCCAGGTGCAATTGTGTATGTAGCCCTTGTTAGTTCTTAGTGAATATACGTACAGCCGGTTCTGCAGTGAAGCACTCCCCTGGGTTTGGAGTACCATACTTGAATACTTTTTGGGTACCTGTTCCTTAAAGGAACCATTATGAAACAAAAGTCCCTGGGTACTTCAAAGTCCAGCTCCAGCCAGACTGCTTATCCCAACGATGGTTTTGGTTGAGGGCGAAGGGTCACAGACTTTGTCGGGGTTGAGTCTGAAAGAGTTGGCGAGGAGTTTGCTGTGTGTGTGTCTATGTGTAGCCACTAAGCTCTAAACCCTGAACCCTAAAAACTCAACCCTGAACCCTAAACCCTCAGCTCTAAACCCGCCCTGAACCCTATCGTAGCCGGCCCTGCGGGGGCCTGATGTCTACGGGCTGCAGGAAACGGGGCCCAGAAAAGGCAAAACCCTAAACTTACCCCTGAAACTAAAAACCTAAGTTAGGGTTTAGGGTTTAGGGAAACCCTGAAACTAAAAACCTAAGTTAGGGTTTAGGGTTTGGGGGAGCCTAGTTATAGTCATGTTAGAACTCCTATGGGGAGGTCCGGGCTTTCTTGCAGGTCTCTGTAGGCCTCGAAGCGAATTCTTGACCTTCTACTAGGCCGTGAACACCTACGATTAGGGGCCACATGACACATGGGTGGTTATCAAAATCAGGGTATCTTTTTGGGTCCCTTTTATAATACAGCACCTGGTATTTAGGGTACCCAAAAACGGACCATGTTTTTGACAACCACCCACATAAGTATACAATAATATGCCCCAATAGAAAGCCTGGCTTGAAGGTCCCTGGATTGGAAGGCCTCTATTGAACGATGCAAGGAGGAACCTGCTATTCTACGACAATATCGAGGTCAAAAGAGTCACAACTCCAGTAGACATGTAGTGTACCCCAAAACTCTATTGTAGTCATGGGCTGCTGTAGCCTCGAAAAGGATAGAGCCCTTAGGCTACCCGCAAGCACTAAACTTTAAATGATAGGGATCCTTCCCTAAACCCTAAATCCTGAAACCTTAAAACCCTAAAATCCTAAACCCTAAACCCTAAATCCTTAACCCTAAATCCTAAACCCCACCATACCCCTACCACCCTTTTTTGGGTCCCTATGATTGAAGGAGCAACTGCCCCCGAGGCGCTTCGGGGAGGCTCTGGCGGCTCTGAAGCTTAGGCTTACTTAGAGGTTAAGGGTGTAGGGCTCCATAAAGTCTATTGTTTAGGGTTTAGGGCTCCATAAAGTTTCGGGTTTAGGGCTTAGACTTAGATCCCCAATACCCAACCTTTTAAAGCATATTGGGTTGTTATAGTCCAGTAGGAATCACGCGTACAGCGTTCACGGATGTTGAGGGTTTAGGGCTCCATAGTGGTTCCTGTTTGGGGTTCACATTTAGAATTCTACAATGACAAGGCAATGCCAAAAAGGAACTTTCCTGGAGCCCAGGGATATGGGTTGGGGGTGTAGGGATTGGGTTTTGGCTTTAGGATTTGGGTAGTTGTCAAAATTAGGGTCCCTGTTTGGGTAGCCCTAAAGAATAGGTGCCGTACTATGATAGGGACCCAAAAAGGGACCCCAGTCTTGACAACCACCCATTTCGAGCTTAGGAGGTTTTGGGCCAAGTGCTGCAGGATCCGCGCATACGGTCCTGTGTCGGGCAGAGCGCCTCAGTCTCGGGTTGTCTCATTTACGCGAAAGGTTGCAATATAGTACCCTAAACAGCAGGATCCTTATTTCAAGGATCCCGAAATAAGCTACCCCCCAATCTCCAGAAGCTCCCAAATGGCGAACCTCGGAGCTGGAGTACTGAAGGCTTGAGTATTTATACGGGTGGTTGTCAAAATCATGGTCCCTTTTGGGGTCCTTATGATATTAGCCACCGATACATATACAGCAAACTGGATTTCAGCATATCCATCTTCAGATATTTAGGTTCATCTTTACCACCGGAATTTTAGTACGATCACAACTGCTCTTGCATGTTAACTCCTATATAGAGCACTACAATACCCCCAAAAGCGCCTGTACTTAGCTCACCCTATGAACCCTGTTTGCATCCTGCATAGAACACCCTGTGGACCTAGACCCTCAACCCTAAAACCCCAAAACCCTGAGCCCTTACAGACACCCTTATAGAACCCTTAAAGGAACCCTAAACCCGAACAGCTCTTCGGTCGGAGGCTTTGGCAGCTTTGTCGGAGTTGGGAGCCGACTTAGAGGACGGGCCATAAGGGGGTCTGGGACCCTACCCTAAACGTTTTAAACCCTAAACCCTGAGGTATACAGTAGAAGCCAGAAAGTTGGAATATCATTATCCTAACCCCTTTAAGGTAAATTATAGGGGATCCTACCATTAATCCATATTCCAACTTTCTGGCTTTTACTTTAGGGTTTAAGGATGTTCAAGGTTAAGGGCTCGGTTTCTCAGGTTTCGGTTGTAGGGTCTGGAGTTTGGGGTGTAGAGTTTAGAGTTCGGGGCTTGGTTTCTAAGGTTTAGGTTGTAGGGTTTAAGGTTTAGGATCGAGGGTTTAAGGTTTAGTGCAGGGTAGGGTTTAAGGTTTAGTGTCTGGTTTCTAAGGTGGAGGGTGTAGGGTTTAGAGTCCAGGATCGAGGGTCTAACATGTAGGCTTCGGTCTAAGGGCTACGGTTTGGTTTGTAAAGTTCAGGATGTAGGGTTTAGAGTTTAGGATTGAGGGTTTGTGAAAAAGGGTTTGGGTTCAAACCGAGACCTGCGACGGAACCTCTGATTCTAGCTATACCTTGCATGCTCAATCATGCAAGATAGGGAATTTCGCATGGCTTCCTACTCTAAGCCTGGGACAGAAGGGTTCCAAGACGAAATGCTGCACCAGAAGTGTTTATCAGCACGCCCCCGAACGGACGGATCAGAAGGTTTGCCCCGGTGACTAGAGTAGGGTGCGAGGTTGTGCAGTTTTCGGGTTTAGGGTTTAGGTTTTTCAAGCTTCGGAAGTCCTTTGTAGCATCAGACCTTTTGTTCATGGTAACCTGTGCTGCAAGATCAAGGTTTCTAAGGGGGGAGGCTGTATACGTTGTGGGCGTGTCAAGCTGCCTGAGGGTCCAAATAGTATATACTTTGTTCCCGAAGTACCTATAGGGGGAGGACTTTACGGTGAAGGTATATACTATTCTGGTACAGAAACCTTAGGGGTTAGTATGAGAGACTTCAGGACGTCTACGAGACGTTTCTTGGTTGCAGACTTCGGATTGCGGCGCTTTCCGATGTTGCCTTGCAGCTGCATGTCCATTTAACGTTCGCATGATCTTATCCCTACGCTTTCCTCTTAAAAGTATGTGCTGTGATAATTAATAAAAGCTTCCTGAGGAGGGTGAAGAATCAGGGGTTTCGAGTTGCGCAGTTCAATCCCCTACTTCTTTCTGACCCGTCTGCTTTCAGTGTTCGTGCGTACAAGCTGGTGTTTGAGCATAAGGAATCTTGAGTCAACCCTGAAACGGCAAACCGTGAATCCCTCAAGAAACAGAACTGGAAGCCTTTTCACTTCAACGTTTCTGCATGGCACCGAAGCCAACAGAGTTTGGTGTCTGTGCTGCAATATAGGCGTCTTACGCCTAGTTTGAACAGGGTTTCTCTCGTCTTTCTACTGTAGGGACTATACATGTAACCCGCCATAAACACCATCAAGCAACAAATAACAAATTAACAAGCAGGTTGTTGGGATGAGTTGGGGTTGCGGATGCTTTTCAGAACCTTCCAGCAAAGGCTATCGCAGCGCCTCGCCGACAACATTCTCTGGTGGCGTCGAGAAGATGGTCGAACGGAGGCACGGTAGAGAGAGAGAGAGAGAAAGCATCTCGAGAAGTCACTGTTCAGGCGATTGCACAGGCCTAGAGAAGCCCTCGAAGCGTGACCCAAAACTTCCCTGGGAAGGTGCTTTCCACGCCGGGCAGCAACGTTTCCAAACGATGCACAAACTGTGCGCCTTATAAGCGCCCGCAAAATTGCCAATATTATTGCAGAATTAGTCTTTAGGATTCCTTGAAAAATGACCGATCTCCTTCAAGCCCTGAACACAGAATCTTGCCAGCCTTGAAGCCCAAACCCCTGCACGGATTCTGCGGAGGACTTTGCATTGCTCTTTGTGAACAGGCCTGGACCTTGCAGTGACTCCTTTATTGGCTGTAAACTCAACTTTTCAACTTTTGAGGGTTTCTCATAAGGAAGTCGATTCTGAAAGTTTCAACTTTTGTTTCCTTGGGTTTTTGGGACAGTCAGACTCATGTAGAAGGTTACTGCTGCGACGTAGCCAGAGTAAGATATCGCCCTTAGCAACTTTTTTTACTCGGGTTCGGAGTTTATTGTTGTAGAAGTACATCTAAGGACTATAAGGTGATAAGATAATATGGTTGGTATTGATTTTTCGGACATCTACAGTACATTACATGGTCATTTGCTCCGGCCCAGAGATTCGCCGCGGAGGTTGGGGCATCCCTAGAACCCTAAACGCATTCTTGCCCTAAACCTCATTGTGGGCCATAGCCCGAAGGGTCTTGCGCGTTCCGGGGCTCCGGTGGAGGGCCTATAGCCGCTAAATCCCTAAACCGCATATTGTTGGTCATAGTTAGGTAACAGTTTTATGGGCACTTAAACCCAACAGGAATCGGCTCTGGGTTTAGGGTTTAGGTTTTAGGATAAACCCTAAACCCTACTTGGAGGATCATGGGACTTAGTAAGTCAGGTTATAAGTACCTTAAGTGGGCTTATAAGTGCGTATAAGTATAATTACCTTCTTTATAACCCCAGCTACTGAATCCCATGCTCCTTTAAGTATCCTATCCCAACCATGAGCTGGAAGCCCTTCCCCAGGTGGTTCTTCGATCTTCTGGGGACGCGCGTGGGGCAAGGCCTCCTGTATGGTTGGGTTTTCTGAATAGTTCCTTGAAATTACCGGTACCTTGTTTTGGGGGTCCTTATGATCAGGATCCTACTATTTAAGGTACTACATTAGGGTCGGCTGTTTTCGGAAACTCCCAAGAGTCTTTCCGGTTTCATAGCACCCTGTTTCACAGTCCTAAGACCCTTCAGACCCATTAACGCCGTAATCCCTAAACCCCCAAACCCGAAATTAAAGAATCTTAAACCCTAAACCCCCGAAGTCCATCTGAATTTCAGAGATATGAGCGCGCAGAGTTTTGTGACCCCGTCTTCACTCTGCAGGGTGTGGGGTTAAGGGTTCAGTAGTGGAGTCTCTGCCTCAGAGCTCTGCAAGGACCCAGTTCCACATTAGTTTGCGTAGTATTTCTGCATTAGGAGTTCAACCCCAAGCCCAAGCCCTCAGCCGCCTGTGCACGGATTTCGGTGGGAGGCAGGCTCCACAACTCGGTTCTTTTCTTGCACTCAGGGTTAGGGGTTTAGTGGGTCTCGTCAACTGGTGCTCCTTGCAAGTTCCAGATTTCAATGCGCCTTGGACGGTCAGATTGCTCGGCCTGAAGACGACCGCTGCTTCTCTATCCATGAACTTAACCTCGAACATGGCCCGAAGCACACCTACCGGACCTACCGGCCCAACAGAACTTGGACCCAGACGCCCCAAAGCGCGATCTGCAGGCAAATGAATCCTGCCGTATCTGGAATACTGAAGCTCTAAGTCAAACTTGAGAAGCACCTTGCAGCTTACAGCCGCTTACCCAGAAGCCCCTGGAGACAGGAACTCAAGAGTTTTGAGCGCACGCTCAGCGCAGTGAGCTTGAAACCCTGAAGCACCAGCACACCCCCAAGACCCTATAGATCCAATACAAGGCCTCAGCATCTACAGGGTGTAACATACGGAGGTCTGAAAGATCAAGAATTAAGATACACGGCCCTATTTCCTATTGTTTTTGTGCTTACTCTTCTCCAATAGGCCCTCTTGGAGAAGAGTAAACTGACAACTATAAGAAATAGGCCCTTCTTTGAGTTCTCCAATATGCCATATTGGAGAAGAGTAAGCAAACATTTAATTTTAAGGGGCCTTTTCTGTTCTAAAGGGTTCTATAACAGGCCGGGCCGTTTTTGACCTTGCTCCGGCGGAGCTTCTGCGGGACAGGCTTTGCAAGGAGCCTCTTGTCTTGCTTAGCCGTGTCCTCGGGTCTTCCACCGGGGCCCCTGTTTAGGGTATAGGGCCTATAGGGGGTTAAAGCTTGAGGTAAAGTTAAGGGTTTAGGGTATAGAGTGTGGGGAGTACCGGGCGGTGGTAAAGGCCCGATGCAAAAAAGGGTACAGGGGGTTAAAGTTTAGGATTTAGGGCATATATGTTAAATTTACGGGTTTAGGGTGCGAAGAGGTCAGGGCTCGCAAAGGTCCTCGGTATATAACATCGATGGCAGGGAAGCTCGTTCCGGTAGATTCTTCCCTGTGCCAAAACCAACGACACCCACGGCTTAAGCTATCCCTTGCTTTACCATATAGACCCTCAATCCGACCCACCCCCCAAACATGAACACTATGTCCCTAAATCCGAAACCCCAAGCCCTCAAAGCCCAAAAGGCTTCAAGCCTAACCCTAATACCCTATATAGGTATACATGTACATACACACCCCACAAACCCTCAGCATAAAAACCCAAAACGTGGCAGCGACGATTTCGCTGCCGCGCGGGAAGGCTTCCAGATGCCGTTCGTGCACCGGGAGATCTCGCCAGGCCTCGCATGGACAAGGGGCTTTAGGGTTTAGGGTTTCAGGGTTTATTGTTTAGGGTTTTAGGGTCTAGGTTTTAGGGTTTAGGGTTAAGGGGACAGGGGGCTTTAGGCATGGACAAGGGGCTTTGGGCGCCTGGGGTTTAGGGTCTGGGGTTTATGGTTTAGGGTCTAGGACCCCTGAGCCCTAACCCTGAAGGTGATTACTACCCATAGACCCCAAAGTAGTTCCGTTTTGGGAATACCTTATAGGATTCTATATATGAACCCCAAAAAGGAACCTGCGAAGCCTGCTAAGCTTTACAGTAAACCCCATGAAGTTGGACACCGGATTAAGGCCAAATAGTGCTGGGATTCCCTATACACTACTCTTCAGGATTGAGGCTATTGGGTTTCCAACTTTTGGGCTTCTACTATAGGCGCCTGGGGTTACGGGGTCATGGGGGTGCAGGGTTACGTAGGGTTATGTAGGGTTATGGGGTCATACGGGTTTCGGGTTACATAAGGTTATATTATAATGTTATGCGGTCATAGGGGTGCGGCGGTCTAGAGGTATGGGGTCATAGGGGTTTGGGGTTACATAGGGTTACAAAGTGTTATGTAGGGTCATGGGGTCATATGAGTGTAGGGGCTGTAGGGGTCTAGGGTTATAGGGTCAAAGAGGTTTATGGGGGTATATGCTCATAATTTTTTGCAGTTATATAGGGTTATGTAGATTTCTATAGGGCAGGGCTGTAGGCATGCAGGGTGAAAGAGGTATTGGGGTAAGAGGGTTATAGTTATGGTTACATAAGGTTATATAGGGTTATTTGAAACGCTGTGCGTCGTCCGCCTCGGCCCGGCTGTATGCGCATGCGGCGAGCCCCAACACATAAAGATGCTACATTGCAGTCCCGTGTCGTCAAAAACTCCAGAAAGCTCGCACCTGTCAGCGAGCGGAGGAAGGGGGGGGGGGGGGGAGGGGGGGGGGGTGGAGGGGTCACTGGGGAGGGGATTAAGAGGTGGGAATAGAGGAATCCGAATAGGAACCTCTGACCGCTTCGGCCGGCCGAGGCGAATATATATGTTTAGCATTATAGGGTTACAGGTTTAGGGCGTTTAGGGGGGTTACGGCAGTTACGGTATAGGGAACCGTATCAAAGTCAAAACACTCGAGCATAAACGTATAGGTAGCTAATTAGGGGGGAACATGAGTTATCCCAACCTATGGTTTTGATTAGATGCTGTTCTCGTCCCGAGAATAGGCGTAGTAATAGTCTGCAGTTTTCGCATCTTCAAGATTGCAGTATGACATACCGCAAGATCCTACTCCATGGACCTTACATAGGTCCGAACCAGAAGCTTGCAACAAGCTTTGAGGGTGCTAGCTTTGGGTTTCGGTGAGTCTGGGTTTAGGGTAGGGTTTCGAAGTTCTCCATCGCAACATAGTGTTCACATGGTTGCGTGGCTTTTCTGCTAGCATTTGCGGGCATAGATTCATGGTACCGCCCTCACGTTGGGGTAGCCCGCAACCCCGAGCATGTCCAGTCGTGTGGGAACATAGGGCTTGCGAGTGGCAAGCTGCAGGTCTCCAGTTGTTCGGGGTGTACATAAATTGGCCAGTTAATTAAGAGCACGGAAGTTAGCCCCTAAGCCCTCTAAACCCTGTCAAGAACCCTAAACCCTTAACCCTTCGCTATGCCTCGCCTGGATTGTCCGAGTGTGAGCGCCGAAACCCTTCGCTGTCTACCCACTGGGTTCATGCGTCGTGAATACCAGGCGTCGTCCTTTGCTGTTAGGCGCGCATTGCGCGTGCCGTTGCATCGCGGATGGCATCCGCTGAGCTGCCGATCCATTGGTGTGACGCTGAGATACCTGTTCCGGCGACACCGAAACCCTAAACCCGGCATGGGTGCTTTCAGGCGACAGGCAAGAGAACCAGGCGGCACAGGCCATCATGCTTGCATAGATGCGCACACAAGGGTCCTTCTTTCCAGGATAGTTACACGCCCAGCGGAAACCGCTTTCTGGACCCTTGCGACCTGCAAAAGGACGTCCAACAAAAACCTAGCCCTAATAAACCCTAAGCCGTTTGTATCGTTATGTCTCGGAACCCTATAATTAATCATGTAGCGTTGACCGGAGGCTTCCTGCGCAGATCCGCAGCTCCAAATCCCAGATCTAAAGCTTTTCCCAAAACTCAGTAGTAGAGCTGGGGGCCCTTATACACGAAGCCCCATATAATCTCAAAGGTTACCCTGTAGTTCCCGTTGTGTAAAAAACTGGACTTATAAGTAAAACACTGCTGTGCAGGCTGATCCGGGTTATGGAGGCCATGACGATGAATCGGGCACATCGGCCGATTCTGTGGCACCTTGCCAGCGCTTGGGCTTAAGGCTTTAGGGTTTATAGGCTTAGGGTTTGAGGGTCTGAAAAACGTATCATTAATTGAGTCCCCCCCCAAATGGCTACAAAAACGCCGTCGATGGTAATATAGCGACAAGACTCTACTAGATAGGCAGCTTGGCTTCTGGGGAACATCGGACTCCGACAATGGAGTTGAAGCCCAAACTTCAAGCTTTGAGCAAGCGACCCGTAACCCTAAACCTTGTACATCCCGTGAATAATTTGGCGAAGCCGCTCCTCTTCCGCGGCCCTGGACTCTATTTGCGGATCATGTGCATGTACTAGTTTGTGGTAGGGATGTAGCGGATCGCAGCAAGAAGGCCACGCGCTCATTTTCTGTAGACTTTCCATGCTTGGCAGGCACGCTTTCCTCGCCACCGTGTCCCGCGCTGTGCCTTATGAGGCCAGAGATGACCAGATCCCCTCTACCCAACCTTTAAGGTTCTTATAATTTTGTAGGATTGGGGGAGTAAGGCTATATAGTAGAATCCCTCGAGCCCAAGAGCCCTGACAGCCTGAAATTGCACGGGGTCGAAATTTCACATTCTAGGCGGCATTGACTTTGGCACCCTCATCCCTATGCCCCAAGTTGGGCCTTAAGTAGACAAGGGACTAATGCTCCTTGGTTTTCTTCCGAGCGGGCCTCTCCCCAAATCCATCTCCCACCAACCACCTTCGATTCGAGGGGTCCCATATCGCAGCAGTCCGTTCTTTCTCCATGGGCAGCTGGGCTGCGGAGGTTGGAGGGTGGGTGGGTTGAAAGGGCGGGGGGTGGGAGTGGTGGTTAGCTGGAGGCTGCAGGGAGGCTGGAGGCTGGAAGGTTGAGGGATTGTTCACGGCGCTTCCGGTAGGTTGGCTTGGCATGCCATACGTGGCTACCTCAGCTGCTGGAGCTCATGAGGCGTGGAGCCTGCTTGATGTGTGCTTGAGGTTCATCCCTCCCTCCGTCCGTGCGTGCATGGATGCCTGCCTGCATGTATGAATGCATGTATACCTGTGCATACACACACATGTATATATATATATATATCTATCACATGTATACAAACACATGTGACATGATACCGCAAGGTTGGGGGACGTGTTCAGCTACGGTTCAGACACGGAAGCTTTGGGATTGTGAATCTTACGCAGCGGGCAAGAGTTCCTCGCATGATGCTTTACGAGGTTTAGTGTATGTATCATAAAGGGGCCCTGAGGGGTTCGGTTTAGGGTTTAGGGGTTAGGGGGGTAAGGGGCCCCGATTTCAGGAAGAAGCTTAACCTAAGACGTCAAGTATTCAAAAGAAATAGTACTCACACCATGGGGTCTCACTTCTCGAATCAGGACCTGCTTTGCACTGTTCGGCGCCGTAGATTACGTTGGTAGCTGAGTAGGTAAGCTTTATTCTGTTGAGGCTTATATAATCCTACCATAATTGACTCGGACGCGGAGTAGGCCCTTATTCCTTTTTGTTTGGGGGTTTAGGTTCCCGTATAAAAGTTTAAACCAAAAAGGCACCCTTTTATTCCTGGGTTACTGTTAGGTCTAGTTAAAAAGGTTAATCTTTTTGGGCTAGGTATTCAGCGCCAAATTCAAGGTTTCCACTCCCAGCCTCAAAGCTCCAACACCCCAATCTCAGCTTAGGGTCCCCTGTACAAGGAACCCTAGACCCAGATGCCCTAAACACTAAAACCCACAATTACTATACAAAGGAATCCGCAACCCAAAGGCGGGGAATGTCTCCAGATTTTGTCTTTAAGACAGATGTAGGTTCGATTCAGTTTTGTACCACAACCTCCCTGGGATCAAGGACCCCAAGTCGTCTTTGAAGCGGACTCGTGGGGGGTGCTGGTATTTGCTCCTTTGAATTTGGGTCGGTGCTGAGTGTTGGTAATTACGCTCGAACAACATTCGCCCTCTAAGAACTACAGACCTCTAGGCGCTAGAGCTTTCCCAAGCCCGAAACCGGATGTAAACCACGTTAAACCCTAAACCTCTCAATAGTATCCGAAACCCTAATGCCTGGTTCAAATCCCACACCCGACAGTAACAGCCCTAAGCCCAAACTAAACCAATGTAACCACCGATCACATGATGATGACCAGGCGCTCGCCCTTCGCTCGCAACAAGGTGTTAATGGAGACGGCAGCGCGCATGGCAGGCAAGTGTTATACTTGCTATTCTTGTCCTAACTCTAAACCCCTGAACCCTAAACCCTTAAATCCTTAACCCTTAAACCCTGAAACCTAATCCCTAAGTCCCGAAATCCCTAAGTTTAATCCCTTGTCATCATTGTCATTCTGCTCTCTTGACAACCAGACCAGCCTGCAGGTTCCCCCACCCCCCCCCCCCTACTTAGCAGGCTTCGCACATTCTGTTGTTCTTGTTGATGTTACTACTCTTATTTCTATTACTGCACTTCTTAATTGTCGCTGTTATTCTTCGTCATAGCAGCATTCTTGTTTCTCTTCTTGTTGCTAGTATCACCAGCGTTGCTATTCATGCTGTTGTTGAAGGAGAAACCCGCCTACACCTTAAGCCCTTAAGGGAACCATGTTTGGGCACATGGACCCTTATGTACCCCTAAACCCTAAAAGCCCAAATAGAACCCTTTAAAGGAACCCTTACAGGCACCCTTAAAGGAACCCTGTTTGAGTACATGGACGCTTGTTTTCGTCCCTGGCGCAGGCCCGGTGATCCAAGCTGCACCTGGGCCGGAGCTCGCCAGGACGGGATGCCATCAGAAGCCCAAGGCATTAAGCCTCTTCCAAAAGCCTAAGATCCCAACGGCTCCTTATGTACCGATAGTGTACCGATATAGTAGAATGTAGGGTCTCCATATTAGGAATTACTATCATGACTTAGGGAAGTATCCCCACGTAACAGTACAGGGGACTCGGTTTAGGATAGTAGTCACCTGTCGTCTCCATTGTAGTTCCCTTTTTTGGTTTCACCAAGTCTATTATGGATCCTAGAAGGTAACCTCAAAAAGGAACTACAATGGAGACTATAGGTATTTATGTTCAGAACAGCTTCCTGTGAGATTTTAGGGTTTAGGGGGACCACAAGAAGCCCAAAGTTCAGAACAGGAGTTTCGAGCTTAGGGCCTTTAGGGGTTTAGGGTTTGGGGTTTTATAGTCTGTGGTTTTAGAGTTTAGGGTTCGAGGGTTTAGAGTTTAGTAATTTAGGCGTTTAGGGTTTAGGCTTCAACCTACTCTATAGGGCCCTAAGTATTTACCAATACTATTTGTGGGTTCCTTATAGTATTTATAAAAAATGGGCCCCAAAAACCCTATTCTAATTATTAAGACCCCTATATTTTGAAGCCCAAAGATCAGAACAGTTTCCGGTGATGGTTGTAGCAGAGATTAGGGTAGCCACACAACTACTGTAGCTACAAGACTGCTCCAAAGCCTAGAACCTACCGTTGTTGGGTGATCCATGGTATGATTTCAGTATATATGCCCTTCAAGATCTAGATCCCCAATACCCAACTTGTAAACTTTCTGGGTTCTTATGGTTTAGTAGGAATCGGAAAGAAATTAACCTCCTATGTCTCTGGTTTATGGGGGGGTAAGAAAGCGTAGGTTCTTTAGAGTCCAGGTAGAGACCTGTGGCGCTCAGGCCCCTGAAGGTTGGCACTTCGTCAGCCGAAGCCCTGCAGCAGCCAGCTAAAATTCGAAGAGCTTTCGGACAGTTGGGCTTCAGGGTTTAGGGTCTAGGGATGTTTAGGGTATAGGGATGTTTAGGGTATTGGGTTACTGGATGTTTAGGGTTAAGGGATGTTTCGGGTTCAGGGATTGGGCTTAGTATAGGGGCCTAAATAGTTACGTATATTATTCCTACCGTTATAGCATAATATACCCCCCAAACCCTGTTCGAATTATTCAGGCACCTACATCACCTGTCACCCCAGAAGACCGGCAGGTTCTTCGCAGTAGGCACGCTCGGAAGGCCACCACCACTGATCCAAATATTGTTTAAAACAATACCCGCAAATGTGTCGGGGGCTTTGAGGGCTGGCGCTAAACTCTCAATTCTAAAGCCTAGAACGCTAAAGTCCCTAAACCTCGATCGCATAAAGCCTAAACCGCTGAAGTCCCTTTGCAAGAATTCCCGGAGGATGCTTCAGACGCTTGTGGGGCTCCGGGAAGAGTCCTTTACCGAGGCCGAGAGGATGGCTTGAACAGCATGCAGTGTAATGTAGGAACCTGATTAAGAAACCCTGGGTCTACAACCCCAAAATAGTAGCATTCATACAAGGAACCCAAAAAAAGGGGGCAAGGTTTCTTAATCAGGTTCCTACATTATTATACTAACCCGTATAGATCCCTTATAGGAACCCTGATAGAGCCCTGTAAAGGAACCCCAATAAACGCCCAAGGTTTCTTAATCAGGTTCCTACCCTAAACTTTACCCCCTTTAGTATCCCTCAAAGACCCCTTTAAAGGAACTCTGAGCCCCAAGGTTTCTTAATCAGGTTCCTACATCACCCGATGTACTCAGTTTAGGGTGTCCGGAGCCGGAGCCGGGCCGACGCTCGAACCGGGTCCAGGGTTTCGGGTTTAGGGCTTTAGGGTTCCTTTAAAGGGATCTATAAGGGTTCCTGTAAGGGATCTATGGGGTTTCGGGCTTAAGGGTTTAGGGCTTAGGGCCCCAGGCCCGGCACGAGTCAGGCGTGACGTTGCACGGCTTTCCGTGCTAATCACGACCCAAGCACAGATGTCAAGAGCTGGTAGCCCATTAATTAGATATAATAGCATATGCCTTCATCGCAAACCAATACTGTATCCTATGCTGCAGGCCCTTTTTGCGACTGGCCCAGCGACCTATCTAGTAGGCTACTGGCTCTTAAGTCACTGGGGCCATGGTAGAAGCTGGATGGTCGGTTTAGGCATGCCTTCCGTTTCGGGTTGACGTTCTGGTGCTTAGGTACATGGGTAGTTATAAGCACGGTTATACGTCCCCCAATACAGCTTATAAGTATAGTAACCCTACTTATAACCCTACTTATAACTACCCTGAACCCTAATCCCTAAACCCTAAACCCTATAGATCCTGAATCTCCAAGCAAGCTAGTCCTGTCCAGGCAGTTGTTCAGCGGCATGCCGCCGCCTTGGAAGACAGTTCCTCGCCTGCAAGCCACACTGCACCTAGAGCCTAGAGACTCCAATATCCCTTAATCAAGGAATACCTAGGGTTCCTTTAAGGGATCTATAAGGGATCTATAGGGTTTAGGGTTTAGGGGATTCTAATATCCCTTAATTAAGGAATATTCTTAAATTATGGTAGGATCCCTTATATGATTTAAGGTATATTCCTTAATCAAGGGGTATTGGAGTCTCTGGGTCACCGGCGGGCTTAAAAAAAAGGCCCCATAGTAGTTCCTTTTTGGGGTTCCTTGACAGAGCTCCTTAAAGGGGTCTAAAAGGGATCTATAGTAGGGGTCTATAGTATAGTATAGGGGCCATAATGTACCAAGAGGCTCCATAGTAGTTCTTTTTTGGGGTTCATCTTTGGAATCCTATAAGGTAATCCCAAAACGGAACTACTCTGGAGCCTATGGGTAGTGCTTTTTTCCTACCCCGAACCAGATCTGCCAACCTTAAAGCCCCTACCCATCAAGTTTGCCTTTAGCAAACGTATTGAACCCGACAAACCTCACTATAAGCTGTTGCAGGACTGCTGGAACCGTCAACTCTGGGAAGTGCGCGCGTTGCGACGCTGGCCGCCCTAGCGAACGGAGGTTCAGAGCCTGGGGGATTGGGGCTACTAAGGGGTCGTCCACCTAGGCTAGACCCGTTCCTGTAAAGGATCCGATTACAGATTTCAGATTCTATAGGTTGTTTTCTATTTTTATTTCTGAAGTTCCCTTATGGCGGCTTTCGAACTCAGTGGATCGCAGACCGTGCGCCGCAAACTCCGTACGATTGCTGCTTTGCTTGGTATAGGTCGTCATGTTGTACAACCTCAGCGAGCTTTACCCAAGCTCCCTGAGCCTTGAAAGCCACTAAAGTCGCACTTTCACACCGCTTCTTTTGTGTAGCCTCGCCTTGCTTGTGCAAGTGCTGAGCGTTCAAAACCCCTTCCATTCCGTTGGTCTCAAGTCCTGCAAGTAGGAAGCCCGACGCCCTAGAAGCCAATGCCCAAGACCGAGTACTGTTATACTTTGTTGTACTGAGTACTATTGCTATGATTTCTATCACTATTATTACTATTAGCATCTGTACCCGTTGTTATCATTACTACTATAACGGCTATTGTTGATGTTACTGCCGTGATTTGTCAAAACATTTTCTTTAACCAGTATCGGTTTGAGCACCATACTTACTATTGCTCGTACCCTTCTTCTTGCTACTATTACTATTCATATTACCATTGCAATGGTTTTTAAAGCCCAACTCCTAAACCCTAAGAAACTAGAAGCCATACGCTCGAAGGCCTAACCTCAAGCTCCTGCACCCTCAAGGCGGCACGGGCGTTGACACGCCGTGGTGGCGCGAGCGCATTCTGAGGCGCGCGGATGCGTTCATGATCCATCTCCCTAAGAGTTCAAGTTGGGAATGGTACCAGAACGTCCTTGGTGTGGTTTGCACCTTCTTGTGGGTTTTATGGTTAATTAGGGTTCTTGGTAAGGAGGACAAGGCTGAAATAAAGAACTACCGGCCATGACCTAGGTAAGATGGTAAGCTCCGACGCTCCTAGATGGAAGTTTCCGAAAATAGGGATACCTTAATTTAGGGTCCTTATAATAAGGATCCTACTATACTTACAGTAGTGTATTAGGATCCCCTATTTTCGGAAACTCTCAGATGGGGGGCCCCGTTGAGAGCTTTGGGCCAGTCTCCCGCGCGGAGCTAGTTTTGCAGAACTCTTCGTCATAGAAGATGCAGCTCAAAAGGCATCCTAACTTTTCCGAGTCCCAGAACCTAAACCCTAAACCCTAGCAGACCTGGCCAGGCTTGTCCGAGTATGAGTGTCGAAAAGAACCACTACACCGAACCCTAAGCCCTAAATGGTACTTTTTTGGGGTCCTTACAATAAGGATCCTACTATTTGGGGTACCATATTGGGGTCCCCTCTTTTCGGAAACTCCCAAATCAATCACAGGCCCTGGGGGGCGGAGTTGCGGCGCCTTGTCGCTGCTCTGCGCCAGGGGCCACGTCGCCTGGGGCGAGGCCTGGGTGTGAGACATCTTCGTAATGTAGGGGCCTTAATAACTAGAATAGGGTTCCTTGCAAGGGATCGGTAAGGATTACTGTAAGGGGCCCATAAGGGGTATTATGGGAATTTATGAGAATCGGGCTTGCGGGTGTATTATACTATACACATAATAAGGACCCCCCCCCCCCCAAACTAGTACAGGTAGTTATTAAGGCCCCTAGATTAGCTGAGTAGGCAAGGTCTTTATGTCGGGCTCTTGATATGATGCTGCTATTTTGGGGTTTTAGGGTTTTTACAGCCCTACCATAATTGAAGAAGTTAACCCTGTTTGGGCTAGGGTGCTCAGCCCCACAGAAATTGAGGTGCGGACCTGAAAAGGAACAAGGCCTAAGCGCATCTCCATTTTCAGTTTTTAAATGTGGCAGTTTTTGTTTGAAGGTTTCCATGAACTTTCCAGTATGGTCACAGATCGTGGCTTGAGGGTTATAGAGGATCTATGCTTCTAGGCAATGCTTGCATTACCGATATGTTCCGTGTAACTAATGTATACTGGGGAACAGTCGGAGGTCAGGCGTTTACCCTAAACCCTAAACCCCTAAACCCTAAACCCCTAAACCCTAAACCCTAAACCGATTTAGGGTCCCTTATTGCTTGTTTTTGTCGCAGTAGCCAGGCCAAAGAGCAATGTGACCACAGGATACTGCTGATGGGCAAAATCCTGCATGACTCTAAGGACTCTAAACTATGGGAACTATGGTATATTCCTTATAATGGGTAATGCAGGATTTTGTCCATCAACAGTAGGTGGATGGCATCATATCAGTTGCGCTGCGAGCAGTAGGACCTGTTTAGGGTCAGAACTCGGTCGTTTCTTGGGCTCCCCCAAACCCTGGAAGCTCATATAGAACCCTGAGCCTTAAAGGCCCTGAACCCTAAACGCTCATAAACTCTAAACCCTCAACCCTAAACCCCTGAACCCTAAACTTCTAAACCCTAAACCCCTAAAACTCAAAGTCCTTACTAAACTTTAAACCCTTATAAACCCGTAACCCCCTAACACCTAAACGCCTAAACCATGGAGCCCGTGCTATTCCCCAACCGTGGCTCTTCTTCCACCGCATCTCCCCCGAGCCTTTAAGAGCAAGGTTTTGGGGGTTCCATAGTATTACCTTAAAGGGTTCTAAATATGAACCCGGCAAGTTCGCTGAGATTCTAGGTTTCTCTTACGTTTTTTTGGGTTTAGGGTTTTGGGGTTGAGGGTTGAGGGTTTATAGGTTCTGTTAGGCCCAACTCTCCTTGCATCTAAGCCCAAACTTCCAGAGGAGAATCCCCAATCCAAACTTTGCCAAGTCAGAACCTGCCCTGGCAGGCACATATGAGTCCGAGCTGATACAGATGCAGGTGGATCAGTCAGTTGTTTCGGACGTGATGGATGTCCTTGCTTCAATGACGTGTCGAGCTTGCTCCTCAAGCCTACACCCGAAACGAGTTCACGCATGGTTGCTCGTAGGAAAGGCCCACCTTATTCCGGTTACACAACCCGAAACCCTGAACCCCTCCTGTGTGAGCGCCGAAACCCCGAAACCCCTAGCCGAACGCAGAATGTGGTTCAGACCATGCGGGGTTTCAGCCGGGAGCTTTAGGATCCCCATGGGCTTTGCCAAAGGATCTTGCATGGTTTTGGGTGTAGGGTTCACCAACGAGGCTCCATAGTAGTTCCTTTTTGGGCTTCACATTTCGATTTCTGTAAGTTAATCCCAAAAAGGATCTACTATGGAGCCTATGGGAGATCTTCACTTCTGCTTCCAGCTGCACAGGAGAGGTTTGATCAGAATTTGGGGGTTCGGTGATGGGCCGGATTTCTGAATGTAATTCCTGTAATTGCCTGGCTTCAAGACGTGTCCCGACAGATTCACCCGGTCAGGCTGTATGTATAGTCCAGGTCGTCGCGTAGTTTTGACAAAGTCATGTCTTCCGACTGTGTGAGTTGGTTGAGAATCTACTTCAGAACGGCAGAGTGTGAAGGTCAGCTGCGCGGAGAGCGCGGCGTGGTACGGGGGTTGAGCAACATCCATTGCTTTGGGGAAGCCTCTAGTGTCTGTAAGGATTATAGAACTATACACTACACGATGATCTCATATCGAGCTTGTCCTTGTGCAACTAGACTAACTAGAGCTATAAAATATCCCCGCAAAACAACGCTACTTATTAAGGTCCCAAAAACCCAGCCGTAAGCCTTCTTCTGATTAACCTTAATGAAATAAATCCCTCAACCTCTAAACCCTAGACCTCTAGAGCCAAAGCCCCTAAACCCCAGAGACTGCAATGTCCCTTAATTAAGGAAGATTCTTTGAATTATGGTAGGATCCCTTACATGGTAAGAATATTCCTTAAATTACTGTAGGATCCCTTTTGTGATTTAAGGTATAATTCCTTAATTAAGGGATATTGAAGTCTCTGGGACCCTAAACCCTAAACATCCTCAACATCCTAAACCTTCTAAACCCTAAACCCCTAGAGCCAAAGCCCCTAAACCCTGAACCTGATATCCGCCTGCTGGTGCAGTTGAGCGACGTGGGCTCCAGGTGGCAGCCCGGGGCCGCTGGGACTGCAGAGAAAGCTCGAAAACTTAGGGCTTCAGGGTTTAGGCGGCTCGAAAACTCAGGGCATTGGGGTTTAGGGGTTTGGAGTTTGGGGTTGAGGGGTTTAGGGTTTAGGGAGCGAAATAGTTCCCAACATCATGCGCTAGGCTTCCTTGCTATGACTATACTGGGTATACCTGAACACGCGTTCCACAAGTTTACCGGAACGATGCACGCACAATCAGCTTCTTGAAAATGATTTCCGCACACATTTGCTTGAGCTCGGGCTCATGTTGAAGCTTGTGCCTGCTGCAAGAAACTGCTTAACTTCTGGACTGAGCCGCGAAATCTTGCGCTTAGATGTCCTCGCCCTGCCCGAGTGATTTTCCAGTACAGCTACTTGACATTTGGTTGTTGAAGTCTGGTTCGATGTCGCGCAGATTGATGACAGATTTTCCAACAATGGTTGAACGAATCGCTCGAAGCTTAGATGAACATTTATGAGATGTACAACTGATTGGAAGCTTGGATCGCACCAGACTCATGTCCGCAGACACCTGAACACCCGATTGAAATTGGTGTGGCCTCTACATTACCAAGGGTGTAGGGCTCACCAAGAGTGAAGGGGTGGGTGTGCGGAGTATGCATACACTTCAACTGTAGAGAGTGGTGGGATAGTCATTCGTTCCATATTCCATAATTCTTGTTTCTATTGTCATGAATGAGGGTGCGCTAGTACGGACGAAGCAAGCGTCGCAGTAGCCGTAGCAGTAGCAAGTAGCAGTAGCAGCAGCAGTAGCAGTGGTGGCGGCAGCAGGGCAGCGGCAGCACGGCAGCAGCAACAGCAAACATCAAACCAGCTAGAAGTCGTGATCGTTGTGGCCGCCATTCAAGAAAAGCACCCAGTTCCTACTGCCTTTTGCCTTGAACCCCAATGCTACTCAAGGCGGCAAATATCCTGAGATGCAAGTCTTCGGTTCGGAGTCCCCAAGTCTCCTCACTGCATTGACGGCTCTAATGTGCTTCGAATGACGGCAAATCTACTCCTGCTGCTTCTTAGTCTCAGCTTCATCGCGGCATGCATGGTAGCGAACTAACACGGCCGATGTACTAAGTCCGAAATCTTAAAACCTGCACAGCATCTAGGTACTCGGTGCCTTGGGGATCCCATCTCCGCCACGTTCCTTTGTGCTCAAAGGGGCCCGTGCGGTGCTGAGGCACCAAATCCGGCTTTATGCTGAGGGTATGGGTTTATGGTCTATGGTTTGCTTCGCAGTGTCGCTCTCAGACAAAGGTGAGGTGTTCAGGGTTAATTAGTTGCTCTGACTCTGATGGTTGCACCCTAAACCCTGAACCTTAAACCTCGATGCTTTCTTCGAGATCGGAGCGCTAACCGGACAGTGGCTACGGGCTGGTGGCGATTCTGCAAGTCTGCATAGTTCAATGTGACACAAGCATTTAAAGTCTGTTGCTATAGTTGCGAACTAGAACTGACTAGAATGAGTATTTAGACTCTTGGAACTCCACAAACTTCCGCCTGCAGAGGCTGCAACCCACGACGGCCAGTGCGTCGCAACTCATACGTCTTAAGGATTGCACCGGCTCCTCTGAACCAGCCGTCAGCAAATCTGTCCCTGCATTCCGAAGCCTCCGTGAACTCGCAACCTCGAGCCCAAACCTGAGAAGCCGAGGAAACCACACCTGCAATTTCTGCCATAAACGTGTGGCCGGAGCAGAATTCGAGACTTCAACTCAATGCCGAAACCGGCTATCCTTTCAAGGGCACAGCTCTACCCATAGGCTCCATAGTAGTTCCTTTCTGGGGTTACCTTGTAGGATTCTTTTTCTGAGCCCCGAACAAGGAACTACTATGAGGCCTCTTGGTATTATGGCGCCTATACTATACTATAGACCCCTGCTATAGATCCCGTTTAGAATCCTTTACCCTCTAGGATTCTATATATGAACCCCAAAAAGGAACTACTATGGGGCTACTATAGATCCCTTTTAGACCCCTTTAAGGAGCCCTGGCAAGGAACCCCAAAAAGGAACTACTATGGGTTTTTTTTTTAAAGCCCACCGGTGACCCAGAGACTCCAATACCCCTTGCTTAAGGAATATACCTTAATTCATATAAGGGATCCTACCATAATGTAAGGAATATTCTTACCATATAAGGGATCCTACCATAATTTAAGGAATAGTCCTTAATTAAGGGGTATTGGAGTCTCTGGGGAAGGCACAGGCGCCAGACCGACGCATCGAGCCCGCAGCTGATCTGCATTGAGTTTGTCCTCCCTTTGGGATCTTTTTTAATTTCCCGTACTATTTTGTAGAGAACCAGAATCGTAAATTCTGTCCTTCTCTGGGTTCTCCTTTCTCTGGGGCTCCAAGTATACAAAGAGTACCTACTTTGGGGACTAAAGTCTATAGATAATACCTACTTTGGGCTATTTGGAGCCACAGGGCTTAATTTCCCCTACTAAAAGGTAGAGAACCAAATAAAGTAAGTCATTTTCAAGAGGCTTAAAGCACAACTCAGTTTTGCTTGTCGATACAGGTTCCTGTGAGGGTTCTATGCAAGGTTTCCCTGCAAGGGTACTGTAGTGAGGACAGGAAAAGGGCTCCTTTACGTCACGGTTGGGCTTAGGGTGTAGGGGTTCCTCCTAGGGTGTTACAAGGGTCTGGTAGAGGGTTCTAGGATTTGAGAGTCTAGCTGGTGAATCCAGTGACCTGCTGTCAGGGCTATACCACTGTTTTCATTAAGGGCATCGTCAATGGCTTTCTTGTCGGGTTTGGGGCTACAGGTTAGGTCCAAGGTTCAAAGGTTGATACGGATCATAGGTCCTCGGTTTAAGAGATTCGGACCCAGACAACACCCCACAGGCCCCCGGTGAGGCAATTACCAGGCATTCTTAAAGCCTCTGAACAGAAGCCCCTTAGCAAATGACATTCCTCGGCCCCAAAACACCAAGCACCCCAAGACTTTCTTGTACCCCTATACAAACTGTGATGATTCCGCGATTATCCGGTGATTAATTGTCGCGCGATGGCCCTGTGACCTGAGGTCACGCCTTGATCACGGGCACCTTAAACTTTAAGCTAATAAACCTCTACCAAAATATGAGGCAACCAACCCCATGGGTAACCAGATTTCCGGAATTATACAAACCATTCGGGCAAAAGAGGTCAGTTTGAACAAAGCCCGAAAAAGCCAAGAAAGAGGTGCCTACACCAAATCCCTTAAGCAAAGAGAAGACTCTTTCAACAAAACAAAAGAACGAACGATGCCAGAAAGGTCCCTACACCCTCAACTCTAATCTAAACAATAAACCCCGTAAGCAAACACGACCCCTTGGAGACAAAGAATCAACAAGCCCGAAAGGCACCTAAATCCTTTAAGCAAAGAGCTGGATCCTTCGAACCAAACAAAAGAACCCTAAGCCCTTTTCTGGCTTGTCCGAGTGCGAGAGCGTACTATAGGGGCCTACATAATTACCACTACTATTTTTTGGGGGGGGTTCCTTACATGAATATATATATATATATATACATATGTTATATATATAGAGTATAGTGGACCCCAAAGCCTTATTCTTGTTATTACGGCCCTTAGAGTAAACCCCGAAAAGGTGGGCTCTCCGAGCCTTGGGCTTCCTCTCCTTCCGCCTCGCCTGGTCTTCGGGACAAGCCGTGGAAGGCGCGAGGCACCAGAAAAGATTAGGCTTGAAGGGTTTGGGGGTTTAGGGTTTAGGGTTTAGGCTTGAAGGGTTTGGGGGTTTAGGTATCTAGTGCGCTGATAGCGCGGCAACACCACAGGAGGCCTGGATGCAAAAGGGTATCTATAGGGTATAACTTCACAGTCCGGATGCAAAAAGGGTGAAGGGGTTTAGGGGCTGTGAGGGTTCAGGGTTTGCGCAGGGTTTAGGGGTTGTGGGTTCAGGATATACAGGGTTTAGGGGTTCAGGGTAACTTAGGGTGTAAGGATCTCAGATAACTTTAAGGTGAGGGTTTGGGGGCTTCGAGTATCTAGGGTTTAGGGTATTTAGGGTTTAGGGACACGCAGTGCCTGGGGTTGAACTTAGCATGCTGTGTTTTGTTTGTGGTGCTTTGGGTTTCAGGGCTTTGCGTTTGGAGTCTTGTCTTTGGTTGCTGATTAAATTCCGTTTTAGCTTCCAATCAGGAACCCTTACTTATGAGTAAACAATCCCTGAATGAAGAGCCGTTATTAAGCACCCTTCAAGGAGACCTTAAAGGAGCCCAATCTTAAAGTATAACCCATGGCACAGACGGCACGCTCATCTTCACCGCCGCCCGGCAGATGCAGGCAGACGAGGACGCATCTCGGAGCACGGGTTTTGAGAACTTCAATAATCTGCAGGGCCTCCGGTCTTACCTTTGGTTAGTAGGGAATGGAGGAGTGGGGTACAATTATAATACAATTATAACTACAATTACTACCATTCTTCCATTCCCTACTAACCAAAGGTAAGGAGTGTCTTGTGCACAGGCATTTGGGCCTTTATGTGGCTTAGTGTGTAGGGCACAGAGATTTGGGCCTTTAGCGTCGTAGGATTCAGGGCAGTAGGATTTCGGAATTTTTGGGGCTATAAGGATTTGGGTGTTTCATTATAGGGTGCACCGCAGGGTTTAGGGTTCAATGGTTTGCCAGCACCCCGCCCCCCCCGTAAACAGAAGCCGTGGGTACGTAGGCTCTCATAAGGGGTACTTATGGGGGGAGTTGGTGGGGCTTAGGGTATAGGCTTATCGGGGTTCGGTAGCAATTTTGGGGTTCAGAGTCCAGGATTGGGTGTTTCGGGTTGACGAGATTGGGTTGTGACGACTCGCTCGGGGTATCGCAGGGCTTAAGGCACAGAGTCTACTGCGTGGCGAGTTTATGCGCTGGGATTCAAGGGTTTGAGGAACCAAGCAAAGCAGGTTTTGGGGTGTAAGTCGCGTTCGAAATCACAGGGACTATTGCTGCGGACACGGATTCATCTCTGACTCAAGTCTGCTTCTTGATGGGAACGCCCTGTGCGACTTTGCTCTCAATCTGGTGTTTGGGCAGACTTGTGGCACTTCTTTGGGCGTGCTTCTTGAAGCTTTCGAAGGCCCGTGCTTTGGATTCCCGCGCCCCTCGAACCTGGAAAGGGCTCGAAAGGTTGCTCACGCCCCCCAGCCATATGAAAAAACACATTGCAAATTTTGCACCGAACCCTAAACCCTAAACCCTGAACCCATATCTAAAATACCTTGCAAATTTTACACGGACCAGGTCGAGCTTATGTCGGTGGATATTGGGTTCCTGGAGCCTCGGATCTGCAAGTGCTGGTTTAGGGTTTAAGGTTCAGGGTTTAGGGTTGGGGTTCGGGGTTTAGGGTTCAGGGTTTAGGGTTCAGGGTTTATGGTTTATATAGGGTTTTGTAAGCTTTCGGGCTCGGTCGTTCCTGCCGCCATCACCCTGCACGGATGATATGATATGCTGGACGTTAGGTGCAGACGGGAACTACTTCGGACCCTGCGCTGTCAAATTACATTGCACTGTATCATATTCTAGTATGTTATGTTCTGAGTATTCGAAAATCTGACATCGTTTATGTTTTATTGTATCATACTGTATATCTATCTATCTATATATATATATATGATATGATATGATATTATACGAAAATATCTTAATAGTGTATCGTGTTATATCATACTATATACTACACTGTGCATTGTATTTTCTAAATAATACCTTTTGTTATATTGTACTAATTAGTTATACTATGTTATAGTATAGTATACTGAAGTATGTTGTATTACGTATTCCAGTATGCTATATCTTATAGTTTTTACAATTTTCTGATTTTTGAATATATATATATATATATATATATATGTATATATGTGTGTGTTAAGCTTTATCTTACTGTACTATAGTATATTCTGATCTGAGCACCGCAGTCTAGAGCCCAACCATCTTCCGATTCCGAGAAGTTCTGCACCCCTCCTTTGGGTTAAGTTGAAAGCCTTTTTCGAGGAAGTGTCGGCACAATGCTTTGACTGCGAATCGTCCAGGTTTTGATAGGCATGCCGCGCATGATTACCCTAAGCCAAGCCTCATGTCTTTGCTTCGCATCGGGCTTCGAGTGTACAGGCTCTAGGGTTCATAGTCGGCACCTAGATGACTTCAGAATCCTAGTGCATTTTACTGATCGTTTGTTGGCTTTGATTGAGGAACCCTACGAACACTAATCCATGTGTGTTATCATCATGCCATGTCCGATTTTCGCGACTTCTTGGGGGGTCTTCAACTCAGAGGCTTTCTCGTTTCTTTATCGAACCGCGGGTAATATGTCCCGAGCAATAACGAGATGCAGCCCCTTTCTTTGCATCCGAAGGCTCGGTGCTACCAGACCCCAAACCTTATCTAAATACTAAGCAGCCGAACTAAGAACCGTAAAATCTCTATTAAGGGGGACTTGGGGGGGTGTTATGAACTGTATCTTCATCCGAGGATCGGCGCTACCGCCGTCACGGCGATGTCGAGCGCGTGGCACTCCTTCGTACTCTGGCTGCGCTGCCGGCGCGGGAGAGGCCCGGAACTAAGCTTTTGTAGAGTTTGGAAAGGTTTCTGCAAGAGTGTTGTATAAGTTCTATAAGGAATTATTTATGCAGGTTTGTTTGGTTGTTTCGGTTTCGGGGCTTCTCTTGTGATTGTTGGCTTTCTGCTGTTGTATAGGCTTTCGGGGTTTAGGGTCGGCTACGTCAGGTTCTCGTTGCGCTTTGGCCCCGTGGGAAGATACAGTCAGCCCCAGAACACCACAGAGCCCGACGTAAAGGCCACGCAAGCTCGGAAATGTCGTTAACCCTAGCTTAACCCCAAATAACCTACCTCTCTAAGGTTCCTTATTATATGAGTCGCCACAAAGGTAGGCTATTTGGGGGCCAGGAAGCCTTACCAGTAGCTTCAATCGCGGGTTTCGTTTCTGCTCAAGTGCAGCTCCCTCTCTCACCGTGTATGGGATTGGCATCAAGAGCAAACTGATCTAAACATATCCAAACCACAGCACGAAACCCTTTATTGACCGGAGACTCATTTTGATTCTGATGGGGGTGTGCTGGCTGGTGATAATATACACCTGGGGTTCTTGCGAAGCGTGGAAGTGAGGAAGTGTGTCAAGCCTCACCCTGCGCCCCGAAACCCCCTGAATGTGTTGAGAGGTGCCTTGAGACGGTAGTCAACCCTTTGGTAGATGTTACTGACCCAAATGAGGTCGCCTAGAGTGTTTTCGGATGTGCTTCGGATTGCCATTCTCTTAACCTTGGCCATGGGCTTATAGGATTCAGGGTTTAGGGAGAGTGAGTGCAGTAGCAGAACAGGGAGAGTGAGGGGCAAATAGTTTTAAACCGCTAGCGCCATGAGGACGACGGTGACTGGCACAGTCGACCTGTACGTCGACCGCGCTGTTTGTCTGTCCTGCTTAGGCGGGATGTGTGAAGAAAAGGCCTAATATAGTACCCTAAATAATAGTAGGATCCTTATTGTAAGGACCCAGTATAAGGTACCCCTAATTTTCGGAAACTCCCTTGTTTAGTTTTCAGAGCTTATGGGCTATGAGTCGACCGCTCTTTCTCTTGTGCCAGCAGGGCGTCTAACTAAGCCCACTTGCCTCAATTAGTTGCACTCCGACCATGTAGAAAGCAAAGGAACCGCACGTTCCCAACGGAGTCTCAGATGTCGCCGTGCGCAGATCATGCCACATTCAATTGAATTTTTGTTGCACGGCGCTCGCATAGAGAAAGCCACCCTGAGCTTTTATGACATCCTGGTGCGAGGGGCAGCACACATGCAACACCACTTGAAGGTTGATGGGACTTGGTAACTGGCGTGTTATCGCCAGGGCAGCTACGCTTATACAGCGCTAATTAAGTTACCTACAACCATGCTTACAAAGTCCCCTGATCCCTGGAGCACCCTAAACTCCAATCTCTGACAGGCATTCTTCGCCAGTTTCATGAACTCCTACCGAAGGTGGAGGCAATATTTCAAGAGCTCTTTAGGGCAAGGGAAGGAACGGGCTCGTTGGCTGGGCGGCGGTTCTGAAGAATTTGTTCGCCAATTTCGCTTGTTTCAGTGCGCACTTCATGTCGAATTCGAAAAGCTTAGCTTTGTGCATTTTCAGCCCGAAGCAGACAGGGAATGTATTTGTGTGGTGATAGTGAAGAAACTTGGCAGTGTGGCGAGGATCTGGGGGATGGCACGGCAGAGAGAGAGAGAGAGAGAGAACATCAGCGGTACATTTATCCTATGAGCATTAGTCTTCTCACCATCACTCCCGCAAAAAACTCGCAGCTTTCACCACTCTGCGGACCGAACCCACCTCGCCAGGATAGTCCGAGTTGATATGCATCATATAAATATATACATACATACATATTCAATATGGTCCTGAAGAGTGTGTACTTAGGCTCTGATAATGGGTAGTCAAACGCAAAACCCCCTAAACTCTCAATCCTAAACCCTCAACCCTTGGTGCCTTAAACCCTAAACCCCTAAACCCCTAAACCATAAACCGCCTAAACCCCTTAAACTTTAAATCCTAAATCCTAAACCCCAACTCCTAAACCCTAAACCCCCTAAACCCTAAATCCTCAAAGCTCTCTTGTTCCAGCTCCGGCTCGCCGTCGCCGGGCCACCTTTCTTCCGACACTTCGCAAGCCGGCAGAAGGGCGGCGTGGAGCGAGAGCCGTGCCGGGACTCGGGGGTTAGGGTTTGACTCGGGGTTCAAGGGTTAGGGATTTAGGGTTTGGGGTTTAGGGGTTAGGGATTTAGGATGTAGGGTTCAGGGTTTACGGTGTTTTTCAGGGGTTGTACTACTGCACAGGAGTACGTTAAGTGTTTGTTGAGCTGTACAAGGGTCCAGGGTATTTCAACGTGTTTGGGGCAGGGTTTATGCCAGGGTGCTACATTGGGTGTATACTATATCTATGCATGAGGTTCAGGATCCATAGGGTTCATGTTGTCGGATTTCTAGGCTTAGGATGTATTCGGGGGCTTACCGTTGTGGGGGCCCCGTTGCTCCAAACGTCGAGAGAATTTAGGACACGCGAAGGTTGCGGCTTGGTATTCAAGGCGTGGCTGGGTAGTTTCTCGCAGGGAGATGCCAACCAACAAGGGGTCCCAACTTCGGATTGGGGTTAGGATGTAGGATGAATATGGATGACTTCTTAAAGCGACAAGGGAAACTTGCTCAGATTTACAAGGGGCCCTAACCCGGCTGTGGCTGTGAGAGTGAAGTGCCAGTCCTCATGTTTGGCTCCCTTTTCGCTCTATGCAGGGGCATGGGACTAGGGGTTTTTGTGTCATGCAGCCCTGAACCTAAACCCTAAACCTAAACCACCGAAGCCCTAAACCATGGGGGCAGGTTTACCATCGTGACCCAACAGCCCTGGTCAAATAACCTTACCTCCACATGTTGCAGGACACCTCGCTGATGGAGGGTGACATCCGCGCCTGGGTGACTCGGAAGAAGATCTGTGATACTGATGATACGAAAAGTACAATACAAATTTCGAAACCTTGCAAAAAGTAACAATAGTAATCAGTAATACGTAGTAGAAATAACTGATATTGAGAATAGCAAGAAAAAGAATACTGATCATAATTACTCACGTTCATACCTTTGTTATTAACGATCTTGTTAGTCATTCCGGTGGCCTCGAGCGCACTTACGGCACAACTTGCAAAGGGCCAGTAGATCCGAAAGTTGCCTTCGGGCTATCACGAGGCTATTGGGTATTACGAAGGGCTCCTATGTCCTAAACCCTTAAAGTGCCACGTGTCTGTCTGTGTATGCCCGAAAAGCCCTAAACCCTTAACCGCACTAGCCTGTATACGCTCTCCTGCATACAGATAAAACCTGCATAAAATAGAGCCGGCGCAGGATCCCTTGCCCTTACTTGGAGCCTGAAAAACCGGGATTTCTCAGGGTTCCTTGTTAAGATTCTTTTGTAAGAACCCTTAAAGCAGGAAGCTATTTGGGGTTAAGGAAGGCCAGGTAAGGCATGTACTCTCCTGTATTGGTTCTATAAAGGTTTATAGGGGTGCCGCAGAAGCTCAAGCATGAAGCCTTTTTGGGCTTGCGGGGGAGGCTTCGGGCTTCAGGACAAGGGATGAGCTTCCCTAATTCTTAGACCCTACAGTAAGCGCCTCATCCGACGCTTGGCTTCAGGATCCATGAAGACGAACGTCGCACGCATAACTGCCGGCTGCCGATCGCTTTCTCTCAGGACGCATGAGGGTTTAGGGTTTATGGTTTCGGGGTTTAAGGTTTAGGTTCATGGGTCGGATTCCTTTGAACCCTCTTGATCCTGAGTTCTTACGGTGGCATGGCCCTGAAGGGGAATCCCTTTACAGTAGAAACATGTAGAAACTCCACATTGCGACAGCGTAAATATCATGACCAGTGCCACTTCTTTTTAGGGTTTCGGTCATAGGTATACGATACCCTCGTTTACCTAAACCCTAAGCCCTATAAAGACTATAATGTATCCCACAACCCTATTCTTACCATTGAAATGACGGCGACTGTGCTATCAGCCCAGGAAGGGAGGCTTTGGTATACAGGCTCGGTATCTGCACGAAGGCAGCGGTGTTGAGAGCTTAGGTTCAGGGGAGGGTTCCGGGCGAGAGAAGCCTGCACAGGGCGGGTTTTGAGGATTCTGTGGAGATACCGGAATGCTGCAAGGCTTGTAGGATTCATGGCTGAAGCATTCGGGTTCAAGCTTGTGAATAGAGGCCTTGATAATTAACTATACTATTTTGGGGTTCATTATGATAGCTAGAGTATGGTATCATCCCCCAAAGCCCTACTCTAATTAAGGCCCCTATATTAGAATGGTGGGATTTGGACTGGCGGAACTCCAAGAACTCCCCTTCACGAGGATAGAGAACCTCTGGCCTTCCGTGGTCGAGCGCGCTCACCGGGCGAGGTGGAGCTCAGGGGCTTCGGGTATGGACCTTGGGCAGGGCCAGGGCTTTTCGGGTTTGGAGTTTAGGGTTTAGGGTTATAGTGCCTTACAACGGGGCTGCGAGTTTCATGGGCGCTGGCCGGCACCTCAGTCCGTGCTGAAAGGGTGATAGAGCACTGTAGGGTTGTAGGATCCGGGCTTAAAGGTTAACAGAGGAGTTTTGGGTTTCGAGGATGTTCCCTAAACCCTGACAGCCCCAACCTGACAGCCCCAACAATCAACCGACCCGCGGTGGGGAATGCGCACGTGTGGCTCTGGATTCTCTGAGTCTGAAACTCCAGGTTTTTTTGTTGAGGCGGAAGTCGGTAACCCTAATTGTAGAAGCCTGCATAATCAGTAGCACTCTTCCGCAGGGTTCCTCAATTACTACATATCCCCTTCCCTCTTAATCAGACTTTTGTGCCGCTTTTCCCGAAACAGTGGGAGAGCAGCAAAATCCCTTCGAGCCCGAGGGATTTCACCTTAAATCGCGCACCCGGAATCTCGAGCTTTGCCCAAGCTCTCGTACCTGAAGCCCCAACAAACCCGACATCATTGAATCATTCAGCCAGGTGCCTGGAGTCCGAGAATTTCTTGGAGGAGGAGGAGGAGGAGGTCCGAAGTGAAGCCCCGGGCACTGCTAGACGCGCATGGCGGCAGGGACGCATCGGCGCCAGGAAGATCGCTGGTGCCCAAAGTTTTTGTGCTTTCTGCTGGGAAGCTTGTGATTTCTATGCATTGGTGAGCTTATGGTTACATGTTAGAAATCAATAGGTACCTGGGGCCACAGGCATAAGCCAACAACCTCGAGCTCTAGACCCATAAACCCTAGGGATCTACGGACTCGTGTATCAAGGCCTTTTGGCCCAAAGACCATACTATAGAAGGCCTGTGGGCTACTTTGACCCAGGGAAAGACAGTCCATTGCGCACCAGCGCGCGCAGGAGGATTTCCCGGGGGGTCAGGGCTTGTGGATCGAGAAAAGCCAGCCTGCACTCCTAAACCGACAAGCTGAACATGATAATAAGGGGCCTGGATAGTTGGAATAGGGATTTTGGGGCCCAATCTGCTATACGTATACGTAGGAACCCCCTAAATGGTATTGTAATGATTTAGGCCCCCTATATTAGTTTTGTTCTTTTGGGGCTCTGAGGGAGTCGTGGGGATCGCACGACCACTTGTCTCATCCCATGCAGGGCAGGTTGAGGGCGCAGGCTGTGGTGCACTGGCCTTCATGCATTCCTCTGCCATAGGCCCTGCCCTAAACCCCTCGAGTGTCACAGATGCAGCTGCCACCTCGTATGCCGCGTGGAAAAAGTGACCGGGACGGAGTGCTGCACTGAAAGGAGGCAGGCTTTCAGCTGGAAGAGATTCGGGTCACAGGCAGAAGGCCTCATGAGGTCTGGGATTCTAGGCTTGGAAGGGATTGTCGGCTGAGCGTGTAGAAGATTTGGGCTGAACAGGGTCTAGGGGCGACGCAGAAAGCCTAAACAAGTCACGCTAGAGCCGGGTTGGGCTAGGGTTGAGCATGCCGTAGCCTCAACGTGAAGGATCAGCACGAGGAATGTTCTAGGGCTCCAATTGCTATTGAAGAAGGCCCTACACCCGCCACAAAGGGGAGATCCCTAAGACTCCCCCCCGAAACTACACGGGGGTGGCGATTGAGACTGAGCGAGTCTTCGTTTAAAAGAGTCTGTAGCTCGCTGGGTGATCCTTGATTAGAGATCCCGGCTGGGACCCTCGGAGAAGATTGTGCTGTCGACAGGAAACTGATGTTGCCAGGCTTAGAACAGCATATTATCTAATTACTACAAGGGCAGGCAGCCGTGGTTTCAGTTTATGCGCCATAAAAACCCAGTCTACACCTCCAGACTTATCAGGAACCCCAGAATTCCTTTGGCGAAACCCGTGGTTGCCGCAGTTGATCCTAAACCCTGGAGCCCTAAACCCGAAATCCTTAAACCCTAAACCCTACTTTTTTGATCCTGAACCCGGGAGCCCGAGTTGCTTCAGAGTGCAAGAGACAAGGGTAGGGCCTCGGAAATTGGAGCACCGGCCGCATCGGCACACAACTTGCAAGCACTTAATATAGAAGCCTAAATAATTACCAGTATTATTGTTAGGGTTCCTTCTTATGATTGTAGCATAATGGGCCCCAAAACCCTGCTCGAATTATTAAGGCCCCCATATTAAGGTAGTGCGATGCTATACCCCGAAGACATTAAAACCTAACCCCGACACCCCACAACCGAGACACTCTTCCATGAGGTCCGGGGCTTCCTTGTCGACCTTGGTCTCTGAGTACATACCCTCCATTCGAAGGCCTGGCCTGCCAGGGCGTCCAGGATTCCTAAACTCCTAAACCCTAAACCCCTAAACCCTAAACTCTAAACCATTAGGTCGGCCTCAAAAGCTGGGACGACGATAGCTGGGTTAAAGGATCCCTTGCATGTGGCGAGTGAATTACTTGCTACAGGAGGGGCAGGTGAAGAGTTCTGAATGCATATGCCCAACATCGAGTTCACATGCCACAGGGTGGAGCGAATATGCCATACTAAAAACTTTGTTTTAGTGTATTCCACAATAGAGGTTGTTTATTAATGCCATACTGTCATGATTAGAATATTCCCAAATAGGATCGTTTAATACTGATATAATCTCATCAACGTCAGCCGCCTTAACCCCCCCCCTGGTACCCGCTCCCACGGCCCTAAACCCGTAGACCCCTAAACCCTAAGCTCCTAAATCCTAAACCCCCACAAGGCTGCAGCTGTTGTCCATGCTTGGAGTCGTCGCCTTCACCCTAGCCTCCCTCACGGCCGCCACCAGCAGCGTACACGCCTCCGAGCCGCAGAGGTACTCTAGGGGCCTTAACAATTAGAATACGGTTCCCTTTATAAAGGGTTCCTTAACGGGTTCTATAAGGGCTACTATAAGGGTTTAGGGTATAGGGGCCTTCACAGTTAGAATAGGGCTTTGGGGCCCATTAAAGCTATAATTCTCATAAGAGGCCCTACATTACGGGCAGTGCCACTGGCACCACTAGTGTGGTATCTAACAGCAACAAAACGATAACAACAACGACAAGGATAGCAACACAATCATCGACGATCGGGCCGCCGGTTTTCGACGGTGTCATCATTCCAGGTTTGGGAGGATTCCAGCAGGCTTTGCATGAGCAAATCAAGACAAGGTAGGGCTTTGGGACATTTTATATTTTCCCTTATTGGGCTTAAGAGGATCTTATTTACGAATATTTTTCAAAGGCTTTAAAAGCCCCACCTAGAAGATGAGGGTCGTAGACCTTCTGCAGTCCACTCAGGTTTGCTTTTTGAGCTTCTTGCTGTTCGAGTTCTGCGTCGGCATCTACTTCCCATCCGTGGGCACCGTGAAGAGCGAGCTGGTTCCAGACACTCGGCAAGAGCAGCACCGAAATCCTGGAAGCCACATATAGCATAATCAAGAAGATGCGGGATTTAGGCGTTCAGACAACCAAGGCTGCCAGGCAGTTTCCTTTGCTTTGCATAGTGTTTGCGGTCGGGTGTGTCCCGAAGGCGACAACTGAATGGCAAAGGCTTCTGCAAAAATCCAGAACCTCCAGCCCGAAACCAAGTATAAGCCCTAAAGGCCCTGAGCCCTAAAGGGCCTGAAGCCGTACTCGAATTTGCTCCATGGAACCGTCACGCCGTCAGAGACTTGTCCGGCATCAAACTGGCTCATGTCTTTGCTACACCATCTCGCCTCTTAAGGAGAGGATCCGCGCAACCATGTGTGGCCCCCCAGAAGCTGTGGCGCTCCAGGCTTTCGTCTAGATTTGATGTTTTGTTCGTTCAAGCCTTAGCTGAACACCAAATAACTTACCTTGTTAAGGCTCATGATTATAACTTCCTTATACAAGTCCCCAACAGGGTAGGTAAACCCTATAAACCCTAATCTTATTGTGGGTCTTCGATTGCGGCAAGTCTTGGCGACACTCAGAGATCCAGAGATCCCCATGCAGACGGTCATGCTCCTCATCCCATCGAGCTCTGCGATCAAGCTCCGACCTACAGGGTGAGGGTTTACCTTAACCCTGAAGAACCTAGCTTTTTAGGGTTCCCTATTATGAGTTCCTTATATGAGTCCTTAAAAAGGTAGGTTCTTCAGGGTTAAAGTAGGGTATAGGGTTTAGGATTAAGGGTTCAGTGTTTGAGATGATTGTGGGTCGTGGACTGGCTAGACTTGAGCCCAGCGGCAAAAAGGGTTTAGGGTTTAGGGGGACTGTCTGGGCACTGGATGTTTCGGAATCCCTTCCCAACCAGACGTATCCAGAAGTTGCCGCCCGAATGCCAAATTACCAAGGGTTTCAGGAGTATGAATGACGGGTCAGTCGAGAGCCGTGCCCGGTGAGATCATTCAAGTTAACCATAAACCCTAAACCGGAAAGCCTAAACCCTCAACCGACAGGACAGCAGACGGAGGAGGCCGTGGTCGATAAAGGAAGACAGTCTACGGCTTGCTTGGGAGATGTATGTTAATGTTTAATAGCAACAGTGCTGTAATATGACATACAAGTAGTAAAACATAATATAAGAATATATAGTACAGACATGAAATGGAATGATATGATGTTATATGCTATGGTACCATATTGTTGGTCCGGATGTTCGCGATTCTTGATGAGGTCTCGACGAACCCACAACATTGGTGAGATAGCTGCAAGCAAGCAAGCTAGCTAGCCTTGCACGCTGGCAACCCTGTAAGCAGCGGCGCGCACCCTCGCAGCTGTAATGGAGGAAGTCGAGATGTCGACGGCAAAGAGATGGCAACGCTGCAATTGCAGGAGATAGTGGGAAGACTGGATATGGCAGTGGCTGTGGTTGCGTAACATGCTGCAACTGCTGCCGCCGATGATTCAGATTGCTATTTGGGGTGCATGCCGTGCAAATGCGCAGTTTGTGTGTGTGCGCGCGGGTGTGTGTGTGTGTGTGTGTGTGTGTCTTTTTTTGTGCTTGTGTGTAAAGCTGGCAGCACTTTTACTGGGTGAGGAGGAGCAAATGATATCTGTTCGGCATGACAGGCATCCTTACAATAAAGAGCTGGTTTGGCTGCGCTATCTTGAATGGTTTGGCGAACTGCTGCACCCTTCTTAGCCTTAGGAGTCCTCGCTGCTGTTAAGCCATGGAGCTGTCGTTAGCTGAGGTACAACATCTGTAGGGTGCCTTTGAACGCGATTGTGGTGGGCCTGCTGCTCACGAACCTCTCTGTACTCCAGTGCTTCAGGCCTGGCAGATGTATTTGAGAGTGCAGCAGTCAGAGCACGCTTAGGATCTAGAGTTCTGTTTATGCAATCGTCTGAACACAACCGTGACACTATCGGGTTGCAGCGCATGGGTTGGGAAGAGAAGCGTCCGACTGGTAAATCTGAACTTGCGGCCCCTAAACTTTAGTAGGGCATAGCGGCATAGCAGCTACTAGCAGTTCAGGAAGGGTCGGCAGAGAGTGGAAGAGAGAGAGAGAGAGAGAGAGGGAGATAGAATTCTTAAAACAGTATTGCTTTGTTAGTCTTGCGGTCCTGTACCTGTATAATCCTAAACCTTAAAACCCTAAACCCCTAAACCCCCGAAGCCCTGTGGCCTTGGTCTCTGGCTCGCATCATCCTCGATGGCGCTGCCCTGCCTCCGCCATGCTCGATCAGAACCCCTCTTGAGCGCTGTAATATACTTGGCCTGAACTGTTATCATAGGGTTTCGTAGTTCCCTTTAAAGGGGTCACTATGGGGGCTGCTATTCGGGCTATTACAAGGATGTAATGTAGGGGCCTAAGGAATTACCAATACTAGTGGGGTTCCTTTTTTGGTTTTGTACAATGTACCCTCCCCAAAACTCCACTCTAATTACTAAGGCCCCCATACCAACCCTAAACCCTTTTTAAGTTTTGTATAATGTACCACAAGAATCCATTCTAATTACTGGGCCCCTATATCACAAACCCAGTATAACTTGAAGGGTCCAGGGTGGGTCTCGAAGCAAAGCTGGCATTGCATTTCTCAAGGTAGACTAAACCAAAAGCTGGATGGGGCTTGAAACTGTCCCGAGGGATCAACATAGCCCAAAAGCCTTATATAGTATGGTCTTTTGGTTAAAGCCTTGATATATAAGTCCCCAGGTTTAAGCATCAAGCAGTCTCCAGCACTCGAACCCTGGAGCCCCAAAATCTTCTCATATCCTCCGAGCGAGCCTTCAGTTGCCCGCAGCTGTAGATGTCAGCCTCTTGAAAGAGACAGCCGCAGTTCCCTGAATCTTAATCCCCATTCACAGCAGGTTCTGCGCAATGCTGCTTGGCATTGTCTTCTTGGCATCGCCCCTCGGCTGGACTTGCCCTGGGGGCGGAGCTGTAACACAAACTAAATCCTAAACCCTAAACCCTGGGGGCGGAGCTGTGATACATACTTTTGCCCTACAGTGCATGAAAATAAACCTTGAAGTGCCAACATATAGACTGGCGAGATGCTTCAGATGTCGGCGGAGTCTTGAGGCGTTCTTTCGTTTCTATAGGGGTTTAGTGGCTTCAGGGTGGGGTTCTTGGGATGTTTAGGTTGCAGCATACATCAAGCTCAGTTTTCATGGTTTGGGTTTCTGGATTTTGTGCTTTTCACAGCCTTGGGTAACCACAAAAAAGAATAATCATGATCCTAAAAGCTTCCACAAAAGGAATAAGCATTAGGATTCATAAGGTAACCACCAAAAGGAATAATTAGGATCCCATAAGCTAACCCCAACAAAGAACAATTCGGATCCTACAAGCCTATAAGCTAACTACAAAAAGGAATAATTAGGATCCTGTAAACAAGAGCCCGGAGACCTCGCGAGGAACCTGCAGCACCATGAACCCGAAACGAACATTATCTTAAACCCCAAAACAGAGACTAATAGCAAATGATACAAACATTAACATATGTCTTTTTACGAGTACACATGTACACACATACCCACACATATATATATATATATACATATATATACACGCACATACACATATACACATGAATATGTATATGTTAGGTATCTGTATATGTATATGTATATGTACATACATAACTACGTGCATGCCGGCGCACGCAGAGACTGATATATATATATATATATATTTATTTATGTGTGTGTGTGTCTATATGCATGTATGTATATATGTATTTATGTGTATATATATATACACGTGTTACACACACACACACACATATATATATATATATATATACAGATACATACGTTTGTGCATTTACATACTTTTGTCGAATAGCTGGTCTGGCTTATCTTTATACACCCATGCAACGCAGCGGAGGCTTGGACTCCAGTCGCCCTCTTGCTCAGAAGACTCGCCGGAAACTTTCAGCGCCAAGATGAAGTGAGATCCGGGAGTTCATACTGCCGGGCTTTTAGAGGTTTTGGTTTCTGGGAGGTTTATTCTCAGGTTTTGTTGGGGACTGGGAATTCCATGTTAGGGTGTTTGTGTTTTTGTTTAGAGTTTAGAGGGTTTGCGAGCTGGGAGTTCCGTTCCTAGAGCTGAAACATAATCCAGACTACTGTGGGGTTCCTTGGTGTGATTATAGTATATACCCCCCCCCCCCCCTCGAAAACAAAATAACCTAGTCTAATTATTATAAGGCCCCTAAATTACTTTCTTTGCAGAATTTGTTTAAGCCATAGACTCACACAAAGCACGACAGTACCACGTTTTGGCTTCCCTGCCCGCGCTATCCCAAGGGGTATTACAAGGCCGGACATGTGTGGACTTTGTTGCAGGCCTGATGAGGTTTTAGGGTTTGCAGAAGTCTAGGCGTGACAAGGGGTTTGTATAGGCCAGGGATGGAAGTTTAGCTGGTTTTGTTTTTCGAGTAGTCGAGGGATTGTTGGCGGCTATACTGTGGGTTTTGGGGCCTGCTGGGGATTTAGATTAAACTACGGGCCGTTTAGGGCTTATTCCAGGCTTGACTTCAGGGTTTTGTGAATTCCGGGGTATATCGACTCTGCAGGTTATCTTTCAGCTGTGGTTTGCATAGCTGCGGGGCTTGGCATTAGATGTGGAGCAGGAAACTGCAGGGCTTTGCTTGTTTTTGGAGGTCAAAAGGTGTAGAGTTGAGTAAGGGCTGACTCAGGAAACTCCCGGAGAGAGAGGTGTGGAAGTGCTGGAAAGGACATTGCTGGTACAGCAAGAGCTCCCATCGGCTGGCCCAAAACCCCCCAAAAGATACCCCCCCACCCCCTCGATCCAGAGCCGTTGCTGCATTGGCGCCCGAAGTCAGCAAGAGAAGGCGGTGGGGTTCAATCCTGGAGCATGTCATCATTATCATAGACTCTTCAGTGAGGATGGTGAGGAAGATAGGTGTCACGCGCGCACAGTTGCTAACCGCTAGAATGATAAGACAAGATGTGCCGAACAGGATCGAGTAGTTTATACTGGTACTAAATGGCCGCACTGATGCCTAGACAATCTCAGCCGAAGCAGCCGACCCAACAGCACCAAAGCCATGATCCATTTGTGAGACATCTTAGTTTCAACACTCCGGAAGACGACGGTTCTCATCGTTCCAGAAGTAGACTTAGTAGACCCGACAGCCGCATACTGTCAAGCCCTGAAGCCCGCGATGTCAACCTAGGACCTAGACGTTGCAGCCCCAAAGTCTTAAGACCCCCAAAATCCGCATGTCGAACCCCGAAATCTATCAACGCCGCTAAACCCCACAGGCCTTAGTTTGAAGACCTCGAAGAACAGTTTTGGGCCTTATAACCCTGAGGAACACCTAGATCGTAGTCCAAAGCCTAAAAGCTTAGAGTTTAGGGCCTGAGTCTAGGTATCAGGATTTCCTCTAAGAGTAAACCAATTGGGCTTGAAGCTACCGCTTTTTGCTCCCTCCTGCCTGAAACTGGGCAGAGGGAAGTTCGCACCCCTTCAGAGCCAAGGGTTTGTAAAAGGGCTTTCTACTGTACGGGATGTAAAGAGGTTTCAGTTCACGGGGTTTAGATTCGGAGTGTTCTAGGGGCTGCGTAGGTCACAACGGTAGCTATGGGCTTGCATACGAGGTTGGAGTAAATCTTCGCAGTTTTACCATATGTGACCATAAAGGTTTCATAGGGCCATAGGGTGTTTTGTAACTCGGAAGCTCTCTTTGGGTCCGTGCTGGGGTGGTCAACTCTGTACGCAGGATCTAGTTAGGTCCCTCATTTTCTGAAGATTCAACATTGCCAGTCGTAGAGTTTCTGGAGTATTTCCGGTTTGGTTCGGTTGAGCTTGCGGGTCGAAGGAGGCTTCGTCAACGTGATACCAACAGAGGCGGGCAGCATGGCTTTGCGGCGAAAGAAAAAATGTGGCGGGCCTGCGTTGTAGGGCGTGTACACCCGGCTTGCACGTTGGGTTCTGTCAACCCCGAAACATCTCAGCTAAGCAGAATTTTCAGATTGTGCAGAGTTTGCCGTGATGCTGGAAGTACGTAGACTCAGGTTGGTGGTCAGAGTGCGACTGAGAAAGACGACCCGCATCCCCATGCGGGTGCTAAGACTAAAGGGACTAATATGGCCAGACTTGGGTTTTGGGCCCCATTAAACTATAGTAAAATGAGGAAGCCCCGAAGTAGTATAGGCATAGGTAGTTATTCAGGCCCCTATATGAAAGCCGCGGCTCCATAACGATCGACCCCGCATCATTCTGAAGTCTCCATTGTAGTTCCCTTTCGGGGTTACTTATAGGATCGCACATAAACCAATTGGTTACACCCCATACAAGGAACTACAATGGACAATGGACCCTAAATCCTAACCTGCAAAAAGGGCGCTACAATTGGAACTACAGGTAGTTTCGTACCTATAGGGTCATACCCAACCCCTTTTTTAGGATTCCTAGTTTTATGGTTAGCTTCTCTTACATAGAAAAGTAGGTACCTTCAAAAAAGGGACAGGGTATGACCGTAGAGGTAAGTCTGGATGCCACGTGGAACCCGACACCGCAGCCTTCGCTTCGAGTCCCGACGGTCGCCACCGGGGAAGCCGAACCCCGAAGAGCAACAGCCCTAATAAACAGCCCAATATAACAGAATGTACTTCAGAAACATGTAGAATCATATAGAACATCTGGAAATCCGGCAACAGTGGGGTTAGGCCAGGTTTGCGGTTGATTTCTTCCGCTTCCGTCCTTGGAGCATTTTGGGCTCGACGCTTTCTTCACGGTGGCACCGAGTCATCTTGCAAGCCCGGCCATGCACTCAGGAGTTGACCTGTCATCAGGGCTTCAGCAAAGCTAAAGATTCTATAGGCCATGCGGTTTCAGATGGGACCATATAATTAGGCACCATTATGATGCGACGAGGGTTTGCGGGCATCGCATCATAGCTATGTAGGGGGACTCTGCAAACATATAACTATGGTTGAAGGGTTCCCTCGAGCTCGCTTACGCATATAATGGTTTGCCCTACCCTGGCCATATAGGGAGAGTGCCCGACTGCATTGGTAACTACCTTCTGTGGGGATTGGGTTGTCAGCTACCATTGTGCTGCAAGGTAGGATTGCACTGTCCTTACTAGCTGACCCTCATGGGTGCTCTAATATAACTCTACTGTAAAGGAGCCCCAAACCCTATTCTAATTACTAAAGCCCTTACATAAAGCCCTACAGCCCTGATCCTAACCTTGGAGCTCGCAATGAGAATGCTTATTTGGCCCCATGTTAGAATGTAAGGGCGTGGGCTTGAGGAGTGTGATTGCTTAAACCGTACCCTATAAACCTTAAACACTAAACCCTAAACCTTCTCAAACACTAAACCCTTTAAACCTTAAACACTAGACCCTGCTGAAAAGCATTTTGCACTGAACCCGAAACTGGCAGGCCCAAGAAGCTGCAATTTGTTTGACTAACATGCTTTACAGGAAGCACTCCGAGCGCAAGCAAAAAACTGAAGCTGAAGCCAGCAATGTAATGTGTGTTTCCGTCGTGGAGGTAGTCAGGTTTGGCCGGAAAACTGAACCACAACTCTGTTTCGTCATTGTCCTTGCAGTAACCTAAACCGCAATTTGTACAGTGCTCAGCATCCGGACCCCGAAGCAGGTTCAAGAAAGCAAGCCCCTTGGAGAGGATGGGGATGGAGTGGCTGAGCACCGCTGCTGAGGCCATGGGGTGTCTGAGCTTTGCCGATATTGAAATTGCGCGGGTTGCTCTGCATTAGGCGCCGATCTATACATATACATATACATATATATATATATAGAGATATAGACATGTGTGGTACGCTTATTAGCTTGTGAATGTGTGCATGTGCGTGTCTTGTTGTCGGCTTAAGGTTTGCGACTAGGGCAACACCTAATTAGGTCGCTTCAGTATGGCACATATAGGTCGACTTTTTCTTGAATCCAACATCCTCACGGGTTTTCAAAGCAACATCCTGCGTCCTGTGGTATTTATTTACAAGTGTCGGTTTGATAGTGCCTACGGGTTTGGAGCCATGGGCTGCAAGCAGAGCCGCACAGCACCGGTACACGTACAAGTACGGGAAGCCCCGGCGGTGGCTGGGGGCAGGCCAAAGTGTGCCCGCGAAGGCTGCAACTTTGCCAGGCACACCGACCAGCCGCATGGCTTCTGTTGCAACGCTTGCCGGGTAAATGGTCAACACGGACCGCTCTGTCAGAAGCACACTTGGCCGATTGCACCGCCCCCGGATGATCGCTTCAAGCTGCGTTGGCACCCGTCGCTGCTCTTCGGGAAAGGCTGGGTTCTTGTTAATGGATGGGTTTCAAGTTTCCACAATAAGGAAACCCATACTGTTTACTATAGATCCCCATTATTTTATAACTTAATTAAATCAAATTCCTTAACCCTTAAAGGAACCCTTATAGATCCCTTAAAAGAACCCTAAATTACGGTAACCTACTTAAGCTCACTTCCTTGACAAGAACCCAGAAGGTGCCACAGGGATGAAGGACTTCGCCGACCTCTCGGCCACCGAAACCATGCACATCGTGGCCCACAAAGGGGAGCCGAGGTTGGTCTATGGGAGATTTTATCAGAGTGGGTTCCTTTGAAAGGATCCTTAAAGGGGTCTATAAGGGATATATGATATAGGGGCCGTAATATATAGAATAGGGTTTGGGGGGTATGTTACACTATATAGAGTTACAAAAATGAACCCCCAAAGCCAAATGCCCTACATTGTGTGTTCCTTCTTGGGCTTTTTGCGGAGTGTCTTACCTACTATTTGCGAACATACCTGTAGCCTCCGTGGTCTCAAATTGTGGCTCCCTTTTGGAGTTACCTTGTAGGATCCTAAATCTATGACTGGTTACAGGCAGAACTACAACGGAGACCATAGGTATCTTTCACAGGTTCCCAGAGACTCCAATACCCCTTAATTAGGGAATATACCTCAAACTACAGTGGGATCCTTAACATGGATTTAAGGTAAATTCCCTAATTAAGGAATATTGGAGTCTCTGGCCAACCTAGGAGCTTTTCGCCTCGTTTGGAAAATGGATGAGCCCGGATTTCCAGAAGCGGCCGTGCAAGAACTTCGTGGGCAGGCTGAGCTCCTCAGATGGCCAGTGGGAGGTTGGGTGTCTTCTAAAGGGTTTAGGGTTTAGGGAGTTTAGGGTGTACGGTTGGGTGGCGGTGATTATCTTCTGAAGAGAAGGTTTCTGCTAGAAAGAATCTTCCTTATCAAGCAACTTCGGGGAGACGTTCTGCCAAAGCAGTTTCCAGGTGGACATGCGTTGCCAAGGGACTTCGGAGCATGCCGCGCGGTTCAGTTGCTTGAAGAGTATCACGTGGACGCGTGACTTCCGTGGTCGTGAGTTGAGTCCTGCAGTGGAGCAGCTAACTGCGTGCTACGGCTTGGGCCCCCATGGCAACATCATCATGTTTCGCGATGATAACGACCAGAAGGCACCTGGAACGCAGTACAAATGGAGCGAGACTAACTACACGGGGAAGATTACTGATCCTACGCCCAGCGGCTCTGCAAGAGCAGTGATCGTGCATCGAGATGCCGTCACCGGCATTGACCGTCTCTCGGATGACCAGCAGTTCTACCATGAGGGGATTATAGTTTAATTACACCAGAAAGTCGGAACATGGATTTAGGATGATTAGTGCTGGGAACCCCTATACTTTACCTTTAAGGCCATGATGATATTGATGTTCAAACTTTATGGCTTCTCCTGTATTGTCTTAAAGTTCGGGTCCTGATATATTGATGAATTTCATCCCGCCTCTCTGTATGCGACCTACATGAACCGTTGAAATCGACAGCACAAAGCACCTTCTTTTAGAAACTCGATCGTCGCAAGCATTGAGGGCGAAGACTCGGGCACGTTGGATATGTAGTCATGGACAGTCGTGACCCCAAATTCTGCAATTTGACATAGGAACCGCAACCATTACCTATACTATTTTGGGGGTTCCTCATTATACTTATAGTATACTCGGCCCCAAAACCCTAGTCTAAACATTACGGCCCCTACTTTACCCTCCTGCCTTCTCGGAGCTTTGTTGTCCGCTGCGAGGAATCTTTGCCCTGCATGGCGTACGAGGAGCGCTGTCTGGGCATTACGATGCTGACAGCAAGACACCAGGCCTGGGTCATAGTTGGGTAACATAACTTTACATGTTAATAGGTACTTAAACCCAACAAGGAATAAAGCATTAACATTTTTAACCCTATCCCAACCATGAACTAGAGGCCACGTGGTTTGGGATAAGGATCCAGAGAGGCTGGATCTGCAGCTCGGCTTGGTAATATAGGGGCTTTAATAGTTACCTAAAAATACTATTTTGGGGGTTCCTCATTGTAAACTATAACATAAGAAACCCCAAAACCCTATCCTATGTACTAAGGCCCCGACCTTATTTGCCTTTGGAGTGTAGGGTGTAGGGTTATAATCGCGATGACGGAACAGTAGCGCGATGTGTGCGGTGCCTCGAGGTCAGCAGGCAAAGGAGGCGCAACGAAACTAGAGTTTCGCCCGCTGGCTTTCGTCATTGCCAACGGCAAGCTTTACATGTCGGCCGCGTCCGTGATTCTGCAACGGGTCGACGGTCACACCCCTGCCATTCGGACTCTCAGTAGGGTTTAGGGTTTAGGGGACTTAATGTAGTCTGGGACTCCTCAGACCCCTCCGTCCCTCAACCCACATCCTGGAATTGCACCAGGTTTGGAAAGTGGTTACTGACATTGCGAAGTTTCGAAAAGATGGCAAATTCCACGAGGCGGTGGGTGGGATTCGAGGCCTCACGGCCGTACCGTGCCCATCGAACCCCAAGCAGGACTCCATCCTATGCTGCTGGAACCCAAATTCCGAGTCTCATTCCTGGATCCTTCGCATGGATCCCAGCAATGATGGAAACTTAAAGCCGCCGGTGGAGGAGAGCTCCATCCGCAAGCTCGCCAAGGCCTACTTAGGCACTGAAGCTGGGTTCTTGTTAACGAGTTTGTGTAAGTTACCGACTAGGGTTACTGCGGATCTATAGGATCTATGTTGAAAAGTATGGTTTCCTTATTATGGTCACATACATTTTAAATCCTTAAACAAGAACCCAGGAAGACCTGCACTACTCCATCGGTGCCTACAATGACATGCTGCCCACTACTTTCGGTACTCAGAGATGCTTGGTAGTAAGAGTAAGTAGCCTTGAACCTTTTTGTTGTACTACAACATACCAACTATATCGTACCGAAATCCTATATACTTGGTTTGGTGTACGATGGTGTACTATGGTATGCTAAAACCCTAAAGGCTAACAACCTGTTAGCTCCCTGGAAAACTGAGCATTTAAGGGTTTCCGAAAAGTGGGGCCCCCTCATATAGTACCCTAAATGGTGGGATGCTCATTTTGTTAGGACCTCGAAATAACGTAATATAGGGGCCTAAATAATTACCAATACTATTTTGAGGGGTTCCTTATTATTACGATGATAGTATAATGCGCCCCAAAACATTAAGGCCCCTATATTACCCCTCATTTTCGGAAAATCCCATCTAAGGATGCCACCTGATCGGCTTCCAGATCTATCTGGGTGGCAGCGTCCCGAGGCCAAGTTTCAGTTGGGTGATGGTCGTAAAGAGGGCCCCGAGAAAGGCACATGGGTGGTTGTCAAAATTATGGTCCTTTTGGTGCCGTATTATAATAAGAACCCAAGAAGGGACCCTAATTTTGACAACTACCCACATATCATATAAATCTTAAACTAGGTGGCAATTTGGGAAACTGGCTAAATCTCCCTTATGGATCCAGAGGTACCTATTCATGTATGCTTTTCAGAGCCCCAAAACTACAACCCAGTAAATGTGTTAGATGAACACACCCCTCGTAGGAATATTATCTTCCCTTTAGTCCAAGAATTTCTGTTTAGTTGCTTTTGGGTTTCCTATTGGAGGGATCCTGGTGGAGAGTTTTTGGGTTCTCGTGGGCTCACGTGTTAGGTGTTTAGGGGTTCGGACTCAGGGTTCCTATCTTACGATAGTTTGTATGTGGTTTAAGGTTTCGGCCTTTTTTTGGGTGCAGGATTCTAATTTTTTCCAGACATTCCAAGGCGATGAGTGCAGGCCCTGACCCCGGACAGAAGAACTACTGGGCTGGTGGCGGCTTTGCTGTCCGTGCCTAGGTTCTAACTTTTTGGGTGGTTGTCAAAATTAGGGTCCCTTCTTGGGTCCTTAATATAATGCGAATACCCCAAAAGGGACCCTAATTTTGACAACCACCCTTTTGGGTTTGGGGTTTGTCAGCTGTCCTGGCGTGACGTTGCAAGCCAGTTGCACAAGGCTAAAAAGGTTTGGTCTACAGGCAGAGTCACAGCTGTTCGAGACAGAACGAGCCGAGTTTAGATTGGAAGAAGAAAACACAGAGAGAGAGAGAGAGATGCTTCACATGTGGCACGAGCACAACTAGTCCTCTGACGGCAAACACAACGCAGGTGTAGCTCACGATGATTACTACGTCCTAGAAGTGGGCGGCCGCGGTAGCAAAAGCCATCGGCCGCTTACGGCCGTTCGCTGCTATGCAAATTCACCGTTCAAAGGCAGGGGCAAGTGTTATTGATTTTAGGGGAGGGCGGGGGTAGAGGGATAGTGCAGGCGGGCATGATCTGCCCTGGCCCTAGCAAAGTGCAGTAAAGTCTAACAGTCTGACCCCTTTGGGCTCCAAACTCTGCCCTGTTGTGTTTGGGATCTGCCTCCTGTGCTTGTAACCCTAAACCCAAAACCTTGTAGTGAGCATCGGAGGGGTCGTTTGACGTGTACTTGGAGGTTCATGGGAAATGGAAAGTAGGGTTCCACACATGTACCGCAGTTGGTGGTTGTAAGTATTGTTACCTTACACCTTACCTTAACCTCAAATAACCTACCTGTTTAAGGACTTATGTAAAGAAATCATATTAGGGAACCCTAAAAAAGGCTAAAAAAGGTAGGTTCCTTAGGGTCCAGGTAAGCCCTGAATTGAGTTCTTGCTATTCCTCCGGATTTATAAGCACGAATGCCCCGGATCTCAGATGAAGCTGGCACTGTCTACTTTGGCGGATACGACTGCAACAGCTTCCCTTCGAATAACACAGCGTGGATTTACAAGGGAATAGCATGAGAGCATCCGTGGCCACTCATGGCCGTGCGGATTTTCCATCTCTGAATTGCAGGGTGTTCCAGAGACGCGAATTCCGTTTTTTGATGTCTTTGGTCTCATCGACGCTTGCAGAATACTTTTCGCATGCTCCTGTTTTGTCTGAAACAGTGAGGTTTCGAACATCGTTCAAATCGTGTTACCGCCCATATCCTGCTGCGGAACGAGGGGCGATGGCTCCCGCACTGTGGCAGCAGCCTCTTTCTTTCACCCCAAATCGGGCTTGCAACAAGGCCGCAACGGTTGGAAGTAAGCAACCTACAATCACTGGCTGGAAAAATCTTGCATGCGAGCCCTAGCAGGCCAGCAAGCCCGGAAGACAGCCTCGTTAGCCGGCCGAAGGGCCGCAGACGGAAAAGGCACGCCAGAGGCAGAGCGAACAAAATGGTACCGTTCAGGTTTGCTGTTGTTTCGGATTTTTGGTTTAGGGCAGAGGTTTGAGGCCCAAAGGGTCCAAGTACCATTATAGTAGGTATTTTGGCCTCCAAAAGTATATACTATACCATTACTTGGACCCTTTGGGAGGGTTTGCGAGCCTCTGAGCAGCTGAAACGCAAGCAGTCCCCTCGTAGCACACACGGTCACCCATTCACCATCGAGTTACAGCCCACATCTGCCACACGAAGACCTTGCTTACTTCGTGTTTTGGGGTTAGCCTCTAGCATCCTACAGATACAAGTTAGAAAACACCAGAATGTGACCACAGTGGAGACAGTAGGGAAACCCTCGGCCCTTAACCCGAAGCCCCCCCTGTCGCATGGCTCCCTGCAGGTGTGCTGCCGCTGAGACCCAGCTCCAAGCAACCGGTTTGGGCAAGGCCTAGGGAGAATGGCACAGGTGGATCCAAGAGTCTGGGAGTTCAGGCTTCGAGTCATAGGACGGCATGTGCAGTGGTGTCTAACAGTTGATGCGCGACGTGGAATCAAAGAGATGGCCCGTGCGAGTGCCATCACTTGCAGCGAGAGCGCGCTCAGCTTGCTAATCCCTGTCCCGTTTCACAGATTTGTTCGAGAATTTCTTTCAGCTTCCATCCGCTTAGCAGGCAAGTAGGACAGCACAACTTCTCCATCAAGAATGAGAGGTATCCCGTTCGATTTCTGGCAGGCTGGGGGGTTCTTGGACATTGCTTTTCGCTAGTTAGAGCAGTCTTTGAGCTGGACGTCAAAGCGCCCACCACGGGATAAGGGTTTCTGATTTTATTCATGCTGCAATATACCCCTATTCCGCAGGGTTCCCTATAGGATTCATTCCATCATATAACCCAAAACCCTGTTCTAATTATGAAGGCCCCTACATTGATGACAGTGCGGCTCTTCGCAGTCTGAGTGCTACAGACGACAGGAGCGTGTGCGATGGTGCAGAAAAATGCAAATCTGTCCGGTTTCCACTTCATTTCATGACTGAGTTTTGGGAGCCCTCAGCTTTATCCCTGCCGGCATCCCTTGCAAGAGCCCTTAACTCTAAACCCAATGAGCTGTCTGAGCTGTTGGCCTGTGAGCGTTTTGGGCTCGATGCTTTGTTCACGGTGGCAGCGAGTCATCTGGCAAGCCGGGCTCTGCCCTCAGGGGGATTTCGGCAGACGGCAGAGGGTGCCAGGGAGGCCCGGGAGCTACATAGGAATAGATTTCAGGGTTCCTTTTTAGGGGGTTTAAGGATTACTACAAGGGATCCATAAGGGTAGTATACTATAGGGGCCTAAATAAGTACCTATACTATTCTGGGAGGTTCCTTGTTATAGTTATAGTAGAAAGGGCCCCAAAACCCTATTCTAATCATTATGGACCCTATATCTGAGATGAGTTACTGTACCAGACACCTACTGCATGGGCAACTGGGCTTCGATGATGTTGTTCCAACTCACTGTAGCGGGGATTGTAATACAGGCCCTAGAGGTTGTCAATGATTATCAGCAAGGTACCCCTGCACCGTGCTTATACCTCAAACTTTCTCAAGCTCTTGTAAGACTTGAATCCCGAACATTCGGGTCCAGTGGCTCTTTGGCCTCAAGCCTTTGGGCCACTTCGGTTTTTTTCTTGATGGTGCTTTTGTCGCTAAGAGGTTCATGCCTCAAAGTCTTGCATATCTGTCGTGGATTTGCTGCGCAGCGGTTGACGGCTTCTGGTTCTCAGGGCTTGGCACGTTCGAAATTCCGACACAACGAACTCTAAACAGCCTAGGCACAGGTCCTGCCTCATACCTCACATCCTGCAAAAGAAACGGCCGCCGAAGCCATCAGCTGTTTTGCAATAAATCGCCCCACCACCCTAAACCCTGCACCCTGTCTTCAAACCAGGCATCCATGCCATCTCCGCCTAGCCTTGCAACCTTCATATAGGCTCTTTGCCATTCGAAGACGCGGGTCGGAAAAGTTTGGAAAACGACTGCCCCCATAGCCCCCATTCTGCTGATAATATAGTATAACCCAAAACACTATTCAAACTATTGAGACCCCTACCCTAAGGCCCCAAAGTAGTTCCTTTTTGGGGTTCATATATAGAATCCCATAGGGTATTCCCAAAAAGGAATTACTTTGGGGCCTATGGGTAGATCATCCCCTAAGTCCGATAAAGTATGCTACAACCTCTCGCGTAATGCAGACGAAAAAAAGCCTCGCGTTTCCAAAGTCTTCCGAAAGCAAGATCGAAGCTCGCCGTAAAGTTCGCAAGCGGGTAGAACTGCCTGCAAGACATCCAAATTCTATAGATTCTATAGAAGACAACATGTTTTTTTTGCCGTGCTCAAAAAATTCCCTAAACCCTGAACCGACTCGGCCAGGTCTTCTCTACAAGTCGACCCCAAACTGAAACCCCTACACTTTCCACTCTACAAACTCCCGAAGTCCAAAATCCGATAGGACCCAGAAGGTCCAAAGGACCTACAAAGTATCTAGGGTTTCTATACTAGGAAATTCTATCATGATTGGTGGAACTATCCCCCTTACCAGCTTAAAGAACCCTTAAGGATACCCTTTGGAGTTTCTGATGGCAATCTTTGCCACGGGAGAGAAAGAGAGAGAATGAGAGTGAGAGAGAGGCCGTCCTCTCGATCTTTGCCGGCGCCTAGAGACCGGCGCCGCCCGACGTCGGCCTTCGCCTCGGCTACGGCTGCTTTCCCCAAAGGCTCCATGTACCCTTATAGTAGATACTTAAGGCTTAAAGGGGTCTCCATATAGGCACTTTAAGGCCTGAGTATCTACCATAATGAGTACATGGAGCCTTTGGATTCCTTGTTGGCACGTCTGTTGGTCGGCCTCTGTCCGCAGAAGACCTTGTCTGCTACTGTAATGCGTGCAGGTTTGCCAGGACAGCCGGCTTCTTCAATATATCACCATGTACAATAGCTGTGCTTCTAGGCTGTGATCGAACACTGTAGGATGCGCTACTGTGACTGCAGATGTGTGGTGGGTAGTAGTGGTACCGGTGCGTACACACACACACACTGAAGCTTGCCTACTGATCCTATTGAAAGACAAGGTGGCTCATTCAGACTGTAATCCCCACTGTGCGCAATCACATGGACAACCGAACGTAACACCAACAGCGTGGCGTAGAGTCGCTTGAAAACTGCGTAGCTGTGCCAATCGAACTCTTGCCGTAGTAACAGTAGCAGTCATAGGCACCGAAGCACGAGCAGGTTGAAAAGAAAGTGAGAGCAAAGCTGACGAAAGTTGGGCCAAAAGCTATCCGTAACAAGATAGCAATGAACTGGTTGTGACAGCTGCCATTTGTTCCTCTCAGCGACCCTCTGAGTGGACAAGGTGTTGTGTTTCCGCGGCCACTGGGCGCTGAGCGCAGGCGTCGTCACCCAGGCGCATGATTGTGGGGCTTGGGGGGCCTCTATGGCTTGGCTTCAGGAGAGGTCGGGTTTAACCGATGATCTGCACACCCCCGCTCCGGGACACAAGTCGCGGCATGCTGGAATATGGGAGTTTCCGAAATAGGGTACCTTATTTTGGGGTCCTTATATTAAGGATCCTACTTTTAGGGTACTATATTAGGGTCTGCTATTTTCGGAAACTCCCATATCCTTGTCTGTAGATTTGTTGAAGGAAAGCTGGCTCACACACACCCTGCTGAGTGGCAATGTGCGGGATGCAACTTTGACAAGTGTGAGTAAGGTAAACAGAAGTTCAGCAGTTGCCACAGCAGTAGGACATCCCGAAGCCACACCGCCGCAGACCCCAGAACACGAAGCCAAAAAGAATTGAAAACCTGCGTTGCAAGTGGCGCAGGGCGGCCCTATCCTGGAGAACCCACATCCCTCGTCGTGGATTAAGCCCTAAACCCTAACCTTAAACCGTGAGCCCTATGGAGCCCCTAAAGCCCTAAAGCCTATCTCAGCAAAAAAACCTTTCCAGCACCCAAACTCAACCCTCTGAAGAGCCAAACCCCAACATTTGAACGCCAAACCCTCAACACTTAGAAGACTTTCCGGCACTGAGCCCTTATAAACTCCAAAGACTCCAAGCCTTGAGCCGCATGAATTGTCCCAAATAGCTGCAGCCGAAGGCCACACGGCAGTTTACAATTGGAGGTTCTGAAAAGATATTCAGATTATAAAGCCAAAGACCCAAGCCTGGTGTAAGGTATAGGGTAGTCTCTGAGATTTCTTCCAAAAAGCATAGTGCATGACACCCATATACACTCCCATACATTGTTCTAATCGTCAAGGCCCTCATGTCAAGCGCTTGAAGTTTCGGCTACAGGCTTTCCCAATCAATTATGACATAACATGCCCCGACAACTTTATCTACCTGTTCCAGGCTCCTTTGTCAAGCGCTACAAAGCTCATACCAAACCGTATATAAACCCCGTCTCAAACCACCGAAACCCTACAAAACCGTACGTGTACTGCTTTATCTCAAGCCCAACCTAAACCTTGCAATCGACTTATCTCAAACCTGCAAGGCCAAACTGCCCTGAGCCTGCAGGCTCTCTTGCGGCCCAGCCGCGTAGCCGCCCGGGCATTCTCCAGCTCGGGAGGCGCAGCTATGGCGTCGGTGACGGATTTAGGGTTCAACGTGTCTGGGATTGCAAATGCGAAATGGGGAATGCTTAAAGCTAGGGGGATCTTACTTAGTAACTTATGCATAGTTATAGCCAAAATTCTGGTATTTGGGGTTCCATACTGGGGTTCCTTGTTTGCTGAAAGTGCCAAGTAGCCAATGTAATGCAATTGTTAGGTATGGGCTTTGAAACAAAAGAAGCTGCCTGATGAATCTTGGGATCCTTTGGAATTCAAGGCAGCCGTTGTTTGTTCTGCTCGCGTTTTAGATCTGATGTTTCGTATCTTAACAGTCTTAACAGTCTCAACATCGGAGACAAAACCCAGCATTCAGGGTTGGATGCGCAAGTTGGAGGTCCTTGGAGTAACCGTTGGTGTTCAATCCTCAGTTGTTTTTGGAAAAAAGGAGGGTTTTGCATGGAGTCGTGCTTGATAAGTCTGAGACTGCAGGGTCTGCAGGCTTCATCGGTTCGGGGAATGCGCTTCCGGTTTTGGTAGTGCGGGCGATCAGGGGTTCTGAATCTGCCCGCCCCAAACTCAGTAAGTACATGCTTCTGCAAGCCGGCGAACGTGAGCAAGCTTTCATCCCACCCCAGTCCAGAAACGGCCTTAAATCCTGAGGCCAGAACCCCATTTAGCAACCCCGTCTGCGTACATCAGACTATGTAAACCCACCCTGAGCTGCCCTGGATGCTCTACTCAAACAGATCCCGATGACTCACAAAGCAGGAGGGATGGAGAAAGGCTTGGTGTCATGTGCGGCTTGGCACTGCAGCAATTACTTCCAGAGCAAGGTAATTAAGATGCACAAGCTTTCGATAAAAAGGGCGCAAATACTTGGAAAGCGCATTCCCCACGGTTCTCTAGTAAAGCCATGGCATAGAAACCCCACGAGTGAGTTATTCGGACCTTTCCCTCACATTCCCCGCTGCCAAAGTGGCCCAGAGGTTCTGATTCACGATCGGATCAACTTGTTTTCCTCCAGTTGTTGTTCTGATTCAGGTTGCTTTAGGCTTAGGGTTTTAGGTTAGAGGGCTCTGCTAGGGCTCGAACTTGCACTATTGTGTCATACCGTACTGTACTACACATGACAGGTGCTTCAGAGCTTCCAGTTTTCCAACATGCTGAGAAACGGAAGCTGCTCCACCCGGCGTCCTTTGCTCTGGGCTAGATCGTGCCCAAGTCGTTAATCTGAACGCTAAACCCCTAACCCCCCACAAACCCTAAACCCTAACCCCTAAAATGCACCCTAAACCTAATCCGTGCGTTTCGGGCTGAAAAGATTATATACGACCTCAGTGCAAAGATGCGGCCCTCCTGGCGACGATTTGAGGCGGTTTCGGAAAAGTTGAGGGTTTAGAGTTTAGGGGGTTTAGGGTTTAGGGGGCTAGGGAACCCGAAGCATCACGGAAGTCAAGCTCAGGCGATTGCACAAGTCCTGATGCATAAGAGGAAAATTAGAACCCCCCAAAGATCCCCCCAACCCTGGCCTCGAGGGGGTTTTCCCAAGGAGTCCTACAGCGAATTTGCTTGGAAGCCTACGCAAAAACAAGCTGCGGGTCTGGGTTTCTTTACGGCTTAGGGTTTAGGGGTTGGGTTCTTGCGGTTTGGTTTCAGGGTTCATGGGTCTCTGTTCCCAAGGAGTGGCTAAAGGCGGAACTGGCGTCCCCGTCGGCGCCGCTGAAGGTGGTTGAAGCCACCGTGTGGCTCGGCAGGAGTTTCCTTCCAGGATGTGCCTGTCGGTACGGTCGGTTCGGTGCTGCCACCCACCTCCGAGCCACACCTCCCTCGCCTCCCACCTCCCACCCCTCCCACCTGTCACCTCCCACCCCCTCCCAGGTCCCAGATGTGCGGTTCGGTTCGGTTCGATACGGGAGTGGGCGGTTTGCATACTACCTCGTCTTCGACTTTAGCAGACCTAGCACTGGAGGAGACTCTGAAATTGCACTTAGAGATTGCAAAATCCCGGAATCAGAACTGAAAGTGTAAGAAGAGCAAGCGTGTACTCCTCCATGAATGCTCCCCTAAACCCTCAACCCTAAACCCCCAATCCCTCTAAAGGAACCCCTTATAGACCCCTGGAAAGGAACCCCCTCTGCCCCCTCTAGATCCCTTTAAAGAAACCCCTTGTAGCTCCGGAGGTATCTGCCCAATTCGCCTTTCGCCGCCCCGGAGGGCTCCGAGGGGCCCCAGGCCCGGGAACGGTTGAGGGCTGGGGGTTTGGGGATTTTTTTAGGGTTTAGGGTTGAGGGTTTAGGGTTTTAGGGTTTTTTTTAGAGTTCAGGGTTGGGGGTTTGGGGATGTTTTAGGGTTTAGGGCAAAGTTTAGGGTTCAGGGTTAGGTGGGTTAGGTCTTAGGGTTTAGGTTTTAGGGTCCAGGTGTAAAACGGTTTAGGTTTTAGGTTTTAGGGTTTAGGTTTTAGGTTTATGGGTCTAGGTTTTAGGGTTTAGGGTTTAGGGGCTTCTAAAGGGTCCATGGTTTGGTCTGGCAGTCAACCGGTGAGAGTTGGGATTAGGGTTTGGCTTTTGGACTTTGGGGTGCTCGAGAAGTGTGAATTTAGGGGTACAGGGTTTCGGGGCTGAGGCTTTAGGGCAGACCTACTGCGGGATTCATCAAGACAGACTTGTAAATATCAGGGGTGGGCTTCGGAGAAAGGGCTACTGTAGTGGTGTCATTTTGGGTTCTGTGGAATAAGTATGCTTGCGGAATTTGGGGGCTTTAAGGTCTCGCTAACTTGTCAGAACCCGTAGCCGGAATGAAAGGTTGCAGGTGTGGGGGTGCTTGAGCCGGTGTGTTGCGCCACCGGGGACACACGGTAGCTGAAGTTTCTTTCAAGGAAGGGAATCTTTCCCAACGCTCGTTGGAACCGACGCTTCCAGGATTGTCCAAGTCACCTGATCATTCAAGCACGTTTTCTAGCTTCCCTGATCCTTCCGGGAGGGCGACTTCCTCGCTGGGCCGCGGTTACCCGGCGCGGCCATCCCGACACGTAGCGGTGGCAGCGGAGCAAGGTTTATGCATCTAGTGTTTCGATCGGATCCTCAAAAGCTTGTTGGAAGGTTTCAATTGTAGGGATCCAAGGACTCATATATTAAGGCTTTTGGGCTATTTTGATCCCTAGGGAATTGGTTGCTTCGTTTGAACGAGCATCAGCAGGTGCTATTAGGATTGAAAGAGTTTCATACGGCTAGGGTTTGGGGCTCAGGCTTCGTGGATGGATACACTGCATGGGCGTCGGGGTGGTAGACACCCACCATCTGGAACTTTAGTTCAGGAGCCCGGACCCATAAGCCTAAACCTTATACGCCCTTGCCACATAGAGATCTGAATAACTAGCAATACAGCAATAATATTCGTTTCGAACTTGCAGAGACCCGAGCCTACAGCCCACAAACACCGATAAGAGCTGCGCACCTCAAGCTACAGCGGCTCCTACTGTCGAACCTGAGGGCTCCACTTACCTATAAATCGTAGACTACTAACCTCTCCCCGAAGGCCCCAAAGTAGTTCCTGTTTGGGGGGTCATATATAGAATCCTATGTAGGGTATTCTCAAAAAGGAACTACTTTGGGGCCTATGGGTAATATGACAACCACTACCTCATGATTTAGGTAACCGGAGCCTTTGGGGGAAGCCAGGTGTTTTACGACGTCGATGGCGTGGCCTCGCCGCACCCGCAAGGCACCCATTCCTTGGATACTGCCCTCACGCAGTTACAGTTGATTGCGAATATCTGCAATATAAACATGTATCATTTCGGGTACTGAATAGTAGCCCTATTATATGGGTGCAGTACCCAACCCGTTCCCACAGAGCCTGTCTAGCGGCCGTGAGTCAAGGACGAACTATTCCCGTAGGGTTTAGGGGTTAGGGGTAAAAGAGAATTAATGGGCTCGTCTGGCATGATTTCGGGGAGAAGTGGGCTCGTTGCAGGGGCACTTGGTTGTTTTCGGACATCACGCAGTACAGCAGCGATCTTCCCTTGGTCGATTCGGGGGGTCACTGGGTTCAGGAGGCGTTCCCTCGCTTGGGTTTCCACGGCCTGGAGGTCATGGCATGGGCTCCATGGTGCAGATTTACAGTTTAGGTTCACAAGGCTTGGTACAGAGGTCATCAGGCATATAGGCATGTTTAGGCTTTGCGGTTCCTTCGACCTTGAGGCGGGCCGAGTTTGCAGCCGCAGGTGTCCCTCACATGCTGCCGGACGAAGACAAGTTCGCAGCGGCGATGGCAGCCATGGGAATCGAGCCAGGCCCCAGCTACCCATTTGCAGCTGCGGGGATACTAAGACTCTAAGAGTGGAGGAGATTGCTATTTATAGGATGCCCCGGCTCGGAAGCATCTCAAGTTTTCGCCACCAGGACCAAACAAGCCCAGAGAAGCCTCAAATGACTTTAGCGACAACACTCAGCTAAATGTTTCAACACAGGTCATAAGACGCCCAAAACCTCCGCAGGTACTCGAGTTGTGGCCTACGATCGATTAGGTGTCTTCTCCTCGCCACGGCTGTGGCCTCTCGTCGGAAGCGAACGCAGCTCAAAACCTGTGTAAAGACGTCACTAGGGTGTAGCGAAAGCTTGGTGCCTAGGGATTTAAGTTTACGGTTTCTAGCACAGGGTACCCTCCCTGCATTTTCTGGGCTTCAGAATACAGTCGCTTTCACAGTAGACTGGGTTAGGGCTTGTTTTCGAAGGGTATATAGCTAAAGAATACAGTATGTAGGCTTGCACCTCTTCCTCCCAACATGGGTCTTTCAGCCATCATCATTGATGCATAGGCAGCTTCGCTTAGTGAGCGGCTGCAGGGCATGATATAGACAGCAGACTGCGCGCGGCGGTGTTAAGGAAAGCTCCAGATGCCACGGAACCCGAGCTCCGCCTTATGCTATACCCTAAGGCCCCAAAGTAGTTCTTTTTTGGGGTTCATACATAGAATCCTATAGGATATTCCCAAAAAGGAACTACTTTGGGGCCTATGGGTAGAGGTTTCCTGTCCATGGTACAAAAACTTCACGGCCTGAAGCCCAACCCTTACAACGCGAACCCCTAATCTTATTGTTTGCTTTCGCATGAAGCACACATGAGCCCAACCCCAAAGCCGAAAAGACCTAAACTGCCCAAGGTACACCTTGAAGGTGGCCTTCGGCCATCCAGCTGAGGCAGTTGACGCTGTTGCTGTCTACGGGGGGGGGGCTTTTGAAGAGTGACACTGCTGATGGACAAAATCCTGCATTACCCATTATAAGGAATGTACCATAATTTCCATAGTTTAGAGTCCTTAGGGTCATGCAGGATTTTGTCCATCAACGGCAGGCCCTAGGGCCTTTCGTAGGGTTAAAGGCCTGTTACAGGGTCAGGGCGGGGGCCTCGGGTCAAGAGTTGGCGGAGTTTGAGATGTGGTTAGAAGTGGCGCAAGAGTCTTTAAGGTTGAGGAATTTCGTGTTACAGGGTCTTAGAAGTGTAGGGTCTTGGAGTTTAGGGGCTTGCGTTGATGCTTTAGAAGATTACCGTGCTCGGCCGCCTGTTGCAGCTTATCGCTTAACATGAGCCTTTTCGCTTCATCTTTAGGTGGTAGTCTCGCAAAGATAGCTCGCCTTTCAGCCTTTTCAGAAGCGTGGAAATGTGGACACCGAATGTCTCACCCCTGCTATCTAGATCGCGTTTTACGCAGCACCACCCCGCCCAGAGGCGACAGACACCCCAACCTGGCATTTCAAGCACTTAGTGGGATTTCGGAGGTCGCCGTGCTTGATGGTGGCCTCCCACGTTGGCGAGAGCTGGGTGCCGTGGCTGAGAAATCAGGCCTGGGTGCAGGGTTGGGGTTTGGGAGTGCCAGAAGGCCAGTTACAGTAACTGAAATTTGCCTGTGTAGTGGGATGCTGGGATGCTGAATCTTTACTTCTATCTCTATTCATACCGTACCTGTATATACACATATACGTATACGCATGGCGCTCAAGCCCCTCATCATACATACATACGGGGCTGCCAAGGCTAATTTCTCACTACAACTGCAATTCTACTACAACTGTCTTCGCAAGCCTCGCTTTTGAACATGCATGATCTTCAGGATTATACTATACTGTACTCGGCATGCGGACCAAGCATGACTGTTTAACCGGAGTCAACACGCAAACAACACGACGCCTCTGGGTCGTGAACCACCACAACCAAGCAGAGTTCTTCTGGCACGGGGCTTCAAGAGGATCTGCCTTCGGAGCAGCGAGGACCCAAGCATGCCGAGTGTTCTTGTAGCAGCTTTTGTTATCACTGTCTTCGCCATGACTTTCTGAACTACTGCTATGCTTCTATGGTTTAGTTCATGAATCAGACTCCAAATCACGATTGTTCTGTTTTCTTGCTGAAATCTCTCCGAGATGTGGTATCCTGCCTTCTTGACATCAGATGCACCATTGCAGCTTTTGTGTAAGACTGTAATGTAATGTAAGAGCATCCCGTTTCCGAGGTTTTCCTCTCGAGGACTGACATGGCTGCGCTGATTCTGGTTTAGGCTTTCAAGATCAGCATTACTTGCGTTGCAGATGCCGAGGGCATAGTTTGCACGGCTGAAAGTGCATACACAATATGACGAAGCCGGTTTACGCAAACTGGCCCATGGTTTGCGTGTCGGGTTAATTACTCACTATGCATGTCATGAGTCAGGGCTTTTGTGTTGACAAGAACAGGGGGTTAAGGTGAGGCAGGCTTGCCGGCTGACAGTGGAGAGTATAGGTGGTGTCTCTAAGAAAAGGAGGGTCCTGCAGCTGTGCCGGAGCCTGCGAAAATGGCACGGTGGAGCATCTGGGCCACATGTTCGGCTTTCGGAATTTAGGCGCTGTCCGGATTTCCACCCCTGAGCCCCAAGGCGAGAAACCCTAACCCATACCTTAACCCTGAATAGCCTACCTTTCTAGGGTTCCTCACTATGGTTTCCTTATACAAGTCCTTAGAAAGGTAGGTTCTTCCGGGTTAAGGTAAGACCTAAACCTAAACCCATAGAACGTGGAATCATCGTTTAGGTACGAGGATGAGCAAACAGCCCTAAACCCTAAATCTCCAAAGTCTTGAACCCGACTTTCCTTGACACTACGTAAACGCTAAACCCTGAAAGACTAGACAACACCTGAAATCCTGGAAGCCAAAATCTTAAACGCTTATAGCCTAAACCCCAGCGGCAGGGTATTCCGAATTCACGAGACTCCGTAAGCTGCTGGGTGTAGTTCCGTGACCTGAAACTACACAAACGGTCCTACGGAGGTACTTGGGGTCATAGTGTATACCCTATGGGCACGCAGGCGCAGCGTGAAGTCCCAGAACCAGTAAGCCGCCGCATCGACTTCCGGTGCTTCGCAAGGAAAAAGGTTTGACGGCTTACCAGCTTGCAACTCGAAAGGGCAGAGGCCGGGATTGAGACCAGCTAATGCAACAAACGCAACTTTAATGGTATAGCGCCGGTTAGCCGTCTTGGAAGCTGTAAGCTTGCAACTGTACAAACTCCCAACTGCATCAGACCTAACCTTGACGTCGGCCCCGCGAGGCAAGAGCAATAGAACCCTAAACTTAAACCCAACCCTAAGCCTTATAAACTCTCAAACTAAAAAGTCGAAAAGTCTTCAGCTGACGTATGATCTTAAACCCCAGTATGTACCTTAACCCCAAATAACCTACCTCTTTAAGGACTTATATAAGGAAATCATATTAGGGAACCCCAAAAAAGGTAGGTTCCTTAGGGTCCAGGTAGGCTTTCATCTTGATCCCGCCGAGGCAAGGACCCCGAAGCCGTTTGGGACAAGTCTCAAGTTCTGGAAGCTCGGCTGAAACCACGGTTTAGGGTTTAGGGTTTAGGGTTTAGGTCCTTTTGCTGCCTGCAGGGCTTGGCAGGATTTTTAGGGGGTTTAGGGAGGGTTTCTTCTAAGTTCTATTTTGCTTGCTGGCGCTGGCAGGGTTAATAGGTTTTCAGAACGGGTTTTGGGGTGTATGTCTGTTTAGGATTGTTTTCTTTAGAGTTTAGGGGTTTAAGGGATTAAAGTTAAGCTTGTAGGGTTTAGGGTGGCTTCGTGCAGGCCGCACTGCCTGACTCTGTATTTGAGCTGGGACTTGAGATTGTCCACGAAGTGCTGCAGTTATCCATGGTGGCTCGGTTCTTTCCGCAGCACGATCTCTGCGATGGAACTCCACTTCTCCATCGGCCCCGCCCAAGTCTTTGGCTTCCCTTCTCCTCAACGATGTCGCGCCTTTGTGTTGTGTCGAGGGGCAAGGATTAAGACTGTTCACCGTTTTTGTAGCCCAGTTGCCTATGTAGTAGGTTACTGCACTTACAAATACAGCCATAGTCTAATATCCAAGCGCTCAGGATAACATCGCCTCTCAAAAAGCCTTGCACATCGACGCAAGGCCGGCACCCCGCCACTCGGCAGCGAACGAGCATTTTTCGCCAGGTGTCTGAAAACCTAAAAACTGAAGCATCTAGCGGAAGACAACAGTAAAGTTTTGCTCAGAATAGAGTCCGGCAGCGACAGGAAAGATCAGCAAGCGTAGCCAAGTCCGCAGTGTAGAGTGCGTACGTGCGGTCAAGAAGATCCGAATCCTGCAGCCCACAACCTGCGAGTATAGCAATGTCGAAACACGAATTTGTGCACGATGTCCCAAGTTCAAGAAATGAAACCCTCACGCAGAGCCCCCAAAGCCAAGCATCAACCGGCACAGTCCCCGTGTATCTCCAAGTAGGGGTATATGATATGATAGGGGTCTAGCAGAGGCTAGATCGGGGGTCTAGGAAAAAAGGCTTCCTTTGGACACCAATCCCTAACCTGCAATAATATTTGACAAACACCTTGCGGCTGACATCCTTTGCATCTTCACTCGCCAAGGCTTCCACGGCGAGGCGCCTGAGCCGCGGCCCGGCAAAGGGCTCGGCCCGGAGATGTGTTTGTCAGGTGGTTTTGACAAGCTCGTCAGGGTTACGGCATTGGTTTTGAGTTTCGCGTTTAGATGGGTCTTCACAGATTCTGCTGGGACTGGAACTTTGCAGCCGATTGTTGCAATTAATGTTGATGACTCTGCCAGGAGTTTCGGATCTCATGTGTTCTTCGACATGACGTGGTAGCTTTCTAGTGGGTGCCTAAACCGCCTAAACCTATGTAAACTCAGACGCCCTAAATCCGTAAATTGAAATATAATTCTTGCTAAATATCAGCCAATCCGTGAACCGCAAAGTCGTTCGCCACGCATCGTCTGGGCCCTGCTCCCTGAAGTAGACCCTACATTCCTACATCCTGCCCTATATATATATATATATATATATATATAGGAAACCCTACGAACACCCTCTTACTCTAACGCACTGCCCCTTGATCCTTTAAGGAGACCCTGAACCCCTATAAGAACCCGAGCATAATGGAACCACTTGGCGATACCCATAAAAAGATTCTTTAGAAGCTGCCCCCACCCTGAAATAGTGGCTATAAGGATTATATTAGGGCCCCATTTTATTCCTATTATACGACTATTACAGGGTGGGGGCCCCTTCTAAGGAATTCTCAAACCCGAAACCGAGATTCAACCAGGCCTCCGTCTGGGGCACATACCCAAGAGTCGCTCCTTGCCCGTCGGCTCGGTGTTGGCATCCGGGACCGGCGAAGAAGGGGAGATCAAAAAATAAGGGCTGATGCGTGTTTAGGTGAAGGGTTTATGGTTTCAGGGGTGTATATTACCTCAGTCCGTGCTGAAAAGGGGTGTATATTGGCTTAGGGCTTTAAAGGGTTCAGTTTGGGTGGAGGGATGAAACAACAAGGGCTGAAGATTTCTGGGGAACTGTATGCTGAAGGCTTCTACATGCTTCTACCAGTACCCTGGACCATATACGCAAGACTCAAGCATTTATGCGGTTCGCGTTTTGCTTAGGAACTTAGGGGCCATACTGTCCGCCGAAGACGAAACAGGAGTTATTTATGGTTCATGAATTCGGACTGAAGGTTCTCCGGTGGCTCCGTGTTTGTGACTTACCAGTCGAAAATCGAAACGCCCGCAATTCTAAAACAAACAAAACTCCACACCCTCAACACACATATCAAGCTTCAGCACCCTGAACCCTAAACCCTAAACCCCTAAACCCTAAACCCTAAACCGTCTCAAACCTGAGCTCTAGATCCAGCGCCCCTGGGTTTCTTTCTCCAGGAGCCTAGCGCGGCCGGAGTCCCTCGCCGAGGCTGCAGAGGCAAAGGCTTCGAGGATTGTTCGGGATCGGTATAGGGGAGTTTCCGAAAACTAGAGCGGGGTCCTTATTACAAGGATCCTACTATTTAGATGCTATATTAGGGTCCCCTATTTTCGGAAATTCCCATCTCAGAAGTCCGGGTTCAGGGTAATAATGGCTTTGGGACTTTAGCTGTTCCTTTGCATTTTGGGCTTGGCAAATCTAGATTAGAGAACTCACAGCTAACTGGTGCTTTACAGCTTTACACACTTAGGGTTCCGACATTTCAGGTTAAGGATGTTCGGGTATGGGGTCTGAGACGTTAGCTTTTCTTTTTTCGGCGCAGCACCCTAAACCGCAAAGAGTCTAGCACTGAGTCTGGCACCTAAACCTATACGCAAACCGGACCCTGCACCCTCAACTCCAGGCCATAATAATCCCTTTGGACGAGTCGTTGTGAAGCCTTGCCTGCCCCGTGCGAGCGCCAGAATCGAAACTCCGGGTAGTATGGAGGAGTTTGGGGGGTTCTATACTGTAAACATAGTTGGGAAACCTCAGGAATATCATGACAGACCGGTAGAGTCTGGTAGAACCCTTCCAAAGGCCCTCGAAACCTTATGACACCCTATGTTCCATTGATGACACCCATGACCAACCTTTTGCAGTTTCAAAACCAACCCCATATAAAATTACATCATTTCCCTGGGGTTTCTAACAGTTTCAAAAACAACGCCTTATAAAAATATACCTTTTTCCCCTGGGTTTTCTCTGACATTTTCTTGCAATGCCAGGCCGCAGGTCTGACCCCGGCTGCCCTGGCGGATCCTGCTGGGCCAAGGCCGAACTCGAGGGAGAGCGAGGGAGGAAAGGGAGACCAGGGAGGGAGGGAGACAAAGATAGATCGATAGATCGATAGATCGTCTCTCTATACTGCTACATTAAACTCTAGTCGAGTCCATTGTATTCAATTCAACTGCATTACTTATGCTTCGTTATATGCTATAGCGTAGAGGAAGAGAGTGGGAGGGAGAGAGAGCTTTGCTTGATTTCAGTAGTTGTCAAAACTATGGTCCCTAATTGAGTACCCTAAATATTACCATAAGTTTGACACCCACCCATTTGAAGGATCATGACCTCCTGCGGGTCGGGTCTGACGGCGTGCGTCGTCGGACTGGCGCTGCCTCCTCCTTGGATTTGGGAGTTTCCGAAAATAGGGGACCCTAACATAGCATCCCAAATAGCAGGATCCTTATTATAAGGACCCCAAAGTAAGGTGCCCCTATTTTCGGAAACTCCCATTTGGCAACATTCGGGTTGAGGGTTTAGGGTTTCGAGCTTATATAGGGGAGTTTAGGGTTTCGGGCTTAGGGAGTTTAGGGGTTTAGGGATGGATTTGGCAACATTCGGGTTGAGAGTTTAGGGTATTTTCGGATTGTGGGCCAGGGGTGTGCCACTACAATTACATTGGTATGTATATTCGAAGACTAAGAGATATGCACATATACTCTGCTCATCCATGTACGTTAATGCATATGTTGGCATGTGCATGAATAGAATATGTCCGTGCACATCTTGACACATCGAGGTTTCTGTTTCCGCATGGCCTCAGAGGATGACAGGCAAGTCCATCCCCAACTGATGTGTGATGGGTGTGCTCATTGCGACCCAAAGACCCGTATGGAACACGATTGTAAGGATGGTGGCCCATCCTAGCTTCAGCCGGGCGCTTTCGGTACAGCGATATGACGATCGCATCCTGTATGTACAGATACACACACAAAAGTAGATATGTATGTATGTACGTATGTAAGTACATTCATATATATGTATATATCTCCCTGTGTCTGCATTCAAGTTTATATGGTTGCAGCACACATAATAGTGGGTCCGGGTGAAATCTTTCCATTTTGATCAGTCAGTCTGTACATCAGACCGGAAGGTTGACAAGCATTCGATCCATCAGCATCTAGGGTTTAGGGTTCAGAGCTTTGATCACACGATCCCTCCGCGTCCCGGATTCTCAGCCTCGCCGAGGCACCAGATGGGTGGGACGCTGAGTTTGGGATTTGGATGGGGCTGGGGCAGGGCTCAGATGAAGTGCAGGATGTAGTGCATTAGTGCTAGTTCGGTTCAGGGTGTAGAGCACAGCCGGGGCCCCGGTTCTGGCATATGCATAGTCCAGGTGCAAAAGGTTTTAGGGTTATGGGGCAGTAGGCCGTAGGTTTTGGTGTTCAGGGCTTTGATAGTTTAAGAGTTTAGGGATCTCTGGCTGGGCTGGAATTTTGAAGGTCTTTCGTTGAAAGCTTATCTAGAGGCATAAGTACGTAGAACCTTTATGTTCTATTTGACGGATGCTGTTTCTTATAATCAATAATACTAAGAATTTTAAACATATACAATTGTTTAAAAGTTTTAAAATGTTTAAAAATTTCAATTTTCCAATAAAGGAAATATTGAAATATTTAAATATTTGAAATTTTCATTTTTTTACAATGTTTAAAATTTCCAATAAAGGAAATATTGAAAATTTTAGTGTAGCACACACTTGTTTGTGCGAAGTGACAACTTCATATCTCACTTAAACACCGAATCGGTCAGGGGATTGACTCACCGATTCATGTCGAATGATTGTATACTCCGTGGCCATTTTGGCGAAAGCTGTTACAGCTTGAGCGAAATTTTGTTTCAGTCCCCTCGGATCACTCCTCGGTCATAGCCGCCCGGGCGGCCAGTACCCCGAGCACTACTACGACCGCTGCTGGCGGCCAGTACCTCGAGCACTACGGCTTCTCTGTCAGTTGTTGACAGTCTGAAGGAATCGCTCGAGGAATTCAGCCGCGAGCAAGTTCTCGAAGATTTTCAAGTCGAGAAACCCGAGGATGTGACGTGGGGAGCTTGGAACAAGCGACAATCCCGACAAATACGAAAGGCACTCGATCACATCGCCCAGTGTCAGACGGCGAACGACATTGTCAACCTTGCGGCGACTTTGCTGAAGCCGCCCAACCTCGAGGCCTTCCTGTACCTGCACATCACCAACCGCGACGAGTCCGCGGAGCCGCTGACGGTGCCGTTCGAGATCGTCGAGGCTTCCCTACACCCCGACTCCGATCATGCACCCCTACCAGCTGACACCGATGCTGCTCTTCTTGTGCATGAGACCGATCTGCATAATCAGCATTTGGCAGACATTTTTCGTGATGATTTTGGCATGGAATTACATACTCCCGAACCCGCTGCCTCTAAAGCTCGAAAGCGGAACTTCGAAGGGCATCTCAAGCCCACTACCTCGATTACCATCGATTTGGATTAGCCAATTCGTAGCCATGGCACGTACCCGAGCCGACTCATGGTTCGATTTTCTCTGCGAGGGCACGTTGGTGAAGATGACGGCCCCTGTTCCTGAGTCGATGCTTAACGAGTACCCCGAAGTAGTCAGCGACACGGCCCAAGTACCCATCTCCGAGATACGACGACAGCTTTGTCCCCGCCTTCTCGAGAAGAAGAACTGTAACATGGCCAATTGTGGTTTTCTTCACCCCGATTTCCTGAACAAACAGTGGGTAGTGCCCAACCTCATATGCCACAAATGGTTCCAGGGATGCTGCGAGTACCACAATACGTGCTGGAATCAACATGGCCATACTTTCGACGAAGCTATGCGACAGGCTTTCGTCGTACAGCGACAGAATCGTCGAGGTGAACCACCTTACCATTACTCGTCGAAGAACGGAATCATCGAGCAGGTCAACCGAGCACAGGCTCGTGAGTGGATCATGGACTCGATGACCACTTTCCGTTCCGCCGAGATGCGCAAGTTCAACTTCGGCACAAACTTCCTTCGGTACTATGACTACGAATCCTGGGATAAATCCGAGGTTGCCCAACAACTACGACAAGAAATCGCGGATGGCCTGCATCGTCGAGGACGCTCTCCCCGCAGAGTTCGCGAGGACTCGAGACCTCCGGCGACCTGGGGACAACACCCCACTCCGACACGGGGAGCGATTTTCCCGACTTCGAGACCCCGATGGCCTACTTCAGCGGCTCCCTCGTCAGCCCCCTCTACAGCAGCGCCATCGACAGCACCTCCGGCGGCTTTCCCACCCGCGGCACCTTCGACTACGCCGACTCCGCCGACACCAAGGAGAACTTTCTTCCAGGTCAGCACGGATACGGACTCCGATGCACCCAGCTTCGGCCGTGAACCCCGAACTGCTTTCCGCCACGGCGATGGAGCAGCCAGGGGATCACAACGACCACTTTCTCCGGCGAGATTCCCGAAGAGATCCCCGTCGCCGGCGAAGAGATGGCTCGATTCTAAGACCCCGGTGATCGTCGAAATCCCGGATGAGATCGCCGCTTCGACACCGGCCACGACTCCGGCGGCCCCACCGACTACCACGACACCTCAGACGAGGCCGATGTCGCCAGATCCTTGGCACGAGGACGATGATTCCGCGACACCACCACCGACTCCTCCGATCGCGGTTACTACAGCCAACTCGGCGCCATCGATGGAACCAAGGAGCTCTGGGCCGGTGGCCAATTCCGCGAGTGAATCCGAATGGATTAACCCATCATTTGGGGCTGCCGCTACTACGACTCTCGTGAGCGCCAAGACCAAGGCCATGCCCAAACGACCACACCCCGACGCCGACAGCTCTGCGGGGCTGGGAAGAGTCGTGCCTCCGAGATTCTCCGTCCACCCTGCTGTGGACTTGACACGAAATGACCCGAGGCAAGTCTTCGGGCCAGCTACCAATGAGTCGGGGGCGGCCTCTTCCTCGACTATCGCGACCTCCTTGGGGAATCCTTACACGAGTGTGCCGGTCGCGGTTCAGCCACAACCACCACGACAGTCATGCCTCGAGAGATTCCGAGTGCAGTGGCGCGACTCGCAGGTGGTGGAGAAGGGGCGCACTTCGATCGACGATGTCCGATCCAACGCACCGACATCACACGAGCCAGTGTTTGGATTTCAAACACTGCGCCACTTCGACAACTTCCCGATGATGTCGGCGAATTTGCAAGCGATGACGCCGGTGGGTGGCCACAATGTCGCGATGTTGCCACCTGGCAATCACCCCTACTCCTCCTTCTCCTTCGACACTCCATGGGAGATCACGTACGATGGCATCATCTACATCGAACAGGTACTCCGATGCCCTACTTTCGGGAGCTACCTCACCCAATACGGCCTTTACATCGACCTCCCGATCCACACCCCGCAAGACGATGTACTGCAGGAACGGGTGTTGCTCCTGGGTGTCCCGAATAACTTCGTGGAACCCCGGACTACCTTGATCTACTCGATGGTATGGCACAGCATCACCGCCTCTCTCTCCGACCTGGACCATACTTCGGTGGAAGCTCGGATGAACCGACTCCGAATTTGGTGCCACACGGCGAGGAATCTCAACACCTTCGCGGCGCAGATGCCATACTTCGAGCCCATGCAGACCTTCTTTCGGGAGCAGGCCTCGGCGATCCTTTCATGCACTTCGAATATGCTCTCACCGGCGATGCGAAGTGCCTTCGCCCAACACGAGCGAATGAGATCGATGATAGCCGCAGAGCCGCCGGCTTTCATCCTGCGATTCCGCGAGAATGCATGAGCCTTTACACGAGGCCTACCCGACCTTTAGGTCTCACGGTCTCCCCGTTTCCGCCTCGGCGATGTACGGGTGTTTCCGGGTCAGTGACCGTTTCGGTAGAAGGGGACTTCCGCCTCGGCGATGCGTCCACCTGACCCGTAGGTCTCGACCTCCCGAATGACTCGTTACACACGACGACAAGACCAAATGTGCTTGCTTGTAGGACATGTCACTCGGTTGCATCAGGCTCTACTAGTTGTAGTGGGGCCTGCTCTCTCCTTGGAGATTGCTTGGCTTCCGTAGACTTCGACCTCTCAAGCTCTACTCGTGTTACCCGAACCTCCCGATCCACCCGAAGTGATGGCACACTCTCGCCAGTCCCCGATTGAGTCGGATCCGATTGAACAGTTCCCCGAGACATCGGCGACTCAGCTCGATCCCATCGAGCAGTTTTCCCAAACGCCCGGCAGTAGCTCCGGAGCAGTTTTGCCGGCCGCTCGATACCTCGAGGGAGTCCACCCGGACACTGACGAGGGCCGAGCACTGAAATTACAACGAAGGCTCTACGATGACCATCACACCCAGGGAGCCTTGGAGGTCATCGCTTTCAGACGAGCCTCCGAACAGCTCGCGATGTCATCACTACGAAAGCAGTTCCCGAACTCGACAGACTCCGAGCTGGCGGCGATTTGGCGCCGACAACTTACCGGCGAGGAGGTCGACGAGAACGGCATGCCCATCGAGCTCATTGGTCGCGATGGGACATCGATCGAAGATCACCACAAACGCGATGTCGACCGAGTCGAGATGTACCTCAAGTACTTCAGCACTCCGGCCAACGACAAACTCCACGATGGATCCATCGATTGCACCTTTTGTGGTCTGCTGTTTCCGCCTTACTATCTCCTCTCGGTTAACCCCGACGGCCAGGACGACTGGCGCAACATCCATTACAGGTGTTGCTACCAGTGCGCAACCGGAGCCAACGAGGACTTCGTGTGGTACGCGGAGAACTCCGACCTGTCACCGGCCAAGATAGGACAACGAGGCAACCTTCGAGACCTTCCCTACAACCACAAGGACCGTCGACAGCTCTACGATCGCGACGACAACCACGAAGTCAAGCCACCTGGGTGGCACATCGCGATCGAGCGAACGCATGGATTCTACTGCAAGGTCTTCTTCGACAACTACTGGGATACCGCGAAGTGCCGTTGGGTCCGGAAGCCGACATTCGTCCGCAAGAACTCGACCCGCTACGACACGATCAGCATCCCCGACTGGTACACGATTTGCCAGAAGGTCAACTCCGTGCGCAAGCAGATCAACCTCGAAACCTCGAGGAAGCGAGCCGCTTCGTGGAAGCAAATGTGCGAGGACATCGAACGCGAAAGGCCTGGCGACAGCAAGTCGAACATTCGACGCGAGGTACGAAGTCGAATACTACGACTCACCGACATTTTCGTCGCGGACCTCGCCAAGCTCGACTCCGATCAAAAGCAGCGAGTGTTCCAAGCCTTCGCCCAGTGGGAGGTCACGACCGTCGCTCGATCCATCGACCCGAACTGGAACGCCGATGAGTTCTGGAACATGGTTACCGCCGAGGCCCCACTCACCGATTGGTTGTTTCGTGTCTCCGACAGCATCGACCAACACTTCGTCTGTCGCTCGAAGGATTGCACCTCGGTGATACACAATCACCATTGGCTCCGACAGATCTCGTGGGACTACTCGATTTCCTCGCAACACGGTCGGTACTCTTGCCCGCGATGTTTGACTGCGTATAGACCTTGGGCACTTCGAAACAACGCGTCATCCACGAATGCACCGACCTTTGTGCCCGCCCAGAAGGCTCTGATCATCAACGGCGACGGCACCACCCTCGAAGTCGATGCCACGGTTCCAGTCCCGACTGGACAACGACTTACCTCCGATGGCGGCGACTACATGCTCTATCTCATGGAGTGGGAGCGCAAAGACGACGACGCCTTGATTGGCCGGCTCAAACAGATCATGAGCGGCATCCGGCGAGACCTCGGGGACGACGATATCCGCGATAAACTCGCGGGGGCCCTCCGCGACGAGCAGATGAAGCACCAGAAGCTCGATTACTTCGAGTCGGTTACCTGGTCCAGTCACAACCTCCTCGAGATCTACAATCGCAACTCGACCACAACGAAGAAGTACCGGCTGGATCTACTGCCAACTGCCTCACATCCCGCCAAGCCCTTCGACGAGACCCTCAACACCAAGGCACACTTCGAGTCCTATGACATCAACTCAGCCCTCGCCGATCCCCCTACCTACCAATTCGCCACATACCACTATGACGCCGACGACACCATCATCATGACCCAGGACGACTTCCTCCGGTTCATGAGCCTCGCATACACACGATTGCGTCTGGGACAATATATGGTCGGCGACTTGTCCTTTACCCACGTGGACACCGATCACCTGGAGTTGCTCAAGGGCCGTCGACGAGACGCACAGGCGGCACAGTAGCCGCTACATCGACCCACACGGGAAACAGACACTATTCCGCCTCGGCGACGTTAGTGTTCTGATACCCGACAGTGTCTACTCGGGTTATTCACCCGACTGTATCGCACCGCGTAGGTGCCGCTTCGACAACCCGTCCTCTTCGGTTTCGCTTTCCGCCTCGGCGATGTGCGATACTGGAAGGGACGCGGCTCTGTACATTTCGAAGCTTGTAACCCGATCCCCCAGCTCAAAGCTCGAGGACTCTCGATTGGCACATCGATGACAAAACAAATGCCGAGCTCTTGCATAATTAGATTTTCTTGTTATCGCTCTCTCACGCCTCACGTCTAAAAGTTTCCACAGTTCTGTGGATCCCGTGGCCCGAAACTACCAGAGACTTAGCCCACGGTTCCCGAACCTTGCCCGAAGCCCCACCTCATGTCGTTCGCAGATGTGCTTGCGCTCCTGCGATCACACGACTTGACCGCTTTGGCACCCGAGTTGGCCAAACGCGGGATCAATACACCCGAGAAACTCCGAGGAACATCCGAAAATGTCCTCGTGGAGATTGCCCCAAGCCGACTTGACTTAGACAGACTACTGTCGGCACTCGATCGCAGACCGATGCCACGCGAAGTCGTGCCGGTGCGAAGACGAGACTTACCTCGGTGTAACCCTTCATCCCGAGGTTCCTTAGCCAGGGCACTCGAAGCAGCCAAACCAGAACAACGAAGAGCTTCCTTGGAGGACCTCCAGACCAATACCTACGCGACGACGACGCAGAAGTCTCGAGATTCGAGGTGGAAGCTTTGGACTGCTCTCGCCGATGCTTGGGATCTCGATCCATTGCCACTCTCGGTGCGACTGGTCGACGCGATCGGTGCCAGTTTGCGATCTGGAGGTTACAAGTCCGCGAAGCAGATCTTCAGTCAAGCCCGACAAGAGCACGTGGCACAGACTTGTACCTCGGTGCCACCCGAAGTCTGCCTCAAGATGCAACAAGTCGAGAGGGCCGTCGAACGGGGACGAGGACCTGCTAAACTCAAGGACTCCTTCGTCGTCGAGGACATTGCACGACTACCAGTACGACCTGCAGACGAAGATTTCGATGGTCCTCACCCATGGGCACGACGACTACGACATCGAGTGGACATGGTCATCATCTGCTGCTGGTGGCTACTGCGAGGCATCGAGGCAGCTTCGGTGACTTTCGGCCAGGCGTGGGTGGAGATCACACACGCCGGACGCACCGCGTTCATCACCCTACCATGCACGAAGACGCACATTGTGGGTTTGTGCGTGACCAGATCACACCCATGCTGCTGTTCGACATCTCCACGACTATGCCCCTTTCACGCACTACAACGACATCTTGACCTTCTACAATCACTAGGATGCTCTCGAGACGGCCCCCTCTTTCCTGGCACGGACGGACAACCACTCGATCATCATCAGACCATCGACATCTTTCGCTCTGTGATCTCGGCTACTGGGACCTCGATGACTCGCATGGGACCGAACGGAGCCTTACTCGATCGGTTCTGCGAGCATGTCTGCCGAGTATCTGGATCTCAGATGCTCACACGACGAGGTTTCCCACTGGACACCGTTCAACTGATAGGTCGATGGGGCAGTGATGCTATCAAAGTTTATGTACAAGAGTCCCCCTTGCACCGAGGCGATGAGTTCCACAGGCCCGAGACCCCGAACAAGCCCGAACAAGTCCGCGAGATGGTCGCACATTACCTCGAGACTCTCCGTACCAAATTCTGGGTTGTGAACTCCGTAACTAAGGTCGTGCACTTACCGGGAATCTCCGAATCATCCTGCGATAACGCACATTGGCACACAATTTGCGGATGGCCATACGGTTTTGCACCGCATCGCCGCGAGTATCGCGAACCATCAGGCCCGAAATGCAAACGATGTTTCAGATTATGCGAGGCACAAGCCTTCGCCGACGCACAGCCCGATGAGGATGAGGACTGATGGCCGACTGACTTCCGCCTCGGCGATGTGTCATCGGCTTCGTCCCGATCATCCGAACGCAAAAAGCTCGACGCAGAGTTCATGTCACCTCGAGTTGCCAACGAAGACATGTCACGTCAGCCTGACCTTTTCGTTAGAGCAATTTCTGCCCGAGTCCAAATCTTTCGACGAACATGAGCAATCCACTTCAGGACGCGGCCGACTTAGCCGGCATCGACCTGACTACAGATGTTGTGGCCCGATACTTGGCCAAACTCGGCTTGAAGTCTCATGCGACCATCGGTACGTACCTCAAGGACGACGCGAGCATCAAAGATGTGATCACGAAGCTCAAGGCGGGCGCCAAGGCGGGGGGCGTGGAGTTCAAGCTCGGAGATGACACCGACGAAGACGCCCTCACCGCCCAGTGGATGGTACTCACTCAGTCTGCCCGACTCGCTTACCATGCTGCTACGACAACTCCGACACCTTCGGCTTCCCCGACCTTGCCGACCACTACTACTTCGTCCCACACCGACAAAGACGTCGTCCCCAAGACTCTCCCGACGGGTGTCTACAACAAATTGGTCGAGGATTACAACAGCATCACCGTGGACGGCGAACGACGACAGTTCCCCGAGAAGAATCTAGTCGGGGCGGAGAAAGTACTCGCTCGGATGTATCACGAGCACCATACATCGAAGATGTACACAGCCACAGCACTTGGCGAGATAGTGTCACAAAGGATCTGGACTAGCTTCGACACGATCAACTCGGCCAGGAAGAAGGATACGCACGAGAAGAAACTGGTCCTCGACGAACGCAATAACATCACCGAGAAGTCACACGATGAGTGGGATGTGCGAGGCCAATGGATGCTCATAGACGCGATTGAGGCAATCCGATGGGCCTGGATCCTCATTAAGTATGCCTCCGAGACGGTCGTCAACAAATACGTCGATTGGTTCATTCGTCTCGTACGCAAACATTCACAACGCATTAACAACGTGAAGAGCCTTTGGGAAGAATTCTCTTGGGACATCGCCATGCGCATGCGATCTAACGAGACCTTCCAAGCGATCACCGACGACCTCATCAACGACCTCACCAGAGTCAACGACGTCATACAACAACCGCTGTCAAAGAAGCAGCGATTCGGCAAAGGCGCCGAACAAACCCCGAAAGGGAAAGGGAAAGGATATCAGCAGAAGTGGTCACCTCCAGGACAAGGACGGCGATACCGACAACCATGGTCCAATCCGACCACACAATGGCGCTCATGGCAACCTTCGACACCTACGTGGACCACACAGGCCATGTCTTCTTGGCAAGCCACCCCGACACAAGCATGGACATCCCCTACGACGCCGACTTTCTTTACTCCGACACCATCACCGACCCTGCCACTCAACCCGGCTCCTCATGTATCTCCAACACGACCTCCTTGGAACGCGAAGGGAGACAAAGGCTCGAAAGGCGCCGGCAAGAAGGGCAAAGCCGGTAAGTCCGGCAAGAAATAGGGACAGCACGGCCCAGGGTCTGCTGACCCTGGAGCCGACCATCGACCGACAGAGTTACACGACCGAACTTGTACATTGTGCTACGAGCTGGTCGGCACCTTACCGGTGGTGCACCTGTCCTTCTTCGATGGTATCGGGATTGCCTCCGAAGCACTACGACGAATCAATGGGCACATCCTCCTGACCCTTTCTTGGGAGATCGACCTCGAATGTGCACAGTTTACCTCACAACACTTCGGATCCATACAAATGGGGGACGTGACACAGTTCGACATCGAGTCCGTCGCGGAGCACATCGATGCTGCTACTCTCCATCAACAATACATAATGGTGATAACCGCTGGACCACCTTGCCCCGATTTTTCGAACTTGCGTCACCGACCCCCAGGCTCCGAGGGCACATCGGGTTGGCTTTTCAGTCACATGGTGGGCATCGAACACCAACTCCGGAAACGCTTCACTGGCATCGCCATTGAAACGATCTTCGAGAACGTGGTCCCTCACCCGGATGTTCACGACAACTTGCTCGAGCTCACATCGCCACTGAGTATGGACCCTATAGTCGTCGATGCAGCCGACGCCGGCATCATGCACCGGAAGCGGCTGTGGTGGACATCGATCCCTTGGAACATCATCGAGGAACGCCTTCCACGACTCACACCTTGGTCCTTGGAATGGAAACTTGAGGGAACATGGCACCGACTCCACAACCCGATCGCTAAGGAATTGCAGACACATATCAAGACGAAGGACTACTCCCTTCCCCCATGCCTCCATAGCGACAAGAAACTTTTTCACTGCTTGACTACACCATCAACATCGACAACGGGCCGAGATCCGCCTACACATCTCCGAGATCGCTCGACTTCACATGATGCGTGGCAACGATGGGAACAGGACAATCGTCGATACCCCGTGTGGCAGTACGAGGAGCAGTTCTTGGTTACATTGCCAGACGGCACATGGTCTACAGCACCCGCCACACTTCGAGAACAACTTCAAGGTTTACCGCTGGACTACACCGCTACACTCGCCCAGGGCGACGAAACCAAACGATGCGTTGCTTTGGGCAACTCTTGGCATCTCCCCACGGCAGTTTGGATCATGTTCCTGTTGCTTCTCGGGACCGTCAACGCGACCATCCCCGACACACCACGATCTTCGGCTCTCCAACAGATTACTGCCTTGTGGCTACACCACAAAGTCCCTTTCGGTCCTCCTCCTCGTTCCACGACACACAACTACATGCCTCAGTTCTCCTGGACAGAACACCTCGATTGGGCACTTCATCGTGACACACACTTGGCCCCGAAGCCACTGGATCCTACCCTCGAGTGGTGCCTACAACATCGACATGTGTTTCACCCACTCGTAGATTTCCAGAAAGCGATCATCGCCGATATCCGCGAGCTCGTCGAAGACATGGAGGATCACACCATGGCCTGGTATCACACACTCCCAGAACACGTACAACGAGCATACCGACACAAGGATTCAGTCACACAGATCCCAGTACTCGTTCACTTACTACGACTGATCCAATACCCACAAACAGAGCTGATATATCGCGAACTCTCCGAAGGTTTCCCCTTGATGGGCAAGTTGACCCCAGGCATCAACTGGCACGTTCGACAAGACCTTAAATATCTCGAACCCACACCGATCGACGAGTTTGGTGACAAGAACCGACAGTACATCCACGACAAGATCGAGAAGAATTCCGTCGACGAACATTGGGAACTGATGCTGGATGAGATCCTGGCCGAAGTCGACATGGGACGCATGAACGGACCGTATCAAGCCCCCGATTGGTGGCCTCGAGCCGCCACAGTACCACCGAAAGGGAAACATCGAGCCCTGCTACCACTACCACACTCCGATCCCTACATCGCCATGGCTTTCAGCATCGAACAGACCGGCAGCGACGGCAACAACAAAGTCCGACGAGGCGAGGATTGGCGCCGGAGTGGCCACAATGCGACCTGCACCATGCACGACCAACCGTACCATCACACACCCGACCACTTTATTTCCTTGGGACTCGCTACACTCCGAACCGATCACTCGAAACCCTTGTCTGTTTGGGGACATGACCACGACGGGGCTTATCGCCAACTTCCACTTCGTGATCCTCGAGAAGCCTATGTGATGTTGCTGACCCCGGACGGCCCAACGCTGTGGAGCCACAACGTCCTTCTTTTCGGATCGGCCGCAAGTGTCTGGTCTTACAATCGATTCGGCGACATTCTCGTGGCCTGCAGCCGAACGATGATCTTGTCTCCGACCATGCACTACGTCGACGACTACGGATCCATGGAAGACTCCGACCTCGCCAACGGCAGCTTCGAGTCCTTCGAGGAGTACAACGGATGTCTCCAGATATCGATGAAACCCAGTAAACGTCAACCACCACAAACAGCACATCGTATACAAGGAGTCATCATTTCATCCGACGACGACAACTTGGTCCTCACACCTTGTCCAAAGAGAGTCGAAAACATGTGTAGACAAATCGACACACACCTGGCTACTTCGTCACTGTCCCCCGAACAAGCCAGGAAGATGGCCGGGAAGTGCAACTTCCTGACTGGGAGACTATTTGGCAAGGTGGGCCGAGCGGCCCTGAAGGCACTTTATTCTCGAGCTCACTCCTACTCGCATGCCCTCGACAAGCCCACGCGCTCATCACTACTCGCCCTCAAGGACATCATACAGCACTGCCGACCAATGACGATACCACGTACACCGACCAAGACGACATACAGCGTCATCTACACGGACGCATACTTCCGGCTTGGCTCCACCATCTACAAGCCGGGAGACAACGACATCCCGAATTGGGACTCAAAGTCGACGTCCGACATCGAAAACGGCTGGGCGGCGGTTTGCTTCCACCACGGTGACGTGCGAACCGCCGCATACTTCCAGGGTCGTCTTCCCTCACTACTCGTTCGACAGTTTGCCTCCGACCAGGCCTTCATTTACCTTCTCGAAGCATGGGTAGCGATACTGGCACCGTTGGTCTTCGAACCATGGCTGGATCAGTTCTACGTTCAATGCTGCGACAACGAAGCCTCCCGACACGCCCTACTCAAGGGCGTCGGCAAACATCAACCTTTGAATTGCCTCATTGCGGCACATTGGACTTGGCACAATCGACGCAGCATTGCACATCGACTTGAGCGGGTACCCACCAAGGCGAACATCTCCGACGGGATCAGCCGCTTTGAGAACGTTCCGGAGTCTGAGAGCTGGACTAAACTCGATTTGCCTCTTAATGCACTGACGAGTAGAGCTGCGAAGATCATAGGAGATATCCATTTTGCTTCCTCGACGGGTTTTTCCGACTTACCCGAAATTCACCGATTGCACGACCATTTGCTTTCGATGTTACGCTAATGTTCTTTCGAGTGGCGTTCGCCTGCGATGGGAGGACGCGACCACACTCGATGGGAACCAGTCGGTCCTCCCAGCGGAAGGAAAGATCAACACCGATCTGTAAGATCGACTACTTCGATCTGTAAGATCGAAGCGCAGACTTAACGCCACCGAAGCGGAAGCAGTTGGAAAACACCTCCGCTGAAGCCAGGGATTCATGGCATTTGTGTGAGAATTTCGTTGTCGTGTAGCACAGACTTGTTTGTGCGAAGTGACAACTTCATATCTCACTTAAACACCGAATCGGTCAGGGGATTGACTCACCGATTCATGTCGAATGATTGTATACTCCGTGGCCATTTTGGCGAAAGCTGTTACAGCTTGAGCGAAATTTTGTTTCACCCACCCGTCCCGACCCTCTTCGATATTACTTTAATTTTTCCTCTGCTTCCTGTCTGCGAGCACCGCCTGGGAACCAGTCGGTCCTCCCAGCGGAAAGAAAGATCAACACCGATCTGTAAGATCGACTACTTCGATCTGTAAGATCGAAGCGCAGACTTAACGCCACCGAAGCGGAAGCAGTTGGAAAACACCTCCGCTGAAGCCAGGGATTCATGGCATTTGTGTGAGAATTTCGTTGTCACTATTTACAATTTTTAATTTTCTAAAATTTTAAAAATTTTCAATAAAGGAAATGTTGAAAATTTTAAATTGTTAAATCCAGGTTCTGGAGATTGGGATCGGGATTTGGACAGCGATTTAAATTTAAAAAAATTTAAAGAATTTAAAAACATGGAAAATTTTAAAGATTTAATATGTTCAATATTTTTTGTTTTTTTCAATTTTTCAATAAAAGAAAAATTGAAATTTTTAAATAGTTAAATCCAGGTTCTGGAGATTGGGCTCCGGATGTGGACAATTTTTCAATATTTTGAATTCTGGAGATTGCGACCGGGATTTCGAGAACGATTTCAAATCCGGATCCCAATCTCCAGAACCTGGATTTAAATATTTAAAATTTTCAAGATTTCCTTTATTGAAAATTTTTAAAATTTTGAAAATATTGAAAATTTTAAATATTTATTTTGTTCAAATGTCTTAAATTTTCTAAAATTTAAATCGCTGTCCAAATCCCGATCCCAATCTCCAGAACCTGGATTTAAGAATTTAAAATTTTCAAATTTTCCTTTATTGAAAATTTTTAAAAATTTTGAAAATATTGAAAATATTGAAAATTTCAAATATTTAAAATCTTTCATTTTTTTTAAATTTTTTAAAATTTACATCGCTGTCCAAATCCGGATCCCAATCTCCAGAACCTGGATTTAACTATTTAAAATTTTCAACATTTCCTTTATTGAAATTTTTTACAGTTTTAGAAAATTAAAAATTGTAAATAGTTAAAATTTTCAATATTTCCTTTATTGGAAATTTTAAACATTGTAAAAAAATGAAAATTTCAAATATTTAAATATTTCAATATTTCCTTTATTGGAAAATTGAAATTTTTAAAAATTTTAAAACTTTTAAGCAATTGTAAATGTTTAAAATTCTTAGTATTATTGACTATAAGAAACAGCATCCGTCAAATAGAACATAAAGGTTCTACGTACTTATGCCTCTAGATAAGACCCTAAAGTTAAAGCCATACAAATCTAATGCTAAAGCCCTATAAGGCCCGCCAATCTATGGCTGGATTCCCCAGGCATGCCCCTGACACGCTGGACCGTCTACGACGGCTCCTGGGCGGAGTGGGGAGCTTTTCCGGAGACCGGGAAGAAACCAACTGGGTTGGGGTTTAGGGTTTAGGGGTCTAGGAGTTTAGGCTTTAGGGTTCACAGAGATCAGAGTTGAGGATGACGAATTTTCTTGGGGTCCATGTACCCATTTGGCATGTACCTTGGCCTTAAAGTAGCTATATTATATAGCTATAATAGGGATGTACATAGGCAGATTGGCGGAGAGAGAGGCAAGAAAGACAGAGGGTTACCCTCAATCTTGAACCGTGGTGTGCAGCACTTTCCCGAGCCTTCTTGCATCACCTGGCTTGAGGCTTTGCCTTCAACCCAGAACCCGGAAACCCTTCAGCTGGATCCCGAACCCGAAACCGCAGGACACGCCTGTGGTTCGACGATCCCCGGATGGTGGTGAGGAGCCAGTCGGACCGTTGGAGGAGTAGCGTCGTTTGCCAGAAGACTTACAGTTATAGATTGATATAGGGCTTTATAATAGCGCTTAGACATAAGACTCAATAGTGCTGTTGGGGTTTGGGGTCCTCGGACTTCGAATTAAGGCTCGAAATAAAGACAAGGTTATCAGTTCTCAGAAGCCCCACATCGGTCCCCACGTATGATATGCAGATTTCATGTTTCAAGCTTCAATGCCGGATCAGGGCTCGGGGATAGGGAGGTCCCGACAGTGTTGCAGAGATGTGCAGACGAGCCCTCGGTGGCTGCTCACGCGTGCCGAAAAAGCTTGCGATGTGGTGAGGCTTCTTCCTGAGGGCCATTTGCATTTCGCGGTATTGTCGTGGCAGTGCTGCATGGGCAGTTCGAGTTTACAGTTCATCTCTAACCCGGCGACGAGGGCAGTTCGAGATTGTTCGAGTCGACGCGCCAGTCTATGTCTTTGCACCGAAGCACGGAAGCTCAAATCCCAAAGCCTGCTAACAGATCCCTAGACAACATGCTTTCGAGCTGCAGACGTTTCAGTCAAGCAACCCCAACCCGCCGTTCCTAGACACTCCTCGTCCCAGCCCCCTACCGTGGCACAACACTGCCCCTTTACCAGACAGCTCTTCTCCAGGTAGGGTGGATTTGTTTTTCGGAGTTTATCTCATGAACCCTCCACGCCCAAGCCCGGAAGAAGGATGAAAAGTCTATTCACCAGCAGCAAGCAGACCTTAGGAGACTGGGAAGGGCAGGAATCCGCTGAGCATGGAACCTCTCGGGACACCAGCTTTGTCTCTGCCCCAGCTGGCTGCAAGGCTTTGTGGTTTCCGGCAGAAGGCACTTCCATCTGTCATGGGCTAGACTCTCTAGACATCTCTAGACTCTAGATCTGGCACATGGTCATAGCCTATAGGAGGTATGAGGCTCCTTTCGGCTCTGGCAGCGTGTGTTGCCGAGCGAGAGGCCGCACGCTTTTCGTGCCATGCTAGCGATTTGCGTTGTCTGGCAATTCATATGGTCCCTGTGTCAAGCTGTGCGCGACACAACGGCTGACAATCGCCACATAAGCCCTGCGCCGGAGAATGATGGGGATGATTGCCCCAGTGCCACTCCGAGCCCCGGCTTTAGAGTTGCGATAACAACACCATTACTCTCTACTCTACTTCTAAAACTATAGTAATAGTCATAAAAATACAGTGGCTTCGGAGTTCGGGTTGCTAGGTTTACTGGCTGTGAGCACCTGGAGCTCTGTATCAAACGTTTGTTTTGCTAAGTCGGCCCTTACACACCTTTGTCAACTTGTAACTTTCGCTGTTGAAAGGAGCGGCTTGGATTTGCGATCGCTGGCGTTGGAAGGGCCGGACTTCACCTTCATGAAATCTCGGGAATTCTTTCTATCCAAGACTGCGTCCTGCGATGATCCCATGCATGGCGTGGAGCTTGAGAAGGCCCGGAGTTGTCGAACCGGGGCTGGGGATTACATTTCTGCACCGGGCTGTGCGGTTGTGCTGGCGATTGGTGCAGGTTTCAAAGTGTTGTTGTGCTGCTGTGAGGTGAAGAAAGACACCAATGCCAAGCGCGCTCAGCTTGCGCAACGCTTCCGTGTCAAGCAGGTGAAGACAGTCCTCCAGTCGGCAGTGCAGAACAAGCTTTCTACCAAGACTGTCAAGGAAGCGGTGATGGGAGTTCCGGGGGAGGAGGAGCAGGTGCCAGCGGTGGAGCTCCATCTCTTCCCAGAGGACCCGAAGAAGGTGAACTCTTCTTGGCGGGCGCTCCTGGTGCCTACCACCCCAAAAGCCTTCGGCACTTGGTTTTTGTGTCAGCCCACACCATCCTCCCCACGCTGCATCGCGAAGTTGCCTTTCGAAGCACTACCCTTCCACCCAAGCTCCGTGGTTCGTGGCTGGTATGCAGTCCTCGATCGCTACAAGTCGTCTCCTGCCCTACTGATCTCCCTCATGGAAGCCGTCCTGGCTTGTGGCTCCCTGTTGCTATTGGCTTTGGCCATTTCCGCCGTCTATGTCATGGTAAAAGGACGTGGAGCCTCAAAACAAGATGGTGGGGAAGAAGCCGATGAGCCCGAGGGCTCCTTGCTGGCGAAGACCGATTGGTCGTTTCCCTGTACGTTCCACTTGACGCAGCATGCACAGCTGCCCCACGGCCTGATAGGAGCATTGAGGCTATTCTGTTTGTCGCCGCTGCTGTGATGCAGTTTGCAAGGGCTGTTTGATATCGCTCTTTCCGTGGTCATTGGATAAGGTACCAGGAAAGTGGCGAGAAGGTTCAGGACGATCCGCTCGATGCTGGGAGCTGCGTGGTCGTGCAGGAAGTGCAGAGCCTCGGAGGGCAACAGACCATGTAGGACCAGCTGCCCATTTGTTGGGTCGCTGTTGCAACCACATACCTTACCATTCTCCAAAAACCAAACACACAGGGCCTTGGTTCACGATGCTGCTCATGACGAGCAAGATAGGTTAAATGATGAGCAGAAGCAGCAGCACCCGACTAGCCACTACCATCGTGAACATCCTGCGGACTGGGCATCTGAGGAAGGGGAAAGTTCGGTTGTCCCTCGCCTCCTTGGTTCTTTCAGGCGACGTGGCGGACGTCATTCGGACACCGTTGGGTAAGCCAAAGGAGACGCTTTGGGGGCGGCTGGAAACACCTGCTGGCTGGCTACTCCTTTCCAAGGCCCCCCGAAAACCTCCTCGCTCTCTGTCTCTGTCTCTCTCTGTCTCTCTCTGTCTCTCTCTGTCTCTCTCTGTCTCTCTGTCTGTCTCTCTGTCTGTCTCTCTGTCTGTCTCTCTGTCTATCTCTCTGTGTCTCTCTGTCTCTCTCTGTCACTCTCTGTCACTCTCTCTCTCTCTCTCTCTCTCTCTCTCTCTCTCTCTTTCTCTTCCCAAAGGTATGCATCTGTGTATACATATAGATCTATCTATCTGTCTATCTGTCTATATATATATATATATATACACATGCTTATGGGCGCACGCACACACACACACACACACATGGGATTTTGTATATCATATATACATATATATATATATATATATATATATCCATATCTGCCCCCCCCCCCCCCCCCCCCGCCACCGCCGCTTGGCCCACACTTGATTCAGTTGTGATGTTGTGATGGGGCTTGTTTGCTTTTGTCGCTTGTTTGTGTGTTCGTTTGTGCGTGTGTGTGTGTGTGTTGTGTGTGTGTGCTTGTCTCTGTGTGGGTGCGCGCGTGTCAGCAGGCGCCTCTGGGCATTCAAACACGTTGACACATCACCGACTAGCGCAGATGCATGTAAAGCAGTACAGTGTTCCGTTCGATCGTAAGCCAAACCATGGTGTAATGATGCGTGGGAAATACACAAACATCGGAAAAGACCGAGGCATGATAAAGCTGACGATGTGTTGTTCAATAACTGTTACTTGTAGTATATGTTTACAAACCAGCGTGTGTATTTGTAGGCTTGTATTCTGGAAGGTTCACAAACTACTCAGCGACAAACAGAGGTAGAAGAGAACCGTCGTCCAGCAACTACCCGAAGAAGCGGTGGGTTCCCCAAAGCAAAGGTCCCCGGCCGTCGTTCTAGTCCCGTCGGACAACGAGCGACCCCGCAAACTTCGTTTCTGCGTTGTCGTGCACACCAAAGTCCAAGACAAGTGGAGCCAACCGGGAGCCCAAGCCCAAGGCCGTAAGAGAAGCAGCGTTCTCGCTCTTACTAACTGCAACCTTGCAACCCGGTGAGAAAGGGCACCGCCCGAAGCAGAGAAAACGAGGCACATGGCAGGCCAAAGGTGGCAGAAGCGGCGTTCACGCTCTTTCTAACCGCAACATACACCGAAGGAGTCGCGACCATGCCAAGCGGCAACAACCAAGCAACGCAGAGCAAAGCCCAAACGCAGGCAGCGTTCACGCGCTTACTAACTGCAACCTTGCAACCCAGTGAGAAAAGGCACTGCCCGAAGCAGGGAAGGCGAGCCACATCACAGGCCAAGGGTGACCGAAGCGGCGTTCTAGCATTCACTAGCCGCAACATTCACCAAAGGAGTCGCGATAATGCCAAGCAGCGGCAACCAAGCAGCCACAGAGCAGAGCCCAAACCCAAGGCCGTAAGGGAAGCAGCGTTCTCGCGCTTACTAACGCCTAAACAGCCTAGTTGGACCTCGATTTGTTTTGGTACCTGGGGACCTGTTGAGAATCTTTGTTGTTGTACATGTGTCCCTGCAGCTAGTCGTTTGTAGATGTGACGTGTTTGGTCGTGGTACGAACTGTGATGCCGCCTGGATATGCTCGAATTTCCGTAAGTCTGATCCGGAGTCTGTTTCTAAGCTAGTTTCTCTTGTATCGTGCTAGTATAAGCTATTTGTTGGGGATTCCCGTACATGTTCCGACACATGATCTTTCTAATGCAGCAGCAGCAGCAGCAGCAGCAGCAGCAGCAGCACTAACCACGCAGACAGCAGCACGTAGGTTTTTTCTTCAGGTCATTATTTTACATGCTTTTGTCGTCTTGACATTGTGAAACATATATTTGAGCAGCGGTCAGCACCAGTCTAGGCTGTTGGTGTTGAGACAGTCAATGAAAAGCCCATCAACTGTAAACGTGCAATCCACACCGCCATGTATGAGCACACACGAGCAGATTGGCACATTTCCGTATCATGGCATGGGTTTGCAGTTTGGCGTAGCATATATCCGTTAGAACACATGCATATATGCCTGTATGTGTATCTACGTATATGCCTGTATATATGGATACTTTGAGCTCATTCATGCATACTGGTGTTTTAGCAGCATAGACTTACCAAGCCGTAGAACTATTGGAAGCTGTCGGTGTATACACACATGAAAGAAACGCACATAACATAGCATAGAACAACATTGGATAGCATACTATTATACAATGCAATCATCTACTATAACATAGTTTGGTATAATACAATATGCCATAATAAACCATATGTACAAATTTGTTTGTGTAACATGTACATATATATATATATATGTACTAAGTAAACATGTACATAAATACATACACACATACATGTAATCCGCACTGTCGTGTATAAGCGCACATGAGCAGATGTGCATGCGAAGTACTGCATGTAACCAGAACTCTTGTTATCTGTATGCCTACACTTATGCATATCGCCTATCATGGGGGAATACCGGCAATCTTGCACCTCTGTACGTTTGTGGACATTCATGCAGGAACAGGAAAGACAGATATGGACACGTATAGATAAATGCATACGTAATGTTCACCATAACCAACATGTAAGCACACACGCTAATATATATATATATATATATATATATATATGTTTTATATATATATATATATATGTATATATATATATATATATGCAAATGACGTACAGACACGAACAGCTGGAAATTTCAAAACTCTTCAAGCGAGCAGCTAGCCTGGTAGATGTCACTTAATTGATCGGTGTGTGTTCACATTGCACGCTAGAGTGAGTAGCAGGTTGAGCAAAGTTGCATACGCGACTCTCATGGGTCGTACGATACCGGAAGACCACATGCAGATTCTGCATCCAAGCAATGCGAGACTGTGTTCAACGTTGGGCTGAAAATTCTATTGTTATGCTTGAAATTTGAAGTTCTGGTTTGGATTTGTTGGGATGCACTGCGTTATCATGTTGTTATGTTTGCTTGTTTGTTTTGTTTGTTTTTGTCATGTCTGGGTGTTTCCGCTTTCTTCATACAGCATCTTCTTCACATTGAGCTTCGTTATGGTTGGTCTCGTCGAACTGATGTGTTTCCTCTTCGGCACCCACGTCGGATTATGTGTTCCAGCTGTATAGTATACAAATATAGAAAAGATACCGAACTGTGGACCGAAAGGGTGAGTTACCATCCATATGTTTCAGTACATACTCATATGATCACAACTGAATAAACTAACGTTTATATCTATATGCATACAGAACTACACGTGTGTCCAAATATATATATATATATATATATATATGTGCGTGTGTGTGTATATATATATATATATGTACACATATTCATCACCTGTCTCCATGGATCATCACGTATTTTTTATTTGTATCTATGCATATGTATATATATATATATATATATACATACATATGTGTATACATGGTCATCACCTTACTCGATTGAGTTTCAGCTGTTCTCGTGTGCTTCGTCGTTCTGTCACAGGAAGGTGAACGCATGCCACGAGTGGTGACGGACAAGACGAATGTGATCTTTTCCACGCATACCGATCTATTACCTTCACTTCCTGTGCTTCTCAGAGGCATCCTCGTGTTGCTGTCAGTGCATGTGTCCTCTCAGTGGATTTTGGTGGAGTTTTTCACGTCGATGAATTCCTTTGCCAGATTGATGACTCTGATGTTTGGTACCCTGGCCACGCATCTGCTGGTAGTGCTGGAGCGCTATCGGACGTATGCGCTCGCTATGCAGTATGATGAAGTCTTGCAAAGGAAGCGCCATCTGCTTCGACTGCCTGCAACACATTTGAAGATGCTCGTGGTTTTCGCGGTGCTTCAGGCTGCCATACTGACCATCATCATCGAAAAGCTAGTGGCTGGTTCTAGCAAACAGCTTGTGACTGAGCTCTGCTTCTTGCTTTGCCAGGCCATGCATGGGAAGGCCATGTATGACAATAGTGCTGTGCGACTGAAGTGGCGGGAGCCACAGCTGGCAAGCAAAGAGGTTTACACAGCCACGGTTAAAGCGATGCCGAGCACTTCCGATCATCCTGCTCGTCTCTCCAGCAAGAGGACACAGAGCCTATCCGTGGTTCGCCATGTGACGTGCACAGTCGTCTTGATAGCCATGATGCTCGTCGCCCGTATCACGCTGGACGTCCTGCAGCTGCGAGGGGAACTCGTACACTACGGCTTCACACGAGGGAAGCTCATCTATCCTCCTGGCAGCTCCGCCTTCCACAACACGCTGCTTCTGGACCGGAACGCTGACTCCATTACTGTGGACCTGCATCTTGGTGAGTTCACCCGTGGTGTGGAGATGGACCTTGCACACCCCCTCTTGACGGAAGAGGACCAGGACCGGGACATTATCTCCAATTACAAAGGCTTGTGTTGCCACGAACTGTAGCATGGCTTCCTCTTGATATTCCTTCCTGTGAAAATGCCCTTATGGATAAACATGGCTTAGCAATCACAAGTATAGCTGCTCCGTGCGCCAGGAGCGCGGATCTTTATTCCTGAACATGTCGGGTGAGCTGCAGCTGTCCCTTCCCAGCGGCCCCCTCTACTCTCGGCTCTCACTCCTAGCGGTCGGCGACTACGTCAACACAACCTACGTGATTCACATCCTCCGCGTGGGCAAGGCCATCTCCTTGGGGCTCTCCGGCAGTTTCAATGAAACCAGACACCCCGAGCTGGCAGGGACCACGTTTCTGGAGGAGCGCACACTCCGGTACCAGTTGCGGCATCGCGTGTGGTATGTGCCAGACATCGATTTCTCAGCGAATATCACCCTGCTGGTCAAAATGACCTCCCTGGTCTTTGCACCCATGGTCGCCGGTTCCCAGGACAAGCAGGTTGACAAGTTATGTTTGTCTATACATAGTACATATGTAGAACATATACATATATATATATATATACATATATGTATATCTATATACATATACACAGATTTATAGTGTTTTCATCTTCAGTGTTTTCATCTTCATACCTACACACATGAATATGTCAAAACGTCCATCTTGTATTTTGACAGCCAGTGCCCGGCATCATGTAAACCCAGAAGCATCTCATTCATGACTTGCTCGCTGCCTTAATACGGGTGAGATCTCTCGCTTCCCCGGACATCTCTGCATCTGCACCCAAGTTTGCAGATGGCAAGGTTTAAGCAACATTGTATGTTGTATTGAATATTGGATAGCTGCGAGTTTGAGCGCCGAAATGGCTTTGCGGCGTTCGGTTCGGTTTCATTGCAGACCTATGGAATGCTAGAGGGCCCATAGACCCTGCCCTGCACTAAGCCCCAGCCCCTGAAGTCTTAGACCACTCAAACTCTGAACTCGCATCTGCGCAAAGGAGCAAGCCGACACAATTGCAGATTCAATCCCTCGTGTAGCCGAGAGGTGCCACCGTGAGTCTGCAGGCCTGCATCCCACCGTTGGTTGGCCATGCCTGACGCAGCAACCCAGGGCTCAGATTCCGAAATCCACACATCCTTGTCTCGTGAGTACTAGCGCGAGTAGTAGTAGTTGTTGTAGTTGTAGTAGTAAGTAGTAAGTAGTAAGTAGTAAGCAGTCAGTAGTAAGTAGTAGGTAGTGGTAGTAGTAGTAGTAGTAGGAGGAGGAGGAGGAGGAGGAGTAGTACTAGCGGTAGCAGTAGAAACAGCAGTAGCAGTAGTAGGGGCAGCAGGAGGAATAGCAGTAGTAGTGTCGTCGTGGGTGTGGTAGTGGTGTTGGCGGTGGTAGTCGTCGTGATACGTTTCCTCGTACCAGGGTACCGCTAATGCTAGTGCCAGTGCTAGTCCTAGTTAGTTGAACCCGAAGTATTAGCAGCAGCAGCAGCAGCAGCAGCAGCACCAGCAGCAGCAGCCACAGCAGTGGCAGTACATAGTCTTCTGATTACGGCCCACCACAGTTACAGCAAGAAACCTTCAGGTCCGGATGAATTTATTTTATAGTAGTACTAGTGCTGCCAGACCTGCATAGTTTTGCTGTTTTTTCGGAATGGTGTGGTGCTCCGGAACCGAAGTTATTGCAGCCGTACACCGCGTGTGTATGTGAGCATGGGTGAATACGCTAATCATAAGTGTGTGTGTGTGTGTGTGTGTGTGTGTGTGTTTTAACACATACACATGTCCTCGCAAAGTGCAGTAGAGAACATGATTAGGTGGTATGGCATGGTCAGAAGATGCTCTGAAAAATGCATCTACCCCTTCCCACTTTGGATCATTGGCTGCATGAGATATCAGAAAGCGGTGATTGCGGATCATAATCTCCGGATAACTACGCAGACGCTGACCCCTCAAATTTCCTTATCAATTATACAGCTGCTCAAGCTTCTGCCCCGGTGCAGGCTACGACTGTGTTGTCGAAGAAACGGTCAACGTCGGCAGCTCGCAGTTTTGCATTTACCAGCATTCTGCAGAGCATTCGGTCTTCCCCGACTTAGGTGGGCCTGCGGTGTGGAGTCAGAAAATGTATATCTCTTTAGGAAGTTGTTCTGGCACCTTCAAACTTTGTGTTTGGACCTGCAGGCAATGCGGGAGTGGCAGGCCCGGACAGCGGCATGCTGCCGTGGCTGCAGGACATCCAATTCAGCGGCAATTGGGTCCGTTTGACACCTGGGCCGGACTTCGATGCAGAGGCCGTCGGGAACCACAGCTTGAACACCGTCTATCGGCTAACCGGCCTCCTGAAGGTGCAGGATGACGATACTGCAATCCAAATTGCGGCTACAGAAGACCTGACGAATACCGAAGCCCTTAGGGCGCAACTCATGGTGGTATCAGGGGCTCCGCGGCCCCTGTTGCAGGTGAGGGACGAGTCCGATGCATGCTTCCTTCTTCCGACCTTCAGCCTCGATGGGCCATTGGACTATGCGATATGTGGTGCACATGGCGCCCTTGACCAAGTCGAGGCATTCGTGACGGATTCTCGTTTCCACGTCATCCCCGAGGACCTACAGGAGCCCGGCAACTGCGGCATTGTGCGCAGGCGCGGCTTTCGGTCAGTTCGCAAAGACGACTCCGGCTGCGGGGCGTGGTGTCAACGTTATTTGCCCCGTGGAGCACGCTATGACATGACCGTCTCGCACTCCCCCAGCAGATGCTTCGACCTCGCCTTGGACCTGGAAAACGCAACTGCATTAGAAGGGTCCCTGTGGATGACCATGTCCGTGCGCGACAGTTGCTGGTCCATTTCAGACACGTGTGTGATATTTCGTAGTCTCCATCATCGTTTCAGGGGTCTTGATGGATATGTTGGGGTGACGTGGACGGAGTTGCAGTTCGAACTCGCTATAGGGTTCTTGGTGTAGCATGCCAACTCTTTGATCCTATGCGTTTTACTCGATTTGGAGCGGTGTTTGGGGCAGGGTATGTCGCTACATAGATCCTCCCAGCTCCTCAGGTAGAGGATGCCTGGATGCTGGGTGGTTGACTCGGGCGGTGCGTTTGAATTCCTCTGCGAGTGTGAAGGAAGGGGTGGGCTTAATTACACAAGAAATCAGCATGTTGTGGAAGTCACTAGATGCGATAATGGTGCTTTGCCTGCTCATTTAGTGGCCTCATTAGCTACACCGTGATTGCTGCTGTGTCCTGTGCCCTGTTGCAACTGCTACAGGCTGCTCCTCCTCTGTCCACTGTCTGTGAGGATAGCCGGTTGCCTGAATTTTGAAGTCTTGGGAGTTGTGGCTTTCTGAGATCCGTCTTCCCTGCAGGAGCTGCTTGAGTGGGATGCCGACGCCAACCAGATCTGGATGGGCGTGACCCCCCTGCAGACTGCCGCAGCCGCCCAGCTGGCCAGCTTGTCTTGTGCATATCTGCTCCGAATAGCTTTTGCACGAAATTCTGTGTCTTGGAATGTTGTCAACCTGTGGTTCTGGCAAGATGGCGGAGGTTGTCGTTCTTGAACTGCACAAGGTTGTCTAAGAAGTTTCGCTGAGATTGGCGCCACTTGTGCTGTGGAAGCAAAAGCCAGCATGGTGAGATTATGCCAACAATAACAAAGACGTGTGCACACCGCACGCGCTCCCGTCTCGAAGCTGGGCTCTTGTCTCCCTTGATGAGACGCACTCTGCATGCTCCCATTGTCCAGGAAGCAGTGGATGTACAAACAGACCCTTACGTGTATCACCAACGACGGAAGAGCCCTCTTAAGCTGGGAACGAGCTTGTCCACTTGTAACATCTTTGCAGCATAAAGCGTCTCTTCAAAACAGGCGGTCAGCACACCAAAGACCGAGCGCACCAGCAGGTCATGTTTGAGGCTAATCATAAAGTGGTTTACAGAAGTGATAACCGCGACGACGACACGATAACAACGCTAACCGCCCCACCCCCCCCGACCTGCCCACTCCAACCACCCCCACCACCCCCACCCCCCACCTCCCACCCCCCCGCAGCCCACCCCCACCCCCACTCACACAGTTAAAACTTGAACGTGTGCTTTCCCGATGCTTACAACAACCTCCCGGCTCTTCGCCAGCTCGTGGATAAGAATGCCAACGTCAATGGCATGACGGAGCAAGGAACTGCGCTGGTGGCCGCAGGAAGCCACTGCCAAATTTCGGCCATGGAGTTTCTGAGAAAGCACAATGCCACCGTGGCGAACACAGTCGAAGAAGACTGCATGGAGTCAACTCTCGTGCAGGTTGTCCGAACGCACGCCATGAACACCGAATCTTGCCAGCAGAAGGCCAAGGCTTCCTCAGGCGAGGGCACCGCGCAGAACTACACGGCGCTGTGGGATGTCCTCGCCATCCTCCAGCAGATGAGCCCGTCTGCATACAAAGCTTGCCAAGGCCAATTTCATAGCCTAGCCTCCATTTGCTTGTATTGAAGAGTACCTTATGCAGGGGCCCGTATAGTAAGGATCCCATTATATACAAGGCTCTAAATTAACATGATGCCCATTTAGGCCCTCTATTGTTCTGACGCTCTGAGACGCCTTGCAAGCTCGCAGGCGAGGCATTGAAGGAAGCTCTGGAAAAAACTGACCTCTCAGCTGTGGCGGTGCTCTTGGACAGTGTGAAAAACGTAGACGAGCTGGCAGGCCGTCTTACTAGCCGTCAACCACACCGTCACTTTGTAAAGACTCCAAATTCATGGTATGTATCCGTGACTATCAGCATGGACGGATAAATCCGTAGTTTGAAGTGTGCATTCCATACCAGTCCATACCATCTTAGTAGCTGGTGCCGTAGTATGCAAGGGCTCGTTGCAGCTTGCATGTGGCACAGGAGGACCCCTTGCGCCCATATTGAAGAACCTTTGGTCGAGCAAAACGCTGACGGACGATGCCTTCTTGGATTCAGTGGTCCTTCTTCACGAACACGGCATGAACCTGGAGCCCCCCAAAGAGGCCATACTGCCCTTCGTGGCTGGGAAATGCAAAGTCCACATGGTGAAGATGCTGCTGGACCTGGGGGCTAGCCCGGAAGCACGGTTCGGCCGCAGCAACGCCAGCAGCAAGGCTAGTAGGTGTCAGGAGCCGGAGAAGGAAGCCATCCAGTCTGAGTTGCAGAAACATTGAAGCAGGCTTTTCCTTCGTTTAAAGCAGAGACAGGCGTTTTATTGTCATGCGACAGAACGTGCTGATGTATGCTTCGTCTTTGTTGTTCATGGCAGCAAAACTACATGTACTAGTGGATTGCCTGAGAAATACGCATTGGCAACGCCTCGCAATGCATGAAGCGGAGGCGCAGGACGCATCCACAGTCAGGCATTGCAGTGAATCATTGCAGTGTTGAAAGGTCCGAGCAACGGTGACAGCTGGAAGGGTGCTTGGGTGCCCATACGTTGTGCGACACATTGTTCGAAAAGGAAGCGAGCCACCGCGTCCTCGGACCTTCCTGAGAGGAACGGTAAGTATAGACATCCATGGTCCTTGCTTGAGAGCACAGGTCCGCCAGATATGCACGAGTCTGGAGAGCCCAGCAACGGAGGGCATTGCAGAGTCGCAGGGTTCGAGGAATGGTGACAGCTGGAAGAGTGCTTGGGTGCCCATGAGCTGGGGATAGTATGGGCAAGTTTCGATAGACACGTTGATCGAAAACGAGACGAGTCACCGCGTCCTCGGACCTTTGCTTTGCTTTACATCACAGACCTCACATGAAAGGAATGGTACTTAGAAATCCATGGTCCGTGCCGGAGAGAGCGGGTCTGCCAGATATGATTGCCGAGTCTTCACAGCCCAGCAATACGTACTATTTTGGTACGACTACTCTGATAGCTACTCCTGCTATGTTTAGTTCTGTTGCCAGTATTGTTATCACCGAGTAGCGCTAATTGTTGCACTTACTGTTTTTAGATGCCGTTATTGCAAAGACTCCAATTACAATGATCCAGGATCCATGTTGTTCAAGCAGTCAGAACTATTGTTGAACCGTTTATCACCTTACCGCTTTCAATCCCTATCATTCCTATTGTTCCTACAAATTCTAAAGTTGATTGACCTGCTGACATGACGAGGGGTGCTTGGGTTCCCACTTGCTTGGAGAGTTGTTTTGACTGTCCATGGAGCCAGAACGAATTACACTAGGCACTCGGACGTTCACTTTACATCACAGGTGTGAGTTAAACTGTTGTTATGGACTTCGCATGCGTGCCGGAGAGCACGGTTATCTGCTACAGCCTAGCAACAGAGGGCATTGCTCAGTCGCAGGGCCCGAGGAACGGTGAGATCTGGAAGGGTGCTTGGGTGCCCGGAAGCTGGGAAAGCGGAGCCATTTGTTGATAGGCACGGAGCGAGAATGAAGCGAGCCACTGCGTCCTATGATTTCCACTTTACAGCACAGGCTTGAACAGAAGCAGAAGTAGCAATTCACTACATGTTCCGGCCGGCAAGCCTGGTTCTTCCGGCTTCTTTCGAAGTTGCACAGCCCGGTAACGATGGGCATTCGGGCGAGAGCTGAAAGCGGGGCGGAAGTCTTCCGAAAGGCTCCATGTACCTTTCGTAGATACTTAAAGTACCTGTATAGGGACCCCTTTAAGGCTTAAATATCTAATTACTATACAGGTACATGGAGCCTTTGGGCTCATGAGATCTTGAGTTGATCAGGAGAGTGGGGCACCTGTACATCCTCGGACAATTAACTTGCTCAGAACGAGCGGTCTGAACCGGGCAATGTGTTCAGTCGAGCCGTAATTAGTGCACCTGCATCTGGAATATGGTGATCGTGCTGTACGGTTGATGCACCCAGACAGCTAATTTTATAAAGAAAAGCACCATGGCAAACACTAGAGCAGCTGATTCCGCAATCGATTGGCCCGAAGCTGAGTCACTTCTTCTGACCCGTCGAGACCCTGAAATTCAACACCCACACAGTTCTGTTGGGACAATCAGGTTTGCTGCGACCTGGATGGTGTAGCCATGCCCGGTTTACCATTCCACATGCACGAAGTCAGTACACACTGATGATGGTTATAGAAGTCTTAAGTTGACAGTGTATTTCTTGACATTACAAAGTCATCGCTTCGTTCGGCATTACCTTCCTCGGTTTGTCACGGAGCATGTGAAGACAAAGTAGTTCAATCATTTTTCGTCCTTTGGGCTCTCAGGCTGATCTCAGGGCTCTTGAATTGAGTGTTACGGGTTGAGGTTTGTGCGGCTTAGGGATTTCCAGGGCTCTATAGGGCGCCATTCTGGAATCGAACGACAAACATACAGCACCAAAGCCTGTAGATAGCCGAGGAGGTTCCAGCAATACCTGCACTGACAGCTTCGGGAGTGGGTCGTGCTGAGAGTGACATGGGAGCCATTCGAGCCTTGCAGGTGCTGCATGGGTTTGTAGCAGGATGTTTTCAGCGTTATGTTCTCCAGTATTCATTGTTAGCCTTGCGCGTATCATGGCCGTCAGCAGTCTAAAAGAAATCCTGCAGTCATTTGTACGATGTGACAGTGTTTGCTATGACGGCACACCTGGTTGAAGGATTTGCACGGCTGATCCTGACTGAAAGCAACATCACAAAGATTCTGTAGATATCTTGATCTTTGGAAGATCCTGAGTTCATAAAAATTCGCCTAAGCCTTGCATGGTCTTTGATGTAAGTCTTGCAATCCTGCAACATGCTGTAACCCTTAAAACCGCAGCTCCAAAACCGCCGCCAGTGAAGCAAGAAAATTTTGTTTCAAGAGCCAGGTCTACGACCTCGATGGTGCAGCTTCGCTGCGTCGCGAGGCCCCACCATTCCAGATTCTCAGTCACCGGAATGGTTTCTCGTGGTAACATTGACACTATGTCTTGCCTCGGGTTGTCATTGGGTAGATCCTTCTGGGGCCGATCAGGGGTATCAGGTTCGTCACCCAAGGGATCTTTGGGGTCGTATGAGCGCATTTTGAATTGGCGACGTCACGATGTTTAGTCTGGAGCTTGTCAAGCTGCTCCGAACTCTGGTCGACGGGTTCTTCCGAAGATGCCGCATCCCTTTGAGGTGTTTTGGGATCTGACTGTTTTGTTTATGAGTGTATTTTTTTTTTGGGGGGGGGTGGGGGCTCTGTGGGGCGTCAAACCTCCCTCACATGCAACATGGTGACATTGTCTTGAACTTTCCGGAGGCCCCGACAGCAGCGCAAAGACATGCAGACCAGCCGTTGGTCGCTGCCCTGCGCTAGCGCGTGCAGAAAGATGAGATGAAGGGCTTGACCGTCGAGGATCCGACTGATTATCTTAAAGGTTCAGTCCATAGGATTCTGGGAAGGCACCAAAACCCTGAGGCTTGTGAGTTCCGGTGCTCCCTAAGAGCGGGAAAGTGGACTCTGGCCGTTCCTCTGAAATTAAGCCAATTGGCGCCATGTTTTATCCGGTCATGTACCTTGGCCTGCATATATTTCTTGTCTTCCAATCTTCCTTCCACACAGGGTCTCCGCCTGCGGTCCTTATATGTGTTCTTAATGCAAGGCTGAAGCTGTCCGAGTGGAGTCCGAAAGGTGACCATCATTTGGAGAAGGTCAGTGTTAAGTAGTCGCCACTGCCGCTGCTATTTTGCTGGTATTGAAGCTTCTGTTCTATGACGGCGACTACTACCACCACATGTATACCAGTTGCCACATCTACATCTTCAACTTGGCGAGGATGGCCCTGAGCCCCCTGCAGCACCTTGCGTCTGCGCGCTGAAGCATCGAAGGCTCAATCCAGGAAACCCTAGGGCTCCAGTGACCTAAATAGTAGGTTACTGGGGTACATAATATATGGTTAGTAACCTACTATTTAGGTAACTGGAGCCCTAGGGAAAGACAAGACTTGTCAGTACTTTGGTGCTTTCGATCCCTTGACTGTACCCAGGCCATGCCTCAGGGTCCAAGGTGTACTCAGGCAATGGGTCCGAGCCCCCAAACCTACCACTTTAGGGTTCCTTGCTGATTTCCGTAAAGGAGCAGAACTTGTTTTAGGGTTCAGGTAGGGTTTACAACGCTTGAGACCGCTGACTTGGTCACTCGTTTTTCCAGCCCTTGTCTCCCATCGCGCATGCTGGCCGTTGACCATGGGGCGCCTCTCCAAGGTGGGATGGAAGCGGGGGTGGGTTCCTTTAAGGTTTCCCTTTCACGGTACTTACGAGGTCAGGTTTGGGGTCTTGTGGGATGGAAGGGGTTGAAGAAGTTCAGGGTGCATGAGATATTGCTCAATTTTTTAAATACGGTGTTGGGTTTAGGATTCGAAACTTCGATTTAGGAATGGACAGGATTTAGGAGTTGATATCTCTGCACGAGTTTTAATTTCTGAGCCCTCGACAAATTTGGTCTCTTGCACACACGGAACCTTACACGCTATAACTATAACCGAAATCTTTTGCAAACATCAAACACTGTTAGATTACAAGTTCTGTTCATAAGCGACCTGGATGCAGAGGCCCGATGAGGTTGAAAACGCTAAGAGTTAAGAGTCATCGCTATCTGACAAAATCCTTTGTCAGCCCTTCGATGCCGGCTGAAGGACAAGCGTGATGTCTACTACCGCGAAGCGAAGAAGGAGCTTTCCAGGGGTTGTTTGGGAGCCTCAGTGAGTACTAAAGGCGCCTGCACGGCCTGAAGGGGAATCTTAGCTTCGAGAAATCGAGGACCCGTAGCCTTGAAGCATCATCTTGGCTATAGAAGTATAGTTTCACAAGACCAGCCATGAGCGTGGTCATTCAGTAGTTTGGGCACCATCATATAAGCACCAGGCCTGAAGCCCCAGAAGCCTGAACCCTCACTCCTCCCAAGCCCCGAAACTTGCTTCAAACTGCATAAGATGCCATGTTTCGCGACATTTATGCACTAAACCCGTGAACATGATCCAATTCAGAATCTATGCCTGAACACAAGACCTCACCAGGTATCAGCAGTCGTAGCTTGAGTGCTTGCCATGATACGAGGACCGCAAGAGCAGTAACACACTGGGGAGTCTTGGGCCCAGATCTAATTCCTAGAAACCAAGCACAGGCCCGAAACCTGAAGCCCCAAACCCGAGCCCCAAGCAATCAGAAATCTCGCCCTTCGATCTGGGAGTTTGGGAAAATCAGAGATGCAGGGATTCGTATGCGGAGAGGTCTTGATCATTCTAGGATCCCAAAGGCAGGGAAAACATATCAGAAGACAATGGAATTCCGGACCGTAGGTGGAAGGGTCCTCATGGGATTTCAAGTTTCGGAAAGCCCCACCGTGGCCTGCGCTGTTTCTAGGAGGGTTTCCGCGCGCGATCGGCTTTCAAGCTGATGCAGAGCCCTGTACTTTGGTATTAGGTTTTACTGTCTCGGGCCTAGGGGATGTGGGTGACTAGGAACAGCCTGAGAAACAGAATGGGCATGCTATAAAGGTATGTCAAACGTTTCTATGATGTTGGTGGTGCTTCATGTTTCGGCGTTGTTGGGTATGCTTTGGGCCTGGTCCCTGGTACGAACAAAGGTGTGGCTGAGCTAAGTAGAAGACAGGGTTCAGGGTGTAGTGGACATGCTGAACCTTTACATGAGACATTTCGCATCCTTAAGGAAGACCGCTGCTGGGGTGCTAAGGGTCAGACATTGCAATTTAAGGCCGAAGCTTCGAATTCTTGGACCTAGGCTGCTCTGTAACCGCACAAGCATCACTAGCGCTTGCAATCCGGGTAATCGCCCCGAAGCTCCTAATTCTGTAGCTACCGTTGCGATAGTTGCATGGCCATGGGTGGTCGGGCTTTACGGTTTTGCTTCCGCGGCCTGGTGGTTGAAAGTGCCGTACTTACGAGTAGTATGGGGAAGTATAGTTTTGTATACTCAGCACAGTCCCTGTGACTTGGAACTCGAGCTACCTATTACACGAGAGGATGGTGTTCATGGCTACATCATAAATCATAAGCCACTCATTATACATGAGACGCCGCTATTAGAGTCCCAGAAACCTTGAAATGCAACACCTTCAACATTCACTATTCCCAGGGTTCCTTCTTATGCACATACTGTTGTGTATCCACAAACACCATTCCAATTATTTAGGCCCCCTTTTCAGACCTTTATAGTAACCCTTATGAATCTGACTGAAAGGAGCTATTAAAAGTGACCTTCTTCTTCTTCGGTCCCTAAGACTAGAACCCTCATAGAAACCATATGAAACCCTTATAATAAACCCCTTCGGAAATGAAAACAACCTTAGAGCAACTCCCAACGCTGTATTAGGCCCGGAAGCCCCGACAAGCGCCACGTCGGCATCCCAGGATCGACGACGAGATCGACCTGCTCTCTGGGGTGCCTGTCCCAGAGGAATACAGAAAGGGTGTCGAGGTTAAGGTTTAGGCTTCATGTAGGGTTTGGGGTTTAGAGTTTGGGTTTAGAGTTCAACACGGGTTTGAGGGTTTATCAGGGTTACGGTTGGGGATATTGGAATCTCCGACCCAGTGGCAGAACCCGGAATGCAGCAGAACGAGCCACGAACATCGAAACCATTGAAGCTTAAGACTCAGATTTCACACTACACGGACACGATTCAGAAATCAAGGTTCGGATGTTCTTCGATGGCATCCTACACCCGAAATACCTGTGTTGCCGAGTGTGAGTGTCCAAAACCCCATGAGAACAGGTTCGCAATGTCGCGGACCTGTGTGCGGCTCCAGGCGGCTGGAGCCAGGCCTGGCATGAACAAGTTCTCAGTTCTGCAGGGGGTTGCAAGGCAGGTCAACATCATAATTAAGGGCTCCGTAGGGTTGCTCGTTGCTTGATTTCACGCTTTCAAGTGCGGAAGAGTTGCTCATGATGCGTGTTCTGATATCTGCGCTCTGTATGTGTAGCGGTCCGGTACAGCTCCGAACATGCCATCGGAATCGGGGCCAGTTCCTCACCAGCAGCTTGATGCCATACACCTACAACAGCAGACCAGTCTGGTTTCACTCGCTGAACCTGTTGCATTCCGGCATGCGCAGATGAGAAGGATCGTCAAATGACTCGGTAACTCCAAACCGAACCCCCAAATCGATAAAAACGATCACAGAGAATTCTCAGAAGAGCAGCGAAGGGCAACATTGCCCTACATGTCTAAAGCTTCGTCGCACCCGCTACGGAAAGTGAAGGGAGGACGCAGAGTGCAGGAAGTCGCGAAATTACTCCACCCAAATTGAAAATATCATTATGCTTAGGGTCCGGTAGATCTTGGTAGGAGTCTAAAGGCGAAAGGGTTTTGGTTTCCCGGCATGTGAACAACATGATCTGGCGGACTAGCGCAGAAAGACGTTGAGGCCCTACGAGAACTGCGTCGCCGGTTCATGTTGTTCTAGTTGGACCTAATCTTATACTCGCCACAAGGTGCCGAAACCCCAAAATCCGCCACTTGTCCTGCCATAGTTTCATACCCCTCACGCCCTACCTATACCCAGTAAGACCCAAGGCTTTATATAACACTTCGTGAAACCTTTGTTCCGGCGCCCTGCAGCCAAGCCCCCAAACGATGCAATATAGGGCCTTGATAATTACCTATACTATTTTTGGGGCTCTCATTACAATTGCAGTATACTGGGCCCCGAAACCTTAGTCTTATTACCAAGTATAGTACCCTTATAGATCCCTTAAAGTAACTCTAGCCCTTATATACCCCTTTAAAGGAGCCCCATTGTATTATTAAGGCGCCTACATTAGCGAAGGTCCTGGCCCTCCGCCTGGGCAAAGACCCCGGGCCCGCGCCGCGCATCGTCGCCGTGGACAAATACGTGGCCCGGTGACCTTCGATGTTTTGGGGTGCTGCAGTTTATAAGGGTTTAGGGCTTATAGGGCTTAGGGTATAGGGCTAAGGCTGACGGTTTAGGGTTTAGGGGGTGTTGGGGCATGAACAAGTCTGTGCAAACAAGGGTTTGGGAATTCAGGGTTGGGGGATTCAGGGTTCAGGGGCTTGGGTATATGTGTCTTGGCATGCTCACATGTCGTCCTTCGCGTGTTGTTTTAACCCCTTGCGTGAGACCCCAAATCCAAACACCTTGTGGTCCTTAATACCGGGTTAACCCATGTCAAGCCCGACATAATGCCTGAACCACAAACTCGTGTCTCGGGAGCGTTTGGGAACTACATTTGGAATACTTGGGTCCACCTCCTCCACCAGACTGCCGGCTTTCAGCTTCGTCTCGATGTCCTGCTCTCCTGCATTGAGCCACGACATTGCACGACATGGCCTGAAACTTTCGAACCACACGCCCTAAAACCTAAGATCCTGAAGCTAGACTATCCCTTCGAAACCCTGTAGAACCCCGAACCATAACTTCTAATTCGCAGTCCCTAGAGGCCTGAACAAGACAACGAATATACAATACATCTTAAGATCCAAAACCTGAAAGTGCTTAAAACATAGAAAATCCTTCAGTCCCAAGCTATACACGACGTCCCACCCAAGAACACAGACTTCGAGCCGAGGAAATGCAGCCGATCCTTGGGCTGTTTGCTGCTTCAGCTCTCTGCTGCGTAGGGTTTAGGGTTCAGGGATGTTTAGGGGTTTAGTGGTTTAGGGGTTTAGGGGGTTAGGTTTGGAGGTTTAGGGTCTAGGAGTTTGGGGGTTTAGGGTTTAGGGTGGTTTATAGCGTATATAGGGTTCAGGGGTTTAGGGTTCGGGGATGTTTAGGCAAACGAGGCCTATTGCAGCAAAGGGATGCTAAGGGTGTAGGGTTTGTGGTTTGAGCTCCGTGGTTTATGGTTTTGGGATTTGTGTTTTTGGACTTGTCGCTGTTGGGATTCAGGCTGGATTGCGAGAGGGGTTGCGGCCTGTGGGTTTCAGGTTTTGTGTGTTTGCTGCGAGGATTTGGTTGCTCGGCCTTTTCATTTACTTGAACCGCAGAAGCTGCAAGCATGAGCGATGCCATTTCTCAACATGCTTGGCGTTAAATGGTTGTGGGTTTCGGGTTTGGGGTTTGATGCCGCATTTCCCATCCTGTCCCATTACTTTACCAGTACGAGGCAATCACCAATGCCAGCTGTCTGGACAGAATGCCGATGCCACCACTGCTCTCCTGCAAAATGCCACCCGCTTCGTTCTCAAGTGTTCGTATCCCTTGTCTGAGGATTGACAGTGTGGTTCAAGTTCAAGGCGACGGCTGGCATTACCTATATGTACACGTAGACTTAGAGATATCCACATGTGTATTTAAGGGGCCTTTGTGCTGGAGCTTCTTCTTGGGGTCTTGAGTCGCAATTGTTGCTTACAGTCGTCGGCGCTTCGACTGCTTATCATGTTGCTGACTATCTCCAGGGTTGTGGGCTCGAATTCGGATGCAAGATCCGATGTCTTGAAGCCCGTGATGACCACCATCTTTTGCGACCAGGCGACATTACGCACCGATCGACTGTGCATGAGGCAGCTTCGGGTTTCGGAATCATCGGCCTTCAGTTTAATTAAGTAAGACGGCTTGGGGTTCCAAGTTCAACCTTAACCCAGGACAACCTAGGTTTTCAAGGACTTATGTAAAGAAATCACAATAGCGAGCCCTAAAACGGAAGGTTTTGTAGGATCCAGGCAGGCATTCGGCCTCGGTTTCCTCAGGTGTGAGCTTAGGCTTACAGGAGCGTACCATAGTTAGTATCCCAAACAGGATTATGCTAGCTGAAACATCTGGAAAGGAAGCGCACAAAGGCATGTTAAGGACTCCAAGTTACAGAATGTCCATGACCGACCCGTTCAACAGTCGGCTTGTCTTGAAAACAGGAGTGCTTCTTGTGCCAAGGATCCTACACTGCTTAGAGTTTCCATGTTGCCCCTGTGTTTTGAAATTCAACTCCCTCTTTATACTGTTCCTCAAAGCCATCGGAGGAGAGTGTTGCATGTCATGACGGGGAGCTACGGCACAACTCCGAAACCATAGCGCTCAATCGCGATGGAAGTCGCAGTACCTCGTCCTGTAACAGACCATTTATAATGTACATCCGTTCAAACGGCACAGACTGCATGCTCAGCCTGCTTCCAAGCTACGCGGGAAGCAAAAAACACAGAGCATGCCCAGACGCTCATGTTACCGGCTTCTACAACGCATGGTGAAGGTCCTTAGCCACTTTGCGGGCGAGTTGGCTGACCTGGTCGTTGCCGTGGCTCCGCTGCCAGTAGCTATCTCTGGATTCGGGTGTGGGGTTTTAGGGTGTTCGAGTTTAGGATTAATTAGTGCGATTCATAGGCTGTTGCACAGGAGTTTCTAGGATTGGGTAGCTTTCCAGGGCTCCGGTTGGTATTTCGGGGGTCATTGTTGAGGTGATACCGGGCATTTTGCACCGGTCACTCCCCGATACGACAAGTGGCTTGAAACGCTCGCATTCTCCAATTCCTTCCGCGTCTGGCAAGCCTCAACCATCCCAACGCGCGGAAACCCTACTGTGCCCCAAATCCTCGAAGTCACAAATGGGAGTTTCCGAAAATAAGGGACCCTAATCTGGTACCCTATAGGATCCTTATTATAAGGATCCCCAGAAAGGTACCCCTAATTCCCGGAAACTCCCAAATGCCAACCCCAAAGCCTGCATCGCTGTGGAACCCAGTTAGAACCCTGAGCCTTCGCAACCAAGGACGGCGCTCCGGACGCCACGGGACGCTCTGACTTCGACGAGTGCGCCTAGGGATGAGGGTTTCGGGAGTTTACTGATGAAGAAATCCACATTTCAAGCTTCAAACTTTGTTGGGGCTTAAGCTCTCAGGTTCGTTGGTGGGCTTGAACTTAGAATACCGGCAAGGTCCAAAGTTTCTGAGGAACCAAACCAACGCCGTGTTTGGTAGGCTAGGCTTGCATAAGGAACCTACAGGAAGGAGGTGCTTGCGGTTCCTGGGCTACTATACACTGGGCTGATCAAGGCTTTTTGGTCTATTGCAAAACCTCAAAAGCCTGAACCCTGCCTTGTGCGAGTCAAACTGCAACTTGCAGGTATGTTCAACACCAGCTGCTTATCTCCGAGCTGCTGCTGGCAGAGTCGTTGTCCCCTGGCATGGATAGCTGCCAAATCAAATTTCCTAAAATTCCTTGGCAAGGGATAAAATCATATAGTCAATATTCCAAAGCCTTGACCCCATCGCCAGCCGTTACCCATAGGCCCCAAAGTAGTTCCTTTTTTGGGATTACCCTATAGGATTCTATGTATGAACCCCAAAAAGGAACTACCAGGGGCCTTAGGGTAAAGCCTGAAGGCCGAACCATGGCAGCAAGGAAGGCAGCCTATAATCCGCCAAACTCACAGACCACCACACACACAGATCCTAAACTTGCAATACCCCTTTAGGCCTTTAGGACCCTTATAGTACCATAATACCCTTGTATATATGATAAGCACATATAAAATAACCCTAGTTCAAGCCGCAACCCCCAAAAGCTGCCGGTTAGGCTTCGACAAGGCGGCGTCTTTGTCGCCAAAGTCTTCCGAGGCCCCGGGATTCATTGCAGCAGACGCTGTAATTAGCCGTGGTGGAAACAGACAAGCTGACAGGCTCTGCATCAGTGTGTCTCCAGATGTATGACCTGCGTTGGTACACTCCAAAAGTCTGTGGCCGTATCATGTGTGCCACCGTTGGTGTGAACGCCACGTTAACTGTGCGGCCTAAGCTCCAAAAAGCTACTTAAAGGATCATGGGACTTAGTAACTGGGGTTATAAACAAGGTAACTACACTTATCAGCACGTATAAGCCCACTTCAGGTACTTCTAACCTGACTTACTAAGTCCCATCCGAGTAGCCGTCAACGCTCAACTCGAAAGCCTCCGGCTTGAGCCCGGCAGAATGATGTAATATAGAAGATGAAAAATTGCAGAATTTCGCTGCGGAACTATTTCTCAGGGTCTTTTACTCAGTACACCAAAAGCACGTTCCCAAAGCCGTACTCTTATCAATAAGAATTCCATCGTAGCTTCTTTAGGTTGAGGGCTTTGACCAACAAGCCGAGCTTTCCTGCACTCCTGAGCTTCGGTGTGGTGTTGGAGTTGAAGTTGCATCACTCGTAACTAAGGTTGCAGGTGTTGGCTTCTGGCTGGAGTCTGGAGTTTGTTTGGCTTCTTTGTGAGGCCTGAATGTGGCTTGTATGGTGCAATGGCTCTGATGAAGGAATCTGTGTTCCGCACGGGCGCACTTAGATCAGCGGCCCTAAAGCCCAAATTAAAGCGTTTCCGTTCGCGTAAAGATTTCGGGTCTTTATAGGCAGTTAAACTTTGCATTTCAACCTTTGTTATTTTTTGTTGGTAGGGTTGGGCTCACCACGTTGAATTTTAATTTTCGAATCTAGCAGCTACTGAACCGCGAAGTTCTGGAGGAGCCCGAGCCGGCATTGGATCCAGTGTATTTAGGGTTCTATGGCTTGGGAGAAGTTGACACTCTGTGATTTCATGGCCGAAACCCGCAAGTTGCTTTTCCTGGAAACCGTGTACGGTTCGCAGAGATACTCGAACTTGAACACTAGAATCCCAAACCTGCACCAAGCTGTGAACCCACCTCTCCTGAAATCCTAACGTGTCGGAAACGCTGCGCTGCGGCTCACAGCTTTGTGTTCAAAATTGGGTTTCGTTTAGCGTACAGGGCCATGCAAAACAGCTAGGCTTGGGTCGGAGGCCTCTCGGCGTAGTGGGCCATGTTAGGCAAGACCTTGCCCACCGCAGGTCTGAGTTAGTCGGTTTCGTATCTAATTTAAACAACATGTCAAGTCAGAGTGAAAGTTCATGTTAACAGGCAGCTGACATTCTTAGCGAGACCCAAGGGGTCAACAATGGAGTTGGGAATGATCCCTTGGGCATCGATGCCCGTGACAGAGGACAGAGACTAGGGTTTCTATTCAAGGTTTGGTTTTTGGCTTTTGGTCCGCTTTGCCTGCAGGATGTGCCTTGAACCCGAAGCCTGTAAACCTGATTGCCGAATCCCGAATCCCCATGCCTATTCCCTGTTGATCCCTCTAGGGTTTGCGTGTCTGGTTGTGAGCAGGTGGGCGCAACTCAGAACTGATACCGGCTTAGGGCTTCGAGTTTACAGCTTACGGGAAGACGAAGCCAAGAATCTGAGAACCCGACATCTTGGCCCTCGAAGCAAGCTTTTTAATTTCTTCTGGTTGATTGTCATGTTGCTGGGCTCTGGATACCCACGCCGACCGACAAGTTGATGATTTCGGTTTGGGGTGTACGCTGTAGGACGACGTCGAGCTTTTGCATGTATGAGCATAGCCTATATAGCACATCACATTCAACACACTTTGTAGGCTTTGGGGTGCAAGGTAGGGCTGATGTTTAAGATCCCGCGTTGAGTTGGGATTCGGGCCCGTGCAGCACGGGGAGTGCTGGCAGAGGGTCCCCTAGACGCGAAACGCAGGGTGATAGCAGGACGTTCAAAAATGTCAGACGGAGGAAGTCTTGCCTCTGCAGTTTGTGACTCAATTTGGGGCTGTCCTTTACAGAACGTTTATGTTTCAGGTTTGTTGGGTTATCGTTTCGAGAGGAGTCGAATCTCTAGAAGCCTGAACCTCCTAATTGGGAGTTTCCGAAAATTAGGGGTACCTGATATTTGGGTCCTTATTTTATGGATCCGACTATTTCGGGTACTATATTGGGGTTCCCTGTTTTCGGAAACTCCCAATTAGTTCCTACTACCAAAGGCAGACAATCAAACACGTAAACTGGTTTAACAGGCAGTACCCTCGTAAAGGTAATTGGGCGGCCAGATAAGTGAGAGGTGGAAACCCCATGGCTCTCAAAACCCCACAGATCGACCCTCTTAATCTTGATACTTGGGTCCTTATAATATGGATCCGACTATTTCGGGTACTATATTGGGGTTCCCTATTTTCGGAAACTCCAACCGTAGGCAAACCCACGAACCCCAAACCCCAACACCCTGGCACTCCCGTCTCGGAATGCAGAGGACGGGATCGCCGATCAACTTCGGACGCTCTTTGCGCAGCAGGCAGGCAGAGCGCTACCCATAATTAGGCCCCATAGTAGTTCCGTTTTGGGATCACCTTATAGGATTCTAACAAGGAATTACTATGGGGCCTATATGGGTAGGCCATCAGGTAAACTACCAGGGGCTTTCAAGGTGCATATACTACGGAGGTACGCTTAAGTACGGAATAATGCCCTCAGAAAGCCGAAGCTGAGGCTGGAAACAAGAAGTTTTTTTCAAGTGCATGGGGGTAGTTGTTAACATCGGTGGTTGGTCTTTATGGTGTTGAGGATCTCTGCAAAAGCCCTCTGATGAACTCCCAAACAAACAAAAAGTCCTGGGATTTGGGGTTTTGTGTGTACGACGTCCTATTGTTGATGGACAAAATCCTGCAGTACCCATGAAAAGGAACATACCATAGCTCCCATAAGTTAAGAGTCCTTAGGGTCATGCAGGATTTTGTCCATCAACAGCATTAATCTCAATCCCAGTTGAAGCACTGTTCACCCTGACAATCATGCGAAATTCCGTGGCCGTTATAGTTATCACTCAGCTCCGGACGTCCCTAAACCCTAAAAAACCGAACCCACATCCTCTAAAAATGAACTTCCGGCCTTTAAGGGTTCTAGGCCCTGTAAGCCCTAAACCCCTGGGGGGGGGGGAAGGCTGATGGCACCCAAACAAAAATGCATTTAGCCTTTCATCGTCAACCCAGAAGCCCTATAAACCCTTTACCCAACTGCCTGGCCGAGCCTCCCCCTAAACTGCATAAACCCAAAACCTAAACCCTATCAGTTTAGGGATCAAGGTTTAGGGTTCAGGGTTTCCTATCTGGGAGTTTCCGAAGATTAGGGGTACTTTTTCTAGGGATCCTTGTAATAAGGCTCCTACTATTTAGGGTACTACATTAGGGTCCCCTATTTTCGGAAACTCCCATTATGAGCCCTGATAGAGCCCTTTAAAGGGACCCTTATAGTACCCTGATAGTAGCCCTTTAAAGGAACCCTTAGGGTCCCCTATTTTCGGAAACTCCCATCTAAAGCCAGCTGCAAGGCTGAGACCCAAAAAGAGATCGCGAGCCTTCGCGCACAGCTTCGCGAGCGTGTGGAGGAGAAGGTGGGCTTCGCCCCGATAGGGCGCACGGGTTTTGTGACTTTGCGCGTTTGTAGTAGTTTATAGGGTTTTAGGGTTTGGGGATGTTTGGGGGCTTAGTTCATTAGTGGTTTTAGGTGAAGGTTGTTGGTGGTTTAGTTTTGTGAGGGATTCTAGGGCAATTTGTGGATGGGGTTGGTTGGAGTTTTGCTTGCCCAAAGGCCTCCAAGGACCCAACTCTTCGGTTGCCCGGTCACAAGTTTCACGATGAATGCATCTCATCCATCTGATGGGGGGCTTCCAATATTCTCGAAGCGAGGTGGTCCCTTCTGACCAATGCTGGGCGACTCTCAAAACTCAGATGTTTCCGAACCTCTACAAGAAGGAGCACCTTGGGGCTTGGGGTTGGTAAGTGTCCTGGTCATGAGGGTTCGGATCAATGTGGGTGTGAGGCTTCATGACCATGTAGTTCGCAAGGTGGATGGCGCGACCTGCTTTCGCATGCTTCGCGTTTCTGAATCCTATCGAACCCTACACCCTAAACCCTATATAAGTGTACCAAACAATCCTATATACCATCCCTGAACCCTATAGACCCTACATCCCATGCCAAAACCCCCTGATGTGTCTATGGCCAAGCGCCGAGGACGGTGTTCCCCAATCATCTGTCTATAGGGTACCTTATTTTGAGGACCTTGCAATAGGGATCCTACTTTTTAGGGTACAATATTAGGGTCCCCTATTTCCGGAACCCCCCATATCTGTCTTGAGTCCTTGGAGAAACAGACACCCTTACAATGCTATTGATTGCATACGTCCTTTGTGTCAAATTCAGAACCACGCATGGACATGAAGAGTTGGGCTAAGAGCCCAGTCACCTGTCCCTTGGGCTCCAGTTACCTGAATAGAGGGTTACTGGGGTACATAATATATGGAATCGGAAAGGAACCTACTACTTATACTTATGTAGGTAACTGCAGCTCTAGGGTATGCCATGCAGTGGATCGCTGGGGGATGGGACGAGGTGCCAGGAATCGTTACCTGCAGTGTAGACGACGAACCCTTAGCTACATGGTAAAACCCTCAACCTAGTAGGTCACGGCCACTTATATGACACAGCGACTGCCTCAAAAGAGTAGGTTACGATCCCTGAGTTTCAGTCAAAACCCTCGGCTATGATCCCTTAGACAGCACAATTCTAAACGCATTCCAAACAGGAGGCAACTGATCCCTTAGATAAAACTATAAACAAAACCCCCCAGAACAGTAGAACTCACCCTAAACCCTAAACCCCTTTCCGTGTGTGAGCGTCAAAACCCCTAAACCCTAAACCCCTAAAACATAAACCTAAACCCCTGAACCCCTAAACCCCTGAACCCCTAAACCCTCGAAGCAGTAGGAACTTGCAGCTGCAGGAAGCTCTGCCGGAGGCTCGTAAGCCTCTGCCTCCGCCAGCGGAGCCAAAGGTTCGGCCTCCGGAGCAAGAAGAACCGAAGAGTCGAGCGCCTCGGTGTTAGGGTGTGGGCTTTACCCTAGTAGTAGAGTAGGTAACCTTTAAACCTTTTTTGGGTAGTATAGTCCCTATATAATCCCTATAGAACCAGAAAGGTTAACCTTTAGTTCCCCATGATACTCGACAGGTAGGTTACTATAGGGGCCTAAATAATTACCTACACTCTAGTTTGGGGGGTTCCTTATTATGAACATAGTATAGTTTAGAAGAGCCAGAGAGTCCAGCACCTCGGTGTTCCTTAAGGACGAAATGAATCCGAAAATAGTCTAAGGTTCATTTACCACATAGGGACTTATAGTATATGGGTATAGGGACCCTACTTTTCAGGGGTCATGTGGTCCTTCAGGTCACCAGGACCCCCCGAACCACCCTTAATAGAGCCCTGGTGGTCCTTAATATAGTGGGTATTTGGGCTATATTTGAGGGTTGGGGGGTCTAGGTAGGGCTTTGGGGTGTAAGGTGCAAGGTTGAGGGTTTAAGGTTTGTGCGTGTCGGCCTCATTTTGGCCCTGGACACCCTAAACCCTACAGAAGCGCTAGACCCCATCGACCTGAGCCTTAAAAAGGTTCTAATCCCCACAACCCTGTAACCTTAAACCCCAGCCTTGAAACCCTAAAAGAGGGAAGCAGCCCGAACCTACAGACCTTGCCAGGCTTGTCCGAGTGTGAGTGTCAACCGCAAATGTATTGGCTCAGGCAGCCTTAAAACGGTTCTAAATCCCCAAAACCCCATAGTTAACTTATAACCCTAAACCCTAACCTTGAAACTCCAAAAGTCCTAAATGAAGGTTCATCCGCGAATCTATGGGCTCAGGCAGCCTCAGAAGCGGCCGGTCGCCGCGAGGACCTCCCGAAGTCGGCGTCCTCTTCGAAGCGGAAGGCATGCCTCGGAGTTGAACTCATTTTTGGTTAGTAGGGAATGGAGGAATGGGGTGCAATTATAACTACTTATTACTACCATTCTTCCATTCCCTACTAACACAGGTAAGAGTTTGAAGCACCCAGAGAACCCAATACCTCCTAATTAAGGAATATACCTTACATGATAGAGGCCTTACTTTTATGATTTAAGGTATATTCCTTAATGAAGGGGTATGGGCTTCTCTGGGCAGTTAGGAAGCAGGTGTTAGGGTTTAGGGGTTTGGAGTTTAAGGGTTTAGAGTTTGGGAGTTTCCCTTAAAAGCAGGCTTGAGGCTTGAAAATTGGGTTTAGGGCCTAGGCTTCGCTTAAATTTGCTGTTGTATGGGGTTATTGCATGCCATGTCTTTCCTGGTATCTTAGTTGTTTGGTATGCATGTTATCATTTGCCGTATACCACACCCTTGTAGTGACGCTGATGTTAAGCGCTTTGGAACTAAAAGAACACTGTTTCAATTTCTACGGCCCTCCACATGGGAGTTACCGAAAATCGGGGACCTTAATATTATGTTAGAAATAGTAGTATCCTTAGTATAAGGACCCCAAAATAAAGTACCCCAAAATTTTCGGAAACTCCCATATTGCTTCTCCGAGCCTGCCAGGGCAAGCTTTCGCCTCTGCCAGCTGGGTCCGCGGCATCCATGCTTCTGGGCAGGCATGGCAGCCTAGCTAGGCTGTGTTGCTCTGCTTGTAGGAACCGCTGAATTGTAGTTTCATGTTTTTTACGGTCTGGGGTTTTAGTTTTAGTATCTCCATCTAAGCTACGAACCTGTAGCATAGGTTTGGGGCTTATGGTTTAAGTTTAGTTTAGCACGTTTGCTTCTTTGCTTCGGAGGGTTGCGCAGCCCGGCTCCAAGTCAGTCTTAGGACTATGTATGAGAGGTTGCTGGTCTCATATAGCCATAAAAAGTATCCCTTCAACATGCGTTTTTTTCTCGTTTCACTTCATGTTCGCGAGGCGAGGCTTGGAGGGATCCTCTGAGCCGAACTAGGGGCTAATGGAACCCAAAGCCTACTACGCTAGCACCTTCTTCCTGTCGATCCCCGAAACTCCATAAGCCTTGGGCCCCCCCTTGGCCACACCCGAAAACCCCCTATGCCTTAAGGTCTACGGAGAGCATAGACACCTGCAAAACTCAGGCCCCGGAAAAACTCTAGAAATTCTCAACCCGGACCCAAAGCCTCAAGCCCGAAAACCCTAAATTCTGAACCCAAACGAAAGAAACCTCGTCAGGCTTGTCCGAGTTGCGAGAGCTTGAATGACCCCCAAAGCTTAAGCCCGTAACAATCCCGTAACAAGCTCAACCCCCAGGCCCCAAACCAAGACCTGGAGCCTTGCGGTGAGAAGGTGGCATGGCTTGGATCACAATGCAAAGCATGGAGCCCAGTTCTTCAACCCCTGGAGACCGCAGGTAAAACAGTACCTATAGTCTCCATTGCAGCTCCTTCGTTAGGGTGTAGCCTTTCACATGTTAGGGTGCCATAAAAAGGTACACCCCAAAAGGGAAGTTTATAATGGAGACTATAGGTAGCAAGGTTCTTGGCATGGGATTATAAAGTTAAGGGCAACTGAGGTCTAGAGTTAAGGTCAGGGTCTTTCAGTTCAGGGATTAATGGTTTGAAATTAGGCTTTAACTTACACCTTGATTCTTCAACATAGGGCTTCGAAGGTCGAACTGCTGCAGTTCAGCCAGCACCGTGCATTCTCATGCTCCATTTTAGTATGCAGTATGCGCTTGGGAACTATCAACGAGCTCCAAGAGTGAGATGAAGGCAGGTGTTGCAATCAGAAATAGGAGTCCTGATATATATGGGGTCCTTCATCCTACTATAGGGGCCCAAGCGGCATGAGCCTACCCCTAATGCTCCATGTACCCATATAGTATATACAGAGGCCTGACCCTACCCATATAGGAACCCCTTTAAGGCTTAAGTATCTACTAGAGAGGTACATGGAGCCTTTGGGCGCCTGCTCTGACAACTACCATATCTGTCTGGTTCTTAGTAGGGAATGGGGTACTGGATTATGGGGACTACTAGTGGGGATGAAAAAGGGGCTTCTATTGGGATCCATTCCCCCATTCCCTACTAAGAACCTCAACAATATTCCGGGCCCTGTGCCTGTACTATATCCCGAGCATCACAAACCTCTACACCCCGAAGCCCCAACAACAGCACCCTAATCCTTAAACCCTCAGTCACCCTAAACCCTCATATGGGAGTTTCCGAAAAGTAGGGGCACCTTGCTTTCGGGTCCTTATAACGAGGACCCTACTGCTCAGTGTGCTATATTAGTTTCCGAAACTCCCATGGAAGCCAAGACGCCAGACCGAAAGCCAAAAGTCGTCAGGAAGAAGCAATGGCACGAAGTCTATACCTGCGAGAAGACAGGCCATAAAGCACTCGAACACCTCCAGGGCCTACTACTGTTGATGATATAAATCCTGCATTACCCTAAATAAGGAATATACCATAATTCCCATAGTTTAGGGCCCTTAAGGTAATGCAGGATTTATATCATCAACCGTAGTGTATCACAGGAGCTTTGGGTTTCGGGATTTTCGGATTTCGAGATGTGCTACAGGGGTTTAAAGTTCATGGGATTGTCGGATTTCGGGGTATACTAGACGTGTTTAAGCGTCAGACTTGAGGTTTTAGAGCTTAGGGACTTGAGTACATTGCTGTTGGAGATTTGGTGGTGGTGCTTGGCTATGTGGGTAGTTGTCAAAATTAGGGCCCTTTTTTGGTTACCCATTATAACACGGCACCTAATATTCATGGTACCCAAAAAGGGATCCTAATTTTGACAGCCACCCATGTGGTTCTGCAGTCGCTGCAAGGTTCTACTGCTTTGTAAACTAAGCCCCAACCCTGGGACCCTTAATGGGGACCCCTACCCTATAATGGGCTATATAATGGGCATATATCATATAATAGCTATAGTAAGGGTATATACCTAGGGGTCCTTGTTAAGGGTCTCTCCTTTTACCCTTGGGCCCTTGGATTCATGGTGCAAGCTTCAGCCCCCGATACCAACTCTGAGTTCAGGGTTGAGAATATTTGACCCTAAACCCGAACCCTAAACTCTGTCAGGTCAAGGCTTGGCTTTGGGCGACAGGCATTGCAAGAAGAGAGAGTTGTTTCATATCTTTAGGCCTACCTGTGGCCTCTATTGTAGTTCTCTTTTCGGTTTACGATCTATTATTCAGGATCGCATAATAAGGTACGCAAACCCAGAAAGGAACTACGACGGAGACTGTAGGTATTTACATACAACCCCGCGTTGCTGCATGCGATTCCTAGCCCGAACGATCCCGCTTGAGTGCTCATAAGAACCCTGGAAAATCAGACTTGGACTATATGGAAACAGGGGCCCCCTTGCGAAGAGAAAGACTGACGCTGCGTATTCAGGCCCCTGTAACATCGCTTGAAGCTTAAAGCTTCGCAAGGCCGACTGAGGTGTACGACCTGGACTGATGGCGTGGCAAACTCAGTTGAGTTTCCATTTTCACAGGCATCCTGCATCAGGGTTTTGAAGGAGAGAGATCGGTTTGACAGACTCCTAAAGCCGTAGATGCGTACACGGAAGACACTGAAACCTGACATGATCTAGATACTATGATAATCAAGAACTCCACTCCCGGGAGTTATGGTTTGTAGTGTACTATTCCCCAAAATCCTATTCTGCCCTAGACTCGCTTCTTAGTTTTAAGCCCGCTTAGATTCAACCCTTATAATCACCATTGGAGTAACAAGTCTAAAACCTTTCAAAGGGAACCCTTACAGGGACCCTACTCTATTTATTGAGACCCTTAACATGTTGCAACATGATTGTCCTCTTGCCCTAGATAAAGTATAGAGAATGCAGCGCGAATCATCCTAAATCCATGTTCCAACTTTCCGGGGTTCACAATACGTTCATTGTTATGGGGGTCATATTCTATGCGCTTTTTGGGTACCCTAGCTCTATGGTTAGGATCTGCTGTACCCCAAAATGGGGAAGGGTATGACCCGAAACAGATAAGCCCTAAACCTGCAGCTTAAACCTTAAACCCTAGACCCTGAACTCTAAGCCTGAAGTGCGACAACCCTAAACCCTAAAACCCTAAAACCCTAAACCGTACTTGAGCACTTAGGACCAGACCGTCGAGCGCCGAACCGTACGCCTCCGAAGCCTCCAAAACCGTAAATCTCGAAAGAATGGTTTAGGGTATAGGGTTCCTTAACTCAGTTCGTCAGCTCGTTCAACAGCGTATCCGACAGTGTAGCTCGTAAGATAATGCGTCTTGTGCGTACTTAGCCTCAGCATCTCGCCACGAGTGCGGTGTGCTTGGGGATCCTGGCCGGGCGAGCACTAATCAAGCCTGTGGAAAAAAGGGTTTAGGTTAATGGTGTGAGGATAGCCGTTTAGGGTTCGTAGGGACTGGATTTGGGGTGTAAGGTTTAGGAACTTAGGAACGATTCGAACCTTATCACCCACATCATTAAAAAACGCCTCGTCCAGCTGGAAAAGCCCTAAACCCCCAAACCCTAAACCTAGCTTAAACCCCAAACCCTAATGCGTTTGCTCAGGTCGCTCCGAGGAGCGGACGACACTTGGCAGACCGAGTTCGGTCGAGAGTTGGCGATGTGGGATTTAAGGGTTTGGGATTTAGGGTGGGGTTTCCGGATTTTTGGAGCATTTATAGGGCTTGGGGATTTAGGCATAAGTTTCGACACTATTTCTTAGGGTGCCAAAACTCAACATGTTTGTCGTTCAGGCACGACCGATACCCTGGTCTCCTGCTATTACTGGCTAGCCTGGGTCCTCGCATGGTCATGCAGCGTCCGGTCATTCAGGCTTCCATTATGCAGTTTCAGAGCCCACTGGGAAACTGGTTAGAGCTTAAGGCATAATGGCATAATGGGCAAGTGTTTAGGGTTTGGCTGGGGTCACGGGTCAGTTTCCACCAGTTGCAATGAAGCCGTGATGTGAACAAACGATACATAACGTACCCTCCGAGCCTACTTTAGATATGAATTCTTGTATATGACACTCCCCCCTGCAGCGCTTGATCATCCAAGCAAAATCCTTTACGGCCCGCCTCCGAGTTGAAGGGGGTGGGCAGAAGTCCCCAGAGATTTCCCCAATCCCTGAACTAGGGAAGATTTAGGATTCAGAGTTTCGGGTTTAGATACCTTATAAGTTATGAGCCGTACGGTTTTAGACGGAGGAATGTAAGATAACATTCCTCAGTTTCGCAGTTGTATAAGGGTGTTCTCGGGAATCACCTTTAGGTCCCGGTATTGGCGGTCCCGAGAATTTTTAGGAACCTCAAACTTAACGGATACAAGCTTTGCATATCCAGGTTTTACATAGTTCCCTGTGGCCTTAAGGCATACGGTCTCAGCATGTTTAGCAAGTTGAGGCTTTACCCAAAGGGGAAAAGGAGGGACCCTTAATGGGGACCCCTACCCTATAATGGGCTATGTAATGGGTATATAACAGCTATATAAAGGGTATATACCTAGGGGTCCTTATTAAGGGTCCTTCCTTTTACCCTTGGATTTACAAATAGTTTTAGGAACCTGAGACCACCCGAGAAATCTGAGCCCCGGCAGCCAATCAAGGCACAAGCTCGATTACCATCAGAAACAGCGGTGATGAGGCCGGGAGTGCAGATCGAAAAACGAAAGCCCCGGAAAATACCCCAGAGTCCTCATATGCCTAAGCTTCCTGATCTTCCAAGAAATAGAAACCCAGAAAATGCCCAGAGTCCTCAAAATATGCCTAAGCTTGCTGTTTACGTTGTCGCACAAAGAGCTTCTGTTCAGCTGCTGCAGCAGTAGCAGCATTATCATCCCCGTGCAGGGAGGGAGAGAGAGAGGGAGAGAGAGAGAGAGAGAGAGAGAGAGAGAGAGAGAGAGAGAGAGAGAGAGAGAGAGAGAGAGAGAGAGAGAGAGAGAGAGAGAGAGAGAGAGAGAGAGAGAGAGAGAGAGAGGGTCAGAGAGGGAGAGACGGGGAGAGGGAGAGAGAGAGAGAGAGAGATCCACACACACAGTAACCCAAAGGCGGCTTTAGGTTTCAGACATCGGGAAGCAAGACACGGCATCCAAGCATAGCTTCCCCAAGCCCGCCGCAGCCTTTCATCTACATGCAGGTGTTGTGGGGGAAGGGGGAAATCATCCTGGATGCGCGAGAGATTCATCATGGGAAGGCAGTGTGGTGCCCTGCTCGCACTTCTGACATAGGTTTCGGCCCGTAAGCCTCAAACCTTGTTTCCTTGCGCTGCCGGGTGAGACCGAGACCTCGCTTGGCTTGTCCGATTTGCGACAGCGTAAGTCCCAACAGGACCCAAAAGCTCAAGCAACTAAGAAACCCTGTACAAAGGCGTTAGGGGTCCGTAAGAGTGATGGTGGAGGCCCTGTGAAATTCGTGGCATCCAGAACCATTGTAAGGCTATTGAAACCTTGGGGGCAACTACGAGAAGGAACACACCTCGTAGCCATCACAATGTCAGTGTCTCGAACTGCGGCCAGCTTGTTGTACTTCGTGCAGCATTGAATGACTCCATGAGAGTTGCCCCGGGCCAGTGGCTCTAAACCCCAAACCCAAACAAATGCGAAAGAGTCGACTTTGGAAGACCGCCGAATTTCCAAAGTGAACGAGGAGCTCGGGTCCTATCTAAACCCCAAGGCATCTGCTCCCACCCTTGCACCTCCTTAGCCGTTTCAACCCCGCTGTCGCGAAGGCCTGATTGCGACAAACAGTAAGTGGTTCGTCAGTCATTGTCCGGCTCTATGAGCTAGGCACTTTCACAGAAGCCGAGGTCGAATCCGGATCCGAAGAAGGAGGATTGGATCTGGGCGCCTGGATGGTGAGGCTTCATGCCTTCTGTAGGTTTTCTCTAGTTCTGGATTGCTTTTATTCGTTCGGGGTTAAGGGATGCAAGGGCTCGGGTATGGAGAGTAGAGTGGGACTCTGTCTGCTCTTTTCTGCAAGGAGACTTCTCCCTGCCATGTTCCAGCCATAGCCTCCGTAAGATGGGGTGGCTCGGGCATCACCGGCCTCCACCACTTGTGATGGTGGGCCGTGCAGGCAGTAGGTAGTGAAGGGGTGTAAACCGGTCAGGGATACTGCTGTTCCAGAATATTCGCTCCGCAATTGATAGCATGTGTGTATATATATATATATATATGTATACACATGTAAGCCTATGTATAGCCCGAAGTCGTATTCGAAATACTCAGGTCGACACACGTTCTTTTGTGCTATTGTAGTATTGCGGGGAGTATATAGTCGTGGTGGCACGGTGCCGTCACGAAATGAGTGTCGCGGCTGAATGTGTTCAGCGGCGGAAACCCCAGCCCTCCCTGCGCTTCAAGCCTGCCGGTCACATTGTAAATCGTCAGTGGTGGAGCTCGACTGTTATGAAGAACTTTTGTCTTCTTCCCATTAAACCCAAAGGCTCCGTGTACCTACGCAGTATATGCTGAAATAGGCCTTAAAGTACCTAGAATCGGAACCACACTTAAAGCCTAAGCCTATGCTGTATATAATGGTCCATGGACCCTTAAATCCTTCAGGCCTTTTGAGGAACCTTAAAAGAGCCCCTTATGGAACCCCTAGAGGTTCATATTCTCTCTCTCTCTCTCTCTCTCTCTCTTCCTCTCTCCCTCTCTGTGTATATATATATATATATATATATATATGTATATATACATATATATATATATATATATATATGCTTGTATAGATATATTTATACATGTGTATAAATATATATATATATATATATATATATATATATATATATATACATGTATGTACACATGTAGGCACACGGAGTCTTACGGGAAGGCTCCCTCTGGAGCGAGCCGCAAGGCTTCCCGTCAACCCGACCGAGGCCCCAGAGTCCCGAAGCTTCTCATTAGACCGACCCGGGTTTTTTGGCTTCAGGGTTTCGGGTTTAGGATGTATACATATACATATATATATATATTTATTTATATATTTATTTATTTATATGTAGGGTATATGGGATTCACTGTTAAGGGTCTATTGTTTCGGGCTTAGGAATATAGGATTTGTAGGGTATTTTTATATTATGCATATAGTTATTTATTCATTTATTTGTACTTGTATTTATATAAGGTTCATTCACTGTTTAGGGTTTGAGGTTTGGGGTGCGGGGTTGTTTAGGAATGAGGTGCTGCATCACTGGCAGGCTCAGGTTGATTCGAGAGACTTGGAACTGCATGACGTACAAGGCCTAGTAGCTGATAATGTATCCTTTAACCATCCTACCATAATTGGAATGGTTAACCTTGTTTGGGCTAGGGTAAACTCAGCCCCTGAGAAGGGCTGAACCCTGAATACCCGAAGCCTGGTCTTTTGCGCCTCGACCTCTGCAGTACACGTGACCCTGGCACCAAGACCATGAGCTGCGAGGGGGTTTCGGGGTGTAGGCCAGCTTTTGAAGCTTAGACCATGTCTTGTGCTTCGAGTCCTAATGGGGCTTTCGATGCTGTGGCACCGTAAAAGTCATGAGCCCAAACGGCACGGGTATCCCGTAAGGGTTAATGGTCGTCAACGGGACTTCCAGCGACATTTACACGGGCAAGACTTTTTGTGCATGTACGGCAAGCGTACTAAAGCTTGGTCATTGCAACTCTAGACCCTGGCGTTGACGAGATCTCATCTATGTTTAGGTGAGGGCTATATATAGTGGGGTTGACGGGATCCCATCATTGTTTAGGTGAGGGCAGCATGAGCAGCCCGATGTCGGGATCCTCGCCCCACCAACCATTCCTGAGCGAGTGTGCGAATTCGAGGGTCCTCGTCGAAGGCCTCCGCGCCTTACATAGACATGCCGGAGGGCGGCACCACACGATTCCAGTTCATTCCTGTCCAATGAGGCCCTCAAACCCTAAACCCTAGTGCCCACTGCTGTCCCCGGAACCCTAATCCTAAGCCCTCAAACCCTGAACCCTAAGCCCTCAATCCCTAAACCCTATAAGCCCTCAAACCCTAAACCTTAAACCCCTAGCGCCCATTGCCGTAGAGTCAGCATGGCCTGTCCTTGACCCTCCAAACTCCGAATGCCGAGTGCGAGCCGCGCGGTTCAGGTTTCGTGCTTAGAGTTGAATAAGCCGGGATAGTAGTAATTTAATGGTATATCAACTGCACTAATTATTTGATAACAGCAACAGGAACAATAAAAATACTATTCAGAACGAGAAGAAGAAGAACACTAATAACAAAAACAACGGTTTTCAAAAATCAGTAGCGGTACTGAGACACAGGAATGACAATAGTCATACTAATAATAGCAACAATTCGCGCAGTAACGTCTTGACCCGGCGTAGTGGTAATTCCGGTTCGCTGCCAGGGTTTGTAGAAATTTGAGTGTTGGTCTGAAGAACCTGGTAGCTCACGTGCAGCTGTACGGGATACTTGTGTGTCAAATATGTGTATGCATACATGCATGCAAACATACATGCATACACATACATGCATATATAGCCAGCCGCGTTCCGACATATCTACATTCCTGCCATTCCTTCCCTTCTCTCGCTCTCCCTCCATTCCTACCTACATATCTCGCTCCCTCCCTCTCGTCCTCCCTCACTTCCTTGCCTCCTTCATTCATTCCTTCGTTCATTCATTCATTCATTCATATTTTGTTTTGTTGTTCGTTTCGTGTTTCCTTCGTTAATTCATCTTGCTGGCGACAGCCATTACCAGGAGTAGTCGCCGTCGCCGTCATCATCTTGCTTCTCTTCATCATCATCATCACCATCAGCATCGACAATACCATCATCATCTCCACCATCGTCATACGCACCATGCGATTCACCATCTGAATGTGTTGATCCCCCCTCCAAGATAAACTTACGCAGAGAGTGACTACCTGGGGCTGGAAGCCCCATAAACCTCATATATAGGAGTCTACTTAGGGGTACTTAGAAATAGTCTTTAATGTTTGGCTACTATAATCCCTAAGAAGCAGCTAAAATTAGAATTTTGCTAAGGTTCTAAGTTCAGTATAGTCTATATCTGTACCAGTGTTAGAATTTCCCGTCGGTGAGTTCCTGCCTTTCCGGTAGACGGCGCCCGGTTGCTTACGCGGGAACGGCAAACACTCCAGGGGTCGCGGTCTTCAGGCCGAGTTAGTCTACTTGGGGCTTCAGGATTTGGGTTTGGGATTTGGGGTTGTTCGTCCTGGTTGGGGATGTGCTTGCGGGCTTTAGGGAGTTGGGTTTGCTTCGGCTCTGATTAGAGCTTTGGGTTTTGGGCTCGTCAGAGTTCTTGCATTTTTGGATACTGGTGATCACAGTTTATTAGTAGGGCCTTGAGATTTAGGGTCTCTGCTTTGAGGTGTCCGGCTTTTTTGGCTTTCGTGGTCGTGCGTCTAGATACCAGGCATTGTCAGAGTTTACAGCTTGTGCTCTCTGAGCTTTAGACTGCTGGTTTTGAGTCCTTGACACAACTGCCCACAAAGACGACTTGGGTTTGACTTCAATCCCTTTTTCAGGATGTCCGGTTTGCGCTGAGCCTCAGACGGATGATTATGATCTGGAGTGGAATTATCCCCGGTCCCCTTGCATTTCTACTGCAACTTGCACCAAGACAAACCACAACCCGATCATCATATATAAGTATTACGGCCCGTATATTAGGCCCGACACTGGAGAAATGGAGCCGCCCGCATGCAAAATACCAAGCCCGGACAGCCGAATGCATGCAAAATCAGAGTGCTCCGCAGGATTGGGTTCAGGGAGAGTTGTGGGATGTGGGAGTTTCCGAAAATAGGGGACCCAAATATAGTAAAAAAAAAATAGTAGGATCCTTATTATAAGGACCCCCAAAAAAGGTACCCCTGATTTTCGGAAACTCCCATGTTGAGAGCTTCAGGTGACGACTTTGGGTGTGGGTTGCCCACTCGGATGGAGTCGGGCGCGGTTTGGCACTTGGAGGATCATGGGACTTAGTAAGTCAGGTTAGAAGTACCTTATGTGGGCGTATAAGTGGTTATAAGTATAGTTACCTTGTTTATATCCCTACAAAGTCCCATGATCCTTTAAGCAACCGGTGGTAGCTTGCCCCGAAGCTGCCAAGCTCCCTGAACGTAGCCATCAAAACCAGCTCTACGATCTGTGCTCTGTCTATAGTGACTCCATAGTGATCTCGGAGTAGGTGCTCGGAAAACGCCCTTACATCCCGAAACGCTTCTCAGTGCAGCGAGGGCTTGGAACACCATGTATAGGCCCTACCTGTAGCTCGCAACTCTGCCAGCTAAAGGATTCATTGAATTCTAGGGCCACACCCCTAAATGTCCAAATCATTAAGCGGCCGTCGAAACAGTATTGCTGCAGACCTTGCCAGGCTTGCCCGAGTGTAAGTGTCAAAACATGTCCAAATCGGGGTATGTTGACTTGGTCCTAGGCAACCTTTAACCTTCTTTGTGTAGTATAGCCCCTATATAATCCCTATATAACCAAAAAGGTTACTGTAACCTTTGGTTCCCATGATACGCGACAAACAGGTGGTGCTAGGGCATCGCTTCTGTTTCAACAGCAGGTCGGGTTCCCCTAAGGCTCCGCGTACCTATCTCGTCTATACTTAGGCCTTGATGTAGTTTTACAGGGACCCGTGTAAGGCCTAGTCAGTCTATTCTATAGAAGGGTGGTTGTCAAAACTAGGGTCCCTTTTAAAGGGTACCCTAAATATCAGCTGCCGTACTATGTTAGGGACCCAAAAAGTTGGGACCATAATTTTGAAGACCACCCATAAAGGTCCATGGACCCTTAAACCCTGAACCCAAAGGCCCTTGTAGGAACCTTAACGGAGCCCCTTATGAAACCCTTTTAGGTACCCCCCCAAAAAGGAAGCCGCAGAGATCCCAAACAGGAACCCCCAAAGATCCCTTAAAGGACCTCCTTTAAAGGAACGCCGAAAGATCCCTTTCAGGACCACCTTGAAGAAACCCCAAAAGATCCCTTCAAGGACCCTTTTAAAGGAACCCCCATAGATCCCTTAAAGGACCCCCTTATGGGCACATCGAGCCGTCCGCCAGACTTCGTGAGGCGAGCACTCAGGGGAGCTGTACGCAAGACTGAATCGAGACTTCGAGGACAGACTTCGGATGGTATCCTATTATGTTTTATTAAGTATGTTAATGCTATATATTATCATGCGATACTATATGTTTTATTAGTTTGTTTATGTTATATGATATCATGTGTTACTATATATGTTGTTACGAGATGTCATATTATGTTATGCGTCATTCATATATTATATCATTAAGGTTTCGGGTTTCAGAGCAGTTTCTGGTTAATGATGGCCCCCTTTGGTGCGACGTCGGGGTTAAGGGCTTAAGGTTTGAGGGTTTAGGTTGCTTTGTGCAGCAGCTCTGAGATCCAGGCGGACATGTGCAAGTCTTCGCAAAACGGTAGTTTTGTGGTTTAGAGTTTCGATGTCGGGGGGAGTTCGGCATAGAGGGATGCAGATCGGCTGAGGTTCGGCTTTTCTGGAATCTTTGCTTTAAGCTCCTCAACCCCATAGTCCAGCCGCTCGGGATTTAGGGGTTTAGGGGGGGGGGCCTTGGAGGTTGGGGCTTTTAGGGGTTAGGGGGCAGGGGTGTTTAGAGTTTAGGGCTTAGACTTAGAAGGGAATTACCTGGATCTCACATGTCTTCTGCCCACCAGAGGCGAAACATCTTGAGCTTTTGACCCGCAGCTTTCGGTGCCAAGCCTATGGCAACCTTAAGCCCTAACCTTTCAACTCTGCCTGGATGAGGGGCAGACATAAAAAGGAGCTCAAAAAAACCTTTCAACTCTAAACCTCATTGTTCATACCAGAAGCCCTACACCCAAATCCGTGAACCCCATAGTCGCTCAGCCCTCAAATCCAAATCCCCGGAACCCTTGATACAACCCTCTAACACCCTCAACCCTAAAACCCCTAAACCTTAAACCCCAAAAACCAAAACCAAAACCACCCAAATCCTAAACCCCCAAAACCCCTAAACTCCCAGAACCCCTAAACCCCCCCCTAACCCCCCCCAAGAAACCCTAAACCCCTCTGCCAGGAGGTGCTTTGCTGCAAGCCCCGGGCTTCGCGCAATTCGAGCCAGGAGTCGTTCGTTGCTCCTCGGGCTGAGCTTCCCGGAGACTCCTAGGGGCTATGCTGAACTTCGAACCCTAGCAAAAATTGTAATTTTTGTTTTTTCTTAGGGATTATAATAACCAAAAATTAGAAATTGTTTCTAAGTACCCCTAAGTAGGGGTCCTTTAACAGGATCCATATAAAGGGTTCCTTAAAGGGATCTATAAGGGTTCCCTTAAAAGGGAGTCATAAGGGTTCCTTAAAGGGATCCATATAAGGGATGTATGGGGACCTAGGGCTCCTTTAAAAGGATCCTATAAGGGTTCCTTAACGGGATCTTTGATGGGATCTATAGGGATTAGGGTTGAGGGGACTCCAACCTAAGTAAGGAACATACCCGTAAATAATATTAGGGATCCTGCTATAGCTTCAGGTATATATTCCTTAACTAAGGGACATTGGAGTCTCTGGGTTCGTTTCAGGCTTGATATCCGCTTGGGGCGCTTTGACTGTTTGGGGTATGATACATTTTGGTGCATCTCTTTGAGCGAGGGTATTCGGCCCTTCATTTAACGCCCGTCCAGGAAGTATAATGCCACGAGATCAGGCAGATCTCGAGTAGGGGTTCTGAAAATGGGGTCGAGGGCTTTGGAGTGTAGCACTGATATGTTGACATTCAGGGCTTTGGGCTTTAGCTTGTTTTTATAGTCACGTAATTCAGGTGTGTTTCTAGGAGACACGTGCGTGCGATTGCTGTATGATATGCTATTCATGCATATTGTCATGAGCACGTGCATCCTACAGCACAGTGTTGGTACTCATTATTTGCTACTGTGTTCGCTTACTTATGTTTTTAATAGCCGCACGTATGGCCCGGCGCGGGTCGTCCAGATTGCAGCGTGCCGCCGGCCCACACCACTCAATCGATTCTCAAGCTACATAGGACTACTCAGTGACTACTCGTGTCGACGTACTCCGAGGTGTGCCGCGGCTTCCTCGCCAACCTCGAAGAGGGAGACACTGCCCTATGCTTGGCATCCATTGCATTCCATTGCAGAGTGCCCCTATAGATGGTCACTTACAAGTATAGGTTGAGATGATGGAAAACATGGCAAGCCTTATAAAGTTAAAGTACACGGCTGGGGGGATGGAGATTTCGGACAAGATTACCTATACCTTTGCCGTTCGCATTGTTGAGGCCCCCAAAAGGTAGAGTACAAACCGATGTACGGCATGGACGCTTGCACCCTGAATCAGGTCAACTACGTTAAACTTCTGCAGACAAAATTTTCACTGGCACACTTCACATAATCATGAAAGCTCAACATGGGAGTTTCCGGGTCCTTATAATAAGGATCCTAGTTTTTAGTGTACTATATTAGGGTCGCCTATTTTCGGAAACTCCCACCTTCGTGAGATGGGATTGAGTTGGAGTCGGCGAGGCCTATGCCCCTGAACGGCACGAGGCGCTTCATCAAGCTATGAGAAGCTTAGTTGCTGTGATCACGGGTCTGTTTGGGCTTCAGGAGATCGTGCCGAAAAGGACTCTGTAACACCGAACCGGTGCGAAGCCTTGAGCCACAATAGGCTTTCTGATGAGGGTTGGGAGTCTGGGCGCTGCACTCGGCTGCTTCCCAGCGGTATCGAAAGATGTTGTCAAAGGTTTCGCGGTTTAAGGTTTTAGTGCCTCCGGTTCATCGGCCTATCAGGGCCTATCATCCCGCGACCCCAAGAGCCTCAGAAGCACGAAGTGGCCGACCTTTCTCCCCAACAAAGTTGTCACTTGTGTAGCAGCCAGGGGGCCTGGACGACATGTAACACGCCAGAATCGCCCCAACTCCAAAACTGAATCCCAGTGTGCGCTCACGTAACCTGAAGAGTCCACAATCAGCAACATATATGTCTCTGAGTCTATTCCGACCCACATGTTTCTCATTCAAGTTGTAGCGTGGGCTGCCTGCACGGTGGTTGTCAGATTTTCGCGACTTTCGAGGTTTCGCTCTGAGAAAAGATTGACCAAAGACTCGAAACATGTGGAGGGAAGGACTGGACAGCTTGTTTGCCATGCCGTCTCCAAGCACCCGATCTCGTTCTAGTGTATCTACGGTCACTATACCATCATGTCAGCCAATTCCAGCAGCAAGCATTCCAGAATACTTTTTTGGCATACATACAGTCTGAAGCCTTCCCTGTCGGATGTCCCCCTTCCCACGATCTACCCTCTCATGGTCCTCCACGGTGTTATCATGGCCAGTGGTGTTATCTTCGGTGTCCTGCTAAGATAATTGTTTAATTAAGTTCAGGTTGAATGTTCAGATCGCCCAATGGATTCAGGCCGTTGTCATCGTCGAAATTTCCGAAATTTCTGCCTCAGACATGTATAAAAATATGACACTACGCCCTCGACGCTAAACCCCGGAGGCAAAAAGCCCTAAACCGCTAAGCCCTAAAGCCCCAAACCCCCAAAACCCCAACAAACCCTAACCCCCCCCAAAATCGAAGCCCACCAAAACCCCTAAACTCTCAGAACCCCTAAACCCCCCCTCCCCCCCCCAAGAAACCCTAAACCGCCAGGCTCTGGCAGACCTGGGGCCGGGTGCTCCCTCGCAGGTGGCGGCCTTCGTCGCCTGCGGCGGCAGAGACTCGACTGACTCTAGGGTGTAGGGTTCACGGGTTTAAGAGGGGTCTATAAGGGCTCCTTAGAGGGATTTATAAGGGTTGTATAGGGGGTTTAGGGTTTAGGGATCTAGGTTTCTAGGGTTTTAGGGTTCTAGGGTTTAGGGTTTTAGGGTCTGGGGCTTAGGGTTTAGGGGTTTAAGGGTTTAGGTGAGGGTGTAGGGATTTAGGGGTTTAGGTTAGGGTTTAGGGTTTAGGGATCAGCGGCATACACTCAAAGTCCGTGCTTGAAAAGGGATGATCTGATCTTAATGTAGGGGGCCTTAGTAATTAGAATGGGGCTTAGGGCCTAGGGTTTAAGGGTTTAGGGAAAGGACCTTGCAAGCAAGCCTGCAGCAAAAAGGGTTCCTTTCCCTACTAGTTTCTTGAGCAAGGTATGGAAGTGCAGTCAGGAGTGCTGACCTTCCGTCCATGTTCTTCAGGCGATTGCACAAGTCCTGAGGCAAAAAAGGGTTCCTTTAAGGGATCGATCAGAGGGTTCTACGATGTAGAGGCCTTAGTAATTGGAATAGGTTTTTTTGGGGGGTGTTAATGATGCAAAAAGTATAACAAGGAACCCACCAAAACCCTATTTCAATTATGACATCCATCGACACCAGTCTGGCAGCTTTACAACCCATAAAGCCGAAGACCCGCCCCCCCAACCCCCCTCCCCCAAAGCCTCTAAACACCGAGAGCGGCTTACTAGGCTTTATAGGGTCCAAGTAATAGTACAGTAGGCCCATATACCTACTAACTACCTACTATAATGGTACTTGGACCCTTTGGGTTTATAGGGGCCATATGTAAATTTCCAAGTAGGCATTCGCTAGCTTCCCAACGAGGGTCATCGTTTTGTCGGGACGTTATCGGAGTACATACTGTCGTCATACCCTATAAGCCCTAAACCCATACGGTCGTCAGAGGGCTCATAGCTGCATTAAAATCAGCTCCCTTCCGCGAAGTTCTTCGTACTTTAATACATATCAGAGGTTTGGGGTTTCTTCACCAGCGTCGCCAAAGCGCAAAACCAGCTGGGACGAAGAACCCAAACTCACCATCCCAAAGCCCTCAATCCTAAACCCATAGAACCCAAAACCCTATAAACCCCCGAAATCAAAAATCTTAAACCCCAGAACCCTAAACCCTGAATGCTAAAGCCCAGACCCCGAGACTCGAAACCCCCGAAACCCCGAGCCCTCGCTCCACCAGCCTGCATTCAGCTAGGTGACAGCCTCGATGCCGTTCCTGTGCTGCAACAGAGAGTGCCTTTACCGGGTTCTGGATCTTACGGGCTCTAGGTAAGGTTTGCGGGTTTCTATTCTGGGCTCTTGACAAGAAACTTGGTTTCAGTTACCATAACAAGGACACCAGGTTATACTATAGATACCCCTTCGGGTAACTTATTTTTTTAATTAAGCTCCTTGACAAGAACCCAGGTGCTTTCAAGCTTCTGGATTTGGCCACTTATTCGCGGCGAAGCCCTAAACCCGAAAATCCCAAGCCAAGCCCCCAAACCAAAAATCGTCCCCAAGCTGCGGAGTGTTTCGGTGCTCGGAGGTTCGGGGAGGCGATCCAGAGCTTTTGAATGGGTGGTTGTCAAAATTATGGTCCCTTTTGGGTACCCTAAATATTAGGTACCGTAATAATAATAAGGACCCAAAGCGGGACCATAATTTTGACAAGCACCCAAATTTTGAATATCGGGTTTAGGGTTCAGGGCCGGTTGAGGGAGGCACTTCAGAGAGACCTCGGCCAGTTTAGGGGGGGGGGGGGAGGCAGGAATGGACGGGATGGTTGTTGATTGTTACCAAGTTGTTGCGACGGGGATGCAGGTGCATGAACATACTTGTCCAACAGCATTCCTCATCACATAGCAGCAAGAGTTACGCACAAACATTTAGGAGCACTAGAATGGCATCAGGAAGCGGCCCTAGACCCTTTAAATCCTACAATGACATCGGGAAGTAGGAGGTAGGTTACCCGTGCGGGCCGTGGGCCGGCAAACCGGCATGTTGGACTCGACGAGGTGTCTTTAGAGAGATGTGGAGATTTTAGCGTTTAGCCTTGGGGTTTCGGGCTTTCGCCTCAACTTTCCCAGTGTTTTGAAGATACGATCTCTTATGACATCCGGAGCTTTGTCGTTCAGTTTCTCATGCTGCGATTCGCTAGGGCTAAGTGTGTGCTGAGTTGCAGTCCGGAAGGATATTTTTCTGTCAGCGGGAGTGAGACATTCTGTACGTCTTGAGTGGCTCACAGGTTTCTTTGGACTTCCAGAGATTGCATTTTTTCCAGAGTTTGGGTTTCTGATGCCCAGGACACCAACTATCCTGTGGCCAATGACCACCGCGTTCTGGAGCCGCCCGCTCCTCCCATCGCAGCACCCTACAAAGCCGCATTGGAGGCCGATTGGGGATTGATCTTACGGTAGCTTTACCCACTCTAAGCCCTGAGAGTCTGAACACCCACCTGCCCTAAAATAGATGCGTCCCTCACTCGTACACCGTCTGCAGTAAACCCCACATAATATGAGGGCCTACAAAATTACCAATACTATTTTGGGGGCTCCTTGTTCTAGTTATCGTCTACTATACCCCATGGCCCGATTCTAATCATTAAGGCCCTTATACTAGTACCCTTGTAGTAGCCCTTACAGTAGCCCTTCTATAGACCCCTTTAACAGGAACCCTACTCTCATTCTTAAGGCCCCTATAGTACCGTATATAGACCCCTTTAAGAGGAGCCCTATTCTAATTCTTACGGCCCCTATAGCACATCCAAAATAATCAGCCCTTGTAGTGGCCCTTATATAGACCCTCTTTTAATTTCAAAGGAAACCTATTCCAATTATAAAGTCCCCTTAGACCCAGTCAGGAGCGGCGGCGCGGTACCAAGCGATGCGCCCGGGACGGTGCCGAGGGCGAAGGCAGATGTAGGGTTTAGGGTTTAGGGCATTAGGGATTCTAGGGTTTAGGGCTTAGGGTTTAGGGCTTTGGGTTTAGGGTTTAGGGCGTAGGGTTTAGGGGATAGGGCTTAGGGTTTAGGGCTGAAGGTTCAGGGTTTAGGGTTTAGAGTCGGGTGAGCACGAAATGCCGCGATGCAAGGATCTGGCTAGCCACTGAGAAGGTAAATTCTCGTACAGGTAAGGATCAACGACTCCGAAGAGAATCGGACATGGTGGTGCCACAATACAAGCTTCGACAACCCAACCTATGCTTGAGGGGTTCAGTATCGGATGCAGGGTTTAGGCTAAGGGATCAGAATCAGGAAATGATGCCAGGTGCCGCCAGTGCCGGCACCGGCGACTGACAGGAAAAGAGCTCCGAGCCGGTGCACGGGAGATGTGTGGCTTTGCATGGGCATAGTAGGCGCTCTATAGTGCTTCGCGTAGGCTTAAGCAGTTCGGGTAGTCTCCACAGGAGCCTGCAGAAATCAGCGGGTCGTTACTTAAATTCCTTATCCACAAATTTTTAAGGAGTCCTCAACTATCGTCGGAAACCCTCACTGGGCTTGAAGAAGAGCAGCGCATAAAAGCCCGTTTGCTTAGTGATTGCTGTCAATTTTTCCAACTTCAGGCGAAGCAGCTGTTCAAAAAATCCTTGCCCTATAGACCCTGTTCCTTTAGAGCGAAAGTCAGATTGTCCTACATTGTCAAGCGTCTCAGAATGGATTGTCAAGGTTTCGGGTTTCAAGTCCGTGCATGGATGGGTTTATGTTTGAGAATAGGTTTTTGAGAGGCTGAATTTGGAATTCAGTTTTCCTTCAGCCCTGCATTAGGGATGCCTATACAGGCGCAAGATTTCGTTCGGAGTCGGGCCAAAGACATCACTGGTAAGGTTTTCGTGTTGGTTTAGTAAACATGCACTTCAATTTCCATGGTAGGGTGGGGGCCTTCCAGCCCGAAGCCCAACAGATACTCGATAGTTGAGACTGAGAAAATTGTACGTTACGGTGTTAATGCGTAACGCCAGCCCGAAAAGCCTCTCGAATCCTCTGTCAATTGAGACGAAAAGACTGACGTACAAAAACTTGAAATTCAAGTCTAGTGTTGTGGACGGCAGCTGTTTTCCGCAGCTTTTCTCAGGTCAGGCCTGTCTATATTCCCCAACTTTACGGGGAGCAAGGAGGTATTTAGGCCTCCAGAAGTAGGATTGAAGGTTGTAGGTGTTGGGCGGCGCGAGGGGGATCAATAAGTTTTAAGGCCGCCTTTCGACACAGCCCCGAGCCACATGCCCAAGATCCTCCCTGAAGCATCAAGACATGCAGAGGCGACTATCAGGAGCTCGGAATGTTAAGCTGAAGATGCGTAACAACAACGAACCGGAGTGTCTTTCTCTGCCACCCCGATCTGGGTGAGGGCGAACCATGTATCTTGGCTGCACTCAGTTGGGATTTACCTGTCCCCCACGGACTAATGGTGGCAATGACACATGTGGTGATAGCTGCTAAAATTACACCTCTTGTTCTTCCTGCTGTTGTTTATCTTGTTGTCTTGAAGAAGGTTTGGTGTTCCATGGCTGTGACAAACTGTAGTAACGATGGTAGGCGCAGTCGCATCCAGTTTGCAGACATAAGCGGCAATAGCTCAAGACTAAGAGTCATCGCAACAGAAATGATCGGAAGAGACTAGCTCCAACCATGGCGGTAGCGCGAGTTTGCATGCGATTCATTTGTATAATTTCCGGCCATACCTGTAGCAAGGACAGTATGCACTGTTCAGTAAAGTCATTGTCAATCTCCAGAAACCGGTCAATAGTCGTACTGATTCTAGGAAGAGCAGGAGCGGTCGTCAGCGTCGTCGTTGCAGCTGCCATACGTGTAGCCAATAAGGTGAAGACGCTTGGTGCTTTGAGCAGTCTTGCAATCGGTCTGCTCTTTTGAGGCTTTGTTAGTAGGTTTCTTTGCGTAACTGGGTATACTTAGTAGATGAGTGGATGCACTTTAGACTTTTGGGGGGGTAACATTACCCACTATAGAACTGAAAGTGTACACTTGTTGGGGCTTATGAACTCAGCAACTAGGCATAAGCTCTTCCACACACCATGACTCATGCACTCCGAGTTCCTAAGGATAGCCTTCTTGTCAGTAATACTTTAGAAGGGGCCCCCACCCTGTTTTAATAGTGGTATAATAGGTTTCATAGGGCCCTTATATATATATATATATTCTTACAGTCACTATTACAGGGTGGGGGCAGCTTCTAAGTAATACTACTGCTGTTGCTATTAACATTGCTGTTAGGGGCTGCTCAACTCCTTTTTGAAGCCTTCACGACCAAGTACCAGGCACGAATGAACCCTGAACCTTAAACCCTCTAAGCCTCTAGGCTTACAGATGAATTTCAATTACTGTACATTGAGCTTCCGTACTATGATTACCATAATGTACCGCAACTGCCAAGCCTTCTGCAGCATGTGCACGGAGCTGGTGGAGGCTCTGGCATGCGCTGCAACTGCTCTTGACTTTTCGAGCAGCTGCAGGTCCACAGAGATTATTGTGCGATTTTCGTTGAGGATTTTTCGGAGTTGAGGAGTGATTTTGGTTTACCAGATATTTCGGCTCTTCGACGCAAACGGGCGTGCTATGCCAAAGGTGCTGCAGGTTTGGGCTTGCTCTTTCACGGGAAGTTGAGGCTTCTCGGTTTTGGCTTATCAGCTTTAGGGTCTGTAGGCTTGAATGAGTCGCGATGTTGGGCATTGAGGGCTAGGGTATCCTATTGAAGCCAGCACAGCCCGACAGCAGCCTACTGGTGAATTTTCGACTAATTCGAGGGCAGTTCTTGCTGTCAATGAGCTTAGATTTCTTGCTTTTATTCTCGTTCGTTCTGCCTTTACTTGCTGGCAAACTCGTATCGCTAATCGCTAGCTTACTTCCTCTGATTCCCGAGAGTCCTCTTCACAGTATGAATGGAAGGATCTTGCTGTTCAGCATCTATGTGTGCAGTTCCTTCCGTTGGAGAAGATCTTTCAAGTATGCGCAGAAGGTTTCCCAACGTCTCGTTTCGAAGTACTTGGCTCCATGCAGAAACCGGGTGTCGAAGCCTCGAAAGTCTCGAAAGGACTCTTAATTTTGTGGATGTTTAATGCTATTCTGTTGGTTGCCTGTTTATAAATATACTGTATTGTACCCCAACCCCCTATTCCACCAAATGAACAGGAGGGGAAGTCACCTGATTTGTAGCTGGCTGGGGGCTAGAAAACCACGGAAGTCTTGAACATTCCAACCCCAAACACCCGCTCCCCCCGCCCCCGCCTCCCGCCACCAATCCTCACGCCATGTGAAAAGGCTCACAAGTGCTTCAGACCCGATCGTTTGTCAGGTGCTTCTGCACCTCTCATTCGTCGAGCCATCTCTGGGCTACTTGGCCTCGATGTCCTATGCCCGAGAGGTCGAGCTGAATCCTGCATGCAGTCCGTTTCGACATTTCTCCAACTATTTGAGGCTGAAGGGTTTGAACTAGCTCTGAACGTGAGCCTGCTTCTTAGTCACTAAAACCTACCCGTAGCCGAAAAGACCTACCTACTTTTAAGGAACTATTTATAAAATCTACGATAAGGAACCTAAAAAAGGTACGTAGGTCTTTCCGGCTACAGTAAACCTAGCCCAAGTCCCTTTTTAGTTGAGGCCGAGCCCGACGTCGCTTCTGGAGCTGAGTGTGGGCAGCGGCGTCCCCAACTGTGGAGCCAGGACCGTTTCTTCAGAAACCTTAACCTTCTAAACCCTACTTTTTCTGTAGGCTCTTATTATAAACCTTAATATGGAATCTATAGGGACCCTACCAACAAAGTAGGTTTTGGTAGGTGCAGACAGTCCAGTAGAGCCCACAGTCTCCAATGCTTTTTGTTGCTTAACCTGGTGTCTTGTAAGAATCCTCGCAAGAAGTTTCTAATCCCTTAAACCCTAAACCAAGAATCCTCGCAAGAAGTTTCTAATCCCTTAAACCCTAAACCAAGAATCCTCGCAAGAAGTTTCTAATCCCTTAAACCCTAAACCAAGAATCCTCGCAAGAAGTTTCTAATCCCTTAAACCCTAAACCAAGAATCCTCGCAAGAAGTTTCTAATCCCTTAAACCCTAAACCAAGAATCCTCGCAAGAAGTTTCTAATCCCTTAAACCCTAAACCAAGAATCCTCGCAAGAAGTTTCTAATCCCTTAAACCCTAAACCAAGAATCCTCGCAAGAAGTTTCTAATCCCTTAAACCCTAAACCAAGAATCCTCGCAAGAAGTTTCTAATCCCTTAAACCCTAAACCAAGAATCCTCGCAAGTCTAATCCCTTAATCCCAAGAAAGAAGTTTCTAATCCCTTAAACCCTAGAACCAAGAATCCTCGCAAGAAGTTTCTAATCCCTTAAACCCTAAACCAAATCCTCGCAAGAAGTTTCTAATCCCTTAAACCCTAAACCAAGAATCCTCGCAAGAAGTTTCTAATCCCTTAAACCCTAAACCAAGAATCCTCGCAAGAAGTTTCTAATCCCTTAAACCCTAAACCAAGAATCCTCGCAAGAAGTTTCTAATCCCTTAAACCCTAAACCAAGAATCCTCGCAAGAAGTTTCTAATCCCTTAAACCCTAAACCAAGAATCCTCGCAAGAAGTTTCTAATCCCTTAAACCCTAAACCAAGAATCCTCGCAAGAAGTTTCTAATCCCTTAAACCCTAAACCAAGAATCCTCGCAAGAAGTTTCTAATCCCTTAAACCCTAAACCAAGAATCCTCGCAAGAAGTTTCTAATCCCTTAAACCCTAAACCAAGAATCCTCGCAAGAAGTTTCTAATCCCTTAAACCCTAAACCAAGAATCCTCGCAAGAAGTTTCTAATCCCTTAAACCCTAAACCAAGAATCCTCGCAAGAAGTTTCTAATCCCTTAAACCCTAAACCAAGAATCCTCGCAAGAAGTTTCTAATCCCTTAAACCCTAAACCAAGAATCCTCGCAAGAAGTTTCTAATCCCTTAAACCCTAAACCGCAAGAAGTTTCTAATCCCTTAAACCCTAAACCAAGAATCCTCGCAAGAAGTTTCTAATCCCTTAAACCCTAAACCAAGAATCCTCGCAAGAAGTTTCTAATCCCTTAAACCCTAAACCAAGAATCCTCGCAAGAAGTTTCTAATCCCTTAAACCCTAAACCAAGAATCCTCGCAAGAAGTTTCTAATCCCTTAAACCCTAAACCAAGAATCCTCGCAAGAAGTTTCTAATCCCTTAAACCCTAAACCAAGAATCCTCGCAAGAAGTTTCTAATCCCTTAAACCCTAAACCAAGAATCCTCGCAAGAAGTTTCTAATCCCTTAAACCCTAAACCAAGAATCCTCGCAAGAAGTTTCTAATCCCTTAAACCCTAAACCAAGAATCCTCGCAAGAAGTTTCTAATCCCTTAAACCCTAAACCAAGAATCCTCGCAAGAAGTTTCTAATCCCTTAAACCCTAAACCAAGAATCCTCGCAAGAAGTTTCTAATCCCTTAAACCCTAAACCAAGAATCCTCGCAAGAAGTTTCTAATCCCTTAAACCCTAAACCAAGAATCCTCGCAAGAAGTTTCTAATCCCTTAAACCCTAAACCAAGAATCCTCGCAAGAAGTTTCTAACCCCTTAAACCCTAAACCAAGAATCCTCGCAAGAAGTTTCTAATCCCTTAAACCCTAAACCAAGAATCCTCGCAAGAAGTTTCTAATCCCTTAAACCCTAAACCCTGAACCAAGGGTGAAAACACTTCTGAAAGCTTGCGACTCACGGGCTTCAGTCACTGCGCTGAACCAAAACAGTAACGATAAACCTACCGTAAGGCCCCAAAGTAGTTCCTTTTCTGTGGCTCATATTTAGAATCCTATAAGGTTAAAGGAAGATGGTTAATGTAGGAACCTGATTAAGAAACCCTGGGCTTTCATTCGGGTTCCTAATACGAATCCTACTATTTTGGGATTATAGGCCCGAGTATAGGCCCAGGGTTTCTGCAAAAGGTTCCTACATTAGCATGGAGTAACAGCCACCAGAACATCTCATGGACGATAAGTCCTGTTGCCAGAGCATCTATATTGATATGCATGTGTGTAATTTTCAATGTATGTGTACCTGTGGATCCTAGAACCTACAAAATAAGCGGTTCTATATTGACACCCGAGGTTTCGAAGCATTCTGACGTAGACCCCGTGTCTTGTTATAAAACCCCGGGTTTGGTAGGGCATTCTTAGAAACCCCATTAAATGACTTCCCGAACGACCAATAACAACCTCCAAACAAATCTGATCCCAGGCCTTCATGCCGGCTCAGAGAGAGAGGCGATGGGTAGGACAAGAATTGGGTCGATGTAAGGCCACACGACATGTCAAGGGTTTAAACGGGCCCCTCAAGATCCTTATCAGATAGATTTCTCGGTCAGTGATGGCATCACTTGCCGTCAATGGCATCGGTGCGATTTTCGTGCCACAGCTGCGATCTCAGTTCCGGCAGGAAGCATTCAGGAGGGCAGTCAGTTTTCGATATCTTGCGATCTTGATGCAAAGTCCGCAAGTGAGTTGAGCTCAAGATTTGCCAGGCTCGTCGTAGGATCAGGACGAATCATGCCTCGCAATGCAAAGAAGGGTGCAAAGCCCTTCGCTGGTGAGGCGGCGGAGCCAGGATTGAACATAATCGGGATCCACACAGCTTGGGACTCGAGCCCCGATGTGAGGCAGAGGGTGCGCGATGGGTTTGGGCTGATGCATACTAATAGTGGACTCTCTTGCGACAACAATGTTTGCATTTTGAACTCCAACGTGCTGCTACCAGTGTTGCACACTATGCGTGACAGCCCGGACAGAAAGCTTCCTTCTGTGGGAGACCTCCGGTGCGAGATGACGCAGGCTTTTGCCGTGAACAAGCGTGTCGGCCCTGATGTCGCAGGGTGTGTTGCCAGCGAGGCGATACACGTCCGCAAGCTGCTGTCGCATGTCAAAGCGAAAGTGAGACGGGAGGAGGTGAGCCAGGTGTTCCGGTAGCACGTGATTAAACTTTTGGAAGGGTTCAGTCTTTCAGTTGGTACAGTTGTTTAGGGTGTAACCTTATCGATTCTTATCACCAACCAACTCACGCCTCAGGATCCCACCTTCCAGGAGCTCTGCTTGGCTTTGGATCCGATGCTTCAGGCCGGCTTAGGGTGAGCTACTTCAAGTAAGATATTATATATAGGATTGCACGGCATATTGAAGGGAGCAGGATAGGAGTGTTGAACGACGGTTATCACCCCAATCTCCTTAAACAAGCCTTCAGACTCTCGATCGCTGCGGAATATGTCTGATATGGCTTTGCCTCTCTTTAAACCCACGGGCATTTTCACCGGAGGCGGTGGTCGATGCTGTCAACGAGCGCAAGGCGGAGAAGCACGGCACCTTTGAGGCCAGGGTTGCAACGGATTTCTGTTCTTCAATTCGATCGAAAAGTGATATATCATGGGTTTCGCTGGGCCTTCGCTATTTCCTCCTTCAATGTCCGGTTGCATTGATTCGCACTTTTTAATTTCGTTCATGCGCCAGGAGCCGGAACCGGCTGAGGATGAAGATGCCTACGACAATGATGATGATGATGAGGCCGAGGCCTCTGATCAGGAGGCCGACACGAACCCCGGAGATGTGAAGGACCCTGAGCCCAAACCTGGTGACAAAGGCTGCCCTGCTGTGCCCATTGGCTCCGAACACATTGCCAAAGAGTCCGTGGACTCCAATCAGAAGTCCCCTGACCAGAACGCCGTAGTTGCCAAGCGGAAGTCCCATGACCAGAACTCCGTGGACCCCGAGCAGAAGTCCCCTGACCAGAACACCGTAGTTGCCAAGCCGAAGTCCCCTGACCAGAACTCCGTGGACCCCGAGCAGAAGCCCCCTGACCAGATCCCAAGCCAGCGAAACAAGGCTGAGACGAAGCCCGGAGATGTGAGTTGCACCCCTGATCCCAAACCTGGATCCTTGAGACGGGCCAATTCCGATGCATCTATTATGTCGGGGGCATCAGAAGGATCAGACAAGGTTGCCTATATAGAATTCAAGTATGCAGGATTTGGGATTGCTTATTTCTATATACAGTTGGTATGTGGAGTGGGGGCAATTGATTAACCTCATTATCCTTCAGGTTCTTTCGCCGCCTGTACCCACGAAGCTGGCCTTCACGCCATCACCTGCTCCCGGAGGACGGCCTTTGTCGCATTTGTCAATCTGTATATGAACCATGCATGCAGTCCTTTCCTCATCCCAGTACACATAAATGTACTTACAGTCTCGGATAGATGATCGTATTCTAGATGTCACTGCCCTCCTGAAAGAGGACGCTTATCAGCTGGGAATCGTGAAGAGATGCTGGCTCGGGTTGCAGCTTTGAAGACCAGGCTAGCATTGATACTTGGACCTAATCGGCATGATCTATGGTCACAATAGGGTTCGGGATGTATTTATGTATGCTGGTGTAAGATAACCTGGTATATTCTAATCAACCTGTCTATATATTCCCGTATCTCAGGATGCAGACTTCCAAAGAGCCCACTGAGAAGATCCCGGACAAGCCCATTGCCGACACTGTTGCAGGACTTTTCATACTCTTTATGTTTGACTGGTGCTTATCACAATTATGAGGTCAGGGAATAAGTATTCGGATAGTTTACCGGGTGCCAATGTGCAGGAACCTCTACGCATTCCTCCTTTAGCTGTGCTGGCGCTTCGGATGAAACACAGCCTTGGGATTGCATGGTCGGCACTTCAGCTGCCGAGGGTTGCTTCAAGCCAGGGCTCGCGAAGCCAGAGACGGAGGCCACAGCGCCGCCGCCGGAGGCCGCAGCGCCGCCGGAGGCCGCAGCGCCGCCGGAGGCCGCCGATGCAGAGCCTGCAGAAGGCTTCACTGAGAGCAACTCTGAGGCCAGTGGTTCAATTGGTTTATTAGAGATGTTCAATTTCCACAGCCTCCCCGATGTAAACCTGCAAAAGCCCTATAGGTGGAGAAGCCTGTGCTCATGAGACGAGATCAGTTGCTCTTGAGACAGAAAGTCAAGGGCCGCAAGAAACGTGGGCCAAAGGCCAAGGCAGGCAAGAAGGGCAGGGGTGTCAAGAGGTCGAAGTCCAAGCCGTTGTCCCCGTCAAAGCGGAGGCGAGCAATCCTGAGGGAGAATGCCGAGGATCACGATGACAAGGACGATGAGCCCGAGAAGGACTCCTCCATCGAGAAGCCGAAAGCAAAGGCCAAGGCCAAAGCCAAGGCCAAAGCCAAGGCCAGCGCAAAACAGGCAGCGACCCCCAAAGCGAAGGCGAAAGCCAAAGCCAAGTGCAAGGCAGCTGCGGTGCCAAAAGGCAAAGCCAAGCCCAAGGGTGCCCCGAAAGCAAAGGCCAAGGGAAAGCCCGAGGAGAACGAGTCTGAGATCCCGAAAGCGAGAGGCGCGAAGAAGCTTTCGCCCCAGAAGGAGTTCCTCCTGAAGCCCGCGGCGCTTTGCATGTTTGAGGCTCTGGACTGGTACTTCGGAGTGAAGGATCCATCGGGGCTGAAGGACACGGTTGTGGAGTTCGCCAAGAAGTGGGGTTCCGGTTCCAATGATAGCAAATTCAAGCACAGCCTCAAGGCCGATTTGGACGAGATTTGGTACAGCGGCTACAACATGTACTGGAACAGACCTGCAGCCGGGCTCCTCCACAAGGAGTCTGGAAAGGAGCTGGGCTACTTTTCCATCCCGGCTACCCGAGGCTGCAATTGCTCATGGGGGCAGAAGATGGCTGTAGTAGCGAAGGCTGCTAGCATGTTCGGCAAGTATGCGGATTCTTTGATCTATGATGGCTATGTCGATTCGGCGAACCCGGATACCTCCAAGGACCTGGTTATCATGAGAAACATTTTCAAGTCCGTTGTTCAAGACTCCGTGAAAAAGCTCTCGGAGTCTGAGTAGGCTTTCCAGGCTTCACTGGGATAGGGCTGCAAGGCCACTGTATGTAGTGATCGATGGGAGTGCAACAGCGAAGCTGCTTGTGAGTGGTAGATCGATCTGACATGTGCAAGGCTTTAGTGCGGCACCTAGTGTAGGCATGGACCTGAGATGTTCCTGGGATCATATATAGTCTTACACTACATACTTCAACTCGTTTCCTGTCCTGGCTTTTACCTAGAACCCTATATACAGGTATGTCTTCTGCATGGGTTGTATGTATTTCAGATGTATATAGATTTGCTTCCGGTTGGGGAATAGCATCATCTTAGGGACAGGCTCAGATCAAGTCGTTTTGAGTTCCTTGGGACTCGTATGCAAACCCAAGCTTCTGGCCTGAGCGTGATTCCGTGCTCCAGAATCGCAGACAATCGCCGGCTGCCCGATAGCGCCGGGAAAAGAACCTGGGATGGGTTGCGAGCTTCACAGCATTTGTTTCTATTACGTCATTGCATCATAAATGAGGAGCCCAGCTTGAAAGCCTGCCAATGCAAGCATGCAATATCCCCCGAGCCTGACACTAACTCGTTTGTATAGACAACTCTACATAACCCCGAACCCGAAAACCGAAACTCCATTAACCCGCAGTATGTAAACCCCTTGTAACAACGCCGGCATTAAAAACCAACCCAACACCGACCCGAGCCGTGGCACCAACACTTCTTAAGTCACTCGTTCCAGTTGAGCTCGTTGTAGGCCTTAAGCTAATCGATTCGAAAAGTGTGTATTTTCCTGAGCAACTTTAAAACCTTAAATTCCCAAAATACCCCTTGTCTTCCAGGAACCACAAACACAACCCAAAACCTCAAAACAAAAATCAACCCCATTCTCGCCCAGGCCCGATCTGTGATGCCTCTCCTCCCTGGCGGCAGCCTCTGGAAGCACCGTGTGGCGCACACGAAGCAGCAGGGTGTTGCCGGCTTTTTAGTGATGCCTTTGATCTACTGGGAAGTGTCTGCGATTGCAAACGGTTTAACCGATTACCAGTGCTGCCGTTTTGGGACAGTTCATGCAGCAGCCGTCGACACAATCATTCATGGCAGGATATGCATCGTCACAAGACATGAGCTCCGATGTCCGCCACATGTGCTTCAGCCGCTAAAGTGTCAATTGAAGAGCATCACCATTCGAGTTCTCACCCCTGTTGGGCCTTGACGGAGTGATGGCGGTCGACATCGATCTGCTTTCCTGGAGATTGAAACAGCTGAAAGCCCCGAAGGACTCACAAACGACGTGCCATCAACGGTATCAAACCGAATAGCCCCGCTGCCCTCAGGACTTCATATTGCTTGTGCTGCTCGTCATCTGGTCTACGGACACAGCCAAGCTTGAGCAGGCTGGGATGGCAGGGAGATGGTTTTCAACTTTTGTCCTTCGGTGCTTGGCAGGACTACACATTTCTCGAGTTCTTTGCTGGCCATGGAAATTTGCACAGGATGATGAGAGCAGCGGGTCGTTATAGGGCAGCTCGTTTCGATATCAGGGATGGGCCCCACAGTTCCAAGCAGTGCAAAAGCAACTACATGGACCTCAACTCGAGGAGTGGTTTTGCGAGCCTCGCTTAAATCTATCAGAACCACTTGTCCTCGTCAATCATAAGTGTATAGAGCGCCTGCACCATATTGTAACCTCGGCTTCCCGAACAACTCCGACTGAGTCTGGCAATCTTCTACATACTCAAGTTGGCTGGTGGTGATGCCTATGTTCACTTTGGCATGAAGTGCTCGTCATTCAGTTCGATGAATGCTGCTTCCAGTGGTCGTTCAGCCTGCAGTAGCACCGGCTTTGAGGAGCACGTGTCAGTGGCCTGCTCGAATCAGCTGCTTGAGAGGAGGGATCTTCTGGTGCTATATACATTAGGATGATCGGGTTTCTGGGCTGACTAGGGTTTCTGGGCTTACACAGTCAGGGCCCAAGAAATTGTTGCCACCCTTCCTTTTCTCGTTACAGTAGTGCCTGGAGGACAATTTTACTTATCCTGCTGGCGACGGCAATGGATAGCACGTGGTCACTGGAGCAGCCGGGGGGATCGGTACTAGACTTCTATCCAGCCTGGAGAAGCATGATGATGGTTCTTTCAGATTGGGGAGGCCCTTATGCAGTCGCTTGAATATACTTCTTTGGGTTCCTACTTGGGGCTGATACGGAATGTAATGGAGATTGGTCTTATCAGGGTGGTTATATATAGGGTCTTTTACAGGATTAATATACGTAATTTATAACCCAGAATAAGACATCCCCTGCAAGATTCGCTAGCAGACCTACTGGCATCCGAGGTAAGCAAAGTTCGGTTTTGGATGGGGCACTTCGGCGCCAAAACGCCGAAACGGCACTATATGTATGCGAACAGCGTGAAGGTGAACCTCTTGAATAAAGGGAAGTTGTCCTTTGGTTTATTCAAGCACAACCAGAAAACCGCGAAGTACCACGTCGATGCCAATGGCATCAGGAGGTTTAGTGGAACGATGCATCTCCGTGATACCGAGTGCCTTCTCCCACATAGTCATTTTATCTTTCACTTTTGTTTTGTCTCGCTCTCTCTCTCTCTCTCTCTCGCTCGCTCGCTCGCTCTCTCTCTCTCTCTATCTCTCTCTGTCTCTCTCTTTCTCTCTGGTCTCTCCCTATATGGAGAAAACCTATCAACCCTAAGTACCCTAATAGGTTCAGCGGGTTGTCCTGGGTACACAAATCAGCGGGTTGCTCGAATTCCTATTGTAGATCGGTGCTTTCGAGTGGAACATGAGTAATTTCTTTGCATCCCTAAATAAACCCCACACCAAACACTTTGCATGGCGAAATTACAACTGAGGAATTTAATTCTAACACTTACATACAAAGCCCTTTATGGGGCTGCCTGTGTATCATTGGGTTCTATCCTTTGCAGGAAACTTCCCTTTAAGCCCAAAACCCCCAAGGCCAAAGATCCCAAAGCCAAATCCCGGACCCTCGAAGTCGCCCGAACCCTATTGAACCTTTAGACCTGCTTCCGAGGCAGTACCCAGTCGCATTCGCCAAGAACTTGGTGCAGATCTGCGAGAACCTGAAGAAGCATCGGGCAGGGTGTCCCCAGACTTCGGAAATTCCTTCGGCTTTAGATACATTGTCTTCGTTACCGTCGGACTACCACAGAGCGGAGTATGAGAATGCTGCTTTGTATGAAGTCTACAACTACTTGAGGGGTAGCAAAAGTTTAGCCATCCCGGAGGAATGGCGATGCATTCTGCCACCAGGGTTCCTGGGCTTCTAGAAAGGCTTTTCAAGGCACTCGGGACCGGCTCTCAATTGACTATATGTTCGGAGACCTTTATTAGAAAGTTGGTGTCATGTAAGGTAGGAGTAGCTCCTCGTTTTGCATAATAAATGATTATGAAGCCTTTCTGAAAGCCGGTGCCTTGTGTCGGGTTATGATGCTAAGCTTTTGGGACCTGGTTTGGGCTCTGCTGCTGTCAGGACTGGATGTCAGTTGTTGGCCAGTATGCAATACAATCCCGGTGGCTTTGTAAAGTTTGCTGAGTATATTACAGCAGAGGGTATAGTTGTGTTTGCGGGGTTCTGCGGGATCGGTTTCTTTTTTAAAGGAATTATGAAGGTTTTAGCGTTTTTTTCAGGAATTTTGCGGGCCGATTGGGATTTGGAGACATTTGGGGGCCTGAAAGCGTGATTTAACCCGTGATTTGAAGTGATAAACCCCGGGTCTGAAGCCCTAAACCCCGGGTCTAGGTATCTTAAGTGACCCCTAAACCCTGGGTTTAGGTATGTTTAGGGTCGACCCCGGGTTTGCCCCAACCCGTGACAGACCCGTGATTTACCCGTGGCAGACCCGTGATTTAAGCGTGACGGCGTCATGGGTAAACCCCGGGTTTAGACTATGCATTGCATAACATAAATTTCAGGTCCCGGAACAAAAAATAAGCGCTCCAACCGAGTTTCGGCAGAGCCCTGAAGCAGCCGACGTGCTGCCAGACTCATGGATCATCCGAGCGCCGAATCGTGCTTGGAGCGACCACCTCGTGACTTTGGGAGCCGCTCTGAGGGGAAAGGAGAAGTTCCTTCCGGACTAGTGACCAGTGAGTTCACCTTCTTTTGTTTCGGTTGCTTTGCTCTTGCCAATGTATATACATGCTTCTCCGTCTCGTGAAGCATCTGCTTTTTCCAAGTAGGGTTGTGCCTGCTAGATATCATGGCTACCTCCGGTGTTTCGAAGCTATGGAGCTGTGAGTCTCTGAATATGGGGATTGCTGATGTCGGTGCCCGGTCGGCTCCTGCAACCGAAGAAGAAATTCTAGCAGAACTGCAGGACCAGATTGTGGGATTTCACGTTGCATGATTCGGGGGATGCTGTCAATGCAATTCAGGCTTCAGGCCACTCGTTTTGTGCTTGGAGGAGCTCGAAGCTGCTCTTGACGAGACTGCCGTCGGAGCCCCTGTATATTTAGCTTAAGAAGATGAACCGTCCCAACCTGTGCAACAAACCCCCAGTGCCAAGCAGGCCCAGCAACCCGCGATGGCTGCCGATCTCACCTCACCAGAGAACTCAGAGGCCGCCACACTTCCCGCCAATTCCTGAGTTGTAGCTGCTGTCCAATCCAGATTGTTGGGCTGCTATGTGCTCTCGGGGCTGTGTAGTTGAGGCTTCGACACAGGAGCTACAGGAGGCAGGGCTTGGGATTTACGCTCCGGCTCCCTCCGAAGCCCCTACCTTCGAAGATGCTGAACCATTGTCGCTGGTTGTAGAGGACCGCAGCATCGTATACAGATTTACACCATCAGCATGGCTTCATCGATCCCAAAAACCTTCAATTAAGTTCTATATATACTACGGGTTCAGGACCGTGGTGACAAGGAGGACGAGAATGATCTGCTGGACAATGATGCTTGTCAAAGTGTGGCTGATCGTGCAGGGTTGTGCTGGCTGATCATGCACATGTTGCATGACACGTTGATCTCAGGCTTCCCCAGCGGAGATTCTGGAGTTGTTGTCCGGTGTTCTGCTGAAGCCAGTAGAGGACGACCCCTATGATGTCTATGAATCCGACGACGACGACCTCGTGACACCGCCGCCACGAGATCGCACAAACCCCGACGACACCGACGAGAATGCATCCGCCAAGGCTCCGCAGAAGAAGGTGCCGACGCGACGTGCTCCTTAGAATAATCATATATAGGCCAAGCACATCTATGTCAAGCCGTCCAGTGGATCGCTTGTGTATGTGTCTTGTGCGATGCAAGGAAGCGCTGTTGCGGGCCGCAAAAGCCAGAATCGATCGGATGGTCAAAACCCATGCTAGACGGCAAGACCTCAACACGCCGGACTGGTTGAAAGAAGAGTGGCGCACGGGGGACAAGAACGCGATTGCACGAACGCTGCAAGATGTGAACTTTGATAAGGCCACTTTCTCGCATTAGCCCTGTATAAAGCAAGGCTGCCGTAGCACCCGGCCAAACCTAAAACAATCCCAGATCAGATAATTCGCACCCAGTGGCAAATCCCCCAAAGGCCCCACACCTAACGGACCTAACGCGACACCCTAGGAGACCCCCTTAAGTCATCTAACACTGGGTTGTATATTTGTAGAAGCCCAGACAAGTCGGCTCCATCCCGAATCCTATGTTAAGGACCCCAAAAAACCCCGTCAAATTTAGGACCCAACGTCGAAACTAACCGAAACTACCCGACATAGGAAAGGGGAAGCTCTGTATGTAACGCAAACCAGAATAATCTTTGTATCAGGGATTAGTCTAAAGCCCCAGCAACACTCTACATTGAATAGAATCCCATGCCTGTCTCTCTGCCCAGGCCGAGTTCCTCGTACGCATCAAGATCAACATCACCAAGAAGAACGAGAAGGAGATTTTGGTCGAGGAGGGCTTTTACTCCCGATCCGAGATGATTACTGATCTCGGCTGGTCCGAGACTCTTATCTGCATATATTCAACTTAAGAAAGCCACCCTCATGTCAGTTGAGTGTGTACACACTGTGCACTGCAAAGACTGAACATAAGGACTCGTGCGGACGGTGCGATAGCGCTTTGCATGAAGCGTGGGCCCGCCTACTACAGGCACGCATATCGAGGGTTTTGTTAGCCTCTCGTTTTTGACCCATTTAGATTTATCTAGGGAATTGCTCGAGTGCGAACCACTAGATAGATAAAGATGGCTGTGTATATAGCCCCCATGTAGGATATCTTCCTGGCCTTATATTGCAAAAAAGGTAAGTCCGGAGAACCTCAAATTATCTATTGGCCCTGCACTTTCAACCAAACCTAATCGAAGCTCCCAATTCCCAACCCCGAAACCCAACCATATGTAAACCCAAAAGACAACAAGCCTATGGTGAGGTTTAAGTGTAATCAACCCCATGCAAGCCAGCCGATTACGGCAAAGCACAGCCCAGCCGTACAGGAATCCTATATTAGCCCAAACTCAAACAACTCTTCTCGGTAGGACACAGAAAGCCCTGTATAGCGATCAACTCTCAAAATCCGAGCTCACCCAAGCAATTATTACTTATTTATCCACCAGGGATTTCAAACCCCCGCTTCGATCGTGCTTGATGCAGGCAGAACCAATATGACAACGAGTGGGAGTATTGGGTGAAAGTGAGGGAGACTGGCAAGAGGCGGCAGGCAGTCTCCTATGAGGAGACTGCCAAGAAGCATCGTGAGGCCGCAATAATGCTTTAAGACACCAACGGTTTGACTACGTATCGTGCATGCCAAGCCGCTGTGATAATGTATCAGCTCTGCATCCATCCAGGCGAACGAAGTGCCTGAAGACTTGCAGCAGATCGCCAATGATTTGGAGAACTTCGACATGCTTCAGGGTATGGAGATGCGAGCGAAGGACCCTGTGCCCCCGGCCATACAGGACCCTTCCGCCCACAAGCACGCCCAGGCCTATGCTAGCCAATGCCTTTGCATTCATGTATAGAATTGCCTTCATATATTGTTGAGTTCCGTGTTTGCAGACCAAAGAGAGCCTCGAGAAGTTCAGCAGCTCTGTGGTGACAAAACTGGGGAAACTTCGCTCCCTCATGAAAGATGTGCAAAAGAACTACGCGAACACCGATGATGTTGCCAAGCTCCCTGACCCTTTCACTGCCGCCTCGTATGTTCAAGACACCCATGTATGCACAAGTCAAACCTTCCAAAGCTTTGTATTTCGTGCCAACTAAGGGCTATCTCCTCTCTGGAGAAGGATGTCAAGGCGGTGGAGGCTCAGTACGATGGCATCACCGAGCTCAAAACCAAGATTGAGATGATGGGTATGAATGACGAGTTTTCCGGTTGCAGCGAGTTTTAGAGTTCTGTGTGGTGCGAAGCAGCTACGATTGTGCCCGACCGCTTCTATGTGCCATATACTTTGCGACCTGTATATACACAGCAAACTATAATCAACATGTGCAGCTGAGGTTCTACAAGCAGGCAGAGCAGCGCATCAAGGAAGCCACGCTGGTGTCCCTCGGCTTAACTCGGTTGCTTGCTAGAGACAGCCATCCTTCTGGAGCCCAACACATTAGCAGGTGTAGCAAAGCTGCTGCGACCGAGATGAAAATCAGGACTGCATGGGTGGCAACCAATAACTTTCTGATCGTTCTATTTACTAACTTATCTATAATCTCCGGCACTCGACAGGACAGCACGCAAGAGCTACGACAAGGGCGCCACGCCGAAGCAGGAGAAGCCTAAGGCTTCTGAAAAGGCCCCTGCAAAGGCCGTTGCAAAGCCTCCTGCAAAGAGGGGCTCGAGAGCCCCCAAAAGCAAAGCCACGAAGTGAGCTTGAAAGGATTTGGGGTGGGCACGGGCGAACCTGTGCTGATGTGCAATTAGGCTGCCATTGCGAATCCGTCGCACATGTGCAGGTATGCATACGTACACAAGACCAGTTCGGGGGCCCGTGCACAAAAGATTATTCTTGTGTGATCGCTACCTTTGCTGTATAAGCCCAGAACCCAGAAGCTTAAGCCTATGCAAACCAATTCGCTGAGCTGCCAGGTACGGCGGCTGGACACCTGGTCCGTGGTTTGAGCGCCGACATTGGCGAAGGAGCCCAAAGCTCAGAATGCCCATCCAATCTGTTCTGCATTGATAAACAGCTTGCTTCGAAAATTTGTGTGGGAAGCTTTTTTGGCTTGTCTCGTGGATGATTAGAAATGCAGTGTTTAGTCTGCTCTGGGCAATGGATGCTACAGCAGCTAACATAGAAAGCCCCGATGATGAGCTGTGGGACCTTCTTACTTGTCACCGTGACGATGCTAACCCTGCTCCTGGCACAATGTTTTGTTGTCGTTCTCATAATCTATATACATACCCTTGCGAACTCATGGTGCGAGAGCTTAGGAAACCGTTGCTCCATATCCCTGGGCCAAATCCTTCGACAAGATTGGTCCTGGTCCTTTCGAAAGTACACCGAACCGTGCAAAGCCAACTTTGAAGACCGACAAGATTGTTGCCAAGGTTCCTGTTACAACAGCTGAGCCCCGCATCAAGAGCATTGGGTGCTATAGCGACATGCGAAAAGCGCGAGATTTGGCTAAGTATCTCGAGGATTCGCCCAAGCTAGCCGAGATTTACAAAGAATGTCGTGCGATTCCGTGTATATCATTCAATTTGCCCCCCCGAGATGCGACTGCTGGTAAGGCCTTGAAGCACTCGATATGCGAGGTGCACAAGCTGTTTAGCAAACACGAACCGCTCATATTCAAGTTCGGCTTCACACACAACCCGGCTTTTCGCTGGAAAAATCCGATATACGGATACAGCAAAGACCGGGACAAATGGACCAACATGGAAATCTTGTTCCTGTCCACCGAACCATGTGGACCTGCAATGATGGAAGCATCCCTCATTGACAAGTTCTCCGGTCTCTTGGCAACATATGCAACACCACGCTATGAACGTATTACTCGGTTTATGTTCTGTTCGTAAACCAAACTGTATATACACACACCTTTACACAGCTGAGGCAGAGAAGGTTGTCGGAACATCAAATCTGGTGGGGACACAGTGGAAGCTTCCTCCTGCGATGACGACTCCCGGTATATGACCTACATAGTGTACAGGTCATTCAAGCATCCACCTGCTTCGACTCGCTGATATGCGATGCTTTCCAAGCTTTTCTTGTACAGAAATGATTTGCTCTGCTCTGGGGAATGAGTGTTAAAAATCTTTTCGCTGTGCGATCTGATGGATTCGGACATGTGCTGACTAATTGCTTGTAATCATTGAAAGACGTTCCGCTATGTGTGCCGAGGCCTCTTGCCGATCTGCCATCCGCACTGCCCGCAACGTGGTGAAAGACATCGGTGTGACCCAGGCTCGTGAAATAGGCGGCTTGCTACCGCTAGCAGGGCTGTCGCAAAACCACAGTGAAAGAGATTCTCATTCATTGCTTGTGAAGAAGCTGATGCTGTCATTGCCAATTCCGATGACTGAGACTTCCAGTGATTGCAAATCTGGTGCAAGGGACACGAAGCACAAGGGCCTTCTAAGGCTTAGCATCCGGGACTGGGCTCGGTATTTGCTGCAGACAAACAGCTGGCATACATTGGCCGGATTACGCAATCCGGATCCAAAGCGGGAGCAAAAGATTTGGAAAGCTTTCTGGGAAAACTACAAGCTTCACGATCCCCAACACTGGGTATTTAAAGCTGCAGAGGAAAAGAAGTTAGCATTGGAAAACACAGCAGCAATCGTGCTCCATGGGGATGAGGGGCGCGGTCGCCGCCGCCAAGCATTTTTTGTGCTGAGCTGGCATTCTTGTTTGGGACGAGGCTCCACTTTGGCTTTGAGAAATAAATCCCTGAAGAAGGTTCGCAAACCGTACTTGAAGATGGGGTTGAACCTGAAGGGCCACTCCTACACAACCAGATTCGTCACGGGAGTGTTGCCAAAAAGCCTTTATAGCGACAGTGACCAATCCTTTTTCGACCTTTTGGCTGCTGCCTATGATGATGCAAAGCTACTGAGCACTGAAGGTGTGCAATACGGCGCTGGAGAACGACGCTGGATGGTGATGCTACGAACAACTGGTGATTGGCCATTTTTGGCCAAAGCCGGGTGCTTGCAAAGGACCTTCGCCAATGCTGTGAAATCTGTTAATCAGGCATCGACTGGTGTATGTCATTTATGCGAAGCGGGGTTCCCGCACGCCCCACTTGAGCAAATTGGGACAAGGCGACCTTCGTGGATGCACACAGTGTCTGCTTCCTCGCCGTTCGGATCGTGGCCTGAAGCTGGTCGCATTCTTGACACCCATGAGCAGCTGGCTCAGCACTTCGCCTACGATATTTTCCATACATTTCATCTTGGTGTTGGGCGTACATTCCTGGGGAGCGTGATTGCACTTCTTTCTGATTTAGAAATTGGGAACATCGACCAGCGCTTTCAATGTCTTACCGAAAAATACCGCACCTGGTGTGCAAGCAACCACCGTTCGACGATCGTCACGAAACTTACCAAGGACCTTATCACGTGGGAAACCACGACGGACTACCCCAAAGGTGGATGGTACAAGGGGGCTTTGACCACCAATCTTATGGAATGGGTGGAATCGTTAGAGGGCACCACTACAGATCCTTTGTTGGTTTCCGCTTTTGAAGCGACGAAGAGCATCAACCGCTGTTTCCGCATCCTCTATGCCGAAGATGCATTTCTATCAGCCGACACGGCGAAGCTTACTGGTGAGCTAATCAGCCGCTTTTTACGCCGTTACGAGCATTTGGTTCGAGAGACGTATGAGATGGAGTGCACATTGTTTTCGGTACCTCCCAAAATACACCCCTTGCACCACTTCGCTTTGGATCTACTCAGGGCTGGACGTGCTGGACACCCAGGAATCAACCCATTGCTATGGTCGACACAGATGAGCGAGGACCTTGTGGGGCGCCCGTCCCGCCTTTCAAGGCGTGTCGGTACCCGATGTGTGGTGCAGAGAACTCTCCAACGCTACTTACAATCCGCTTATCGGGAGTGGGTGAAAGCAGGATTGCTCATAGAGTCGAAGCTGCCCTGACCAGGAAAAAATTTGAACTCTGTGTGTGGAGCGACAGTCAGCGAGCAATCATAAGCATCATTTGATTGTATAGAGCGAGCACTCATGCACTCATCGACAAGAAGATTTGTTCGAGATTGAACACTTTCGCATCTGTGCTAACATCTTTTCTTCGGACCCAGCTACTTTGAACACAAGACACATCATATCAAATTATCTTATCTCAAACCACAAATCCTTGAATTCTCTAAACCCGAGTTCTTGACATCAAACCCCGTGTTCAGCAGCCACGCCGAAATTATCTTCGGTTATGGGTTCCCTAGGTATGTCCATACGATTCAGAAGATAAGTAGCTAGATCGATAGGTACATAGGTAGGTAGTGGTAGTGTGAGTATTCGAGCATTAAAGACATGCAGGTACGTTGGACAGATATTTTGATGCATCGCTGTGTTTACATGTGCGGGTGCGCACTTGTTCCTTTCGGTGAATTTGCACAGCCACCGCTCTGTCTAAGCACGAGCACCTACACAAACACCCCTTTACCGAAAGCTAGAGCCGTCAGGAGAAATCCTCGCTGCAGTGAAGGATCGCAAGAGCCAGAGGACACTTCGCCAGTTCGCACTGGCCCCAGACATTTGTTGAAAGCTCTTGCAAAGAACTGTGCGGTTCCCAGACCTTCCAAAATCATAAATCCCTTAAGGAAGGAATATTCCTTACATCATACTAGGGTGCTAGTATAATTTTGGCTATTTAAGGGATTTTTGGAAGGTCTGGGCTTATGATTTCCTAAAGGGCCTACGTCCTCACGAGCCTCGGTCGTCAGGGCTAGGAGTTCCGGCGCGTGTAGACAATGGAGAGCTTTGGTTAGGGTTTAGGGTTTAGGGCTTAGGGTTTAGGGTTTAGGGTTTAGGGTTATCCGGCCCGAATCCCTAAGACTCCTAATATGATAGCCCGCAGTAGGCACTTTTTAGATTTTTCAAGCAGATACTACTTGTATACTTGGAGTCTTCAGGAATCAGCAACTAGAGTCTAGAAGTCCGAATGACTCCGGCGGAAACCCACATGTCCCAGCCCCGGTTTCGGATTTTGGGCTCTGCGACCTTACTCTTCGAGTCTGATCCCAACATCCTACACTACAAAATCTGAAGCACAAGCCTCTTGCAAACCCAAGCTGCAATTCCCAAGCCTTTTGACACAACCCCTCGGGCCAAAGCAGGTCGCGGAAGCAAAGTGATGTTGGTTTGTTCGCGGTGTGCATATCCTGAATCTTTCCTGACCTCTACGAACCTATCTATACCTGAACTCCTAAATCTGAAAACCTTGAATCCGACGCCCTGAGGGTACAAGTAACTAGTCCATAAGTGAGCCTTTGACGGAGCCCCTTTAAAAGCCCTGTGAGAGACGAAAAAGCCCTAAACCCGAAACCACATCTACTAAAGGGGCCTAAATAATTACCAATACTATTTTGGGGGTTCCTTTTTATCTTTATAGTATAATATACCCCCAAAACCCTGTTCTAATTATGAAGGCCCCCTTACCGCAAACCCTTATAGTCAGTAGACCATATAGTCATCCTTAGACCCCCTTTAAAGGAACCCCTATTCTAACTATGAAGGCCCCTACACCAAAGGACCCTTATAGATAGCCCTTATAGACCCCTTTAAAGGAACCCCTATTCCAATTAATTATGAAAGCCCCAAAACTAATCAAAAAGGCGCTGCCGTCTACACGTACAACCTTGGGGGCTACGAGGAGCCGCGTAGTCGCCAAGTACCTTGTGCTCCTTGGCTGAAAGGCTAACTCCTAGGTACTGTTATGGGGGATACTTCCCTAAATCATAATAGTAATTCCTATTGTAGAAACCTTACATTCTACGAATTATGTCGGTACTTTGGACCGTTTGGCCAAGGAAGTTTGGGTTTTGGGTTTTGGGTTTAAAGGTTAACTGACGGGCTGAGTAGGTGACCTTTAACCCTTTGGGGTTCCTTTTTCAAGGGATCTATAAGGGTGCTAGAAGGGTATTATACTATAAGGGTTTAGGGGTAACCTTTAACCTTTGGGGGCTTTTTGTAATCCTACCATAATTCAAAAGGTTAACCTTTTTTGGGGCTAGGGCACTCAGCCTCTAAGCTAAGGAAGTTCAGGTCTTGGGGCTTAGGTCGTCGGGCTGAGGATTTGGGGGCTGAGGGAGTTTGGGGTGTGGGCCTTCGGGTTTAGGGATTGTTCGAATTAGCGTTTCTTGACTCGTTTTGGTGTGGATTGGGGCATCTCCAGGCTTAACTTCCACGATTTTTGGGTCTGGGACTTGTCGCAAGATTGACAGCCCAAAGGTTCAGGGTACAGAGCGTTCATATACGTGGACTTTGACCAGAGACTTTGGGATGGGGCAGGGCTGCAGAGGCTCTTGGAGCAGTTCACAGCTATTTACTACTCGGCTGTTTCGCATGGAAGATCTTGTGTCGTCAGTGCCTGATCCTTGATTGCAGGGTGGGGCGTGTACGAACTAGGTTCAAGTTCTGCTGGCGCTTTGATCTTTACCTTCCAAAATCCAGTAATTAAGGAATATACCTTCTTAAATTATACGAGGATCCCGAATATGATTTAATGGATATTCCTTAATTAAGGACGTTTGGAAGGTCTGGGTGTTCCGGCAGTTTCACGACTTCCACAGGTTTAAACAAATAGGTATGGTGCAATGTAGACCTCTGAGAAATCGAATCCGCGTACACGCATACATACATGCATCAATGCATGCATGCATGCAGGCAGGCATACACATATACCTACATACATATGTTTTTCTTTACATATGTATATAACATTGTGTAAGACGGGCTGAAAATTCAGTACAATATGTGAAGCTGCCCAGGTACCGTCGAATGCGGCCCCACTGCACTGAGCGACTGCTCTTCCTCTTTAGCTTGTGGGCTTTCTTTTACAAGTTTGCGGATGTTAGCTTCTGCCTTTGTTTAGTGCTTTTACGTGTGCATATACGGCTTCGGGTGCATATTTCTCAAGATTTGTTGTAGAGCTGTGTGTGTGTGTGTGTCAGTACATGTATGTATCAAAAAGATGTACAAACGTCAAGAATGTGCATATATCTATATATGGAGAGGTTGTCACTGCGGGATTTCGGATAGATACCCATGAGTAGAACACTCCTCTTGTCCCCGTTAGGACTTTCCGACTTTTCGAGTCATGGGTCGAAGCTTTGGACTCTAAGCTTCAAAGTTTGAGGTTTTGGTGTCCCCGAGACAAAGTGGCAGTTTAGGCCTCGAAAACATGACAATCCTACTTAGCCTTTGTGGCTTTGCTCGAATGACAACTTCCCACCCTCTTCATGCAACTTGGCTTCTTTGTCAGGTTCTGCAGATTGGGACATGCGGCTTTACAGTGCCCACGTTTCAGTCTATTGTGACCTTCGTGGTGAAGCCCAGAGGCTTCCGCCCAGAGACTCCAATATCCCTTTAATTGAGGAATATACCTTAAATTATAGTAGGATCCTTTATATGGATTTAAGGTATATTCCCGAATTCAGGAAGAGTGGAGTCTCTGGGCGTACACCAGCTAAGGTGGATGCATTCTTGTTTCTGGATGCGACCACTAAGAAGAAGGCCCCGAAGGCGCGCCGCTCTGACACACTTCGTGCTGGTCACGTCGCTGGGTTGGGTTTAGGCTTTCAGGGCTTGGTGTCAAATTTGAGGGCCTGTTTGAGGTAGTAGAGTTGTTGAGTTACTGGCAGCCTCGATCCACAAACCTACCGATATGTCATGGCATGTCCTGAAGTCCTGACATGAGGGCTAGCTCGATTTGTTGAAGGACTTCCGGTCCAGGTGTTTGGGTTTTTGGCTTTCCTATTTGGTTGTCAAGGTTCAAATTTGCCGTGTTGAGGCTGCACCCGCATGTAGATGACTGCAGTTTCAGAAGTTCACCGGGGAAATCTATCACCAACGAATCCCAAGCATGCTGCACAGGAAGTGCGTGTCCGGTCAGACAGGCTATCGCTGTGTGTTTTCAGGTCAACACGAAGCTAGGCTTTAGGGTTAAGGGCTTCTTGTGTAGAGGTGTGTTCGTGAACAGAAAACTTATTACCTAAACCCCCAAAGGTAGGTAAAATGATGGCCCAAAACCCATAAAGGGGGCTGTTATTCTACATACTTTTGGGGTCCAGGTAGCATTTTAGACTCGTTTCAGCCCCACGATCGCCTCTGAAACCCCGTAAGCTGCCTCGATGTCGCAGACCTTGTGCCCTTAGCATATGATTACAATGCACAGGCGGCGCTGACGCACTGGCAGCGACAAGGCGTGGAAGATGGGACACTCGCGTGGTTAGGATTTAATTTGCAGGTTTGCAAGAAGTTGAAGTTGTTGGTGACTTTGGACTTCAAGATCCAGCGTAGTATGCCGATCCGAACCCCTTCCGGCCCTATCGGTAATCACCGGCCCAGCCTCCATACCCACAAAACCCCGAAGCGAAATCATAAATAGGCCCACGACGGCTTGAAGAGACTCAGAGCAGGACCAACCAAGACAAATGCAGGAAGACACCAATTTTGGAGGAAACTAAGACAGCAAGACTGCCCTGCTGTGAAATTTCGAGTTTCGATCACAAAAACACAGGCGGGGGGGGCCGGGCACCTGTACACCCCATGCTTAGGCCTGATATAGGTGCGTTTCGGCGTAAGTTATAGTGCATATAGGTAGGTACATGGACCCTGTCGGGTAGCCGAGTTTGCTCGCTCCAGGTTGTGCATAAGACTATCATGCTGAACAGTTAAACCCTAAACCCTAAGCCCCAAACCCTAAACCCTACACTGCAAGGGCCAGAGAACTCGGTGCCCAGACCCCTTCGAGCGCCAGAATTGGGCTGCACACCCTGGCATGCTGGAGTAAAGAGATCCGTTGGAATGCATCCGTCTCAAAAGTGTGATGCGATCCCACTTAGTCTAGGAGTCTAGGAAGTCCTCGGGCCTTCAAAACTCCGCTTTCCATGTGCGATGCAACTGTAGAAACTGCATAGGCTAAAGCCGCACGGCAAGGATTGGAACAGTATTGGAACCTCACACCTTAGCTCTCCGGACATCTGTGAAGTCTTGGTAGGACCTTCTAGAATCAACAAGGCTAAGGGTTTAAGGATTCGCTGGCTTGATAGGCTGGCAGATCAAGATCGTCCCGCTGGAAAAGTCAACACGCTATGCTGCTTGAATGGAATTAACTTGTGCCTGCAGTTCTCGGAGCTTCATGATATTCGTGCCGAGTGTGCGGAATGTAACTTCCGGCATAAGAGCAGACTTAGCCAAACAGGACTAGCTGACGAGACTCGATGTTCTGCTGGTTTCGCGGGTCTGTCTTTTGGGTTTCAGCTTGTAAACCCTAAACCTTAATCCCTAAACCCTAACCCTTGCGGGCTTTGTCCTTGCTAAGTAGGAGGGAAAAAACCCTAACCCTAAACCCTTAACCAGGGTTTAGGGTTTAGGGTTTGTCAGGGGTTTAGGGCATTAGGCTCGGATCCCGTCTTGCAGCCTGCTCTCAGAGCTGTCATGCTGCTACAACTGATCTGGGAGCCGGCCCTAGGCGAAGTGTGAAGCCTGTTGCACAAGGGGTTTGGAAATTGGTAGGGGGTCTGATTCCGGGTTTTCTGGGACCCAACCATGTTGCACCGGACGAGCTTCTGGATGACTTCAGAGGATTGCTGTCGTTATCGGTTGTTACTGTCGCCTACACTCAACTCAGAACACACGACGGAAAGACTGCAATTCACGGTGTTTCTGTTTGTTCTCATTTTTGTTGAGTCTTGGACCCTCAGAGTCTTGCCGATGCTGAGCATCTGAGGTGTCAGCTGTGACTCGCCCAGCACGTTTAGATTGATATTGGTGGGTTCAGTTGGGCTTCTTAACCTGCAAGAGTAATCCCCTCAACCCTAAACCGTACCCTTTGCGGGTGCTGATCAGGAGCCCCCGCACTATTAAATTAGGGCCTACTCTACGGACTCCCGAACCTCCAGTTTGGCAGGGGTTGAGGGTAGAATACCCTACTATCAAACATGGAGGGTTGAGGGGTTTCTTCAGATCAGGGGCACTTCAGGGGTTTGTTGGCGGCCACCTGTGCCGGGGCTTTGTGTTCCATCAATCCATCTGTATTAGTCTTTTAATTTTCTCTGTTCTTTCGCTAAATCTACATATCGTCGCTCATGAGTTTCTTTCCCTGGCAGGGGTTTGCAGTCGGTAAATTTATATGTTTTTAAATTCCCGGCCCTGAATTACATAAGCTTTACTTATCTAGATATTCGGAGAGGGCTCCGGATTTAGTTCAAAATGACATGATGCAGGGACACACGCCCTGATTCGGGCTGACAAGATGGTCGCCTAGCGAGGCAGAGGTGCTCCAGGAAGTGGTTGTTCTGAGATCTAGGAATCTCCGCACCCCAATATAGGGGCCTCAATAGTTACCAAAACTATTTTTGGGGTACCTTCTTATACTTACAGTATAATGGCCCCAAAACCCTGTTCTAATGATGAAGGCCCCTACATTATTGGAATCCCAACACCCGAAACACGATCCTTAGACCGCATGCAATATGATGCAGGTAATCTGCATGGAACAGGGATCATGTTGGTTGGCCCAGGAGAGACTTACCTCCAAGTCCTTGAAGTTTGCGCCTCCCTCGTGGCTTCTGTCGGGCAAGTGGGACTGGCTGATTGGCTATGCTGCTTGAGCACAGAAGATTGCAGCTATGTCTAAGTCAGTTCCAAGTGGAACAAGCCCCTTTACGTCCGCATCCCATTCAGGATTTAGGTTTTAGGGCCCAAGATCATTAGAGCATGATTAGACTAAGGGTGCACACGCGCTGTAGCCAGGATCTAGGAGTTCGAAGCTTCAGTGAGTTGGCAGGAGCATTTTGACAAGTCGGGCTTTCGAGGGAGCAGCGTCACTACGATTTGAATCTGCACGGTTGCACGCCCTTGCGGCAGTGAAGTTTGATGCGGTGAACAGATCCCTCCTCATGTTTTTGAATGTTCTTGTTACGAAGCCTAGGCTTCAGGTTGCAGGAGTTGTCGGTAAGGAGAGGAGACACCGGCAAAACATTCGAGGGCCGTTAGGCCTGATAAATTCAGAGTTCAATGCATATAGCGTGGGTCCGGCCCCAGCGTAACCCCTCTGCGGCCCGATCTTTCAAGCAGAGATTTCAAGACGGGCCTGAGTTATGGCAGGGGGAGCCCCAAGTGCTTTGTAATAGTTATTGCTGCAACTTAGATGACGTAACAAAGTGGAAATCGTCAGCAAGACACCCTTCATCCCCAGCACATGCCTCGACCCAAACCGTTCTGCAGACGCTCTGTGCTGCTCCGTTGGTTGGCTGAGTCTATAGTCATGCACTCAGGATCACGACATGACGATCAATTTGCAAAAGCTGCCCGAGTTTCTCTCGAATCACGACAACAAGTCCCCGGCCCAGAATTTGCAGCCCCCCATTTCAGGGGTATGACCAGCATTCCTGAGACCGTATGGGGGTGGTCAGGTTTCTGTGGAATCTTGGGGCAGTATATGGGCATGTGTATGCAGCGCACGCTGCATGCCCGGGAGTCGTCTAAAGCCTGTCTTGCAGTTGAAATGGAGCTTCCTTAGAGCCTCAGACGCACGACTAGTTCAAATCGACTTGCTCAGCTTTGCTGTGGACGAAAGGCCGCTGCTGATGCTGACGCTTGGCATGCCCAAAGCCTGCAAGACTTCGGTGGAAGGCCTCTCAGGCGTGGCTTTTGATGTTGCTGCAGGGGGTCATCGTCTTCACTGCTACACTACATGTGCCATGTCGGTTTCTCTTGTAGCCAAGGAAGTGGTACTGGAGGAACTGTGACAACGACGCGTTCGACTGCAGCTCAGGCTTATGTTTGTTTTGGATCTGCGATGTCCAGGGTTAATATAGTGGCCCAAATAATTACCAATAATAGCATTGTTGGGGTTCCTAATACAGGGGCCTCAAAATACTTGCATAGGGACTACATTAAGGTCACCGTATATACTGTGTCGGTGCATGGACCCTCAGGGTATGGAACTGCGTGATGGAAAGGACCGTGTACGGTTACGGTTAAAGGCGCCTACAAAGCTTTACCATAAGGGATCTATAAGGATACCCTACTATAGGGGCCTAAGTAACCATAGGCTCCATGGTAGTTCCTTTTTGGGGATGACCTTATAGGATTCCGAACGTGAACCACGAAAACGAACTGCAGAGCAAGAGAGGGGTTCAACACAGAAATGGTTGAGGTATGCTCTGGGAGATGGACGACATGCTGACGAAGCGTGCCTCGGAACAGACGCCGAAGCTTCTTCTTCCTGGGTTAAGGGCCCTAGGGTTCAGAGGTTTTTGGGGATTTCGGGTTTTGGAAGCCCTATTTGAAGGCTCTTGGGTACTGGTATGTCCGGTCAACAGCGCCTTCCGTAGGTACATGTGCAAGAACAACTTCCAGCTAGTGCAGGTAGTTTCATTATGGGGAGTTTCAATAAAGGTTTATCCCGAGCCCCAGATAACACGATCCCGGCTTCGTAGACACTGGTGAGTGACCCTGAATACGTAACCCACCCCCCTTTTAGTGCTTTGTGAGGTCCGGAGTATGTTCGATCCTCGCGCAAGAATATCGAGCACTGGAAGGCCCGTGCCAGCGTCCAGCTGGAATAAAACAGGGCCATTAACAATTAGAGTTGGGCTTGGGGGTATCTTATACCACGTTTATTTTAAGGAACCCTCGGGGTCTAGGCACTTCCGGACTTGGATTCGGATCTCATATAAACACCGTGTTAGCTTTCGTGCTCGAACAGCGTCGCACAGTAATCACACGAAAGGCAGGGCCTGCAAAATGAAAGGCTCGTGACTTAGAACATCTGCAACGATCACGTCTTTCCTGGGCCCTGGGCAAAAATAGGGCCCTTATAACAATCACATATACTATTATCCTTCAAATATAGCCTAGATACCCACTAGTAAGGATCAGAAGGGCTCCATTAAACGGCCATTAGGGGGGGGTCCTGGTGGAGTTGTGAATTGACTTTGGGTTGTAGGTTTTGGGTTCTGGGTGCCCGCAACCCATGGTCCGCTGTTTAAGGGTTTAGGGTTTAGGGGTTTAGGGGTTTAGGGGTTTAGGGTTTAGGGGTTTAGGGGTTTAGGGGTTAGGGGTTTAGGGGTTTAGGGGTCTAGGGTTTAGGGTTCAGGGTTTAGGGTTTAGGGTTTAGGGGAAGAATCAGCCCTGGCGACCCCTAATGCCCTACAGCTTCATGCTAACCCTCATTGCTACAGTTCTCGTCAAACTGCTTCTCGCCAACTCAAAGCCTATAATAGGATCGGAAACCGAAAGTCCTTGTGCGGCAGGACTTGATGACTACCATGCATCACGCCGCAAAGCCATTCACTCCGTCCGGGCCTTGCAACCTAAAACCCTATGAGTTTGACAAGCCTAGTTTGTTTATCATATGTTTCGACAACATATCAGTTCTGACTTTCAGATGTTGTTTGTTCTGGGTGGTTAGGGCTGCCGGATGTTAGCACTGTTGGGAATTAGGGCTATGATTGGGGTCAGGGGCTCAAGGATTTGGACGGTCATAGGGCTCTGGGTCACTAGAGCCCTTGTTGTGGTTCAGGGTTTAGGGTTTAGGGGGTCGTTGTATGGGTGTCAAGACGCCGATCTCAGCGTCTGACGCTTTAGGTGCGAGAAACTTGGTAGTATTATTAGGGAGAACCCTTAAAGGGTACCCCGTCTGAACCCTACTTCTGGCTCTCTTAAAAAGGGCCTTATTGGGAGGGTCTATATCCCCAAGGATGCCCCTAATCTTAACTCCCAGAAACCCTCAACCCTAAACGCTAAACCCTAAACCCCTAGGGCCCAACTCCCAGAAACCCGAGTTCTTTCCCAAACCGACCCAGTCCTCGCTCTTCGCAGCTCATAAGTGCGACCATGTTCGGCAGGGGGGTTTATACCAGACCTTCCCAAATCCCTTAATTACGGAATGTACCTTAAATCATATTCGGGATCCCATTATAATACTTTCAGGTATATTCCTTAATTACGGGATTTTGGTAATTGCGGAATATGCCTTAACTCATATTAGGGATTCTACTATAAATCGGTACAGTCCTTAATTCAGGGAGTTTGGGAACGTCTGGGTTTATCAGACCCAAAAGATCTTGAGCTTTGGCCGATGCGGGAGCCCCAATGGTTTAGGATTTAAGGTTTAGGGTTGACTAGGATGCCCAGTAGTACCATTATTCCCTTTTTGTAGTCCTAGGTTCCCTGAAAGTTACCCAACACCAAAGAGGGAGGCCTTTTTATTCCTAGGTTACGGTGCATTCTAGTTGGGGGTTCATGGGGACGCGCTGCGGCAACTGTATCCGTGGATCCTGATATTCATGGTGGTGTCTTGTGTAGGGCAGGTTGTACTCAGCGTCAGCTGAGGAGGTCAGGTTGCAGTCTCAAAACATTGTAGTAGTACTCAAAGGTATATATGAGCTACCAAGAGCGGAAGGAATACTGCATAGGCCCTTACAACTTAAAAGCCTCAAATGCCAACTCGCACCGCCACGTCAAGGACAAATTCTCAGATAAAAGTCGGCCGCCGTAGCAAAGGAGCGTCTACAGTAGCTATTCTCCATCCAGCCGAAACCTTCAAGCCCCTGTAATTGAACCTTCGAACGAAAGCTGCGCCCTAAAATCTAAACCCTAAACCCTGTTGTTGATCATACTGACTACTTCCCTCAGCGTTGCCTCACATTGGCAGACTCCGACCCACATGCCTCGCCTGGATTGTCCGAGTGTGAGCGCCGAAGCCCTGGACCATGAGGCTGCATTACTTCGAAAGCTGCGTGATCTTCCGCAACTTGAATCACGAGCGCGCAGGGGATGTGAAGACGGCCTTCGAGAGAACATACAACATGCCCTTCGGCTTCTTGGGTTTTTGGGTTTTAGGGTTTAGGGAACATACAACATGCCCTTTGGGCTCCACCTTAAGGCTCCATAGAAGTTCCTTTTTTTTGGAGGGGGTTCATATTCAAAATCTTATGACGTAGTCCCCAAAGGAACTACTGCGGAGCTTCCGGGCAGTTGCTATGACAGACCAGGGAGCAAGTGCTTGAGAGGAGCAGTAGCGACAGGTAGGGATGGAGACAATAACCATACTTGTTTCATTTGACAGGGATCCTGATCGACAACTTCCAGCAGCCGCCTCTTTGGATTGGCACACGCAGCTAATACCAACAAACAACAAATGGAAGCACTCACACACCGTCACACTCAGACAAAAACAGACAAACAAGCACACACGCAGACACGCACACACCAAACAACAAGCAACAACCGCACATTTTGGGCAGCTTTACCTTCGGGGGTTTACTGAAAGATGACGCCATTCTTGTGCCCAGCTGTGGGTCTTCAGGTTTCCCCGCCGTGAGATCTTGGTAAGCGTACCTTTGGCTAGTAGGGAATGGAGGAATGGGGTACAATTATAACTACGATTACTACCATTCTTCCAGTCCCTACTAGCCAAAGGTAAGTAAACCAGATGGTTGATTTCTACTGGGTCTTAACAAATTGGAATACGTAGGGTGTTGGGGTAGATCAGAGTCTACTTAAAACTAGGATGGACTACAAAAAAGACTAGAGGGGGAATAGAATTGCCACCTATTCAGACCGCTGAGCCTCTATGTTTCTTCCTTGTTTCTGTCAGACTGGAGGCCTTTAGGGTGTACATGTGCATGTGCAACAGTCTATACCTAGACATTACAGTTTACAGCACCGAACACATGGAGGTGTAGATGTCGCAATGAGTTGAAGGGTCTTAGCAAAAAAGGGATGACCTACACCGAAAAAAGGCTGCCAGAATTGGAGGAAAGATAGGTCGCTCAACCCCTGTCTTTCGGCATTCGTTCGGGTGGAGTTTAGTGCTTCGGAGGCTTGGGGCTTGCACTTTTGGTGCTTAGGCATGCTGGCGTTCATAGGTTGTTATTCCGACCGTGGAAAGTTGAAGATTCATCCGGCTTAGTCGCTGTGGAAACTCGGACTGCGCACCTACATGCCAGCCGCTATGTTAAATACTTTGACCAGGCAATAAAGGGCCGTCCAGCCGAGGTCTCACGACATCCAGCGCGATCAGTTCCTGGTGCCATACTACTTGTGGCGACTCCGCTTGTCGTAAATCTAATAACCTGCATAGAACCCTGCAGGAATCCTGAATAATTGCGCAATGCAGACTAAAATGCGCCCCCACCCCCCTAACGATTTAACTATTTGTTAAGAGCCAATCTAAGGTCCAGTAACCCAAAAGCCGCAGACCAAGGAGAGACGGCTTGAGTGCGGAGCTCGGGGCCATGCACCTCAGTGAGCTGCAACGCGGTGGCAAAAGGTTTAGGGTTTAGGGTTTATGGTTTAGGGGTTTGGGTTTAGGGTTTAGGGTTTTGGGTTTGGGGTTTAGGGTTTCGGGACTTGGGTAACTTGGGTTGATTGGGCCATTGAGAACTGTAGGGCACTGTAGGGGTGGTTGCCAAAAACTATGGTCCCTTCTGGGGTCCCTGATATAATACGGCACCTAATATTTAGGGTACCCAAAAAGGGATCCTAATGTTGGCAACACCATAGGGCCAATAGGGCCATAGGGCCATAGGGCTTATGGGACTGTGAGGGTTTGGGGTTTCGGGGTTTCAGGACCTTACGGGTTGTTGCTGCAGAGTGTTTTGGGGCCTTGGGTTTAGTATTTGGGTTCGGAGTGCTAGAATGACCGGCGCAGATACGGATGTGTATCTGCGCAGAGTCCCTCTCGATATATTGAAGGTGCATGACACTGAGAACATGCCAGATCTGTGAAGTCTTTCAAGTCTTAACGGAGGGGCTCTTCACTTTCGCCTGCCCCCTCGGCCCTGTAGCTTTTTCGGTTGGCTTTGACCCCTGTTTGACCTGAGAGCCTTCAAGGCAGCAGGAGCTGGACTTCTGCAGTGTTGCTCAGCTGCAGGATGCATGGCCACCACCGAGCTAGCTCGGAAGGTTTTAGGTTTTAGAAGGCTGTGGTGGCTTCAAGACAGTCCCTGGCACTGTCACGTGTTGATAAGCGCCGTTATCCCCGGAACTGGGAGCCGCGCCAGGCGGATCCACCTTAAGGACCACATGACAATGAACCCCAAAATAGTTGAACGTACATATATCATATAGGGATTCATAGTATATGGGTATAGGGACCCTTACTTTTAAGGGTCATTTGGTCCTTCAGGCAGGCATCACGATTAGTTCTGGCAGCGTCACGCTTGCGCTCGTATAGATTATCGAGGGTGACGTTGCAGTCTGCGCCCCATCACAGCCTCGCCAGTTGCTGGTAAGCCATAAATCCAATCAGTTCCAGCAGCTTTAGTGGTCACCATAATCATAATGCAGGAGCTTGCTTAGAATGGCACTCATGCCTGTCATCGTCCCTCATCGTCCCTATAATAATACTTGGCCCTACTTGGTCGCACATGCTCGGTAAATTCCGAACTACATGACCCATAAGCTCATTGCGGACACTCATGATCCTCACCTGCCCTTCCCAGTGTATCATGCATGAGAATGCACCAGGTGCCCACGAAGCGCAAGCGACTCTCGGCTGAGGTTGTTGTTGGTGAGGCTTTCTTTACAATAGGTTACAAAGTTCTGTAATCCCGCTGATCTTCCAATCTCCACCCAGCCAGCAGTTGCAGCTTCTCATTCTGAAGCTTTGCTGAGCTTTTCAGTGGAGTGCCACATTTTTCAACATCGAACAAGTAGTCATGTAGTTAACCGCAACTGAGCCTCGAATGGCTTCAGAACTTCAGACCCCTCCGACTTCCGTCAGGTAATTGAGCTGCCGCTGATGACACCGGCAAGGTTGCATGGCTTGCGATGATTTGCTTGACTGTCGTTGGCGGCAGGGTCTTAGGGCTTTAGGGCTTTAGAGTTTAGGTTCTTTGGCAGTGTGAGCTGCTCTTGCATCATGCCGACAGATTTACGCATCCTGAATACATTGTCTGATGCATGCAGATGTGCGTCTGTGTGGGTGTGTGCGCGCTTGTTTCCTGTGTGTCTGTATGTTCGCCCGCTCTACACCCTAAAACCCTGAATAAGATGCCTTCCACGAGATTTTCACGGCCAATAGTGAGTAACCTCCAGGTTTGGCTGATGGGCCCACGAGTATTCTTACAATTTTCGGGGCTTGGGTTAGTGTCTGAGTTCTGTCAGCGGCTCCGTAAAATAGTCATCGCCTACCTTACACCAAAACCCTTTTCTACCTATAGTCGTGGTAGTTCCTTGTTAGGATTACCTTATTACAGGATTCTAGCTATTTCTATGGTTTTCCAAAAGCGGAGCTGCAATGGAGACTAATAGGTATTCATGAATGCTTCCCACATGCATATATATATATATATATACATACTGTTGATGGTAAAAACCCTGCATTACTTTAAGGGCCCGAAACTATGGGAAGTATGGCATAATTCCTTATAATGGGTAATGCAGGATTTATATCATCAACCGTATGTACACCTTATCTAAATCATATCAGGGATCCGATTATAAATTGCCAGTATCTTCCTTAATTAAAGCAGTTTGGAGGGTCTGGGTGCTAGACTTCCCGAGGCCACCAGCCCCAAGGGTCCCGCCGTGGCCGTGGCCAGCGCTCCAAAGCCGTCTTTCGCGCGCGCGAGCAGTGAAAAGAAGGGCCTCTGGTTTAGGGTTTGGGGTTCGGGGTGTTGGGGGGTGGGGGGGGGGCCGTCAGAACCAGAGGGTTTCTTTAAGGGTTCCTTCAGATATCAAGGGTTGCTCAAAAGGTTCTGGTGTTATCTCGAACTCTACCTATAGTACAATGATGAAGGACCCAAGGAGCGCTGCTTTGCGGCTTTTGTCTGCCGGCAGATGAGCATGATGGCCATGAGACAGAGCCTAGTAAAGAGAATCATGATGACGACGCCGAGGGCCTAGTATGGCGATGACACTGGATATGATGATGCCGTTTAGGTTTCGGGGTTTACGGATGATTAGGGCTTTTAAGGACGTTGATGATTCCACGAAGACACTGGCAATGATGTGGAGTCATGGTTGCTGTACTCACGATGATGGCAAAACTGGGCAATGCTCACAGTGGTGATGACGATGATGGTGATGTCGTCGTGCTGGGGGGTACATGCCATGAAGCCTCAATCCAGCCCCTAAACCCTAGACTCTAGACTTCCCCACGTCTGAAGCCTACAGACATGGAGAGGTCTGGTCTTGCTTCGTGGCTTTCAGGCTCTAGCTGAGTTCAGGCGGAGAGAAAGAGCTAGCCCTCGCAAAGTTACAAGCATGGGCCACCAGACGTGCATCCAAAGGTTTTGAAGGGAGGCTTGTTAAGTACCAGTCCCAGGGTCGTCTGAGAGCATGTCTATCAGTTCTAGGCAGGAATAACCATCAGAGAAGGACATCGAACCGAAGGTGAAAAGTGTGGGGAATTGGGGTTGCTTAGGGTTCCCATACTCTTCCGGCGTCGAGTTTTGTGCTTTTGTCTTCGTTGTTCGTTTTGGGTCCCTCGGGTCGGAGTTTGGGCTCCATGGTATCAGATCACACTTCATTGAATGTTGAGTTGTTGCACCGGGCGCGCCTATCTCGGCAAGCCAAGACAAGTTTGAGCTATCCGGACCTAAGCCAGCCTTCAAACCCTAAACCAAGGCTCCTGCACCCTAAGCCCTCAAGAGCATGAGGAGGGTCTGGAGAAAGGAGTTTTAAAGAGGGCCTCAATGCAACGGGTTTGAGTCAAGGTACGGCCCGAATCTTGAGCCCCCAACTAGTGAGTAGGCTTGGTGTGGGGTTTGGGTTTGCCAACGTTATGCCTACGGCCGGGTGAGGGCAGACTGGCATCGGTGAGCATATGTCTTTCGATATTCAGTTTCAGGATGGCTCCCCCGACCCTCCCTAATCCTAAACTCATCATAGCTCTTTCGACTCTAAAAGCATATTGTCTGAACCTGAGGAAAGTTCCTGAAAGCCGGAAGGGTGGTCGTGATGTTGCAGGCGCCAGGGGGGGTCAGTGTTTGGAAGGCATCGGGGGAGTAATATAATAGGGGCATTTAGGGGCTTAAATAATTACCGACTATTCTATTTTGATGGTTCCTCATTCAGATTATAGTATAACGGGCCCCAAAACCCGAACTTATCAAGGCCCGTATATCAGGGTTGCAGTGCTTCAAGTTGGGGATTGGCACTAGGGTGTTCTTGGTGCTTGGGGTGTGCAATCCGTCAGGGGTGTCCTTTACCCAGACCCCGGGAGGATCTAAAAAGTAGATCCCCTAATTTGGGACCCTAGCTACTAAAGGGTACTTTATAGGAACCCCCTGAAGGGATCTACTGTTTAGATCCTCCCGGGGGTCTGGGCTGCTCCTGCTTTTGCTCACCACTAGAAAGCCTATGAGGGGCAAGCCAACACTAGACAGTGCTCGGCGCCTGGAGGATGACGGGGTTGTAGCATCAAACATCCTCGAAGGAGCAGCATGAGAAGCAGCGGCAGTGGTACCCGCAGTAGCAGTACCTATACCCTCACCTTAAACCCCAGACTCTGTAGGAAAAGGGCGGTTAAAACAACAAGACCAAAGAATGCATCCTCGGTCGCATGCGTGAGACGGACATGGACCCTAACTGATTGGGCTTGAGTGCTCAAGTCGGCACGCAGTGACGTCGCGAGTCGACTCCCCAGAGCACAGCACAGAAACCTGCCCAAAGCTAAAAGGGCCCTGTAAAGCTGTATACAAAGGGTTTTCCTAAAAGGTTTACAGGGGAATACATGCATAGTTCGTGGTTGTTACTTAAGGTTTGGGGGCTTACTATACTGACCTGTACTGGCTGTTAGTGTTTTGGCGAGACGGGGAAAGCGCCCGAATCCCTCCGGAGGGGCGCTACGCCGGCAAGAAGGCTCGAAGGGTGTTGTTATCAAGGGTCCTATACTGCTCCGTGAAGGTTCTGTACGAAGGGTTGTTTAGGGATGGAGGGGTGAGGACTGTTGGAGTGTGGGGAGATCTGTGGGGTTTCGAGGAGTTGAACTTGGTAACAATCGTGCAGCTGTTGCACTACATGTGGGACCGCTTCAGCTCTGTCGAACCCCAGCAACACAGTGTGATACTTGTTCATCAAGATCCCTACAAACCGAACTAATGCAAGATCATGTCAAGGTAGAGAGCGGCACTAGATCTCGTTTTCATGCAGACTGTTCTTGAGTAGGGTGGATCCGACCAAGAGATGCAAGAGGATCTTGATCTTGGGGTACTGAAGAGGTAAACCCTGAACCCCTAAGACCCTTGACAGTAGACCCTGTGGAGCAGTGTACCACAGAAGCCCTAAACCATCCTAAACCCTGGATTTTGAAACCCGTCGCGTCCCACTCGAGGAGACTAGGTTCTTTCGGAGTTTCTCGGGTATCTGGAAAAAGCTCTCATTTGCTGCTCCTCCCACTCTTCATGGGCTCATGCCCTACTCCTAAGCCCCGGTATGAATACCGCACCTGTAGAAGTAATCTACATATCTCCTTTACGCCTACAGAGGGGTCGGAAAAGTTCATACTAATTACATAGAGCCCAGATGCTTGTCTAAATTATTCCGGCCCGTACAATACACCCTGACAAATGTTCCACATGGGTTTGTATTCTTGGTGCTCTTTTCGTTCCACCTATTCCTTAACCGGTGTGTATATACGTGTATCTATGCAAGTACATATGTACATACATGTACATATACACCTGTGCAGATGTATGTACATGTACGACGTAAGACAATGGTATGATTATTGGTACCTGTACGCTGTGGGACCGATGCTGTCCCCAACAAGAAGGAAGGCGCTCCTTCTTCGGCCGTCATAAAGGGAACTCCAGAAAGTTGGAATATGGTTTCATGGTAGGATACCCTATAATTTACCTTAAAGCGGTAGGATAATCATATTCCAACTTTCTGGCTTCTACTGTAAGGAAATGCGACAGCTCGGGCTTTGGGGAGCAGTGTGGAAGAAGAAGAAGAGCTGTGGAACGGGAGCTTATAGAGTTGAAATTGGCCGAAGCTTCATTTGCAGAAGCCATGTAAGAAGTTGCTTGTAGAGTTCTGAGAGAGCTTCTAGAATCTCCGTAGATCCCAGACTTGAGGCTATCGTGGTCAAGGCCTTTGATGATGGCTCGAAGGCCCTTCGGCTTGGGTTAGGGTTTAGGGTATAGGGCAGGGCTTGGGGGGGGGGGGCTCCGAGTTGGAATGGGCTCTAGTGTAGGGTTATTTATGCGTATATAAGTGTAAAGTGGCAGTCGCCGTAGTAATCGTCGTCGCAGTAATTGTCCCTATATTATAATTATAGATGTATATATACATACTGATACTAATATATACCCCGAAACCCTATTCATAATATTTCTGTCCTTACAACAAATGCTACACACAACACGTATTTATGTATCTGTATGTGTATAGAGCCCTATTCCAACAATTAGGACTCTCACTCTCACATGAAGCCTTTCAAAGCACCCGCAACAGTTCCACAAGAATTCATTCTAGCGTTGTTGAAGGCCCTAAGATTCGATCCTTGAGCTTCGCAGATGCAGGGTTTGACGCAGCTGCTTCGGGCTTAGGGCGGCATCTTCCGAACCTTGCTTCCGCTTCGCCGGGTCAGCAGAGTCCTTCATGGCTGTGAGTGCGAGTCCAGATGCCGCGGTTAGTGCCCCTTGTCTCGCCATATAATTAATATCTTATCCCCGATACAATGTACTTCAGCTGGGCTGTTCAGGTTAAGCCGACAGTCGCAACTTAGATCCTATGCCTCAAGCAAAGAAACCCCACAGATCAACTGACAATGCAGTGAGCCCCGAAAAGCTTTGCTTAGATTTTTCAGTCACACAAGGCCCGTCCCTTTGGTCATGCCCTCGTGGCTGGCATCAATCGCGCACCGCTGAAGGTTACCAGGCCGGGGATTTTCAATTATCAGGGACCGGAAAAGGGACAGAAGCATAAGCATTGTACAGGGATATCCTTACCTTATTGGGGGGCCCTAAACTACTGCTGTGGATTTTTAGGAGCATGTCAGTCGGCTTGTCAATTTTCACACTGTGTTTCCTATGTGACATGAGGCTGATGGTCTTTTTAACGGCTTCAGCGCGTAACCTTAGGGGTACTTCGAAATAATTTTTAAGTTGTGGCAATTATAATCCGTAAGAAACAGCTACAATTATAATTTTTGCTAGGGTTCTAAGTTCAGTATAGTAACTCTGTTTGCTATCTACATCAGCCTGAAGCTTTAATGCACGGATGCTTTGGCAAATGGCAATAAGCAGCGATCTGAATAGCAATTCATGCGGATTTAGGAGGCGTAGGATTTCGGGGTTTAGGAGCCTTTCAAGGAACCCAACTCTAGTCATTAAGGCCCCTATATTGTAGCTAGACCCAAGTGTAACCTAGGAATGCAAAGGTTCATCTTCAGGTCATCTTTCTCCTGGCACGGGCTCTGCACAAGCGAGTGAAGGCGTCTGGCGCTCGATAAGCCAAAGCATCCCAGCAACGACCTGAAGCACCAAACCCTGACGTCCCTGTTTACGGTTCCTTTGAAGGGGCCTATAATGTTATAAAGAATAGTATAAGGGATCTACAAGGCTACCATACTATAGGGGCGGGCCAAAATACCCATAGCCTCCATAGTGATTCCTTTTCGGGATTACTTTATAGAATTCACTAAATATGGACCACAAAAAGGAACTACTATGCAGCCTCTAGGTAGCCCCTTGAATGCCTGAGTCCAACCCTGTGGGTACCTGGACCCCTCAGCCCTCGAAACCCCTGTTTCAGCCTTGCAAGAACTCTGCATGGGAGGAAAATGTCCAAGAAGAAGATCACCAAGCGCACGAAGGTCAAGCCACGCCCCCGCAGTTTTCGATGTGGCTTACAACAGGTGCCTAACTTACTAGATGCTGTACCTCTGGGTTCCTGAAATTACTTCCATCCTATCACAATACCTACTACAAAACCCTATTCTAAGGATCATGGCTTCATACACAAGTAGTTATACTCTTCATTAGGCTTTCTGTAGGTTGTAGTCTTCCATTCTTATTTGGGGTCCATGCAGACTGTTTCGGGCCATGGCTCTTCGCAGAGTTAAGCTAAGAATTTAGTAGGGATTAACGTTTTGAGTTCTCCCTGCTCTTTGGGGGAAGCAAGCTCCAAGGCCTTTCGTGAAGTATGTGAACTACAACCACATCATGCCAACCCGGTACAATGCCGCTTGGAAGAATACGGTTTAAGTTCAGGGGATCATATGAACATGGTCTTGGAACGCATTGTCGTGTATATGCAAGCAGGGCGGATGATGGTATTCTTCAACGGTATACTCCTACCGTAGCTTGCTTCTTGGGCGGCGCGTGCGACTTGAGACCCCGACACGCCTCCTGTCCATAAGTCTGGACAATTCGCCCAGGTGCCAGCCGAGTTGTCCCCAGGCACCATCTGCACCGACCAGCAGATGGTCCTCTGGCCTTAGTTTTTTTTGTTCCAGTCGGCAACCTGCCGCGCCTAGCACTGAAGTGCACATGGTTATACCGACGGGCGGCAGGTCTAGGTGCAGACACTATTTTTCTCAAGTCTTAACTGGTCATACCGGCAAGGGAACGTGGGCTTGCGATCGGACTTTGCTTCTTGCAAGCCTTAGGCCTGAGACCCCAACTTTGCGACCACATCGAACGCAGCGAACTACAGTAAGGTGCAGCATAGTAGCGGCTTAGTAGCGATGGAAGTTCAACGAGGCAGAGGCAGGACAGACCGAGGAGCAAGGATGGAACGAACTGAACCAGAATGACAAGCAGAAGAACAAATGCAGATAGCAGCAATGATTGCAAATAAAAGTGGCAGCCAGCAGGTCAAGTGGAATGATACTGGCAAAAGCCATTCTATTTCAGATCTACAACCCCTAGAGTAAGCCTCACAGGCCCATATTACCTATTTACCCCTATATTATTTTCCACCAAAAAAGCTCCTTCAAGGAAGCCGTCTAGTACTGGTCACGGAAGCCTAAACCCTAAAACCTTATCCCCGGTCTACATATTGAAGCACCCCCCCTCTCTGCTTAGTGTTCGTATTGTTTCAATTCCAGTCCCTGTCTCGAAGCCAAAGTCTCAAATGCCCTACCTTGGTTTAGGGCAATACTTGTAAAACGAAATCATAGTAAAAGCCCTTTTTAGTCCAAGGGTTACATTGCGAAAGCGCAGTAAGTGTAAGAACATGTAAAGATAGGCTGTTTGGGGTTAAGGGGAAGGCGAGACTCAAAGGGGAAAAGGAGGGATCCTTAATGTGGACCCCTACCCTATAATGGGCTATAATACTGGGTATATAATAGCTATATTAAGGGTATATACCCAGGGGTCCTTATTAAGGGTCCCTCCTTTTACCCTTGGCGAGACCCGAATCCTAAAAGCTCCGCTGAGGACACGGCCGATGGACGTGTCGAGGCCCGGAAGTTTGCGAAGAGTGGCCTGGCTAAGGTTTTTTTGGTACGGTGGGGTTCCTTAACTTAGGGGTACTTAGAAATAGTTTTTAATATTCGGTCATTATAACCCCTAAGAAACAGCTAAAAATACAAATTTTGCTAGGGTTCCAAGCTCAGTATAGTGAAGGGGGTTTAGAATTCGGGTTTGCACCGGGGGTCTAAACCGAGGGTTTTGGGGGTTCAGGGTTTAGTCATGGGTTTTGGGGTTCGCCGGCTCTGGGGCTCTAGGATTTTGGCTTCAGGGTTGAAGGAAGAAGGCTGATATCAAAACAGCAAAGATTTACCAGCATTGAAGTTCATTAGATTTTTAAAGTTCATTACAGCATGAAGCAGCTGTCAGGGCCAAGCTGATAGCGCCAGCTAGGAAGATAAGAGGCTTCACCCGAAAATGTCAAGCTCCCAACCCCACACCCCACGCCTTAAAATCCGAACCCCCGAGCCACAAAGCCTTAGAGCACGAGTTACTTGAGCTCCAAGGGTAAAAGGAGGGACCCTTAATAAGGACCCCTAGGTATATACCCTTAAAATAGCTATTATATACCGATTATACAGCCCATTATGGGGTAGGGGTCCCCATTAAGGGTCCCTCCCTTTTCCCCTTTGATGAGCCCTCTTTGGCTTCCAGGGAGCTCCCACTTCGAAGAACAGTAGCATTGCGTAGATACGTACGTGCAGACTTACATGTATCCACATGCACACATACCGATGTTCAAAGATACATAAATACACAATATATACATATACACACATATGTATAACATGTCGCCAGCAGAGAAAAGAGAAATAAAGAGAGAGCGAGGGAGGGGGGACAGAAAGCTAGAGAGCGAGCCAATGCGAGCCACAAGCAAGCAGCTGTATGTGCCAGAAGCCCCGACTAAACCCGAACTCCCTACACCCTAAGACCTCAAATCCCCCAAACCCTAAATCCCTTAACCCCAAAATTTAAAAGGCTCTCGAGCCTAATGCTCCTTCCTTGCTCTTTGTGCCAAGGTCTTTTCCAGGAGAAGTTCCAGGCCCCGCCGTTGGACAAGTCCGGCCGCCCTTCCAAGGCCTCTCCGGTGGTTGTCGAAGCTTGGGATTTAGGCTTTAGAGCTTATAGGGTGTAGGGTTTGAAGTTTAAGGGTTGGGATTTAGGGTGCAGTGCGGGGTATAGTGTTTAAGGTAAACGGTTTTTACATACGTCTCGGAGAGCATTTTTTGGGGTTGTAGGGGTGTAAGGTACGGGCCTGAACGATTCGTAGTTGCGTTCCTTGGTGCTGCCGAATGACCTACTTTTGTTGATATGGTAAACCTATGGTTTCGGACATGTGCGCCTGGGAACTGCAGGGTTTGTGCAGTCGCACTGATTTCAGCGCTTGTTGAAGATTAGAGGTGTTTGGGCAGGAAGGGTCACCTGTATCCCCCAAACTCCGTACGTATGGGGTATTGCCCCTAAAACAGTGGGTTTTGGATTTTCAGGCATTGTTTTGAAGCGACCTCCCGAGGCTTTGGTTGCCAATACCTTCGAATTCTTTCTCCGCAACCATCTGTTACCCTAAACCCAGCAAGTTTGTCTGAGAACGAGAGAAAGCAAGGATGGCAAGCGCGGACCTACAACCAACATCCGTGCCTGCTTTGTGCGAGTGTGCCTGTCGAAACCCTAAGTCCCTGAACCCTAAACCCATCCTAGGATCGCTACATCCGTAAATGCCCAAACCTGTATAAAATCTCATACCATAAGAAGCGTACTCAACCCATACATACCGCCTTGTTCAGCCCACTGCACCCTCGCTGTATGTCTTTAGCATCTGTTTCAGTACTCATGGTCTTAGATTTCAGACTATAGACCAACCCCAACAGCTCAACCCCTATGTATATAATATATACATCTGTATACGCAGATACATGCATGCATGCATGTATGTATGTAGTTACTATATATATATATATATACATATCTAATTACATATATATATACACATATACACACATATCTGTGTGTGTCATCAAAAGGCTGAAACCCGACTGCCTGAACTCTTCGGGGTCTCTTTTGTTCCTGTGCCCTTCTATAGCATTTATTCTGAGGAGGCGGCCTCTAAGAAGGACCATGATTTAGACTGGGGTCCACATCGCCTGCAAGGATGTGCTCTACATGCGCAAGAAGCTCCGCTTCTAAGCACTCTCGAAACGCCCGAGCTCGCTCAGATGATGAAAGGGATGCTGCTGTCGCGTTTGGAGGTTAGAAGCCTAATGATAAGATTCACGAATCAGCGCGAACCGACTGGCAGTGACCACGTTCCTGTTGATGATTATTTAGGACTGCTTGCCGTTAGAAGTTCGGTCATTTCGGGTTGCAACAAAGGTCATGTCGTGTGTGAAGCCTCTGCACTTTCCTTACAACCCTCGCGTCCCGAAGCCCCCAGTTCCTCTGAACCCAGAGACTCCAATATCCCTTAATTGAGGAATATTCCTTACGTCATATAAGGGATCCTACCCTCATTTAAGGAATATTCCTTAATTAAGGGATATTGGAGTCTCTGAGAAACTTGCGGCTTGAACTCTTGCCAGCACGACATTCTGAGACTGCACAACGAAAGAATATAATCTTCACTGTACCGTAAGACACCATAAGACCTCAGAAGCCTAAACCCTAAGCCCGTTTAGCTTCGATTTCGCGGTTCCAGCTGTCTTAGTTTGTAGACAGGCAGCTCGCCACATAGTTTAGAGTTATGGTTTAGCGGTTAAGGGTTTAGGGCTTATGGGTTTAGGGTTTACGGGCTTAGGGTTTACCGGGTTGCAGCCAGCAGTGCTGCAGATTTGCCTGGCCCTCAGTTTCCTTTCTTCTTCAGGGTACCCGGCAGTCGCAACAGGCCTGGATGCAAAAAGGGTTTACCGGGTTAGGGTTGTGGGCTTTTAGGGTTGTGGTTCGAGTTCAGGGTTTTGGATTTAATGTTTTGGGTTCCAGCACAGTTGCTCTTCTTTGGCCAGCACAGAGAACTTGAATTACCGTTGGCACCATCCGCCGAGCCATTTTTAAAGAAGGGTGTTCCTAGGGCCTGGCTTTGTTCCATGTCTGGGATTCCAAGCCCCAGTCTAGGAGCTTCACTAACATGATAACCGCATTCAGCCAGAGGCCCTTTGTAAAACCAGAGAATAGTTACCCCTAAACCCCAAATATTCAGATTATGAGGGATCCTTTATTAAATCTAGTGGGTCCTCCGATACTCGAATCCAAAGCCTCGTTTCTGCAGGTTGCTTAGTTCTAGAACACCGGTGTTGCATGCCTAGGTTTTTCAGCCTATGCGCTGAACTCCCAGAGCCCTAGCCTTTGAACACCCACAAAGACGCACAGCTATAGATTTGTCTTTCTTTTGCGCCATATCCGCAGGAAATCAACTGATTTCCGGGCCTGAGGCTCCATGTACCGACTCTTTATTAGTCTACACTTAGGCTTGAAAGTACCTACATAGGAACCCCCTTAAGGTCTAAGTAGCTCCGATATAGGTACATGGAGCCTTCAAGGGAGTGCCTGTCTTGAGAAGGGCTTAGCGTGGCCGCCCGCTGAGCCGGGGATGTGTCATCGATGCTGGCCCAGCCCAGGGCACTGACGCTTGGCCACCTGGATGCAGTCAGAGATTTGTAGGTTCATGGTTGGCAGCTACAAAATGGCGTAGCGCAGGGGGGATGCTCTGGTGGGTTTAAACTGTTCCTCTAAACTTCGATTTCCTTACCTTTGACTTAAATTCTGGGTCACTTCCTTTTACAGCCACCCCGGTCATGTAATTCTCTTGTTCTCACGCGTCAAGGACTACGAATTCCAGCGCTTCAATGATAACCAGAGCAGACACACTGATGGAGATAGGTGTGTGTGTGTGTGTATCTGTGCGTGATGTGGGTGTTTAGGCTTGAGTTGCAGTGTGTATGTCATGTATATGTGTTTGCATGGTAGCACAAATATGTCATACATGTGCGCAAATAAATAAGTAAATAAATAAATAAATAAGTATATATATATACGCACACATATGTACGTGCATGCATGATGCATACATGCATACATACATACATACATACATACACACATACATATTCAGAACATGCTGCGTTTGTCATGATCGCGGTGCAGTTTCTGTCGATGGATGCTGTCCTGACCTGAAACCGTGCAAACATGCATTGTTTTGAACATGCTGTACTACCTAATGCGCATAAACAGTCAGTCTCATGTGGGAGCATGCAAGAGTACACAAGACCAGTCCGTTTAACACAGGCATGTTCGTCGGGGTATCCTCCTGCAGAGGTGCACGACTACACGGTCCACCTTAGAGTCCCAGTTATTGGTTTGTGGCTCCTACATCAAGGCTGTGTATTATATAGTTTCCTTTGTTGAGTTACATTGATATAGAAGCACTACCATACCTCCCATCGGATGTCGGGACGCCACGATGAGGTACATTCATGTTGCTACACGCTTCTTCCCTAAGCTCCACAGACCTTACTTACCAGACCTTACTTACAGCATCTTACAGCCCTGCACCCCAAAAGCCGCAGGGCCTAAACCCTATAATTAAGAACTCCCCACCACCCCCCCCCCCCCAACTCAACAAAAAAAAAAGTAGATCCCAATGCCCAAAGGCCCCAAAAGCTTGCGACAGGCTTGACGGCCGCACCTCGCAGTGCCACCAGCCGTTCTTGCAGACGGCCCATGGAGGCCAAGACTTCATGGCTCTACTCAAAGGATCTTTAAAGGGGTCCTTTAAGGGTTCCTCTAAAGGGATCTATGAGGGTTCTATAAAGGGTTTAGGGTTTAGAGTTTCCGAAAATTAGGGGTAGTTAAAGGATCGTGGGACTTAGTAACTGGGGTTGTAAATAAGGTAGCTATACTTATAACCACTTACAAGCCCACTTAAGGTACCTATAACCTGACTTATTAAGTCCCATGATACTCCAAGTACCCAGCTCACACCCTACCGTTTTCTAGGGTAGCTAGTTCTTTAGTTGGGTAGGGTATGAGCCTCTAGGTCTAGGTGTACGGGGCTTTGCATGTTTTGAACAGGAGGGTCGATCCGGTGTTACAGGGTTTCCGGCTGCAGTTAGGAGATCAGAGACTCTAAAATTGCTGAGCCAGGTATCTGAGGCCCAAACCGCACAAAACATCTGGGGTCGAGTGCCCGAAACAACGAACCCCAATCCAAAATCCTACAATCTAAACTCTCAGAATGCATAGGATCCTAAAGAAAAGAATCCTCTACTCCGCGAGCTTCCGCGGTAAGCCTCGAAGAATCCTCGCTCACACTCGGTGCTTGCGTTCACTGAACTTTGGGGTTGGGTTTTGCCTTAAAACGAATGCAGGAATCCCCGAATAAACCCCTTGTAAACCCTGTAGCAATTCGTTGAAAGCGTTTCCACACTTTTGTAAAAGCTCATACAGATACACCTTTTTTGCCTTATGCACTCCTTCTGAAACTCTCCCAGAACCCATACCGAAATCAACCCTTACGAAAACCCTATACACTCCTTCTAGAGACCCTAAACCCCTGACCCCGAAACCGTAAACCCCTAAGCCCTAAACCGTAAACCCTAAGGCCCTAAACTCGAAGAAGGTCCGCAGTCCGGGCCTGTTGATGCGGCCGGCACAACTGTCGGACTTCTCGGAGCCTTGGGCTTTCGTGGGGTGAGGGCCTCCTCTGACGGAGTTCTAGATGCGGCTTTAAGGGGTTTGAGAGTTCCTTTACAGTAGAAGCCAGAAAGTTGGAATATCATTATCCTAACCCCTTTAAGGTAAATTATAGTGGATCCTACCATGAATCCATATTCCAACTTTCTGGAGTTCCCTTTAATCGCTTCTATAGGGGCCAGCACAGATATTTTAGAAGGCTTGGCTGCGGTTCGCGGGGATGGGGCCTTAAGGGTTCTGCAATATTCCAGGTGTGTTGTTGAATTTGCTAGGAATATAGCTTAAATCATAATATGAAACCCCTTATAATTTAAGGTACCTTAATTAAAGGGGTAGGGTGGTGCTTGACGGGTTCTATCAGCGCTACCGGCTTCATTCCTCAAGGCTTGTGTGGGTGTGCTTGGGGATTTAAAGCCATCTTTAAGTAACGATCCGATAGGGTGGGGGGGTTACCAGCGGGACCAGCGGTCTTATGGGTTCCAGGAGGATTTTGGGGGGTTCAGCCTGGCATGGGTTTAGCGCAGCGCGGTTACAGAATCAAGCCAGCAGCTTACACAAAACCCCCTGGCAAGATGCGAAAGGTGCATCTCTTCCGCAAAGGGTCCAAGTAATACTGCAGTATATACTTTGCGGACCCAAATATATCTGCTAAGTACCTACAGTAGTGGCACCTGGACCCTATTGGCCCTATGGTTTCTGAACAAAGGCAGGGCTTAGGGTCGAGGGTCTCGGGTGCGAAGTAGATATGCCCGGTATCAGCTGGGGCTTAAATACCCACTAAGGGCTCTATTAAAGGGCCCTTAGGGGGGGGGGGGGGGTCCTGGAATATGAGAGGGTTCCAGGTTGCAGGGCCTTAGAGCTTTGCGGAAGGAGCAAGACCGTCTCCGGGTGGGTTTAGGGTTCAGGGTGCATGGAGTGATTCAGGGCTCGGTGCATTGCAGTCCCTGCTCAGAAAAGGGTTCATTGAGGGAGCTTCGAAAGGCCGTCATGCAAGTGGCTAGTCCCCAAGCATAGTTGCAAAAAATGGAGGGAGTTTCAAAACAAAGGTTTCATGGGGGGGTAGAACATGCTATCACGTCCCGGCTACCCCAAGACTCCAAGTACACAAGAAGTGCCTACTTTGGGCTAGTTGGAGTTTTGTGGGGCTATGCGGCGGGATCGTGGATTTACGTTCCTGTTGGGTTAAGAGGGTTTTGGATATCCTGATGTCAGAGAAGCCCCAGGCCCTATGAGTGGATTGGGGCTTTATGCAAGGGACGGGATTCATAGACAGAGACCTTTCCTGCCGCCATGACTGCTCCGAAGCCGGACCAGATTTCGACTCATGCTACTTAGGCATAGCTCTCTTGTTTCCTTGCCAAGCGCATCTTACTCGTCGATCCCACCATGGTCCGTTCAACCTTGGTGGTGGCTGTGCTGATGTTGGTGCTTCCAACAACGGCACACCGGAATAACGATGACATCTTCGCCATAGAGGGCGGGGATTCAGAATCTCGCGATCTACAGTGGGAGCTGGAGAACTGGCTCGGTGGTGGCTCGGGGGGCTTGGGGCTGAGCCATTCGGAAGCCAGGTCGTGGGCAACGAAGGAGTGGTGGTACATGGAGACTTGTGGCGCTTCGATTTCGTATCTCAAGCAACTCTACTCGGTGCTCACCCACCGGTTCGCGATCCCCTACACTCGGAACGAAGCCATTGGGCTGATGTTTGCCTACGCGACGAAGCAGCTTGACCCAGACCAGCTCTACGCGATGTACCACGTTCTGGCAGGCAGCCACCTCGGTGGGCAGAAGGCCCGTGCGCGAGCCGCAGAGCTTCTAGAGCAGGGTGCCTCCCCCACCGAGCTCAGCAATCTTTACAGGGTTTTGAAAACGTGGCTTCCGGATCGGGAGGCTCAAGACACCGCAATGGAGGCGGCCGCTGCCGGCTGTGAAGCTGAGAAGTTCGCGCGGACGAGGGTCGTCTCTGAGGCAGTGGGTAGCATGACGAGGGAGACCCCTTAAAGGATACCCCTTCCGAACCCTACTTCTGGCCCTCTTAAAGAGACCTTATGAAGAGGGTCTATATCCCCGAGGGTCCCCCTAATCCTAACTCCCATAAACCCTAAACCCCCCTAATCGTTCCCATAATAGGGTTCATCTTAAGGAATCCCCACCCGAAGAATCTTAAACCCCCTTTTGGCCTCCCATCAGAGGCAGTCACGGCCTCCTTCGACAATCAGGCTTTCCGCTACGCGGAGGATGGTAAGTACTACACGGCTTCGGAATTCAAGGTTAGGGACCCAAACAGCACATAAGCATAAGCGTTTTATGGGGATATCCCTACCGTATTTTGGGGGGCCCTACAAGGACTACTTTGGGAGCAACTGGATGGCGAAGTGGAGGGCAAGCCCAGTGGCGCAGAAGGTGGCGAGGGATGGCAGGGCGTACTCTGTTTCACAGTTCCATGACTACTTCAAGGGAGGTTGGTTGTCCTACTGGCATGAGGCAAGGTGGGCAACACAAAGGCGAATTGCGGAGGACGGAAGGATCTACACCATGGCCGAGTATGTCAGCTACTTCGGATCCCAGTGGCAGCAGAAGTGGGCCAAAGCACCAGTGGCACTTTGCAAAGAGTGCACAGCGGCCAGCCACCCCTGATCAAGCGATGCAGTGACACAAGCGCAAAGAACCTTGTGAGCCTTCCTAGACCCTCCTTCCACCCTCTATTAGACCCCGAATACCTACTATTAGGGGCCATATACCCCTATTTCAGAGTAATTACAAGGAGGTCCTGGTTATTGCTGGTGGAGAAGTGTGAGATTCAAAACCCCGCTGCTGTGGGAGTGATTTCAACAGGGTGAGATTGAAATCCTTCAGGCGCGTGACATATGTACTAGTATCTAGTCTTATGCCAATCCAGTAAAGCCAGGGGTTGAAATCAGGAAAGCTTGTATCGCGACCACTCAAGCTCAACGCCCCCTAAAGCCAGAAGCTGCCACAGGCCCTTGAACACCCCAGACCTTCCAAAATCCCTTAGTTAAGGAATATACCTTAAATCATATTAAGGATCCTACTATAATTTAAGGTATATTCCTTAATTAAGGGGTTTCGGAAGGTCTGGGACTGCAGCCCCAAAGCGCCAGCCAGAAATTCAATGACCCAAATCCAAAGCGACTGAGGGCTTTCGTGCTGAAATCTCTTGCCCTAGACTTGGAAGAATCAGGTTTTAAGGTTTTGGGTTTTAGGGTATATGTTCCGGCTTAAGAATATATCACTATTAATTTCGCTGAAGTCTCTATATATCAAGCGAGGCGAATCCCGGAATCCCACAGATTCAAAGCGAGTTCACGGATCGAATATAAGCCTAAATGCCGCCGAACCGACAGCTTCGCGCAGTTGCCCACGGTGTAGTGTAAACTACCAGCAGCCAAGGAACAGTTGCTAGCGGCAAGTGCTCCTGCGGCCGCAGTGAGAATTTTGAAATCAACCCTCAAAGTCGTGGGCTTCGGGGCTTCGGTTTAGGGTCTATAGGGTTTAGGCTTTAGGGTTTAGGCTTTAGGGTTTAGGGTTTAGGAAGTTTAGGGTTTAGGGGTTTGGGTTTTAGGATTTATTTAGGGTTCAGTTCAGAGATTTGATTGATGACTTGGGGGGCTGAGGCTTCGGATTCAGGTTCTGAGTTCATGGTTGGAGCTTGCTTTTCGAGCTGGGAGTTTCCGAAAATTAGGGGAGGTTCCCTAATTTTGGGGTCTTATAATCAGGGTCCTACGAATTAGGGTACCATGTCAGGGTCCCCTATTTTCGGAAACTCCCAGCTGGCTTGGCAGTGAGTTCTTGAAATGCGTCTGCCAACCCTACTGAACAACCCTGACTCCAAACCTTTGCATGTCTTGCGAGCTTCGAAGCCGAACAACTAAACGGCAAGTTCCCAAGTTGTTGTCGAAAAACTGATCCCGACGTAAACCCTTAGAGCCCAAGGCTCAGCGCCCTTTCAAACCGCGCCCTTTCAAGCCATAGCCCCAAAGCCAGGTTTGCACGCTTCTCTGGAACCTCGGTATCTTTACCCTCGCTTTGCTTGTGGAAATCAATCGATCCTTGGCAGTGGGGAAGACGACCAGTTCGGATGAAGCACGACCCGAAGCCCTAAAAGCCCAGATGCCTCGCCTGGAGTGTGCGAGTGTGAGCGCCGAAACTCTGTGTTCTATGGACCCTATAAAGCCCGCAACCCTCACGCCCTAGAAAGCTAAACGCCTGCAGTCTAAGCTTCAGGGTCTAGCGAGTCGATCCTTTTGGGCTTGGGGCTTGAGGGAAGTATCACTGTTCACAGCATTCAGAGTCTTGGGGATGTTGTCGGGGCTTTCACGACTTGTGCTCGTGGGCCTCAGTTATAATATAAGTGTGATTGAAGGTATCTTGATCTTCATCCCCTCCCCGTTACAGCTGAGCAGAAGACATAGGATACTTAATGTAGAAGCCTGAACGATCAGCAACATTTGTCCTCAAAGCTCCCTGTTAAAATTATAGTTGTATATATCCGAAATAACAGCTCTAAGCTCTCGAACCCAGCCCTAATACCGCAAAAACCCAAACGAACCTAAAATCCCAAACCCTAACCTGAAGCTAGGATCCGTGCTGGTCCCCTTTTGCCCTTTTGATTTCAGTGTCCCCTTATTGAAAACCGACTAGTAGGAAAAAAGGGTACCCTTGCCATAAAAGGGAATACTCAGGAACCTTCCGTCCCTAAAGTTGCCCTCTAAACTCTACGCCCTAAGCCCCAAGCCCGTACAGACCCTATAATCGCCAAACCCTACACTTGAAGCCCGAGGTGGCTCTGCACCCCGCAAAAAGCGCCGCGGGGAGGAGCCGATTCCGATCCTCGGGAGCGTTGGAGATGGCTCAAGGTTCCCAAAGGGTCCAAGTACCATTCTATGGTATAGTAGGCATTTGGGCGCCTTAAAGTATATACTACACCATTACTTGGACCCTTTGGGGTTTAGGGGTTTGGGTATGTAGTGGTTTAGGATTTAGCGGTGCGAGACTTGAGGGCTCGGGATGTGAGCGTTTTTAGGATTGAAGGCTTTTATGCTTGAGGGTTTTTTGGTTGGGATTTGAGGCCGAGAGTTTGAAGCTTTAGAGTTTCGGGTTCAGGGTTTACTGTGGTTTAGGTCTTGCAGTGCTGCCCAGCTGATCGGTAGAGTCTGGGTTCAAAACAGGCTTGGGGCTAAAGGCTTAGGATTCTAAGCTGCGCCTTTCTTAGACAGTTCATGTTTGTCTTGTTATACTATACCGCAAGGGGCCGTTCAAACTGGTGTGTTTATGTTCATTAACTTTCTGGGTCAAAGCGGGCTGGATGTGCTGCACTGGAGTTTGGGGCAAGTGTCTAGCTGTGGTTCCGGGTTTACGGTTCTCCAGATGACACAGGCTTGATGCTTATGGTTCAAGCTCGTGGCATATGATTGCTATGATGAAGCTTAGCTTATGTCTTGTTGAATCAATAAGTAGTCGCTTATGTATCTACACATACATGAATACATACGCGGCTTCTATCCTACCAGTAGGAACCCCTGTAAGGTCAACGTACATAGTGGAGGCACGTGGGCCTCTCAGGGCCCGATAGTAAACACTACAGCAGTAGCTAGTCAAAGCGGACATCAAGGAAGCTGATTCCAAGCATCGACGAGCTCGGGCACGCAACTCAGGAAGATCCGGGATGTGTAGTTCCACTGACTTGCGGATTCACTCACTCAGGTTTGTGCACTCTCAAAGGCATATACAGACTTGAACACACACACAGACAAACTCTTTGTCCCCTCATCTCTCTGTCGCTCTCGCTTTATCTCTTCCTCGCTTTGTTACTCCGAGTGTTCAAGTATTGCTCTTGACCTGACATACACAAGGAGCGACCCACATATACACACGCACACAGAAACATACACGCACAGACACACCCACACGCACACGCACATCCGTGCAGCCATGAGTGCATGGCAAGCATGCAAGCATGCTTACCTGCTTACATGTTTGAATACCTACATGCCAATGTACGTACGTATATACCTGCAACTACCTGCTGCCTACATACATCCTGCATAGATACATACATACAGAAACACATGCACACAGCGAGGGCCACATGCATAAATCCATGACTGCATGCATGTACATACATGCACGCAGGCATGCATGCGAGCATGCATGCATGCACACATACACACGTAGACACAAACACACATACAGATACATACCATTCAGACATACATACATGCATCCATACTTACTGACTTACTTATCATCACATGCCTTTTTTCATAACATCATGCAAGCATGAGGCCACTCTTGCCTACAGGCGCAGACAACCAAGCATGAACCGTAAACCCTAAAGCAAGGTGAACGTGCCTATATAGGGACCCCTTTGAGGCCTAAGTACCTGCTATAAAGGTACATGGAGCTTGGATACTGCCCCCACTCAGTAATAGTTGGATAGTATTCCTAATACAGATATATGAGGCCTCTAATAGTAGCCCTAATATAGACTGTTAGTGTATGGGGGCAGTATCCAACATGAAGCCTTCAGGGGAAGTCCCTAACCCGAGGTGGGGAGCTTTGCTCCTGGGTGCGGACGGGGAGGAGGAGCATTCTCGGCCCTGGTTCCGAAGCGAAAGTTTAGGGTTTAGGGTACCCTAAACCCTAAAAGTTTTGTGAGGGTAGTTGCAAGGTTTTTGAAGAGACTCCTTCTTTAGAGGGGATCTATGTAAGGTTTTTGTTGCTGTCTGATGAGGTTTTGTGACGGGATCTAAGGGGCTTAGCTGGCAGAAGAGAGGGGGGTGGTGGATTTTTGGCATTGAGTTTGGTAGGGTTACGTTCAAGCTTTAGCCGAAAAGGGTTCGCACCCATAGGCGCAATAGTATATAATTAGTTCCTTTCTGGGATTACCGTAACGGATTCTACATATGAACCCCCAAAAGGAACTTCTTTGGGGCCTATGGGTACATATTAGGAGGTTGGGCTCTTGGCAGCAGGCTTCTTGGGCTTTGGGGTTTTGGCTGGCTTGTTAGATGTTCCGGTCTGGTTCATGTGTGCCTTGTCTTCAAGGGCGTTGATTTTGGGGCTAGCCGTAGGGGTTCTGGGGTTTGGGATGCGGTTTGGGCGTTTTGTTGGGTTTCGAAACCCTCACGGCCTGAGGGTTGCCCAAACCCTATAGGTTTTTTGTGCTTGCTCCTGAGACTATAACATTACTCCAAAACCCAACTAAGCTTATCGCCTGGCAAGGCAGGGCCCCGGTTGCCCCCTGAGATGTCATACTATAAGATTATTCCAGAGCCCGACTAAGCTTATTGCCTAGGAAGGGAGGGCCCCCAGAGACTCCAATATCCCTTAATTAAGGAATATTCCTGAAATTATGTTAGGATCAAGCATTACAAGCATTACAAGCGTTAGGATCCCTTAAAGGATTTAAGGTATATTCCTCAATTAAGGGATATTGGAGTCTCTGGGCCATGAGGGCCCTAACCCGAAAACCTGTCATCCTCGAACCCCGAGCCCCCGCAGAAGCCGTGCCTGCGCAGTGTCGAAACCCCTACAGCCTCAAACCCTCCAAGGCCACTCTAAAGAATACACCTTAAAACCTTAGAGTTCCTAAACCCTATAGAACCTTAACTCCAAAAACCCTGAACCTTAAGCCCTCAACCCTTAACCCCCCCCAAAAGGTAGGAGGGGAAAGACAAACAAACCCTCCAAGGTCACCCTCCAAAGACGACGTCGACGAAGGCATCCTCCGATCGGAGGAGTCCTTGCAAGCAGAGGCCCGGACTGCCATGGAAGGGCTTAGGGGATTTTGGGGGATTATATATATATATATATATACACACACATATACATATATATATATATATATATATATATATATATATATATATATGGTGCAGCGCTGCTAGGCCCCCCCTCCCCCCCCACCCCATGGTATCCCCCCCTTCCCCCCTGTGGTTCCCTGTGGTGTGTGGTGATGAGAATGACGAAGCTGGTGCTCGTGATCCCCATCCGCACTCTCATCAGGTCCCTTGCTCAAAAGTCCCGAATGAAAACCATTCAAATACGTGCTCAAGCTTACTTGTAACTTGTAGCGAACCCAACCGAAACTTGGCTTGGAATGACAACGGTCGATATGGTTTTCGCAAGAACATCACAAGCCAAGCACGGTTTTCAACTAGATAAAGCGATGAACATGCGGTGCCGAAGCCCAGAGCAACATAAGAGCAAAGGTACCACCAATAGCCACACTGGGACTAGCACATCAACATCATTGCGCACAACATTCTCATTTGTGCTCGAAGAGAGGGGAAGGGAAGGGGCCCGGTGGTTCCCTGTGTTGATTATCCTTCCCCACCCCGCCCCTGTGGTTCGCCGTCTTGTGGTTCCACTATTGTGGGCTATCCCTCCCACACCCACCCCCGATTGCCAAGGCGAGAGGGGGAGTTACGCGGATGACGTGTGACTGTTTGATTGGACGAGACGCCTGGCTTCGGGGGGGGGGGCATACCATGGGGGGGGGGGGGGGGGGGGGCCTGCGACGCGGCGACGCGGCACCATATATAGGCTTCCTTAAGCGGTTCCTTGAAGGGTTCCATGTTTAGTGTTCGCGGGAAGTTTAGAGGATTGGGGTTCCTGAAGCGGTTCCTTGCAGGATTGAATCCTGAAAGCGCTAGACAAAACGAGCTCGCCTCCCAGACTCGCGCGCCAGACACACAAGCCCATGCAGAACCTCTTAGGGCTCTAGGGTTTGGGGCCCAGGATGGCTTAGGATCTGTATCCCAACAAGGGACCTTGATTTGCTGTTAAATGCGCATGTCGCGAACGGGCCATCAATAGGGGACGCGGGTTGCATGAGGTTCTCAGGCGTTTATTGACACTCTGCTTGACAGCTGAATTGTTACGATAGCAGCCGACAGATCGTAATCTGACGCCTTCAAGGTTCGGTGTAGTATAAGGGGTGTTATCCGGAATCATCTGCCAACTGTCTGGGGCTCGCTCAACGACAAATTTAAAAGGAAGGACCAACCACTCTTGTTTGACACCTTGCCTCGAGGCTGCAATTGCTCAGGTTCTATTCCTTCTTAGCTACCGGACCACGAAAAAGAAGTACCGCGTGCAGCCAGAGGGCCGGGGCAAGCTATGGCATTAGAAGGCATGGACATCTGCCTATTCTTTACCCTAAAGCCCTACAAGTGCATAAAATTCTAGATACTAAGGGTTCCTATCCACACAGATAGAGAAATATATAGATTTGGTTATCGATACAGATATAGATGCATGCAGACATACATGCATACACATACAGGGTAGGCTGTAACACTCGCGGTAACCGTACTGTACCTTAACCCACCTTTAGGTTCCCTATATGTTCCGTATCAGGGTGTATAATAACCCACCAGAACTACTTATCTGTAGCTTCCCTAAAAATTCCATATCAGGGTGTATAATAACACCTACAAAAAATTGGCCATTGATAGGTTTTGGTAGCCTGTAAGCATCCCTTGCAGGCCACGTTTACTCCCGCTGTGGCGGCTGAGGACATCTCGCAAAGTCTCACTGCCTCGACCTTGGGCCGTTTTTTTTTGTTCTGCCTCCAGTCTGTAACCTACTTAAGTGTGTCATAGTTGGGTAACATTTTACTGGCATTTTACGTTTTTATGGATATTGAAACCCAATGAGGAACAAAATATGCATTTTCAATCCTAACCCAACAAGGAACTAGCTTATATGACAGTTATATACAGCCCTTAATGTTGTGACCTCCCATACAGACTGTTACAGGGTGGGGGCAGTGCCCAACGTTTATTTCTTTTGTTATTTCCGGCACCAACGTTTGCGGTCGCAGCATGAGATCTTGGGGCTTAGGATTTCGAACTGGCTCATTTGGAAATTGGGTTTTTTGTTGTGCGTTTCATTTGCAGGTCTCGAAAGACCTCGCCTTAATGCATACAGCCGTTGAACTTAGGTCTTGCGGAGGTGTGATGCGCTGAGACAGTTGGGAACATTGCCGCTGCAAGGCTCAAGAAGGCGAAGAAGCAATACTGTTGATGATTCAAGTCCTGCATTACCTTAAGGACTCTACACTATGGGATTTATGATATATTCTTGTTTATAGGTCATGCAGGATTTATATCATTGCAGACCCACATGTGTGCCTCAAAACGAACATGCCGATGTACTTGCTTTCCTACATCTACCTATGCATAATGGTCTGTCGAGTGTCCTTGGACACCGAAGCCAACCTAATCCCACCCCAAAAAACACCTGGCGTTCCCCGGCTCCCTAACTCAAAGGACTTGACACCTAATCCTAATCCGAGACCCTGAGCCGCAGGCCTTAGTTTCCTTTTTCCATACAACCCCCAAGCGCTGAACGCTAAACCCTAAATCCTCAACACTAACCCCAAAGCTTCATCTTCTCGCTTATTATTGAACCAACATCCCGAAGATGCCATGGCCCTGGCTGTTCCGCTGGTGCCGGCGGGCTGTCGAAGCTTCTTACACTGTTTAAAAGGGTCTAGGGTTGGGTCGGTTACCATCGGGCCCTAAATAGCCATTATTTAACTATAGTAGAATATATCCCCTCAAACCCTGTTCTTCTTGTGAAGGCCCCTGTCTTATATTTGGGGAGACAAGAGGCTGTGCTATCTCTCTTCAGTGAGGTTTTGGGGTCTGTGGGCTTCACGGCTTCAGGGCTCTAGGGCTTCTGGGGTTCAGGGGTTAAGGTTAATTGGTTACTTAAAGGATCATGGGACTTAGTAACTGGTGTTATAAATAAGGTAACTATACTTATAAGCACTTGTAAGCCCACTTAAGGTGCTTATATAACCTGACTTACTAAATCCCATGATCCTCCAAGTAGTGACGACCACTTCCATTTCCATAATGTAGGAGCCTCCGTCTCCCTCCAAGTTGCCGAGCCACATGTCGGTGTAACCGCCACCACGAGCCCTCATGACCACCAGAAGAAACCCCTAAACCCTCAACCCTGAACCCTTAAACCCTAAACCCCTAAACCCTAAACCCGGCCCCAGGGCAAGGCAGAGAGGAGAGCCTAGATGGAAGACCCGAAATCCCAAGGCCCCAAGCCCCATGACCCCGAGTTTCGCAGCTATCGCTTTCGATTCAAGGGACCCAGAAACCCTGTAACCCCTAACTACAGGGTTTAGGATTTAGGGTTTAGGGGTTCATAGTGTTTACCACTTGCAGGGCTTAGTGTTCAGGGCTACGGGCTTCAACGACACAGGGTTTAGGGCTGCAGGTTCGGCTCGGAGTTTGCCAACAGATGCCGTAACAGATAGGCCTCTACCTCGGGGTTCGTCAACAAGATGTCAAAAACGCAGAAATGTTGAACAAAAACAAAAACAAATGCTGCTGCTTTACTGTGCGGAGTTAGTAAAGCTGTTGAATCGCAGCATTGCGGACGGAGTTGAAAAATATTGAATTCAGCCCTGGGACTCCTGGGGATGACACGAGAACTTGTTTTAGCTCCCAATGTTATGGGAACTCTGGATGGGTACGGTTGATGATGCAAATCCTGCATTACCCATAATAAGGAATATACCATAAGCCGTAAGCCCCATAGTTTAGGGGCATTAGGGTAATGCAGGATTTATATCATCAACCGGTAGTATTCCTCAAGGTTTGCTCGACCTGGAGCTGCCGAACCGCAGACGCCAAACCCTAGCTCTGCCCCCGAAACTCCGAGATCTTGGCTTTACAAGGAACCCTTCTAAAGACCGTGCATGGCCCTTAACCCTGAAACCAACAGCAGCTACAGCACCTTACCCTTGAGTCGACAGGAACCCTCAGACATATATATATATATATATATATATGTACATGTATATGTCGATGTTTATGTCTGTGCATATGTATATGTGTTTGTATGTATATATATATATATATAGATTTATTTATTTACTTAGATAGGTATACCTCTATATAACTGGGTGTTGATATATATATATATATATATATACACATATATATATATATATATATGCATATACACACATATATATATATATATACATAGGTAGATATATAGATAGGTCGATGGATTGATGGTTAGAACCGGATAGAAACATGGACAGAAAGAGATATAGCCCCCGCGATCTCTTCGAGGCCCAAGGCTTCCTTTGTGGCCTGCCTTGCGGCGCCGGCCGCCGGCATCAGACAGCAGAAGACGGAGGTGTGGTGTTCGGGGTACAGTAGATACTTAAGCCTTAAAGGGGACCCTATATAGGCACTTTAAGGCCTAAGTATCTACCATATGGGTACATGGAGCCTTTGGGTAAACCCTATTATAAACTTTAAACCCGAAACCCCTAAACCCGAGATGGATGGAGGTTGGGGGTGCTAGCTTTTACAGTTTAGGGTTTAAGGTTTGGGCATTGGGGTGTCAGAGTTTTGGGTTTGGGGCTTTAGGGGTGTTAGGGTTTTGGGTGTTACGGTTTAGGCTTCGGGGTGTTAGGGTTTTTGGATTCAGGGTTTTGGATCATCAGTGTATTGGTCTCCGCGGCTTAGCAAGTATAAGTTTGTTGGGCTTCCGGTTTTGAAGATTAGAGGGTTGGGTTTCTTTAGCAGAGGCGAGCTTAGAGGTTTGGGATGATATGAGAGTCTCGCATCTAGAGAGTAGGCTTAAGCGCTTGGGGCGAGGCTTGGGGTTTACTTACCTTCGGTTCGTAGGGAATGGAGGAATGGGGTACAAGTATATATAACTACTATTACTACCATGCTTCCATTCCCTGCTAACCAAACGTAAGTTTAGAGACTGGGGTCTAGTTCTGTGGTCTTGGAGACGGGGGTTGAGAGGATTTAGGACTCACGTTTTCTATTGCATGTTTATGTGGGTGGAGGGGCTCGGGGTAAAGATGGGGTGCGTGTGTTCAGGGCCTGAGGTGTAGTTTGTAGCTCCTTGGGCAGTTCATGCTTGCGGAATGTAGTATTGTGGGCGTTTGGGCGTATGGGATAGAGTAGAGGGTATCTTCTGCGGTCCGAGGACTATAGGATATCTTCGGTGGTTTACACTGGCAGAAAGGACTTCAGAGGATTCGGCTTGCTGGGGGCTTGGGTGCTGCAAAGTTTTCGCCTGCCCAAAAGGTATTCGCAGCACACCCCAGTACCTTGAAACAAGCCAATCACCGTGCTGGACCCATGAACATCACATAAAATATCACAGACCCAAGCCCACTAAGTAACAGCCCTTCTGAAACCCTGGAACTCTTTGTCACGAAACCCTGACCCCTACGCCCTAAACCCCACGACAAAACCTACGAAAAAGCGCTGTGCAGCCGCCATACATAATTCAAGTCTGAACCAATGCAGGCTACAGTATGGCATAAGCCAGTTAGCCGTGGAAAGAGGCTTGTGGGTTGTGGGATGTCGAGTTTAGCGTCAAGAAGTTTAGTCAAAAAGCTTAGAGTTCTGTAGCGTTCTGGGTTTCAGGGTCGCAAAGCTTTCAGGGTCCTATAGGTTTTTTCTCTGTAGCGTTTCGAGTTATAAGCGATGGTCTGGGTCCCTGTTTGAGAGCCTCAGGTGCTCCTTGACGCTCGGGTTCATCGCAGGGAAAGTCTCTGGACGCTTGAACCTTTCGAGCTGCGTTGTAGACCCAGATGGGGTTTGAAAGGTTAGGGACCAAATTAGGGATCAGGGTTTGTAATGTCGCATGAAGGGTTTAGGTTCAAGTGCGGCTCCGACCTGAGACAGATTCACGAGTTCGGTGGGACCTTTCTGCAACAGGGCCTGAAAAAGTCGATGGTGAGAAACTCCCATGTTCATTGTTTTCGGATGCAACAAGCAAGGCTGGGTTTAGGCTCAGCGACAACTTCCGCAGGGGAGGGGACACCACTAAACAAGGCGGGGTGGTGATCCCTCAAAGCAGCAGCAGCAACAGCAGCAGCAGCAGGAGGAGGAATAGTAGTAGTAGTAGTAGTAGTAGTAGTAGTAGTAGTAGTAGTAGTAGTAGTAGTAGTAGTAGTAGTAGTAGTAGTAGTAGTAGTAGTAGTAAGAGTAGTGGTAATAATACCAGCAATACTAATAATCATATACACGCTCCAAGAGCTGCGGGCGGGAAATGCGGTTTGCTAGCCAAGGAGCCACCAGGTCGAGGCGACAAGCTGGCGAAGTGGAAGAGCCCTGGGAGGATTCCGAGGAGGCTGCTGCCGAAGGGTTTAGGGGTTTACGGTTTAGGGGGTGCTCAAAAAGGGGTCTAGGAGTTTAGGGTTTAGGTGTTTGTGTGTGTGTGAGTTTGTGTGTGTCTTGTGCTGATAGGGGTTGGCAGAGTACAGGGGTCTCAATAATTACCAATGCTGTTTTGGGGGCTCCTTATTGTGATATGGCAAAATGGGCCGCAAAACCCTGTTCTAATTATTAAGGCCCCTGTATTAGAACAAACATCCCAAATCCCTAAACCCTAAGCCGCTTCTCTGAGTTTCGACCGGTGTCTGCATCTCAGATCGCCTCGCCAGGTCGTCAAGCACCAGCCAAGCCCTGTCATGCGTGCGTGTTCCTTGTCATCCTGGAGTCAACACTGTTCCATTGCCCTGGTATGTACATATGCATGCATACATACATAGAGAGGGAGGGAGAGAGATAGATAGATAGAGCGCCAGAGACAGAGACAGAGAGAGAGAGAGAGACAAACAGACCGACAGTGGAAGATGGGTGCAGACATATGTGTACATCGACAGCGACACGCATGTGAATACATGTATGTGTGCATGTATAAACACACACATATGTATGTATATATATATATATCTACACATTAGACACGTAAATATTACGTTGTCTTTTCTAGTAGATGCAGGTCGACCGTCAGATCGCGGGACTGCTCGCCAAGAACCTGGTGCGTGTGGTGCAGAGCCAGAGGGTCTCGTGGCTCACCGACTCAGGAGGGCCCAGGGTCTTAAACAACTAGAATAGGGTTCCCTGAAAGGGGTCTTTAAAGAAAGAGTCCTATTAGGGTTACGAGAAGGATTCTCTAGTATAGGGGCCTAAATATTTACCTATACCATTTTAAGGGTTCCTTCTTCTATAAGTATAGTATGCTGGGCCCCAAAACCACCGACTTTGGGTGTCCATGCTCAGGGCGTAAGGTCGGGGTGCAGGGTCTATATGGCCTGAGGGCTTCGGGTTTCAGGTTCAGGGTGTTCACGAGGTGTAGGGTCTACAGCTTAGTGTTTCGGATTCGGGGCTTTTAGGCTTTAGGTCACATACATGGACAGGGGGATTGCCGCAAGGCAGCCTAAAGCCTAAACCCCCTAAACCCTAAACCCTTACAGGCTTTCGCACATCGCATGAAGTGCCCGTGGTGTAGGCCCCCAGGCCGCCCCCCCCGTCTTTTGACGAGGTACCTGTCTCATCGCTACACACAGGACAGCGACTGAGCCTCGACTTTGACAGGGGCATCTCAGTTGGTGGTTTCAGAGTAGCAGCAGAAGACGAAGCAAGAATTGAGGAGTAGAAGTAGTCGTCGTCGTAGTAAGTAGTAGTAGTAGTAGTAGTAGTAGTAGTAGTAGTAGTAGTAGTAGTAGTAGTAGTAGTAGTAGTAGTAGTAGTAGTAGTAGTAGTAGTAGTAGTAGTAGTAGTAGTAGTAGTAGTAGTAATAGTAGTAGTAGATAGTAGTAGTAGTAGTAGTAGTAGTAGTAGTAGTAGTAGTAGTAGTAGTAGTAGTAGTAGTAGTAGTAGTAGTAGTAGTAGTAGTAGTAGTAGTAGTAGTAGTAGTAGTAGTAGTAGTAGTAGTAGTAGTAGTAGTAGTTTAGTAGTAGTAGTAGTAGCAGCAGCAGCAGCAGTCGGTAGTAGCATCTTGCAATCAGTCCAGGACGGGCATTGTCCGGGCCATCGAGAGCTTCGGCGCCTTCGTAGATGTCGGCGCCCAGCGCGATGGCTTGGTGCCCTGCTAGGTAGGGCTTTGGGACATTTTATATTTTCCTTTATTGGGCTTAAGAGGATCTTATTTACTAATATTTTTCAAAGGCTTTAAAAGCCCCACCTAGCCTGGAATGCACCAGGCGAGCTTTCAACTGGACACTTCTTGGTTGCATGGAACCTCCCGCAAAAATCGGAACATCCAAATATCAGGCCTGTTATCTGCGAAAACTGGGGGACGAACGTGGATCGGTGAACTTCGCCAGCCGACTTTTCCTCAAAGATCCGTCGATGCAAACCGGAGATGTGTGTCCTTCTAAGGGCGGCTCCTAAAAAAAGGGGTAGGGTATGACCCTGTAGTTAAGGAAGGGTGCGGAACCTAAAGTCACAACCCGGCATGCCAAAGGTGCCGATTCAGCTGATTTCGGAGAAGTACGTCGCCGACGTCTACGAGGCTTTGGGTTCAGGGTCTTTGCTTAGTTCTGGAGAGGCGTCTAGGGCTCAACCTTGTGCTCAGACGAGGGCAGAACCGTGATGCCTTGTCGACTGGACTGACCTGAGGTTGGTCTGAGGAACCCTTCTTTGACCTTTTCTGTGGTGTACGCCCTGATATTCAACCATACTATAAGTGCTAGAGTGCTAGAGGTTTGCTGAGCGTGTCGGGACCTACAGCTTTCTCAAACGCCGCATGTTTCGCGATGACAGCTGCAGCATAAAAGCCCCACTGCCGCAAGCACTGCCGCAAGACGCCGGAGCCCAGCAATCATAAGCCCTGAACCCTACAACCTTAGCAAGCCTTAACCCTAAACCCTTACAGGTTTCTAAACCCTAAAGCCTAAATCCGTCTAAATCCTAAATCCTAGATCACCTAAATCCTTCTAAATCCTAAACCCTAAATAACCTTAATCCAAAGCCCTAAATCCTAAACCCTAAACCTGTTCCTTTAGCGAACCCCTATAGCCTAAAGCCCTGAACATCCTGAGCCCGATGCCCCAAAACCACCGGCAAGCCCCTGAGCCCAAACCCGAAACTCCTGAGACCCTAGCGCCCTTAAGGATTTAGGGTTTAGGGGTTTAGGGTGTAGGAATTTAGGGGTTTAGGGGTTTAGGGTATAGAGTTTAGGGTTTAGGTTCCTTGAAGGCTTCCTTTGAGGGTTTTGTGGATGTTTTTTCTGTAAAGGAGCCCCTATAAAGATTCCTTTAAGGCTTCCTTTTAAGGCCCTAAAGAAAGAAGCTGCCATGGAGACGCCAGCTCGAAGCTGCATCAGGAGATCATGCCTGGTCAGAAGGTCACCGTGTGGGTGGAGGAGGTGCTTTCTGAGGGAACCTGGGGCCTGGTAAACATTAGGCATGTATGTATACATACATATGTATATATATATATATATATGTATACATATATTTTTAGGTATGTGTATATATTTGTATATATATATATATATTTATCTATCTCTCGACCTACCTAACTGTTTATCCATCTATCTATCCGAAGCTATCCATCCGTCTATCCATCTCTCTGCAACCCTCTCTGTCTCCCCCCCCCCACTCTCTCTCTCTCTCTCTCCCTCTCTATCTCTATCTCTATCTCTATATAGGTACCGACTATAATGGGGGACGTGTTCTGACTATTTCAAAGTCATTGCAGATTAGGGTTCTGGGCCTTCAGGGGGCCAGGTTCGGGTGAGCATCTTCGCCCGCTTGTCGTCCAGGTTTTCGGTTCCTTTAGGGTTTGAGGGTTGGGGGGGTTTGGGGTTTTAGGGTTTAGGGTGGGGCTTAGGAGAGAGAGAGAGAGAGAGAGAGAGAGAGAGAGGGTGGGGCTTAGGCTCAGACGAAACGTTCAGGCCATTGCACGAGTCCCGAAACAAAAGGGTTGTTGGCTTGTCAGCGAAGAGTGTGTCTTCTGTGTACGGTGTGGGCTCAACGTGACAGCAGATGTGAAGGACTGAAGTCTTCATGAGCCCTTCTCCGCCATGGTTTAACCGAGGCAGAGACCAGTTCAGTTCAGAGCCAGGAGGGGCAACTAACATATTCCACTGAACCCCATAATCCCAACCTTAATCTCCCTGAACTTAATGGATTTGAAACGCCAAATCTGAGCCAGTCACCTGCGAGTAGGTCAAGAGCAACGGCCGTCTCACCCTGACCATGTTGCCAAAGTACCTCAGAAGCCTCGCGGCATGTTGCTGGGGGTCACGGCAAAGGGTCATTGAGGCCAGTGGTATTTGGGCTTCTACCGTGTGTAGTCAGGTTTAGGGGAATATACCGCGAGACCTTATTCTAATTGTTGCGGCCCTCTATATTACCTGTAACCGAAACTTTTCAGGGTTCCTTGTCATGGTTTCAAGATATTAGTTCCAAAACAGTGTGGGCCTTTTCCGCTACAGGTAGGGTGTAGCGCCTATATAGAACCCTGCTATAGGTCCCCTATACACCCTCTGATAGAATCCTTTAATTATTAAGGAGCCCTAATCTAGTTATTAAGGCCGCTATATTGGGCTTTTGGCCTGTTGAGCCAGTGACCCTGAACCCTGAGCCACAAATTGAAACCCTAAACCCTGAACGACAAATTAGAACTCCCTGAACTTAGAGTTGTGGCCTGTTGAGCCAGTGGCCCAGGACCGCCTTCCGTGGTTCGAGAGGACCTCCTTGCCTTTCGCCAGCTCCCGGAGGATGTGTGGCCAGCTGGGCGATCTTGAGCCCGGTTTAGGGCTTGCGTTTTTTTTTTTAATTTTAGGGCCTAGGGCTTCTATGGCTGAGGATTTCGGGCTTCAGGGTTCAAGGGGGTGGGACTTACAGTTATCGGTTGAAAGCAATCACGTCTTGCTCGTGTATATAGCTAGTAGCACATACTCCGGCATTTCGAGTCTGACAGGTAAAGCTATGCAGGATGCGAGCGGCCTATTGGGGCTTTTAACCTCACAAGGTACCAAGGGCTCAGGTTTTGCATATCAAATGGCATGCTACATCCACAATTTAGAGGAAGAGCAGTTGAGAATAATCACATCGGCCACACTTATGATGTGAAAGTCGACATCAGGATGACGTCCGCTCTTTTCAGCAGTACGCATCGCCTCTTCGACCAGCAGTTAGTATGCCATCACCATCAATGGCATTGTCATGACCACCAGCACGGTACCAGCACCAGCGCCAGCATCCTCAACCTTTTTGGTTTCGACTTTAAAATTCTCTTGCGATGCTGCTATTCAATGACCAACCATGTCATGGTCGCCATGTCATCACCATCATCGTCAGCATTGACACCACCGGGAGCACTGTACACTATAATGTCACGATGTCACAAGGCGGTCGAGTGTGCCTCGTGATGTGCTTCGGGAGACAGTGTCCATCAAACCCTAAGCCCTGAACCCTAAGCCCTATGGCAAGGAATATGAATGAAGCAGTCGGAGTACAGGGCAAGTAGAACTAGCAGAGTTCCGCAGGTGACTGACCTTACCACTACTGGGTGTTTCAAGTCCACTGTTGCTTTAAGTTTCAGGCAGTACGCGGATTTGTTGGCTTTTACGAGCTGAGTGTTTAGGCTTTACATGGCTGGCAACTTGTGGAGATGACACTATAAACCCAAGGCCGTAAAACCACGCCCTTCCACTCTAAAGTGCGGTAGTGCACGTGAGGCTTCATCGTTTCGATGGTACGTGAGGTTGCTTTTGCAGGACAAGCTTGACAAGGAGTCTCCGCAATTTCAGGTGCTAAACCCGAAAGCCCTAAACCCTGAAACCTTACAACGTTAGAGATGCCTTCCAAAGCAACGCACAACGCCCTGAACTCCGAGCCCCCTGAGAAAGCCATGGAGTATGGCATTCCCTGTGTAGGAACGGCTAAGGCTTAGGATTGAGGGTGGGGAACATACTGGGGAGCAAATTTGTTCTCAATACAGATACGAACATAGATATAAATGACACAGTGTGGATATATATATATATATATATAATTATGCATACACATATCTGGTTATGATGTATTTGGCATTTATGCAATCCTTTGTCATGTTCTCGGTATAGGAGAGGTGAAGGTTTAGGGAAGTTTAGGGTATAGGGCCCTAGGGCCCTTCTAGAACGACTTGTCAGAGATGAACCTAAAACCTGTAGCCAGCTTTCGAGTTCGGGCTTCTGGTCCAAATCCTGTAAACTCCAACTCCTTGTGTCCCGCCGCCCGAAGCCGGCCTTCAACCCTCTTGAAAACCTTACGGGAACCCTTAAAGGGACCCCCTCTCTCTCTCTCTCTCTCTCTCTCTCTCTCTCTCTCTCTCTCTCTCTATATATATATATAGATAGATAGATAGATAAATATGAATATTAATAGAGATATATATATATATGTATATACATCCCTGTAAAGGGATATTGGAGTCTTTGGGAACATCGTTTCGCCAGGCTCAGAGGGCGGGTCAACACACGCAAAGCCAGCGAGGTTCGCATTGTTTCGTTGACCGGGCTTTTGGGGACGGGGGCTGGGGATGGCTTTAGGGTTTTAGGGTTTTAGGGCTTTTAGGGTTTAGCGATTTAGGGTTTAGGGTTTTAGGGTTTAGGCTTTAGGGCCTTAGGGTTTAGAATCTGGAGACCAGGTGCGAAAGAAGCCTCCATTGTAGTTCCATTTGGGGGCTGCTTCATGGGACCCCAAACATAAAGTTGGTTGAACCAAAAAGGAACTACTATGCATATCTTGTCGTATCAGGCTACATCATACTGGCTATATTGTATACCATATACTACAAGGTAATATAGTATCATGTTCTATTCTATTCCATCAGATCTTAGTCGGGTCTAGCATATTCCGTTCTGTTTTGTTCTATGTCATATTGCATTTTTTTAATGCATAGTTCATGTACACATATATCCATATATATATATATATATAGATATGTTGTAAATGTTTATCTTTTTAGACATACACACACATATGTATATATGTATGCATATATATATATATATATATATATATTCACATGCCCCCTGAGGCTCTGCTACTCTGCTAGTATTGTGGTTTAGGGTTTATCTTTCGAGGTTTGGGGTGAGTTGGGGGGTCGCAGTCGAAATTTTTGTCAAATTCGATTCCCGAGCCAGGCAGACGAGAGTCCCATACCTCCGTTAAACGGAGCTCCAAGGGGTCAAGGGAAAAGAAGCAGCAGCCTGGAAATGCCAAACCCGATTTGACCCTTCGTTTGCCAAAACCGTGAGGACACCCTACTTCGAAGTCCCGGTCCCGGGATCCACCAAACCAATGTCCCGATCCCCGACTCAACTCCACGACTATAGCATCTTCTGACGTTTTCTTGGGCCAGAGAAGGCCGGGGAACAATGTCCATCTGTTCATGACAACATGTCACCGACAATGACCTGCAGATACACTTTACAGGCCCCAGGAACAGGCCCCAAATCACTCTGGGTCGTTTGGGCAGCAACTAGCTGCATCGGTAGCTTTCTATTTTGCCCCAAGCCCCAAACCCTGTGTTCCCAAGAGGCTTTGGTGGATGTCCCTGTTCCAGGCCAGAATGACAAGTGGCCCGGTCAGAACATGGATTCTTGAGGCGTCTTAATAGTTCCCCTTGTTTGGTCAGCCAACCTATGCTTGTACAGGGGTCAACGCGCAAAGTCTCAGGGTCTATTGTTTAGTGCATTGCCACTCATAGCCCAGCTGCACCAAGGGAGTAGGTGTTGGGCTCAGGGCCCTTTGGAGTTATTGATGCAGTGGCAGCGATAGATCTTTTGTAGATGGCTTAATCGAGTGCACATAGTGCCAATGCAAGAGTGGTCTTTGTGAACGGTCGACTGAGATTGATCCTGTGTTTGTGACACTTAATTAAATGTTTTGTTGCACCATATCAAGGGTTTTGCAGCATCGGGGGGGGGGGTCTCGGTATTTGGGAGATCTAGCACGTCGCACATTCGGGACGCCCTTGTTCTTTAAAGTATGCGAGGTTTCAGAAAAAAAGGGGATCCGTGTACCGTTTCGGGCTCCTTTTTTTAGAGCGACTTGGGAGCATCTATGAGGGGGAGCCTTGTTCGATTGCCCTTATCTTTTCATTGCAATTGCAGGTTCCTAGCCACCGACTTGTCCACACAAATACGACGGTTCAGAGACTAGATACAAACACATTGAATTCCTGAAGAGGCCGTACACAACCGTTTTACAGCATGTAGAGCGCCATATCAGGCCTAGTTGGAAAGCCCTCACCCTAAAGCCCAAACCTTACACCCCAAACCAAAATTCCTACACGCTTTCTGAAACCTATAAAAGCCCACCTAGGAGGGTTCCTTACCATGAGTTGCCTCTATACTTAAAGCAGCTAGGCTTTCAGCATAGGCCCCAAACCCGCGGCTTCCCTGCAATGCGGGCCTCGTCCTTGCCCAGTGGAGGGAAAAAAGGCACCCAAAGCTGAGCTGAGAACTCATTGTAGGTTTGCTCATCTTTACTCCCAGAGGGTCCATGTACACTACTATTACGGAATTAGGTCCGCAAAGACCATCCTTTTTATGTGAGGTACTTCACCGGCGTGCTGCGCGAGAGGGACCTCGCAGGATGTCATCAAAAAAGGGGCGGTTCAGGGCTTCAGGGTCTAGCGTGTAGGGTTCAGCGGTTCAGGGTCTGGGGTTTAGGGGTTTACAGCTTTGGGGTGTAGGGCTTACTGGCTTTAAGGTTTTAGGGTTAAGGGTGTGGGTTTTAATGATTGTTTAGCGTTTTGTTTTAAGTAATGGATATTGTGGATAGATGTACCCTTCCAAAAGACGTTTTGAAGCTTTCCAGAGGTGAGGGGTTAACTAATTTTTGTTGTATAAGGCCCTTTCAAAATAGGGTAGGGGTTTGGTAAGGTTTATCATGAGCTATACAAAGGAATGAACTAAGAGGCTTATATAGGGTCTCAGAGGATAGTTCACTGGGGTGTGCGGAGTTGTAGAAGGCCTCTAGCAAGGGCAGCTGGAGATCGTCCTGGATTCGCTTTCGGTTTCAGGGTTTAGGGTGAGTTTTCTGAAAATCAGGGGTACCTTATTTTGGTGTCCTATTTATAAGGATCCTACTATTGGAAACTTCCATGTGTTGGGTGTTCTATTAGATGGCAGGGGCTGTGTCGGTGTACAGAAAGACAGCATCGTGGACGCCTGATCCTAAAAGCCGTTACTTTGTAAGGGCTGTAGAATTTAAGTTACTGGGCTCAATTTCCAGGGTTGGCACTACCTTCAGGTTTGTTAATTGGGGTTGTAGTGGTAGGGGCCCAAATCCTTGTCCCCATTTTTCGGCAATTTCAGGACATATAGGAATGTCTACATCCGTTGCATAATACACACATCGAGGAAAACGTTGGTGAGCCTTCACACAGCAAAGACTTGACGGAAGCAAAACCTACATGCTCCTGGCAGCCTCATAGCGTAAGCAAGCCCCACTATGAACCCCAGAAGCCATAAACATTCCATACAAAACTCCCTACACAGGAAGCCTATGAAGCCCTGTTGGGAGGGCCCCGAACCGTAGGAAGAGTGGCGCTGCTGGCAGACGGCCAGGAAATCCAGGTCAGAGTGCTTCAGGCTGGCCGGGGAGACGCCCTCAGTTCAGGGTTTGGGGTGTAGGGGTTTAGGGTTTATAGGGTTTATAGGGTTTATAAGGTTTAGAGGGGTTTAGGGTGTTTAGGGTTTATAGGGTTTATAAGGTTTATATAGGGGTTTAGGGTTTATAGGGTTTATAAGGTTTATAGGGGTTTAGGGTGTTTCGGGTTTAGGGTTTATAGGGGTTATAATGGTTTATAGGGTTTAGGGGTTTAGGGTGTAGGGGTTTAAGGCTTTAGGATGTAGGGTTTAGGTTTCGGCTTTACACGCTCAAGCCTTAAACCCTCCAAGCCCCAAACTCCAACGCCCCTGAGCCCTACACTCTCCCGCTCTTAACTTTACAAATCCGCTAGGATTTATATATAAATGCTTCTCAGTAGCCCGGCAAGTAACCTCAAATGGAGGAACCTTCATAGGAACCCTCAAAGTTTTAAAGAACCCCAGGGCCTGCGAGCCCGAAAGACGCTTTTGATCAACCAATGAGTGCTCATCCCTAACCCTAAACACTAAGTCCCCGAGCCCGAACATTAATCTCTACACCTCAAACACTAATTCCTACGCCCTAAACATGAATTCCTAAACCTCCAAACTGCTACTCATAGGCTCCGTAGTAATTCCTTTTTGGGATTACTTTATAGGATTCCCAATAATTATGAACCACAAAAAGGAATCACCATGGTCGAGGTAACCTCCCCTTTAAAGGAACCCTCCTAACCCCAAGGGTCCAAGTAGCTAATAATCATAGACTACAAAATCTAACCTACATAACTATTATCCAAAACCGAGTACCTAATTGTTGGGTCCTTTGATGGGTTAACCTCCAATGGCAGGTGGAGCTTCGCAACCGCCGGCTCAACCTTTCCGCCAGGGCAGCTCCGACGAAGCCCCGACAGCGGGCGACGCCCTCGAAGCAGGCGGGATCCGGCAAGAACTGGCAAGGGTTTCCTGCTTTTGTAGCAGTAGAGTAGGTATCCTTTGAACCTTGTTGGGGTACCGTATATACTAGCAAAGGTGGTTTTTAAGGGCTGCTAGGCGGGTTATCATGATGTAGCATGGCCCCGATAATCGAAACAGGGTTCCTGTAAGGGTGCCTTCTCAGGTGCATATCAAAGCCATCTTTGCCCTGAACGTAAGACCCTGAAAGCTAGGAGTGGCTATCCTAGCTTACATGACCCTTGTATCATATTTCCGCCACCCCCCCAGCCAACAATACCAAACCCAAACCCCTAAACCCGAAACGTCTCAACAGACTCCGAACAAGATGCCTCGCCTGGATTGTCCGAGTGTGAGCGCCGAAACCCCAAAACCCGAGAGCCTAAACCCTAAACCTTAAGAACAAAACCGAAACCCGAGAGCCCGAAACGAAAGAAGCCGAGGCCGATCAGGCCAACCTCGGCCTGTTCCATAATGTTCCCCGCGACGCATGGCTTGAAGCCGACGTCGAGCGGACGACGCGCTCCGAGGACAGCTTTAGGGGTTTGATGTTCAAGTGTTGAAGGGTTTAGGGGGTTCGGTTTTAGAGTCTGAAAGATCCTTCCTCAATGTCGGGTAGGGTCAGCGGTTTTGGAAGAAATTTGGCAGCGTCCATGTGTTCAAAGCTTTTTGGTTACTGTATGTATTTGGCTCCTTTGGAATCTGGGTCTCAGATCTCTACGTCACTCGCTCTCCCCACCAAGCCCCGCATGCTATCACTGCAAGAAGTATACATATGTCTACTTGGCCACATGGCGCCTGAGTTCTTTTTCCCGACATGCTAGGGTTTTGACATCTAACACCCCTCAATACGGAAAGTCACGGACTTGTTGAATAATTAAGGTCTCGAGTCTCGACTGAACTTTGTGCTGCAGAGAAACGTCTGTAAGGACGAGCCCAAACAGGACAGCTACCGCTTGCCTTAAACACCAGACTTCTAATGCTTAAGCCCTCAAAGCAACGTACATATACAGTCATATATACAAATCCTGATGTGCATACATGTGCCCTTACACACATGCGCACATGCACATACCACCCATCTACTCATCCATGCATCTAGAGTTCATAAATTCTGACACCCATACGTACTTACTTGCATGCTTTCCTATGCATTCATACCCAGCTAACTTAATTTATCCGTTCTTGCAAGTAGCGAACCAAAAGGTTTAGAGCATTCATTAATTCCTGCCTGCCTTCTTTCATTTCGTTGATCTCGCTCATTTCTTTCATTTCGTTCTTTCCAGTCATTCCCTTCATTCCTTTCATGTCATTCATTTCTTGCACTTCAATCATTGATTCATTCGTTCGTTCATTCGTTCGTTCATTCCGTCCTTCCTTCAATCATCCATTCGTTCATTAATTCCTTCCTTCCTCATTCATTCACTGACTAACGAAATGTCTGGTTTATTTAATCTCACGAATTCATGAACTGATTAATGAGTTCTTGAATGCGTTAATCAGTTAGGTTATTATTTCCTGGTTTCAAGTTTAGAAGTAATGTGCCTATTTAGTTGTTGATCATCCCCGTTGTGATCTGTTCCCTCTGATCCTGAGATCCGTGTCTCGGTTCGAAGTTGCATGCCCTAATATGGGGGCCTACGTAATTACCTATACGATTTATGCTTATTGTATATAATGGGCCCCAAAACCCTATTCTGATTATTAAGCCCCTGTATTATAGTACCCTTGTAGATCCCTTATAGTAGCTGCCATAGAGCCCTTTAAAAGGATCCCTATTCTAGTTATTAAGGCCCCTATACCCTAGAACCTACTATAGATCCCTTATATAGATCCCTGATGGAGCCCTTTAAGGATCCCTTTCAAGAAACCCTATGAAGCCCTGGTCTGCGTGAGGCATTTCTGCGTGTCCATCATCCCGGCATCTTAGACGTCACGGCCGAGGGCCAGGTTCTGGTGGAGTGTGTTCCTAAATCAGGGACCCCAAAAGCACATAAGCATAAGCATCTTAGAGGGATATCCCTACCTCATGTTGCTTCATTATAAGGGGTTTATAGGGATATCCCTACCTTATTGGGCATCATTATAAGGGGGGTTATATAGGATATCCCTATGCTAAGTTTTGCTTATGAGCCTTTTGGGGGCGCCAAGGGTTCCTTGAAGGGGCTCCTTTGAGGGATCGGCTCCTTCAGGGGATCTGGTGGAGTATGTTTGGCATTTAGGAGTTAGGTGGTTTAGGGTTTCAGGCTTCAGGGGTTTATGGTTCAGGGCCTAGTGTATTGAAGGTTCAGGGTTTAGGAATGTTTGGGGATTCAGGGTTTTACGATCTAGGGTCTTGAGGGATTTGGCATTGCAGCAAAAGGGCTTAGGAACCCTAAACCCTAAACCCTAAACCCCTAAACCCTAAACCCCTAAACCCTAAACCCCTAAACCCTAAACCCCTAAACCCCTCAAACGCAGGCTCTGGATCTTCTGAGTTTTGGGGGTTCAAGGCTTTGGAGTTTCGAGCTTCGGGTGTTGTGTATAGGAAAAGGATGGCCTCAACCTTGTACTTTTTGTACATATATATATATACATACATACATATATATATATATATACATATACATCCATATATATATATTATATGTATAATATATATATATATATATATATATATATACATCCGTATATATATATATATATATATATATTAATATTAATATATTATATATATAACTATATATAGATAGGTATATGTATATGTATATGTATATAGAGAAATAGATAAATTAAAGTATAGAAATGACTATATATATATATATATCGTTATTTAAGGCTTCGGGTTCGTTTAAATTTTGTGAGGTTTAGAATTTAGGGGCCGAATGTTTAGGGTTGTATGCCGGAGATGGGGCCACCAGTTTCTGAATCAGGTTTCTACATTACAGCGACGCAGAACACGCGAGAGCCACCTTGCACACACTTGCTCTGGGGAGACCCCGCAGACCGGAAGGCTACAGTGTCAGGATGGAACATAGGGAAGTTGCAACCCTAGTTAAGCCCAACTATTTTATCAAACCCTAAACTCCAAACTCTTTGATTTGTCACTGCGACAAGACAAATCGCAGGGGTTCTCGTCCAAGAAGAGAAGATTTTCCTTTGCCGTGGGGGAGCTCCCGTGAGGTTTAGCCATTCGTGCTGACCTGCACTTAACGGATCTGGGCACACTGTCAGTAGGGATGTAATTACCGTAGCTACACGTTTAGATACTTGTTGCCCTAGCCACGGCACTTATCCCCGAATCCTTCGTTTTACCATCGGCCTACACATACGTGTTGGGGGGTCCGTTAGTTTAATTCTGGTACGTACACCCCAAAGACCCTTTTCTTATTATCAGGCCCCTATGGTAATTTCGTGCGTATCTGCTGGCACTATGCGGATATAGTGTTCCAGCACCTGCAAACTGAATTATAGGTAGCTTGCCTTACGCTCCATGCGTTAACCTGACCCACTAAGCCCCCAATCCTACAATTACGCCTAACCTCGTCTTGGGTCAGGTGAACGGATGTCGGACATATAGCACGCTTGTCGTGACCATTAGAGAACCTTTATTTCTTACAGTACCCCTTGCAGTATCCGTTTTGGAATCCGTATAGCAAGCGGCCAGGTGAATGTCTCAAGGATGTCGGACATGCCAGTGGAGGATCCGGCGGAGATCGTAGAGATCGGCCAGGAAATCCAGGTCACTTTGATCTGTTGGCATCAGGTTTAGCACATCATTTGCATATGCATGCATGCATGCATACATGCATGTTTGTACATATAAATATACATATATATACACACACATACGCTTACATACACAAACATGTGTGTATGTGTGTGTATACATGTGTGCAGGAGTTCGGTCGAATTAATGGAACATTTCTTGTTGCCGTGTCGCCACACATCTTTGTCGTGTGCAGAGTTCTCTAAATCCTAAGCATGACCTCCAGGAGTTGAAGCCGTGTACTTCCGTTCTTCAGACGACTGCACATTCCAGTAGACGTGTGAAGAAGCATGTAGGGTTTCTGTGTTTGTGAACCGCGAGAGTGCGGACTTGTCTCGACACGAGAAATCTGCGCCCCAATCACCACAATTTCGATTCCAAGGTGAAAATCCTGGACATCGATTTGAAGAGGAGGCGGCTGGTGTGCTCGATGGTGTGAAGCAAAAAGTCGAGCGAAGTGGAGCCGATCTGACGCTTTCCATTTAAAGTTCTGACTGTTTTACATACTCTGGGGGCATATATTTACCAGTATTACCGATGCATTTTTTTGGCGCGGTTCCTTATCATATCAAGTGCATGGGTCAGTTGAAGCTGATACCCCGCAACGATTTGCTGTCAGTGCCAGTGGAAGTAGGGATGTTTACTTTTTCTTCGCATGCTGGCAAACCCTAAACCCCAAACCCTAAAAGGTGAGTTCTGCTGAGTTTACTCAGCCGTTCAGACCTGTATTTGCCAATTAAGCATGCTTGAAGGCTAGGACCCAGAGTAGGCCCTTATTCCTTTTTGTTGGTTCAGGTTCCCTCATAACCCTCTTTAAACCAAAAACGGCACCCTCTTTATTCCTAGGTTACTCTTAGGCCTAGAAGGAGTTAATGAATGGTTTAGGGTTTAGGGCGTCCTTGCATGAAAGCCTGCAGCAAAAAGGGATGTCAGCTTTCGAACAGTTTGTTCATGTGCTTTCTGCACGCTATTCGCAGCACAACACGACTTAATTAGCTTCTTCTGCAGCCGCTGGCATCAAGGATTGACCTAGCTTCCGTAGACTACTCAGAAGACGCAGCCTCGGATCTTACATCATCATGACCAAGGCCGAACAGAAGAAAGCCGTGCAGTTCACTCGCATGTGCAAGTTCTGGCGGACGAATCTGGGCGTTCCGTAGAAATCGCTTTCCATTCTGCTTGTCATAGTCTACAGCAAACCCTGTAGCCTCAACCCGAAACCGTTTCATTTTGGCTCAACGGGCTTACTATGGGGACCTGCAGAGCTACTGTACCATTTTAGGGTTCCTCAATTATCATACTTGGAGGATCATGGGACTTAGTAAGTCAGGTTATAAGTACCTTCAGTGGGCTTATACGTGCTTATAAATATAGTTACCTTATTAATAACCCCAGCTACTAAGTCCCGTGATCCTCAAAGTAGTATCATAAACCTCCAATTAGGGGTACCTTATTTTGGGGTCCCCATAATAAGGATCCTACTATTTAGGGTACTCTATTAGGGTCCCTTATTTTCGGAAACTACCATATTGCAGGAACGAGTGCAAGATGGGGGAGAATTGCACGTTCGCCCATGGCAACGTCGAGTTGCGCCCCAGCCCAAAGCCATGCTTCGAGTTCACCAAGAACCTGGGCTTTAGGAGATCTCTGGGTTCCTTTAAAGGGGTACTACCCAGAGATCCCAATACCGCTTAATTAAGGAACATACCTTAAATGATAGAGGCCTTAATATTATGATTTAAGGTATATTCCTTAATTAAGGGGTATTGGGATCTCTGGGTATAAGGGTATTCTGACTATCAGGGTTCCTTTTACATGGCTCTATAAGGGTTTAGAGTTTTGAACATGTCCTGGGCTTGGGAGTACCATCCTTTGGGGTCCCTTTTAGGGTTCCTTACAGGGATCTAGAAGGATTTCTATAAGGGTACTATAACTGAGCTTTGGAGTACCATCTTTTTATGCTTTTTTCTTAAGGGAACCAGTATGAAATAAAAGTTCATACTTTTTTGCTCCCTGGTTACTTAAAAGCCCAGGAACGGCTTCTGCTCGAAAGGTCAATCTTGCCGGTTTGTTCATACGAATGCTACTGGGTGGCATTGTTGGAAACCTTGGTTCCTATAGAGGTATCTATTCATAAATACTTCCCTTACCCCCTAAACCCTAAATTACCTTATGGCTCCTGTAGAGGAATCTATTCACAGGTACTTCCCTTACCCCCTAAACCAAAAAGCCTCAACCCTAAACTCTAAACCCTAAATCCTAATACCCTAAACCCTGAACCCTCAACCCTAAACCTTAAGCCCAAAACCCTAAACCCTAAGCTCTATAATGCCCTGAACCCAAAGCCCAAAACCCTAAACCCTAAACTCTATAATACCCCCTAAACTCTATAATACCCTAAACCCCAAACCCAAAACCCAAAGCCCAAACTGCATCCCAGGCTAAGCCTCAGAAGGTCGCAGGGGCTCAGCGCCTTGATCTTCCGATGCCAAATTTGATGCCAATGCCGTCCTACACCGTGACTTTAGGGCTTAGGGTTTAGGTTTTAGGGTTTAGGGCTTAAGGCTTAGGGTTTAAAAGGTTTTAGGTTTTAGGGCTTAGGGTTTAGATTTTAGGGTTCAGGGCATAGGGTTTAGGGTTTATATAGGATTTTTTTGTCTGTTTTCGTTCATATAAAACTCCAGAGAGTCTTAGACATGTTGTTTGTCAGCTCTCGTTCATATAAAGTCCCAGAGAATACTTTTGGGTGTAAAAGGGGGTATAGCCCTGAACCCTAAACCCGAAACGCGTAAACCTCAAACCCTAAACGCCTAAACTGCACCTCGTAATTTCCACCAAAAAAGTTTGAAATCGGAACTTTCCTGGAGGTGATGGACTCCTTGGGCCTGGAGGGCCCAATGCTCTCCTCACCATCCTTGCCCTTCCGTCCCTGGGCTTTGGAGTACCATACTTGAATACTTTTTATTAAAGGAACCCTTATGAAATAAAAGTTTATACTTTTTTCTTGAAGGAACCATTATGAAATAAGAGTTTTTAATTTTTTTCTCCCTGGTTACTTAAGCGCCCAGGTCCACCACCTGGGCTAGACACACGGGAGCTCTTGGGTATCTTGGCTCTTGTTGATCTAGTGCTAGTTAAAAATACGAGGTATCTATAATAAGTAATATGGGTCCTACTAAAATTTAAGGTGTATTCCTTAATTAAACGGTACCCACAGGCTCCATAGTAGTTCCGTTTTGGGGTTACCTTATAGGATTCTAAATACGAACCCCAAAAAGGAATTACTATGGAGCCTCTAGGTAATTTAAAATACTAGGGATCTACAGCAAAGAACAACATGGTTTCCTAATTTTGGTAACTCAAACTTGTTATCCCTTACACCATACTCGGGATCTATAGGAAATAATATGGTTTCCTAACGATGATGGTAACTCAAAAGTTAAATCCCCTAACCCAAAGGCTCCATGTACCATTATAGTAGATACTGAAGCCTTAAAGGGGTCCCTATATAGGTACTTTAAGGACTAAGTATCTACTATAAGGGTACATGGAGCCTTAGGCTAACAAGAGCCCAGGTACTTGTCCGGATGCGAAGGACTTCCCGAGTTCGCGGCGCCCAAGTGTCAACCTTCTAAATGACATCCCGATCTCCTTGGACTCCTGGACGCTTCCCTCCAAAATGGACCAAGAGGATTCTGGGCTTAGGAAATCCATATTTTTTATGATAGAACCTCATTAGGGTAACTTAAATTTGGTTTCCTTCTTGTTAGGGGATTTTATTTAAGTTACCATAATTAGGAAGCCCACATTTTTTGCCATAGATCCTTGTTAAACTCCTTAACCCCTAAACCCTTATAGAACGCTTAAAGGAACCCGTATGGATCCCTTAAAGGAGCCCTTATTATTCCTTAACGAGAACCCAGGATTCCTCCCCAGATGCTTCGGTGATGACACAAAGCACGGCATCGACCACTTTCGTGAGCACCTGCAGTACATCTGTTTGGCTTAGCTTGTGAGAAGATTTGAGACGCGTTCAGCATTTTCAATGGCTCCCAGCAGTTTAAGACGAGGCACGTGCTGCTACAGTGGAAACCTTCTAGGGCACTCCTGCCATATCCAGCTCATTTTGTCGTACAACATAGGATGTACCAGCAGCTTGTACATCTTGCGGCACCACCCTCCGTGGCCCTTGCTGTGGCAAAAACCAGCAGGGCCCACCTCTAGCGCAACGCGAGCACAGCACCAAGGCAGCTCCTGATGCTTAAAGACTGATTCTGCATGACCCTACCAAAGCAAGCATGTCTACATGCAGTGTTTTGCAGCTAATTTTGCTGCTGCTTTTGGTGATCCGGCTTGTTTTTTGTTGCAAATCCCTCTGCGGATGCCTTTGTCAGTTAAAGTGCAAGGGCGTCTGCGGTGGGTGCATCCCTGAAGAAATGAAAAATGCTAACTCGTCACTTTTCGCCATGTTAAGGCATGCTGCTTTATAGTTCCAAGAGCAACTCGGAGGTGCGGGTAGTTTTGTTCAGACGCATCTTTTCAAACATCGATTTTGGCGAATGGTTGCCCGCCTCGCCTCCAAAGCAGTATGTTTAACCTTGCCTGAAGAAATGCATGGGGCTAGCGGCATGCACCAGTGCATGAACCGCCAAAATGCCTGTGCATAGCAGTCAGACAGATCGGCACATAGGCTCCCTGTGGGTGCGCAGATGTGCTCGGAGGAAAACGGGGTCCCAAGCTTGCTCTACAGTCTACAGAAGCTGAGCGCATTGGTCGGCAACATGGTGACAGAACAGATCATTTCGCTAAGGTTTACTCCGGGACAAGCCTGCCTCAGCCGGCTGAGATTGTCTGGGGCCTTCTGCGACGAGCCGTTGTTGAAGAGAGCGACTCTTGCCTACTAATTATATATGGGAGTTTCCGAAAATAGGGGACCCTAATATAGTACTCTAAATAGTAGGATCCTTATTATATGGTCCCCAAAATAAGGTACCCCGAATTTCGGAAACTCCCATATCTCAACCCAATCTGGCCCTCTTGGCCAGAAGAAGGGCAGGGTTTAGGGTTTAGGGTTTATAGGGTTTTGGGTTTGTAGACTTGAGTCCAGTGGCAAAAGGGTTTATAAGGTTTAGGGAATCGGCAAACGCTCAAACATAAAGAGCCAGCCGTCGAGCAGAGTATTTCCAGGATGTTTAGCCCCAGGGAAAGAAGAAATCTGTCCTCAGTCTGTGATCTCCGGGGCCATGGTCCTATACGAGATGCGAACCGATAGGCCCTTTGGATTTTACCTCTCAGCAACATGCAAAAACTTAAAGCCTCAAGTCCTTTGAAAGCTAATGGGAGACCTTTAAACTTTTGTGTTTGGTCTATCTTAGCGGGTCATTCGACCCAAGTCCTTGTGTTTACGAGGATCGGAAGAGCCTTCGATTGGTCCTCCGGTCAATGGCGTGCAGCCCTGGGGCTACGGAGAAGTATTGGAAGCGCAAGGCCAAGGGCCTGAAGTGCAGGAGTTTGCGACGATGGGCTTGGGTTTGGGGTTATGAATACACAATACCTATAGTCTCCGTTGTAGTTAATTTAGGGGTTGCTTGATGGGATCCTGAGTATAAAGTTAAACCATTAAAAAGATCTACGATGAGTACTAAGTTCACATGTTTATATGCTTGTATATGTGTATATATATATATATACACACATACATACACGTTTGGACATGTACATACACATACACGCATACATACCTACCTACGTACATACATCATACAGACAGACATACATACATACCTTCATTCATCGGTTCCATTCCATGGCATTGCATTACATTACACACAGCACATACAAGACACACAGTAGGGGCTAGGCGATTTAGGGTCGCGGACGGCCTCAAAGAGCTGGTTGGCAGCCTTTTTATTTTTGTGTGCAGAGCCTGTCAATGCCTCGCTGGCGCTCGGCTGCCCACCTATATGGCGTGTTATATTACGTACTATCTTGTACTGTATATGACAAACTGTAGGTTACGTATGTCAGAACATACCATTCGCAAGGAGGGTGGCGGTGGGCGGGTTCAGAGTTCAGGGTTAAGGGATGCAAAGGCTTGGAATTTGTTGGGTAATTCTTGCTCATAATGACACTTTTGATGATATTAGTGCTGGTGGTTAAGAAGGTCAGGACGACTTCACCCTACATATGTAGATATATATATATATATATATATATATATGTATATATATATATATATATGTATACAGTTTATACCAAAATCCAATTTTCAGGGCACCTCTAGTACGGTGATGTCTGATGATTCTTGCGGCGACGATGGCCATGCCGGTCGGAACGATGGATATGATGTGTATTTAGGGTTTTAGGGTATGTGTATAGTGTGTTCAGTAGCGTCACAGCAGATAGTTAGAGTATAATATGCCCCAGCACCCTGTTGAACTTAAGACGGCTCCTATAATAGGCGGCGTTGCTGCTCACGCTGACCCGACTGGGCGGCGATCCTGGGTCGATGGTCTCTGCATTGCTGCAGGTGCATTGGAATGAATGGTTAGGGTTTAGGGTTGTTAGGGTTATAGAGTTTAGGGCATAGCGATTAGGGTTTAGGGTTTCGGATTTTGACAGGCTCAGGTTTGCGTCTTCGTTACGTGTCTCGCTTTTTCAGAGAACGGCTTGATGAGCTTGGCAAGCCTGTGGAAAACAAAGGGAAGTTTCGGGTTCTGGATGGTGTACGCGTGACTCATCCATTGCTATGCTTGAAGACTATCGCAAATATTGCAAAGTTGCCTGTGAAGTTGCTCGTTGTTGGCCTGTCAGTCGTCCTAGAGTTGATGATGTAAGCTTTTCCGTCAGTTTCTCTATAAACCCTAAACCCTAAACCAATATGCCTCGCCTGGATTGTCCGAGTGTGAGCGCCGAAACCCTGTCAAACAGCTTCCGGTGCTTCAGCCATTTGTCTGGCTAGGCGGTGTCTTTATCTTACCGGACTAGACTCCTCTGAGCAATGATGATATGGGAGTTTCCGAAAATTGGGGGTACCTTAGGGTTCCTTTAAGGGGTTACTATAAGGGTACTATAAGGGTTCCTTTAAAGGGCTCTATAGGGGTTTAGAGTTTCCGAAAAGTAGGGGTACTTTATTTGGGGGTCCTTTTAATAAGGATCCTACTATTTGGGGTCCTATATTAGGGTCCCCTATTTTCGGAAACTCCCATATTGGACTGTCTTTTTTAGGGTCTGGGTTTGAGTTTTGAATTTTATTGAAAGTGTATATTAGGGTGATTCTGCCGGCAGTCATGCGTTGGTGATGGTTGCCCATGTGCTGCACTAGTGTTTGCTGTCATCCCTGCCAAATTTTTTAATAGTGTCATTGTTCTGCGTCATGTAACGGTTCAATTCTTGGCTTGGTTCACCAACATGCCGCACGTGATGGCTTGAAAAGTACAGCAAGCACTGGCATACAGCCTAAACCAGGCAGTGCGACTTTCCGGGTGCTTGCGTGATTACTGCTGTTCTCGACAATGCTATGCGAATTACCGAACCATCGGTCTCCGATGATGACTACCAGTATTGGTTGGAGAAATAATTGTTATACACACGATGCTACAAAGACTCCTTCTTTTCGTCCTCGTAGCCCCTGTGGCCGCACTTTGATCTTACCCTAGAAACCTGTGTGCCCCTGTTTGGTCCCTCGTTGCTGGATTAGCGGGCCCCTATGGGTCGCCGATTTTGGGCCTCGATGTCATGCCGTCTCAAAAACGCCGAGGTTTCAGGGCTTGAGGGGGCCTGGAATCCTCGCAATTGTCGGGTTTTTGGTTTAACGGCGAAGCTTCAACAGGCCATAGTTGTTACTGTAGCACATCCGGATCTGCGATTTCGCAGCAGCGCCAACAGTCACAGGAACGGGTGTTCTAGTCCTTTGAAATCCACATAGGGTGGAGGGTTCAGTCCGAAAGTAGAAACAACCTGCCCGCATCACATCCACAGGGGAAGGGGGCTGCAGCCAAAACCACTCCAATCGTTTCCCCTTTTATTAAGCACCCCGGAGAAAAGAGAACAAAAACATGTCTTGGAATCTGGAAAAACCAACCACCGTGAAATCATTCCCGCCGTGTATACCACACCGAATTTGGCTTTGGGCTCTGAGGATCAGGAGCAAGAGCAAGAGTAGGAACAAGAGCAAGCGCACGAGAAAACCAATACTACGGTCACATTGCACGTGGGTTACCATCCCTCCAGCCCTATAAACAACTGTAACCACTGTAGCACCCAAACATTATACCTTTACCTTCCGGTGTACATCACGTAACGGAGTCCTTAGAGCATCCCTATGTTGGCGGCTATAACGGGCAAACATACATCACCTCCCTCGCACAGGACATCGACACCCTGGGCCTCACGCTCGCAGCTTGGCTCGACCCTGGTCGTTTTCTGGTGTTTGGGCCACGTGAGGTGTAGGATTCATGGGGTCCGGGGTACATATATTGAGATGGTGTAAGCCATATAAGACAACATAAGATAATATCACAAAAGACAATATGACATAAGATGGCCTAAAACCCGAAGCCTGTCAACCCTTAAACTCAAGCCTTGCGCTCGAAACCCCAAACCCATAATGCTGGAACCCCATTTGAGCCCTTCTAGAAAGCCTGGAGTAGGCCCTGATGGAACTCCCAAAGCCCCTAAACCTGAAGTCCTTCGCGAAAACACCATCTACTGCTATTATCAATCTATCTACTTATCTATTTACTTACATATAACGATGTATGAACGTATACAAACCACGGCAATACAACATATGAAGCAACGGCAACTAAAGTTAAAAGCATCGTAGATGACAGGAGCAGCTCCCTCAGAGCTACTCTGCCCTCGCTTCGGATGTCGCAAAGCTTTTGGAGCAACGCAAGGCCGGATTTTAGCGTTCGGGGCTTCAGCAGGGTTGCAAGGGTTTAGGGTTTTGGGGTGGTTAAAATTTTCAGCACCGGCAGGATACAGCTGCACCTGAGAACCCACGACTGCAAGTCTCGAACACGCTAACACGCTCCCTGCAGTCCGATTTGGTCAGCTAAAGAGTTTGATCGTGCTTCAGGGTTGGGGCGTTTGGGATTTCGGGGCTGGAGAAGTTTCCAACCGCGCGGAGCAGCGGCATTTTCCCCATCCCCCTGCCAAACACACCTGGACGTGTGGGGAGCAGCACCCAGCACTTCATTTTTTAGATCCCCACGACCAACCCTACAGACATTTCTGAGACCTTGATTCAGTCCCCAACCCTTCACCCTAAATTCCCCGAGCCGCAAAACTCTAAACCCCCAAACGCCTAAAAAAGCAAAACGGGAGTCAATAAACGTGAATCAGCAAGCCTTTGCGACCACTCCCAGCCTCTATGACCCTAACTCCATAAACCGAGCCAGGAGTGCTTAAACTAGGTAGGGCTTTGGGACATCTCATATTTGCTGTTATTGGGCTTGGGAGGATCTTACCTACGAATGTTTTTCGAAGGCTTTAAACGCACCTCCTAGTTCAAGGTTCAGGTAGTTCTAGCTAGGCATTGTCACAATTTCTACGGGGCTGCCGGGGAGTGTTGTTGCAGAAACTACACCACCCTAGTTGCTGATTGCCCCGGTCCTTGGGGTGCTGTGTTCATGTTGTGTTTCGGCATGTTTCGGCGTCAGGACCGCGGTTTAGGGTTTAGGGTCAACCCTAAACCCTAAACCAGAAAAGGGGCTCCAAAAAACAACCCGATCAGGGGCATCAGGTGGTCGCCGGTTTGGATGTCTATCGGAAGATGCCGGTATACATGTTTGAACAAGCCAGTGAGATAGCACCTACATGCAAAACACATCGCTTATCAGTTGTATGTATGTATATATATATATATATATATATATATATATATGTATGTATATATATATATACAGATGCGCATATACGAACATTTTCATAGATTTCGTTCATACCCTACACATGCCAGAGCCCCAAACCTGAACCCGAAGCCCTATAAGCCCCAAACCCTCAACCCTAAGCTCTAAGCCAAAAAACCCTCAACCCTAAGCTCTAAGCCAAAAAACCCTCAACCCTAAACAAGCCCCAAACCCTGCACCCCTAAACCCCAAACCCTCAACCCTAAACACGCCCTATAAACCCTGCACCTTTCTGTTGCCCCGGAGGCCGTGGGCGACCTAGCTTCCCTCTTCTATTTCCGTGCCCTAGGAGGGGTTCAACAACTTCGACTCTTGAGCTTTTGAGGCATGTTTAGGGTTTGGGTGTAGGGTTTAGGGGTTCGACTCTTGAGCTGGGTTCCTTATTATAAGTACAGCCCAAAACCCCGTTCTAATTGCCAAGGCCCTTATACCCTAAACCCTTATAGTAGAGAGTATAGAACCCTGTAAGGAACCCTGTGCAGCCAAAAAGGGTCCAAAGTACCTATATAGTTGAATGCAGGGTTTCTATATTAGGAATTACTATGGTGATTTGGGGAAGTATCTCCCATAACAGTACCCAGGACCCTTCGGGGTAGAGGCACGGGGTTTTCGGATTTCTGTTTAGTGGTTTGGGTTAGGGGGTTTTCGGATGTTTCAGGGGGAGGGAGTTGGGAGAGTTTGCGATCAGAGCTTGCAGTTGCCATGCCCTCAGGTTTAGTGTTTCAAGCATGTTTGCATGTTCGCTCGCTCGTTCTTATTTTCCTTACCCGCTTTGATGCGCAGGTTTCCCCACTAGCTTCGCGGCGCAAGTTCGCCCACACCTCCTGCTGTGCTATTCTGAAAGAGAAACCGATCAGACTGCAAAGCACTGACGTGAAGCATCATCTCAGCATTCATCGGCCTGCTTGCGCTGGCCGTGTCTCGTACGAAGCGAAAAGCAACATTCTGCCAGTGCCATCCTATGTACCATATTTGGTCACGGTTGCACTTCTGCGCCGGATTCGGAACATAGTTGGGGCTGGTACCGGTACGTATACTTGTGCTAGGCAGCGCTAGGTGGAGAAACGAGGCTGTGCGATTCGCGGGCTTCAGCGTTGAGTGAGCAGGGTTTGAGGTGTAATCGGGGGTCTTTGGACTGACTACTAGTGGTCGTAGCAGTACCAGTAGCAGTAGCAGTAGCAGGAGTAGTAGTAGTAGTAGTAGTAGTAGTAGTAGCAGTAGTAGTAGTAGTAGTAGTAGTAGTAGTAGTAGTAGTAGTAGTAGTAGTAGTAGTAGTAGTAGTAGTAAACTTACAAGAACAGGAGCTCCGCCAGAGAGCCGGGACCACAGATAGGGTTTGAGTCGGTTTGAGGTTTAGGGTCAGTGGGAGTTGCAAGGGGTCCAAGTGCTTTAAAAGGGCTTTTGTGGAACCCAACCCTATAAGCCCTAAACCCTAAACCCCTAAACCCTATAAACCCTATAAGCCCTAAACCTTAAACCCTAAAACCCTAAACCCCAGATTCTGCCGATCAGCTGGGAAGCATCACCGCCTTGTCCCCGTAAACCCTGAGCCGGTTGCGTGTCCTTGGCAGGCAATGGGATCGGGGTAAGGGTCGAAGGCCCGGGCTCAGTATAGGGCATGGGGTTTAGGTAAAGAGTGGCTGAATTCCGTCAGTAAGGTAATAGAGAAATGTGAATTAGTAGTAACAATGCCTTTGCTTAGGCACTATATTTCACAGACCCTATTCTACTTGTCCACGCACCTACATTACCAAGCATCCTCGGGAGTTGAGGTTGTTTCTCTACCAAGCAGGTTGGCATGTAGGGCGCTGTAGGTTTGCGGGGCTTCCTCGTCAGGTGTTAGTAATTTACAGTTTGAAGGTTGGGTTTCTGAGGGGATGGGGGTTCAGGATTGGTCGGGTTAAGCTTGCACCCGGAACTTTCAACCCTAAGCTAGCAAGATACGTGCTACTAAACTCTGCCAAACTCAGGGGGTCTCAGATCCTGTCAACTCCCAAAGGGTCCTAGGTACTGTTATGGGCGATGATACTTCCCCGAATCATAATAGGTGCTTTGGACCCTTTGGGCTTTAAAGAGCTCCTTACAGGGTTCTCTAAGGGCTACTATAAGGGTTTAGGGTATAAGTATAAGGGCCTGGGCAAGTAAGAAGCCTCTAAACTCGTGTGAGCTTCACGAATCTCAAGCTTCAACCCGCATCAGACTCGAGGCGTTGCAAATCCGTACAACCTCCGAATGGCTGAAGCCAGGTTCAGTGCCCGAAACAGACTGAAAAACCCGCAAAGCCCTAAACCCCAAAACCCTAACCCCAAACCCTAAACCCAAAAACCCTGAATCCCAAGCCGTTTTCGCAAGACCTTGGATTCCTAAACACCCCGAAACCCTGAACCTTGCTTCTGTAGAGCCATTACCGGAAGGATAATGAGAGAAATCCCAAACCGCCCTAAGTCCGGACCTGTTCGAATAGCGGTGAACCCGAAAAGTTTCGAAAAAGGCTCCGCAGAACTTTCCCGTCCAGCAAGTGCACCTTGCCCAACAAGAGGTTCAGGGTTTGGGGTTAGAGAGAGACCTCGTTCAATAAAAGGGTTAAAGAAGGGTTCAGGGTTTAGGTTCATAGCACCGTGCTAAATGGCGGAAGAGCGGCTTACTGACTCCCAGGCGTCCTTGCGTGCGAGCCTTCAGCAACATAGGGATAGGATAGGAGTTTCGGGTCCTTGCCCCACTTCTTGCTTCGACGGGTTCAGGTCTTAGGTCACCTTGCCAAGTAAACGGAGATGGCCGGCGGATTCGGTCGTGCTTAGGCTTCAGCCTTCAGGGAAGGGGTCAGCTTGGTGGGGGGGGGGGTTCGAAGGAGGCACATACGATGGCTTTACTCCCCAGAGACTCCAATATCCCTTAATTAAGGAATATTCCTTAAATTATGGTAGGATCCCTTATATGATTTTGGTATATTCCTTTATTAATTAAGGGATATTGGAGTCTTTGGGTCTGCTTTGTAGGTTTAGGTTTAGGGCAAGCTTCGGGCTCCAGACTTGGCGCTAGGACAGTTGGACGGAGTATATAAGCCTGATTAGTCATACTGGTCCTTTGGGTTCCTTGCTATATAAGTACTTGAAATAGATACCCCCAAAACCCGATTCTAACCTGCAAGGCCACTCTATTCGCAGAGTACAAGACCTGGGAGTTTCCGAAAATATGGGGCCCCAATATAGTACCTTAAACAATAGGATCCTAAAAAAAGGGGCCCAAAATAAGGTACCCCTAAGATTCGGAACCTCCCATCTTGATCTTGTTTGGCCCAGTGGAATGACCACGCTAGTGTATTGCTGCATGCTGCTGCCGCTGTTTCCTGAATCCTGTTGTGAAGCTAGTGTCTGCTCTTCCCCTAAGAAAGGTCCATGCACCTATGTGGGAGTTTCCGAACATGAGGGGTACCTTATTTTGGGATCCTTATCATAAGGATCCTTTTATCTAGGGTAGATTAGGGTCCCCTATTTTCGGAAACTCTCGTGTAGTCTATGCTTAAAGTTAGGCATCTAGGGTAGATTAGGGTCCCCTATTTTCGGAAACTCTCGTGTAGTCTATGCTTAAAGTTAGGCCTCGGCTGGATTCCTAACTTCATCCCCGGACTTTAGGGCCAAAGTACATCGGGTACATGGGCCCTACTTGTATATTCCTTATTATGGGTAATGCAGGATTTATATCATCAACCGTAAATACCTGGGTTCTGGGGTGACGTCGAGGCGGAGGGGCTTGCAAGATGAGATGACCCATAAGCAAAGTATTTGCTTTAGGGTTTAGGGAAGCCTCGTTCAAAAAAGGGCTTAGTGTTTTTGCCGAAGTCTACTTCGCAAAACTCTGGGCGACATACATCACTCCAGACCCTAGGCCCCAAGCCGAAGGGCCCATAGGTGCAACTGTCAATCCAAGGGGCCTTCATAACGGGCTGTTGTCGGCTCTGGCTAAGCGGCATATGGGTGCGGCATCACATATAGTCAATATGTCATTCATCTCGCCGGGAAGGTGCCAGGTTTGAAAGCGCAACAGGGCGAAGCAGAACGCTCAAGAACAAGCCCGTCCCAAGCGTTGAATCTGAACCTCTGAAAGAACGATGCAGCAAGTTGCAACATGCCCTACACTCTATACCGAAGGCCCTAAACCCTACCGCAAACCCTTTACCGTTAACTTAGGCAACTAAACCCGAAACCCGTAAACCCTAAACCCGCAAACCCCTAAACCCTAAACCCCTAAACCCTAAGCCCCTAAAGCCCACTTCCCATCTCTGCACCTCTGAATCACCAGGCCCAGCTGCTGCGCGAGCTGTTTGTACAGAGCTGCACCTGGGAAGAAGGTTTAAGGGTTTGGGGTTTAGGGTTTCAGGCTGTTGTCGTCTTGGAAATGAGAACTTATGGGTTTTGACGGGGTGTAGACTTGAGTTTGAGGGCTTCTGGGGTTACAAGTAGTCCGTTTCTGAGTGCATGGGTTCTTGCTTGGGTGTCTTACGTTCGCAATGACGGCCTGCCTTGAGCCTGCGACCGTTACAGCAACCTTGTGGAACCCTTGAGGCGACTGGGAGTTTCCAAAAATGGGGGACCCTTTTATAGTACCCTCAATAGTAGGATCCGTATTATAAGGACCCCGAAATAAGGTACCCCTAATTTTCGGAGACTCCCAAATGATCACAAGGGCTGCGGCTACTAATTATCCAGACCCCCCCATTTCAAGAAGCCCGATGCAGGGTCTTTGTCCACATTCGCCTCATTTATTGGCCAAGGAAGATGCTGACGCCCAGGTTTCCTACCAAACTCCTACACTCCTGCAGTTAACTCCTACGATGCACACTCTGAGTTCATAGACGGTATTCTGCACTCTGAAACCGTCACTAAGCCCTTGACCCCTGACCCTGAACTCTAAGACTCTTACCAAGAGCCGCACATTAAAACCTCAAATAGCAGTTCGGCAGTCCGAGTTCAAGTCAGCAAAAGCACCATGCCTTGAGACTGCTACAGGTTCCCTTGACCTCAGCCGAAATCTGACGGAAAAGCTTGTTTTGACTCTCTTATAATCAAGCAACCAAAAACCCTACATGGTGGGGGGGGGGTGTTGGCATATTATACCCTAAACCCTAAACCCTAAACCCCTAAACCCTTATGTACGTAGGACCTTTAGGTCCTATTTGGCGTAGGGCTTGCTCTGTGTCTTAATATATACTGTGTATATACGCAATTAAAAATTTAAAGAATTTAAAAAACTTAAAGGGGGTAAATCCTTTAAATTCTGAAATCGTCCGGAATTAAAAATTTAAAGAATTTAAAAAATTTGAAGGGTGTAAATCCTTTAAATTCTGAAATCGTCCGGAATTAAAAATTTAAAGAATTTAAAAAATTTAAAGGGTGTAAATCCTTTAAATTCTTTAAATTTTGAAATCGTCCGGAATTAAAAATTTAAAGAATTTAAAGAATTTAAAGAATTTTAAAAATTTAAATGTCCAGCTCCAGCCCCAGCCCCCCAGCCTTCGACCCCAGCCCACGGGATTAATTTTTTTAAATTCTTTAAATTCTTTAAATTCTGAAATCGTCCGGAATTACAAATTTAAAGAATTTAAAAAATTTAAAGGGTGTAAATCCTTTAAATTCTGAAATCGTCCGGAATTAAAAATTTAAAGAATTCAAAAAAATTAAAGGGTGTAAAACCTTTAAATTCTGAAATCGCCCGGAATTAAAAATTTAAAGAATTTAAAAAATTTAAAGGAAGTAAATCCTTTAATTTCTTTAAATTTTGAAATCGTCCGGAATTAAAAATTTAAAGAATTTAAAGAATTTTAAAAATTTAAATGTCCAGCTCCAGCCCCAGCCCCCCAGCCTTCGACCCCAGCCCACGGGATTAATTTTTTTAAATTCTTTAAATTCTTTAAATTTTGAAATCGTCCGGAATTAAAAATTTAAAGAATTTAAAAAAATTAAAGGGGGTAAATCCTTTAAATTCTGAAATCGTCCGGAATTAAAAATTTAAAGAATTTAAAAAATTTAAAGGGTGTAAATCCTTTAAATTTTGAAATCGTCCGGAATTAAAAATTTAAAGAATTTTAAAAAATTAGAGGGGCTAAATCCTTTAAATTCTTTAAATTTTGAAATCGTCCGGAATTAAAAATTTAAAGAATTTAAGGAATTTAAAGGATTTTAAAAATTTAAATGTCCAGCTCCAGCCCCAGCCCCCCAGCCTCCGACCCCAGCCCACGGAATTAAATTTTTTAAATTCTTTAAATTCTTTAAATTTTGAAATCGTCCGGAATTAAAAATTTACAGAATTTAAAAAAATTAAAGGGGGTAAATCCTTTAAATTCTGAAATCGTCAGGAATTAAAAATTTAAAGAATTTAAAAAATTTAAAGGGTGTAAATCCTTTAAATTCTGAAATCGTCCGGAATTAAGAATTTAAAGAATTTAAAAAATTTAAAGGGAGTAAATCCTTTAAATTCTTTAAATTTTGAAATCGTCCGGAATTAAAAATTTAAAGAATTTAAAGAATTTAAAGAATTTTAAAAATTTAAATTTCCAGCCCCAGCCCCAGCCCCCTAGCCTCCGACCCCAGCCCACGGAATTAAATTTTTTAAATTCTTTAAATTCTTTAAATTTTGAAATCGTCCGGAATTAAAAATTTAAAGACTTTAAAAAAATAAAGGGGGTAAATCCTTTAAATTCTGAAATCGTCCGGAATTAAAAATTTAAAGAATTTAAAAAATTTAAAGGGGGTAAATCCTTTAAATTCTGAAATCGTCCGGAATTAAAAATTTAAAGAATTTAAAAAAATTAAAGGGTGTAAATCCTTTAAATTCTTTAAATTTTGAAATCGTCCGGAATTTAAAAATTTAAAGAATTTAAAGAATTTAAAGAATTTTAAAAATTTAAATCTTCAGCTCCAGCCCCAGCCCCAGCCCCCCAGCCTCCGACCCCAGCCCCAGCCCCCAGCCTCCGACCCCAGCCCCAGCCCCCAGCCCATTCCAATCTGCCAGGCACCAAATCACCACCTTCAAACCCCCAATTCCAGTCTTCCAAGCCCCAAATCTCCAATTCCAAGCCCCAAACCCCCAATACCAGGCAAGCTTCAACCAGGCCCAAATCCCCAATTCCCCAAGCCCAAAAGCAGGCTCCAAATCCCAAATTCCAGGCTTTAGGCCCGAAATCCCAATTCCAGGCCCCCAACGCAAGACACCAACCCAATTCCAGACACACAAATCCCCAATTCCAGCCCCCCAGGCCCCGAATCCAATACCTCACCCAAGGGCCAAGTCCCCAACTCCACCCAAGGCCCAAATCCCAAGACCAGTCTCCCAGGCCCCAAATCCCTTCGAATTGCAGCCCCAAATCCCATTCCGAATCCCCAATTCCAGTCCCCCAGGTACCAAATCCCCAATTCCAATCTGCCAGGCACCAAATCCCCACCTTCAAACCCCTAATTCCAGTCTTCCAAGCCCACAGCCCCCCCGCCCACCCCGCCAGGGCCTGCCCCCAACCCCAGCCCAGCCTCACCAAGCTTAGCAGCCCTGCCCAACCCCAGCCCAAGCCCGAGGGAGGGCCCCAGCCCCCGGCGACACCCCTTGCGATTTGATTTTGGAACCTATTGGTTGAAAAACCTTTAGGCTAGTAATGGAGTTCTTACAAAACCTTAGTTAGGGGGACACCCCTTGCGATTCGTGTTTTTGAAACATATTTATTACAAAAACCCTTAGGGTGACACCCCTTGCGATCTACGGTTTTCGGATCTGAGTTACAGGTGTTTTGCTGGACCACAGGTCACTTCCGCCAGATTTTGCCAGCAGATGTGTGAAATCCCTAGCCCTTGTTTTCATGCGGTATTTACAGGTGTTTTGCTGGACCACAGGTCACTTCCGCCAGATTTTGCCAGCAGATGTGTGAAGTCCCTAGCCCTTGTTTTCATGCGGTACTTACAGGTGTTTTGCTGGACCACAGGTCACTTCCGCCAGATTTTGCCAGCAGATGTGTGAAATCCCTAGCCCTTGTTTTCATGCGGTATTTACAGGTGTTTTGCTGGACCACAGGTCACTTCCGCCAGATTTTGACAGCAGATGTGTGAAACCCCTAGCCCTTGTTTTCATGCGGTATTTACAGGTGTCTTGTTCGAGCACAGGTCACTTCCGCCAGATTTTGCCAGCAGATGTGTGAAATCCCTAGCCCTTGTTTTCATGCGGTATTTACAGGTGTTTTGCTGGACAACAGGTCACTTCCGCCAGATTTTGCCAGCAGATGTGTGAAATCCCTAGCCCTTGTTTTCACGCCGTATTTACAGGTGTTTTGCTGGACCACAGGTCACTTCCGCCAGACTTTGCCAGCAGATGTGTGAAATCCCTGGCCCTTGTTTTAACTCGGTATTTACAGGTGTTTTGCTGGACCACAGGTCACTTCCGCCAGACTTTGCCAGCAGATGTGTGAAATCCGTGGCCCTTGTTTTAACTCGGTATTTACAGGTGTTTTGCTGGACCACAGGTTACTTCCGCCAGATTTTGCCAGCAGATGTGTGAAATCCCTAGCCCTTGTTTTCATGCGGTACTTACAGGTGTTTTGCTGGACCACAGGTCACTTCCGCCAGATTTTGCCAGCAGATGTGTGAAATCCCTAGCCCTTGTTTTCATGCGGTATTTACAGGTGTTTTGCTGGACCACAGGTCACTTCCGCCAGATTTTGCCAGCATATCAAGTGTTTACAGAAATTTGAGGAGCCTGTAAGTGAAGAGGGGCCGCGGGCATCAATGCTCAAGTCTAAAATGTTGAAGGGACTAGCTCTTGGCGTCGCATGGATTCTCGCAGCTCTCCCGAACTTGAGTGAACCGGAACCCGACCGACATTGCTATTGCAACTGCACTTGTGCTGTTGAGTTGTCCTCAACGTCCTGGAAGTGGGAGGCCGCGAAGCTGATCTGCGTTCTGGGTCTGGGGATTTCTTTTGGCACTATCAACCTGATAGGGAAATTGTTGCAAGCACTAAGAGGTCGTTTGGTTCATTCGTCAAAGGGGCAGCTCCTTGACCATAGCGAGGCGCCAGGGCTGTCTCCCGAGCTGGAGGCACACGCGAAAAGCCAGGTGGAGCAACTCAGGCGGAAGCGGCTCCAAAGAGGAGGGCCGTCACTTGATCGGCTGATTGATGGCTCTGCCTGAGGATACTAGAGTCTACGTCTTGTATGACATACCCGGTGCTCCATTGTGGCATGAGAGGCGGATCCTTGCCTCGTGTGCATGTGGGCGAGGGTGGCACATAGTCCTCACTCCTGACTTCGACGTGTACCCTGAGCAGCTTTCTTTAGAGAACGATGACTTGATAGAGTTTCGCATTGCACCTCCGGATGAACTTCCGTTTGGGGTGTCGGCTGCCAATTCTTATCGATTCCGCATCCAACCTGGGCCTCCACGACTGGCTCAGCTGAGGAGGGATGCGCAGCAGGCGGCTCGGGCTTTAGCATTCCCACCTGGTGCTGGACTTGGACTGGCCGCTCCTGCCGCCCCGGCTGCGGTCGCTCAGATTGCAGCTCAAGGTGCAGGAGCACAGGATGTGTGGGTCTATGTTGAGACTGATGCGGTGCATGAGCGTGGATCCACCGTCACCCTGGACGGAAGTGAAGTCCTGCGCGGGGTCGTGGGATTGAAGCAGGAATCTGGGGTGTGGAGATGCATTCGAAATGTCGGTGACTCTTCCATTGCAGACTACAAGGGCCGCGAAGCCGCAGGTGATGCCAGGCTCATGGGGATCAAGATGCAGGACCAAAAGAGAGAGGAGCGCACGTGGAGGGATGTCTCTGCTGAGCTTAGGGAAGAAAAGTTTGATGACTGGGCAATCCCTGGACCTCGCACCTCTTTGTGGTGTTCCCGCTTCTTGAATCGGAGAAATGGCGGGCCAATCGATCATCACAGATGGTGGGTTTCGACGCACAATTTGAAGCCTGACTCATGGGGAGTTGCAGAGCATGAAAGCCTCCTGAAGATAGTTGACAAGCTTGGGAGATACGATGGGCTGGATTTGTCCAATGTTGCTGGCGCCGAGCTGGCATTTCGCAGGCTTCAGCTCATCGAGTACTTCTACAGCGAGCGAGGTCCCGGGTCTGGCAAAGGCGCGGGAAAGGCCAAACCCGAAAAGGGTCAGGGCGACGAGACACTGTACAAGATGGAGAGCTCCATCTTCAGTGGGACGCACAAGGAGTTCGGTGACACCATGGTGAGCCCTGACCTCATGGATTTCGTGAGCAAGGAGATCGAGCGCGAGGCGTCCATCATGAAGCAAGTGAGGAAGGCGCGGGAGGAGCGCGCCGCTGCAAGCAAGTGATTGACGCCCCCTTCAAGGACCCGGGCAACCTTGGAGGGTACCAGTGCCCACTCCGAGCCCTTTGAGGGCTCGTGTTTTCCAGATGGTTAAGCCGGCAGAGGCCGTTCCACGGCAACGTGGAATTTTTCCTCTACCCTATCCTACTTCGTCGTTTTCAGGATTGGCAGGTGGCTCTTGCTCGCGGTCTGTGGCTAGGCGGAGGCTGGCAAAGCGTCATGTCGAAAGCTGGGTCGGTGACATTGTGAGCGCCCTCAATGGCATGTACAGTGGGATTGAGGGGAAAGGCAGTTTTGTTGACACCTCAGGGCGACCTACGGCAGCACAGTCTCTGTGTCTTGATAGGCTGTTTGAAGCTGTGCATTCTGTGGGGAAGCCCCCTCCTGGTTTGGATGGCCCGGGAGCCTTGAATGAGCTTCGGGCGCGCCAAGGATATGTAGCTGAGCCTGCCACCTTGGCTCCACTCTCGGTAGACCTTGTGTCTTTGCCTTCGCCTGGTTCGATTCCTTCCCCTTTGGAGAGGATCCTTGGGGTGGAGGCTGTGAAAGTAGAGAGAGTTCTTTCTTCAAAGCTTTTAAGTAGGGCCCGGGCTGCTGAAAATGTAGCTTCCGCTGGCCTCAAATCTCCATATTATGATCCGCTCATAAAGCACAACAAACGGCTTTACTCTGAACTAGTTAGGAAGTTGCATTCCGCGGGGGTCGTTGAGTTCAGAAGGAGCTGTCGGGAGCGTGTCGGCATCTTTACGGTGTGGAAGAAATCTGGGAAACAACGTTTGGTGGTGGATGCCCGCCTCACTAACTGCTGGTTTGATGCGCCTGAAGGTGTGCAGCTGGCGACGGGGTCATCCTTCAGTGCCATCGAAGTGGACGGAGGTCCTCCTATTGCCCTGGGAGGTGTAGACATTGCCGACGCTTTCTACCAGATTGAGCTCCCCTCGAATCTCCGTGATCTCTTTGGCCTTCTCCCTCTCCGGGCGGGTTTATTGGGCATCTCAAGCACTGTCGAGGGTCCTGTTGGCATCGATGATAAAGTTTTCCCTGTCTTCAAAGCTATTCCTATGGGTTGGACCCAGGCCCTTTGGGTGTGCCAGTACTGTCACGAGGCGGTGGTCAATGGACTCGAGGGGCTCTGTGAACACAACAGGCTCAAAGACAATAAGATCCCCCCAGCTATGAGGCCGTTTATTCACACTGAGTATGTGGACAATTTCCTCTGCCTTTCCCAGGACGGCAACCTCGCACGCGAGATGGCCGAGCGAGTCGATTCAGCGCTTCAGGAGCGGGGTCTTCCCACTCATGAGGTTGAGGCGAGCATCGGAGGTTGCGCACTGGGATGGGAGTTCTCAGACAGTCAACCTCGTGTGCATCTCAGCCGTGCTCGACTTTGGAAGTATCGGCTCGCCCTGCAAGAGCTCCTCAAAAGCGGGCGTTGTAGTTCCCGGACGTTGGAGAAAGTTGTGGGGCATCTGACCTTTGCAGGACTGGTGCGGCGAGAGTTCCTCAGTGTTTTCCAGGCCTCGTATGTGTACATGCGCAAGGGGTATGGGGAGAAGGCTATCATCTGGGAGTCGGTTCGTCGTGAGCTTCGTTGGGCATGTGCGCTTCTTCCTCTTCTTCAGAAAGATTTGGGGATGGAGTGGTCTGAGGAGGTTCATGCCACTGATGCTTCGTTTTGGGGTCGAGGGATTACGGTTACACGACGCGAGCAGCAAGATGTGAGGGCTCTTGGTCAGTTCAATGAGCGGTGGAGATTCAAGGCAACCGAGGAGGGTGATGTTGTGCAAGGCAAACCTGTCCATGCTGACCTCTCCCCCTTCGATGTCCCTGTTGGCTTCATCGGCTCTGGATGGCGACAGGTCGATGGTGCCAAATGGGAGCGCGAAGAATCAATTCCCGTTCTCGAAGGCCGGGCACTGGTGTGGCTAGGACAGCATCTGGCACGGTCGCGTAGACAGCATGGGATGAAACACTTGGTCCTTACCGATAGCATGTCTGCCATCCTTGCTCTGAGCACGGGACGGTCTTCTGCTGGGGTGATGAATCGAGTGTGTCGTCAACATGCTGCTTTAATGTTTGCCACAGGGATGTATTTTGGTTTACGTTGGGTGCCCAGTGAGCTCAATCCTGCTGATCGCCCTAGTAGAGGGAAGGCTTTAGGGGACTTCGATGCCGTGACTGCTGCGAGAGTGTGGGCGGAACAGCATGCTAACAAGGACCTCAAAGGCTGTACCCAAAGCTGGCGGGAGCGGGCCTTTGATGCGCTCGAGTCCCTCATCATCGACAGCGACGCCGAGCGCACCAACCGCCAACCTGGTCACCCTCAACAAGCGACGAGCTGCGCGAGCCAAAGCCAGGAGCAGTCGGCATCCCATCCCAAAGCCGAAGGATGCAGTGAGCGCTCGAGCACGGACCACGAGTTACCTGGAGCTGCGGAGTGTGTCGCAGGCCAGGGAGCAAAGCTATCGCAACGGCCAGCGCAAGTGGGAGAGTTGGCTGGAGATGAACTTGGATCCTCAGGACTCGCTGGCGGACCTCGCTCTTTGGCAGGGTTACGTGGTCGTCTACATGGAGGAGCTGTTTTGGGAGGGGGCAGACTTGTCAGAGATTGCAACGTTCATCGCGGCATTGAGGTACTTCAACCCAGAACTTCCTCCTCTAAAGTCCTTGTCGAGGGTGAGCCGAGCCATGCAAGGGTTCAGAAAGATGGCCCCCACGATCGGGCGGGTAGGCATTCCGTGGCCAATGTTGTGTGCCGTCCTCAATTGGCTGGTCCTGAACAAGACGTTGGCGGTAGCGTTGTGGGGAGCTGTCACCTGGGCCCTGATGTGCCGCCCAGGGGAGTCGCTTCGGCTCAAGTGGGCCCATGTGGTGAAGCCCTCCAGAATGAACAAGTGCTTTGTCTTCATCCTCAACGCAAGCCTGGTTCACGAAGAGTGCCTCAGGCCGTCCAAAGTGGGAGAGTTCGACGAGGCCTTGGCGGTGGACCAGCCTTACCTTCAATGGCTGGGGAAAGCGCTTCTTCGGCTTCGGGGCAAGTCAGGGGACGATGCTCCGGTGTTCAGTTTCAGCATCGAGGAGGCCTCAAAGAGTTTCAAGGAAGCGTGCGCCGCGCTGGGCTACGTCCAGCTCGGGGTGGAGAATGCATATCAGATGCGGCACGGCTCTGCCTCGACCGATGCCCTGGAGAATCTCCGGTCTCTCAGCGAAATCATGAAGCGAGGCCGCTGGCAGTCGGACAGCTCTGTTCGCAGATACGTGAACGGAGGAAGGTTGCCCGAGATCTACGCCAGGCTCAACCAAGCGCAGCGCGAACACACCCTTCAAGTCGAGAAGCAGATTGGAGAGATATTACAGGGCTCAAAGCGTCCCGTGAAGGTCCCCCAGTGATCCTTGAGATCTTTTCTGGCTCAGGGAGAATGTCTGCTGCTTTTAGGAAGGAATTTGGCATGCTTGCTGAGGTTTACGAAGTTGACATTCAGCATGGGCCACATTTTGACCTTACCAACAATCGGTTTCAGCGTTCAGTTCGGTCTCTTCTTCTCTCTGGTAAAGTTGCTGCAGTCTGGATTGGAACTCCCTGCTCCAGCTGGAGTAGATTACGGCAGGCCGACGGCAAGGGCCCTTTGCCTGTGCGCAGTGACTCGCAGTCGCACCTGTGCGGTCTGCCTGGCCTCTCAACTGCCGATCAGGCGAAGGTACGCGCTGGAAATACTTTGATGCGTTTTACTGCAAGCATTGCCGAAATTTGTCTGAGTATGCACATTCCTTTCTGCATTGAGAACCCTTGGTCCTCACGAATCTGGCTTACGCGTCAGTTCAGAAGCCTCCTGAAGAGTTCTCACGTACAGTTCAGCTACACAGACTTTTGTGGGGATCTGCAAGCTTGGCGTAAGCGAACAGGTCTTCTCTTTGGCTTCGTGGATCTTTATCCGTGCCTCAAGCATTGTAGCACCAGACGGGGTCTTTGCTCGTTTTCAAGCTGCAAGCATGTGCAATTGGTCGGGCAACGTCAGGGCGAGTTCCTCACCAAGCTCGCCGAGCCCTACCCGAGGCCTCTGTGCAAGCGCATCGCGAAGGCCTTCTACAATGCACTCGTGTCTCGCTGGTGTTCTAACGTCTGGAATCGCATTTCCTAACTTTTGCCAGTTAAATGTGCGGTTATTCAGGCCAACACATAGTTCTGGGATGGTCAGGTCGATGACCGGTCATGGCCTTCTCTCTCGGCTGCAAAAGCCTCTCGATATAGATCTTGTGTCTGGCCTGGATCACAAAAGAGCGGATCATATCAAGTGTTTACAGAAATTTGAGGAGCCTGTAAGTGAAGAGGGGCCGCGGGCATCAATGCTCAAGTCTCCCTCCCAGCCCTGCCCTTCAGACTTGAGGGATGGTCAGGTCGATGACCGGTCATGGCCTTCTCTCTCGGCTGCAAAAGCCTCTCGATATAGATCTTGTGTCTGGCCTGGATCACAAAAGAGCGGATCAGATGTGTGAAATCCCTAGTTCTTGTTTTCACGCGGTATTTACAGGTGTTTTGCTGGACCACAGGTCACTTCCGCCAGATTTTGCCAGCAGATGTGTGAAATCCCTAGCCCTTGTTTTCATGCGGTATTTACAGGTGTTTTGCTGGACCACAGGTCACTTCCGCCAGATTTTGCCAGCAGATGTGTGAAATCCCTAGCCCTTGTTATAGGTGAGAGCGCCTGGTGTGCGTCCTGTACGTCCCCTCACTTTTCTTGGGTGGGGGGGGTTTGGGTGGGGGTGGGGGGGGCTAATTCCGGCCAGTCCCGACCCTTAACTCCCAGAACTGCGGACTTCTGTCGCAGGCAGGCCCAAGCTCTAGTTCTGATCGAAGCCATGTTTCCTTAGGGTCATATGCCGAACATACCGGTAATTACAGTGTGTTCGGCACTTGCTACAACCCACGTCGAAACCATCCATGGGTGGTCCATGTTATTGACGCAGAGCATCCATGGGTCAACCATGTTAACGTCCACTCAGACCAGATCTCATTGACGCAGAGCATCCATGCATGGGTCAACCATATTAACGTCCACTCAGACCAAGTTTGCGCAGCGCGGTGCTCGCAAAAGTGGCTTTTACTGCAGCGGCAACACCTTTTTCGCTAAAGCGATCGACCTGTCACAGGGATTCTCCGCCTCTCCTAGCACAACTTTTTAGTCATAATACATGTTTTCCCTAGGTTTTAGCACATTGCCTGTTTCAGCTACGCCACAAAACGCCGGTCACGTACCAGGCGCTCTTACCTTGTTATAGCGCGATATTTACATGCTTTCTGCTCGGTCGCAGCTCGGGCAGGGAAGGCTGGGCGTGCGGAAGCAGGCAGCCGTGCCCACCCACCCCGTCCCATCCCACCACACACCTCACTCCACCCCTCCCTCTTTATCATCCACCTCATCATCTTCACTATCTTCCTCCTCCTCATCCCTCGTCCTCCTCCCATACCCCTCCCTCCCTCTCCCTATCCCTCCCACTACCCCCTCCCCTCACCTTCCTCACTCTCCCCCACCTCCACTCCCTCAACCTCTCCTCTTCCCCTTTCTCTCTCCTGGAATCTCCACCCTCCCCCACCCTCCCTTCTCTCCTTCTTAAATATCCCCCTAAGGTTTTGTGAAAACTCAGATCCCAAAACCACAGATCTTAAGGGGTGTCCCCCTAAAGGTTTTCATGACAAGTAAGTGGAAAAAGCACAAATCGCAAGGGGTGTCCCCCTTAAGGTTTTGTGAAGATTCAAATCCCAAAACCACAGATCTTAAGGGGTGTCCCCTAAAGGTTTTCATGACAAGTAAGTTCAAAAATCACAAATCGCAAGGGGTGTCGCCCTAATATTTTGTAAGAACTCAGATCCAAAAATCACAGATCGCACGGGGTGTGCCCCTCTCAGGCTTTGTAAGAACTCAGATCCAAAAATCACACATCGCAAGGAGCGTCCCCCTAAAGGCGTTTGTAAATGATCCACCCTGTCCCTCTCACTTGCCTCCTACCTCCCCCACTCCTAACTCATTCCTTCCCTTCCCATCTCATGTCTCCTCACCTCCCATCACTTTTTCTCCCATCCACTCATCTTCTTATCATCTTCTTATCACCTTCATCACTTTTTAATTTGTCTTATGGGGTCTATAGAGCCCATATAGAAAGCTTCATAGATATATAAACCTTACAGATCCTCGAGATACAGAACTTGTAGGAACCGCTTATGTTTCCCACAAATGGAGTCCTTTATAAAAAATCTTTGAAAGATCGATTATATGGAGCCCTCATACACAGTCTTTATATACTCCTTATAGAAATCTATAGATCCTTTGTACAAATCCCTGATATGGAACCCTTTGTAGAAAACCCTTAGACTATACAATCCAAAGAACGCACCCACCCTCCACTCCCTCTACCTCTCCACCCATCTCCCCACTCCCTCCTCTTCCCCTCCCTTTGTCCACCCGCCCTCCCCTCTCCCCACCTTTTCCTTGCGCTCCCTCTACCTCCTCTCTCCACCCACCCTCTTCTCCCTGTTCCTCTCCACCCTCTCCCCACTCACTCACCCAACCCACTCAGCCCGGCCAGGCTCCCCAGCTGGCCCTGCCTCAAAGCAAGCCGGGCGTGCTGGCCGTGGATCTCAGCAGGCCCCTGCCCACCCTCGAGAGCCCACCAGGCTCAGCAGGCCAGGCCGCAGGCAAGCTGCGAGCTGGCCGCCTTCGGCAAGCTGTCTAACATTGTTTCTTATCCACTTTCACCTATTCCCCCGCTTCAGTCCATGCCCTACCTTTCACTCCTTTCCAGACCCTTCTGATATGAGTAAAATGAGAGGAGGAGGTCAGAGGGACGAAGAACAGCTCTCTCCATTACTTTCTCATCTGCTTTGACCCCTTCCCTTTCCTGGCTCCATGCATGCCCTGCGAGAAGAGAAGAATAAGAGAGAAAAGAGGAAGAGCAGAGGAGAAACTGGTTTCCCCTCTTTCATTACGTAGCATTTCTTTTGGCCACTTCCTCCACACTTCTCGTATCTTCCTCTCTCTTCTTCCTCTGCTGGGCTTGAAGCTCTCTCTCGCCCTCTCCGCAACTCTCTTCTTTCTGTCGAGCGGACGAGCGGTGGGAGAGGAAGGGCACAAGGTGAGTGAAGACGAGAACACTTCTTCCTTGTCTTCCTCCACAACCTCTTCCTGGTTTTTTACCAATGAGACGGTGAGATAGGACAAGCAAGGCACTTTCGACTGCTTTCTGCATCGCTTCCCCTCCCCTCCTTTCTCTCACTCTCTGCCTCTGTTTTTGCTGGTCTTTCTCTCTTACTTTCTCTCTTTGTTTCTGTGTTTGTTTCCTTATGGCTCTCGTTCTTCTTCTGCCCTTCTCGGATTGTCTCTCCGCTTCTGTTGTCTTTCTCTTACTCCCTTGTCTTCTTCCTTGTGAATTGTCCTTCTTCCTTCTGAGTGATAGAGGGAGAAGGACGGGAGGCAGGAAAGGCAGGAGGAGAAGGAATAGGGGGCAAGCGATTCTTTCCAAGCGAACATAATAGGCGGAGAGAAGCGGAAAAGGGAATGTGCAGAAGTAGACGGGAAGGGAGGGAGGGAGAAAGAGGGATCTGGAGAGAACAATGAAAAGGAGGATGGTGAGGTGATGAGAAGAGTGCCCTTTGCATGCCCTGAACTCTCCGTTCCTTTCATTTCTCCTTCCTTATGAAGATGAATAGGGTAAGAGAAGAGGAAGAAGGCGAAGGGCAAGGAAGTAAGAGAGGCGAGCGAAGGAGGAATTCTCCTTTCTTCTCCGAACCGTCTTCCCGCATCTCACCGCTTCCTTTCTGTTGTCTGCTCTTCTTTCCTGATGTCTTCGCAGAGCCTTTCCTCCTTCTTATCCTTTTCTTTCCTCTGGTCATTCAAAGAGGAAACGATGAGGAGACGCGAACTGATTCTCCTTGCTCCTTCTTACCACACTCTGCTTCTCTACATCCCCCTGCTTTCTTTATACTCGGTTTGGTGTTCATGTCCTCGGGAGGCCCCCTTAGGGAGGAAGTTGGTGGCCTCCAGAAAGTTGTGGAAGTGTCTGAAGGCGCCTACAAGCCTCCTCGAAGCCCTCGCGAGGCCCGGAGTCCTTTGAGATACGGCAACACTGGTACTCTCTCGCTTCCTCTTCTGTGTCCTTCTTCCTAGTCTTCCTCGTTTCCCTTTCTTTCGCACTCGACTTCCCCCACTCTCTGTCTATGACTTTCTCTTATCCACTTTCACCTATTGCCTCGCTTCAGTCCATGCCCTAGCCTTCACTCCTTTCCAACCCCTTCTGACATGAGCAAGCATCAGGAGAATGAGAGGAGGAGGTGAGAGGGACGAAGAACAGCTCTCTCCGCTACTTTCTCTCATCCGCTTTGACCCCTTCCCTTTCCTAGCTCCATGCGTGCCCTTTGCTAAGAGAAAAATAAGAGAGAAAAGAGGAAGAACAGAGGAGACAGGGGCTTCCGCCCTTTCATTACGTAGCTTTGGCTTACGCTTCTTTCTTGTGAATCGTCCTTCTTCCTTCTGAGTGATAGAGGGAGAAGGACGGGAGGCAGGAAAGCCAGGAGGAGAAGGAATAGGGCAAGCGATTTTATCAAAGCGAACATAATAGGCGGAGAGAAGCGGAAAAGGGAATGTGCAGAAGTAGACGGGAAGGGAGGGAGAGAGAAAGAGGGATCTGGAGAGAACAATGAAAAGGAGGATGGATGAGGTGATGAGAAGAGTGCCCTTTGCATGCCCTGAACTCTCCGTTCCTTTCATTTCTCCTTCCTTATGAAGATGAATAGGGTAAGAGAAGAGGAAGAAGGCGAAGGGCAAGGAAGTAAGAGAGGCGAGCGAAGGAGGAATTCTCCTTTCTTCTCCGAACCGTCTTCCCGCATCTTACCGCTTCCTTTCTGTTGTCTGCTCTTCTTTCCTGATGTCTTCGCAGAGCCTTTCCTCCTTCTTATCCTTTTCTTTCCTCTGGTCATTCAAAAAGGAAACGATGAGGAGACGCGAACTGATTCTCCTTGCTCCTTCTTACCACACTCTGCTTCTCTACATCCCCCTGCTTTCTTTATACTCGGTTTGGTGTTCATGTCCTCGGGAGGCTCCCTTAGGGAGGAAGTTGGTGGCCTCCAGAAAGTTGTGGAAGTGCCTGAAGGCGCCTACAAGCCTCCTCGAAGCCCTCGCGAGGCCCGGAGTCCTTTGAGATACGGCAACACTGGTACTCTCTCGCTTCCTCTTCTGTGTCCTTCTTCCTAGTCTTCCTCGTTTCTCTTTCTTTCGCACTCGACTTCCCCCGACTTTCTCTTATCCACTTTCACCTATTGCCTCGCTTCAGTCCATGCCCTAGCCTTCACTCCTTTCCAGACCCTTCTGACATGAGTAAGCATCAGGAGAATGAGAGGAGGAGGTGAGAGGGACGAAGAACAGCTCTCTCCGTTACTTTCTCTCATCCGCTTTGACCCTCTCTGTCTATGACTTTCTCTTATCCACTTTCACCTATTGCCTCGCTTCAGTCCATGCCCTAGCCTTCACTCCTTTCCAACCCCTTCTGACATGAGCAAGCATCAGGAGAATGAGAGGAGGAGGTGAGAGGGACGAAGAACAGCTCTCTCCGCTACTTTCTCTCATCCGCTTTGACCCCTTCCCTTTCCTAGCTCCATGCGTGCCCTTTGCTAAGAGAAAAATAAGAGAGAAAAGAGGAAGAACAGAGGAGACAGGGGCTTCCGCCCTTTCATTACGTAGCTTTGGCTTACGCTTCTTTCTTGTGAATCGTCCTTCTTCCTTCTGAGTGATAGAGGGAGAAGGACGGGAGGCAGGAAAGCCAGGAGGAGAAGGAATAGGGCAAGCGATTTTACAAAGCGAACATAATAGGCGGAGAGAAGCGGAAAGGGAATGTGCAGAAGTAGACGGGAAGGGAGGGAGAGAGAAAGAGGGATCTGGAGAGAACAATGAAAAGGAGGATGGATGAGGTGATGAGAAAGAGTGCCCTTTGCATGCCCTGAACTCTCCGTTCCTTTCATTTCTCCTTCCTTATGAAGATGAATAGGGTAAGAGAAGAGGAAGAAGGCGAAGGGCAAGGAAGTAAGAGAGGCGAGCGAAGGAGGAATTCTCCGTTCTTCTCCGAACCGTCTTCCCGCATCTCACCGCTTCCTTTCTGTTGTCTGCTCTTCTTTCTTGATGTCTTCGCAGAGCCTTTCCTCCTTCTTATCCTTTTCTTCTTTCCTCTGGTCATTCAAAGAGGAAACGATGAGGAGACGCGAACTGATTCTCCTTGCTCCTTCTTACCACACTCTGCTTCTCTACATCCCCCTGCTTTCTTTATACTCGGTTTGGTGTTCATGTCCTCGTGAGGCTCCCTTAGGGAGGAAGTTGGTGGCCTCCAGAAAGTTGTGGAAGTGCCTGAAGGCGCCTACAAGCCTCCTCAAAGCCCTCGCGAGGCCCGGAGTCCTTTGAGATACGGCAACACTGGTACTCTCTCGCTTCCTCTTCTGTGTCCTTCTTCCTAGTCTTCCTCGTTTCTCTTTCTTTCGCACTCGACTTCCCCCGACTTTCTCTTATCCACTTTCACCTATTGCCTCGCTTCAGTCCATGCCCTAGCCTTCACTCCTTTCCAGACCCTTCTGACATGAGTAAGCATCAGGAGAATGAGAGGAGGAGGTGAGAGGGACGAAGAACAGCTCTCTCCGTTACTTTCTCTCATCCGCTTTGACCCCTTCCCTTTCCTAGCTCCATGCATGCCCTGCGCCAAGAGAAAAACAAGAGAGCAAAGAGGAAGAAGAGGAGAATGGGGCTTCCGCCCTTTCAATATGTAGCTTTGGCTTACGCTTCTTCTGGCCACCCCTTGCCCCCTTCTCTTATCTTCCTCTCTCTTCTTCCTCTGCTGGGCTTGAAGCTCTCCCTCGCTCTCTCTGTATCTCTCTTCTTTCTGTCATGTCTCAATCTCGTCCTTTCCCTTGTCCACTTTCCTTCCTGGTTCCCACTTTTCCAACAGACAAGAAAATCAAAGAAAGGAGAGCGGGCGAGCGGTGGGAGAGGAAGGGCACAAGGTGCCAATGAGACAGTGTGATAGGACAAGAACAAAGAATGCATAGACGTGGAGGTCAAGGCACTGTCGGCTGCTTTATGCATCGCCTCCTCTTTCTGTCTCTCTTTTTGATTATCTTTCCCCCATATTTTCTCTCTTTGTTTCTGTATTTCGTCCCTTATGGCTCTCTCTCTCCGTTTCTTTTGTCTGTTTTCTTACTCCCTTGTCTTTCTCCTTGTGAGTCTTCCTTCTTCCTTCCGAGTGATAAGGGGAGAAGGACGGGAGGCAGGGAAGGGAGGAGGAGAAGGAACAGGGCAAGCGATGGGACAAAGAGAGTGAGAGAAAGTTGAAGATAAGTATCAAATCAAGCATAATGTAGTAGGCGAGAGAAGTGGAAAAGTAAATGTGCAGAAGTAGAGAGGAAAGGATGGAGGGAGAGAGAGAGAGCGAGAGAGAGAGAGAGAGAGAGGGAGATGGACAACGCAATGAACACGATGAAGGAGGAGATTATGAGGAACAGTGTCACTTGCTCTCCCTGAGCTCTCCGTTCTTGTCGCTTCTCCTTCTAATTGTAAGAAGGATAGGAGCAGAAAAGAAGGCAAGGGCAAAGAAAGTCAAAGAGCCGAGTGAGGGAGGAGTCCACCTTCCTTCTCCCAACCATCTTCCTCCATCTTATGTCTTCGCTTCTGTTTTCTATGCCTTCCAGCAAGGGAGCAAGGAAAGAGGGGACAGAAGAGATGAGAGAGCGAGACACGGCAGAGAGGAATTCAATTTCTGTGTCTTCTTGACAAACGGCAGAGTGGATAGGCAGGAAGAGGAACGGGAATGAGAGAAAGACACAGGACGAGAAATACACAAGACAGATTCTTGATGGTTCCCGGCGCGAGAGGGACGGGAGGACATTGTGATAGACTGTGATAGACCCTAAAACCAGCACGGAGAACTTGTGAGAGCGTAAAACCATCTAAATCCTCATAAACTCCAAACCTTAGATCTTCCATAGTATACTGACCCCGGTAAACCATAGTTAGGAGCTAAGACCCTAGACCCTTAAACTCCTGTCGAGACCTTTGCACTGTACACGCTTCGGCCTCCCGATGTAACCGTCGTGCCAGACCTTGTCGTCGCCGAACCCAGTCGTCGTCGTGCTAAACCGAGTCGTCGTCGTCCTTGTCGCCGTGGTGTTGTTGCAGTTTAAATACAAAGCCCAGCAGGATTGCCAAATAGACCCTAAAGGTCCATGCCACAAACCCTTATAGGTCTTGCTGTAAGTTTGGTGGTTCATATTAATTTGATTGTGTCGTAAACGATACCCCACGAGCCTCCTGAAATCTTAGACCCCGCAACTACCGTCTATCATACACCAAATACCCACTATGAAGGACTATAAGGCCTCTATTAAAGGTACCTAGACCCCGCAACTACCCAGAGACGCCAACATCCCATAATTAAGGAGTATTCCTCAAATTATGGTAGGATCCCTTATACATGATTTAAGGTACATTCCTTAAGTAAGGGATATTGGAGTCTCTGGGTACCGTCCATCATACCCCAGATACCCACTCCCAGGCCTCGACAAACGGGCCCTTAAGGTAGAAGCCAGAAAGTTGGAATATGATTATCCTAACCCTTCTATGGTAAATTATAGGGTATCCTACCATGAAACCATATTCCAACTTTCTTAGGGGTACTTAGAATTATTTTTAATTTGTTGGTTATTATAATCCTTAAGAAACAGCTAAGATTATAATTTTTGCTAGGGTTCCAAGTTCAGTATAGTAAAGGGAAGGTCCTGGTAGATTCGACCCTGCAGTTCTGAACCCGCTCAGGCGTGGACAGCCGGCCGGTGCTTTTAGAGCTGCCCCCTGCCAGAAGTACTTTGAGGGATCTCTTGCACCCAACAAATCTCTTGATGTTTTCGGGTTTAGGGTTTAGGGTTGAGTAACTTGCCTTTTCACGGTCCCTCGAAGTCGTATCATAGGGCCTGTGCTACAACATGCGGCTAGGCATGGGCTTTGTACGGGTGAGGCTTAGGGTTCAAGGTTTTGCTCAGGTTGCTGAAGGACCTCCATCCGACTAGCCAATGCCCCAAAACATCCTCAACCGTCAAACCCACACTCCAACTTTGCAGGCCCCCCAAACCCTAAACCTAGGAGGGAAAAGCACCCAACAAACCCCTCAACCCTTAAACCCCCAATAAACCCGAAACCCCAATAAACCCCCAATAAACCCTAAACCCAAAGCCATATCCTGAACCCTGCAGCTTTTGTCGGATTTTGTCGGCTCGATGTTGGGGGCTGCTTTGGACTTCCCGTGGGGGGTTGCCTGAAGAGAAGCACCCCAAAGCCGGGAGATCCTCTTTTGGGATGGGTAGGGGATAGGGTGGGGTAGGGGTCGGGGTAGGGTAGGGTAGGGGGTAGGGTAGGGGGTAGGGGTATCCGGGCTTTGTGGTGTTGGGTTGAGTTTTTTGTACTCCTACCGCAGGGTTCAAAAGAGGCGTAGGGCCTAGTGGTTTTGATCGAGGCTTTACCAGAAGTTGGGAAAACAGATGCTGCGACATGCTGGAGCCTGCAAACTTGATGTAGGGATGCCACTACATGCTCGAATGAGTCAGTTGACGAGTGTTTCTTGGCCCTTGTTTGGTTGTTAGAGCCTGTTGGTGTTGTCGGACCCGGCATGGGTGTAGTGCTTGCGTGTTCGGAACTCCAAGCCCCAAGCAGTGTGGAAGGTTCGGGGGGCAAACCTTGGTTGCCTAGGGTGCCCAGGGTACGGTTGTCGAGGACGTTTAGCAAGGCCTAGGCAAATACTTGTAGGTTCTCATCCAAGCGAGGCGATATCTCCATGACAACCCAACCCAGTCCAGAGACGCGAGAGAAAGAGAAAGAGAGAAGAGACCGAGAGAGGGAGAGAGTGTGTGTGGGTGTGGGTGTGTCCCTAGAAGCTCGAATGACCTGCACAGTAGCTGTCTGCAAAAGTCGCAGAGCAACCCATTCTCTTCTATACTACTGTATACGTACTTGCGACTCCCAGGATGGTGCATGCTTGACCATCTAGGGTAGGAAAGTCCCTGAGCACCAATATTCAGTAAAATCTGCTCCAGGAGCCGGGCTCTCATTCCAACTCGAAGGTTTTGCATTTGCATGCGCAATTGCTCTTAAGGCGTTCCGGTGCCTGCCGGAAGCTTCGCAAGTGAAGAGCACCTGCCTCACTGCTGTAAAACGAGCCCATGTCCAGACTTCTGGCAACAACAAGGCCTCGACAATTTGGTGCGTCAGCTCGAGGAGGAGGATGGTGCATTTAATGCACTTCGTGTTTGGCTTGTGCAATCCTGCAAATTTAGCAGAATGGCATCCTCTGACGCAAGTACAGAGAGTTGAAGGCCAAGCTGCAAGACAAGGCCATGGCGGTTTCCGCTTGCGGATGGCGGGTGACGAAGTGTGTTGGCTTCTATTTTGAAAGTTTATATGTTTTTGGAAAACCGTAGTCCCGGTGCCACTATAAACTTTGGAAAGCCTTTTTGAACCCCCTCAGAACACCTAATTAATAACAACCGACAGCACCTTTAACCCTGAATCCTATAATCCTAAGCTACAACCCTAAACCCTACAATCCGATCCCTAAACCCTACACCCTACAATCCGAAACCCTAAACCCTACAATCCGAAACCCTAAACCCTACAATCCGAAACCCTAAACCCTACAAGCCGAACTCCTAACCCCTAAAAATCCGAACTCCTAAACTAAAACCCGGCTTCCGGAAGCCGAATCCCACCAGGGCTGACATGGCGTTACAGCTTGCTGAGGAGGCTCTGGACTGGGGTCTTCGATTCTGGGATTTGGGGTTTGGGTTTAAGGGTCCAGGGTTTGGGTCTAAGGGTTTAAGGGTTTAGGATTTGGGGTTTGGGTTTAAGGGTCTAGGGGTTTGGGTTTAAGGGTTTAGGGGTTTGGGTTTAAGGGTTTAAGGGTTTAGGGTGTAGGGCTTGAGGTGAGGGCTTTGGGGGGTTTGGGTTTAAGGGTTTAGGGCTTGAGGTGAGGGAGGGTTTTGGGGGGTTTGGGTTTAAGGGTTTAGGGTTTAGGGCTTGAGATGAGAGTTTAGGGGGTTTGGGGCTTGGGTTCAGGGGTACTTTACGGTTGACAGGGTCTAGAGTGAGGGTTCAGGAGCTTTGGGGCTAAGGGCATTAGGGCTTTAGGTTTAAGGCATGAGAACCTCTGGGTTTAGGGTTTACAGAGTTTCGGGTTTAGGGTTCCGAGAGTGTGTAGGGCTGCAGGGCATTGTTCTTAGAGTTCGCAGCCTACTTCACCCTGCTCTTCAAAGCTGCCTCGGGCGATCCTAAAAGCCAAGCCTGCTGGGAGAAGGATCAGCCAGCATTCAAGAGGTTCCCTCAATATATTGTTGCTTCAACATCATACCATTTTTTTCGTCTCACATGTAATCCTTAGAGGTTCCAAGGACTCGCTGCTGTAGGACTTCAGGGCCTTTTGAGGTACCAAAAACCATAATCAAATACGGACTACTCGGACCCTTAAGCATCGCTTTTGGTATCATATACTATAATCTACTGCAATACAACACAGCCGTGGAGCACCGCGACAGCTCAAGAGTCGAAGTCCTTGTAGTAGCCCTTATACTACAACCTTATACATCATAGACCTTAAACCCTAAATCCCCCCTTCTATAGGAACCCAGTACAGTAGAAGCCCAAAAGTTGGAAACCCAATAGCTTCAGTCCTTCAGAGTAATGAGGGAATCCCAGCACTATTTGGCCTTATTCTGGTTTCCAACTTCATGGGGTTTACTGTACCGGAACCCAGGTTCCTCTCCGTTTATCGCAGGCTCAAAGGAGCCCGGACTCGCCGGCGGCGCGTGCCTTGGCCAGGCTCGACACCGCAACGCCTTGAGTTTTCGGGCTTTAGGGCGTGGGACCATCTGTGTCCCACAGCGGAGAGAGAGAGAGAGAGAGAGAGAGAGAGAAAGAGAGAGAGAGAGAGAGATAGAGACAGAGAGAGGGTTTAGGGGGTTCGTCATTCTAGGCTCTAGAGGAATAGGATTTGGGGTTGGCAACATGAAAACTAGGTTCTAATTTTGGGATTTCGGGTGTGTTAAATATTAGGCTGTTGAGCTTTAGGGCCTGGGTTTGTTAATCATTTTAGTATTAGGTTGCATAAGTCTAAGACTCTACGAGTTTGGGGTGTTGGTGGGATGTTTGAACTCATGGGTTTGGTTGAAGCGTTTCTGTGTGCTCGATTCTGTAGAGTTGAGAGCTAGGAAGGTTTAGGATTTGGGGGAAAGTCCTGTCGTGGTGTTTTAGGTTGGTTAGTAGGAGCATGCAGGTTGTGAGGTCTTGCAGGGTATTCGGGCGCCGGTGGTGTTTGAGCTTGTTTATCCCCTAAATCCTCAAAACGAAGCCCGAGACAAAACGAATCCGACTGCCTGCTTGCTGTTGGGAATTTAGGTTTTTGGGTACAGGCCTAAACACATACATGACACCCTCACGAAGAGCCTTTGCCCACGAGGAGTTCCTTGGAATTCCATGCGCCGATCGCTAGATCTTTGGGTTGCGCTTGCCTGCTTATCAAGCCTGCGCTGTATTCTGAGGAACGTGGGGCATAGCAAGGTCGTGTTTTAATTGGGGCAGCAATTGAGGTTGTACGCTCCAAGGATCGATTGGCGGTTGTTCTGCCTAACTTACATGCCAAAGCCTCGAGCTTCTGCGCTGCTCACAACTTTGCGCAGTACAATCCTTTAGTTCGGCTTTCCCCTCTGCATAGATATCTGTGGTTTGTGTGTGTGTGTATTGTCATGATATCCTGGGTTCCCCTTGCTTCCCAGGTGTTTGTTCCCGACAGGTGCCCTACTGTATCTGTATCTATCTGTGAGCGTGTGTGTATATATATATATATATATTAAGAGCGTATGCATGGATGTATATATGTACGTATGTATGTATGCCCGGATGTATGTATGGATGTTTATGCATGTATGTGCACGCACGCACACACACATACCTAAGCATGACCCCCTCTCCCATGCACTCATATGTCACATTATTTCAATATGTGGGACCCAATCACCCTGGTCCGCCCTGGCGCCGCGGCCCATTCCGTTGATCGCCACATATCCTGTTAACATGGCCCAGGGCTGGATGTACATGGTACCTAAACCAGGATGCCCAGTACCCTTATTCCCTTTGTGTAGTCCTAGGTTCCATATAAAGTTACCCAATACCAAAAAGGAAGCCTTGTTTATTGCTAGGTTATTTGGGCATCCTAGTAAATAGTGGGTTACTATCCATAAACTATCTAAGCCAGTCAACTGGAGCCCTAGCTCTGGAGTCCTAGGCCTTTGGCATGGACATGGAATGCTAGAAGTCCTCAGTTCGACCCGGCGTGTACCTGAGCAAGCCTAGCCCTTCATGCGTAAGCATGAGACTCTATTCTCGAAGCAGATGCTGAGACGAAGGCCCTTGTACCTGAGCGTCATCATCACAGCGATAGAGTCAATGCTAGCAGTCCTCGTCTTTACGCGTCTGAGTAGATCATAGGCTTAGGGTTTAGGGCATAGGGAAATATATGGGCGTAAAATGCACGCATTATTCCGTAGGGCTCCATATCATTATACCCCCCGCTCCCCCCCAAAAAAAACCTAGTCGCCTAATAACTTTCTGCTCCCTGTATTGTGTAGTATTTTGTTATGCATATCGTATATAACTTCTGCCTCCGAAATCCTGAAGGCCACGTAATCTCCGCCCCTACGCATGAGCTGACTGTCAACCCAGAAATCGAGGGTTCAGGGTCCCTAAACTAACCCTATCATGAACCCAACATTCTGAGCCCGTAACCCGATGAAAGCCTTCAGAATAGGAAAGGCCACAAAGCAATTGTATTGCAAGGTGTGAGTTGGGCACTTCATTTTCAGAAACACAATCAGAAGCCCTAAATTGGATGGCAGGTTACGACTACCCAACCAACTCCAAGAACATTGCCCTTCTTCCGGTGCCGCACTGCAACTGGGCGGCTGCAGGGGGTTTGCATGAGCTGACAATGTCCTACGGCAGAGTTTTTACTTGAGAGTTTGGCTTAGTAGTTTGGCTTTCGTTTTGGTTCGCCAACCTGTCTTGTTCTCTTCCTATCGGATCCTTGCTTCTCAAGCCCGACCGGATCCTAAGCTCCGAATCTCATTGAGGCAGGATTGGACACAACTCAAACCTATGGAATGCTCTGTACATGCTTGCATCGCATTTCGTCAACCTTTGCTTTGGAAGCCGTACTTGGAAGCCGTATGATGCACAACAAGTTATGTGAACGGCCATCTACCCAGAGGCCCCATAGTAGTTGCAATTTTGGATTACCCTATATGGTTCTATATATGAACCCCAAAAAAGGAACTACTCTGGGGCCTCCGGGTAAACCCCTCCAGCACTAAAGTAAAAGCCAGAAAGTTGGAATATGATTATCCTAAACCCTTTATGGTAAATTGTAGGGTATCCTACCCTGAAACCATATTCCAACTTTCCGGAGTTCCCTTTAGGCCACACTCTGCCGGCGACGCTGGAGCATTTCGGGCTCGGGCTCTTGCACCCACGGCCGCAGTTTCGTCTCGGGTTGATTGTTTGATTTTCAGGGTGTAGGCGTCTCGGAGTTGAAGCTCCATTTTGGGTTGTAGGGTCAACCTTAAGCCGGAATAACCTACCTTTTTAGGGTTCCTTATTATGATTTCCTTATATAAGTCCTTAAAAAAGGTTATTCCGGCGAAAGGTATAACTAGGAGAAAGGAAGGAAGCAACAAAGGGTTAAGGGGTGTAACATCTCTAGGCGAAGACTTTGCAAGCCCCAAACTTACGAGACGGGGTTGCGTGCGCCGCTTTGTATTTTGGCTCGAGGCCAAACTTCCCTAGTCACTGGCCATGAAACTTCGAAACAGCACTGCGAAGCCCGCCGCCTCCGACTGCAAAAACCATGACCAGGAAAAGTGTTAATATCAGAAAAAACCCGAATCCGCATACTCCGAAGCCCGATTGTGTAAGTCCTGCGATCGATATTGGTTTGTCCTGCCTTGGGCTACGTAGCACAACCTGCTCTTTTGTAGGATCCCGATAAGCCGTATATTCGGACTTAAACTAGTACTTCGTGAGAGCCTACAAAAAATGGGTTATGCACCTAGGGATCGAGGGATGCCTTGCCTAAGCCGCAGGGTTGAGGAATCAAAGTTCTCGTGTTTGGAGGTCTGGGGCTGTGGCTTTGCTGTCGATGCATTATGGGGCGTGGGGCAATGGGTTGGAGGCTGTCCGGCATAGTAGTTGATGTGTGAATGAAGGTTGGCGGTCAGTGTTGAAGGAAGAGTTACTGTAGAGGCCTCAATAGTTAAGGCCGCTACATTAGCGACTTTCAGTTTGGGTTTGGGGTTTAGACGCCGGTTGGGATCCGCCGATTTTGAGCCTTACTGAACCATCTGTGCCGTGCGAAGCCGGCAGCTGCGCATCCCCAAGCTCGAAGCCTCTCATCCTGGAACCTTTCCCCAAGACTCCAAGTATACAGATAGTACCTACATTGGGGATAAATCGTGCCTGCTTGGGGGGTATATGGAGTCTTAGGGTTAACTGAGCCCAAGCCCGAGGTTTTGTAAGCAGTGCCATGCAACAAGCCTACGCTGCAGGTACCCCTCTGAGTACAAGCTTGTGGTGGACTGGTTTGACCGAGAGCTCCTCGGCCGTCTGCGCTTTGGGCCGTTTGGGCTTAGGCTGTTGGGCTCCGGGCCTTGAAATGTTACCCTGGGGCTCCAAATAGCCCAAAGTAAAGTAGGTATTATTTATAGACTTTAGGCCCCAAAGTAGGTAGTATTTGTATACTTGGAGCCCCAGGGTTAGTTAGTACAGAAAACCTATAGTAGAGCTCGTTTCGGGATCCTAAACCCTGTAACCCTAAACCCTAAACCCTGTAACCCTTACTCGCAGTCGAGGTACGGTCTGCTAGACCAGATCCTCATGCATGGCACCCATGCAGCCTGGTTCAAGACATGGAGTTTTAGAGCTTAAGCTGTCAGGTTTTTTTTTTCAGTTTAAGGCTTTAGGGCTCGTTACTTCTAGGGTTTGGTGGTGCTCTTTGGTTGCGGTGTGTATAGGGCTTAGGTCAATGCTACATGCTTTAGTTGTGGTTCTTCGAGATTCGGTGTAGAAGGGTCGAGACCGTTTGGGCAGCTCTGTTGAGTGGGTAGCATGATGAGGGAGGCCCCTTAAAGGGTACCCCTTCTGAACCCTACTTCTGGCTCTCTTAAAAGGGAGCTTATTGAGAGGGTCTATATCCGCGAGGGTCCCCCGAATCCTTACTCCCATTGAAGTCAAAGGGCTTGCGGTTTAAGGGCTGTCACGAAGGGTGTATAGGGTTTGGGGGACGTAGTTGGCATTTGGTGGCGGGCCCCATGTAGTTCAGGTATGCGGTGTAGTCCAAACTACCGTACGCTCCCCATGGACCAACACACAGAGAAGAACCTTACCAGGACCAGGGGCATATGGTCATTAGTTGTAGGGATTTAGGGTCTAGTAGAAGGTAGACTGAGGGATAGACCCGTTCTGAGAAACCGCCCAAAAGCCGCCCACTGCTCCAACAAGGAATACGCAAGCGAAACAATTTCCCAAATCATGGAGACAGTTCTTAAGGGCGGTTATGTTTCAATGTCCTTTACCTCGCAGTCAACTTCCTATACTATAGGGGCCGTAATCAATAATTAATTAGAATATGGTTTTCATCAAAGGGTTCCTTAAAGGGTTCTAGAAGGGCTACTATAAGGGTTTAGGGTATAGGGCCTTAATAATTAGAAAAAGGTTGTGTGGCCCATGGTACTATAATTATAGCACCCCCAAACTAGTATACTATTGGTAATAATTCAGGCACCTGCATTATACTGAGTTCCATGTTTGTGACAGGAGGCCTTTCTCCTCAACACAACATTGGCTAGGCGACAGCCATGTTGCCCCAAGTCAACTGGGAGACCTTAAATGATGCCAGGTAAGTACCCCTCCGATCCAATTTGGCACTCTTCTTGCAGCCGTCTACACGTGTTTGTTTCTTTCGGGCCTGTTCTTCGTCGCGAGGGTGGGCCATCTTGGAGAGCTCAACTCCTTCGCCACTTGTTTCGCCCTTGGGTTTTCCCATTTGTCATCGCCTGTGCTGGCTCATCCATCTTGGTCCTGACGCTGCGCGTTCCTTAATCTCTTGTTTCGCTTGTAGAGAAAGAGAGGAAACGGTTGCTGCGCAACGGGAGCCGGATGTGGAGCGGACTACTGCAGGTTCTGCATGAGGTCTTGACATGCTCGAAACCATGTCGCTGCTGATGCTGTAGGTAGCTGACTAACCGGCACCTTTGCAAGATGTATTGTAGAATCAGCGATGCTTCATTGTAGAATTGTTTGTGAGCCTCGTCAAACATTCGGGAGGACGAGCATGATCCAGTATCTAGGAGCATTTGCCCGAAGTACCGTGCCATGGACCAAATTCTGTCAGCAACATACGCGGACATCGATGTGACCAGCAAGATCCGCGAGCGTTGCGAGCAACAGAAGCACTTGGGGCGTGTTTTCTTCAAGGATTTCGTGCCCGATCTGGTGGAGCATGACCCGCGCCCGGGAGTCCGCAAGTTCCTGACTGTGCAGTTTCAGGACAGTTGTCCTTTGCCAAACGCTGTGTAAGCCGCATCGAAACAAGGGATTAATTGGTTAGCTACCCTGGCTGCTTCTTCCAGCACTTTCGGCGTAGCCTCGGCCTCGATTCAGGATGGTACTCAAAAAACGTGCGGTGACGGGGATGGCTTCGAGTGCCTTAGCGGAGTCATTTGGAGTCTCTTCCGTCTGCATTTTTGCTGTTCCCATGCCCGAAAACCCTAAACCCTATAAGCCCTACCTAGACGTACTAAACCCTACTTTTTTGGTAGGTTCGTATTATAAACCCAAATATGGGGCTTATAGGGACCCTACAAAAAAGTAGGTTCTGGTGCGTTAAGGTAGGTCTTACGCAGTAGACCTTGCCCATGGTTTCGGCTCGTGCGGCGCTTCAATGTAAGGTGGATTCACGACAAAGCCTTGCACGAGAGCATCGTGGGGAGAGCGTACGAGCATCACGAGCATCGCAGATGAATTGTGCAACCAGGGGCAGAGTCGTGTGTTAATGTAGGGGCCTTGATCATTAGAATAGGGCTTTGGGAGTTCCCTATTATAGCTATAGTATCATTGGTCCCAAGCCCTATTCCAATTATTGCGACCTCAACCCCAGGTACATTGCCAAAGCCATTTATGCCTCCGGAGATCATCCAGCACCAATGGTGGACGTGACCAACAAAGTCCGGACTCTCTTCGATGATGCTGGAGCCCAAAGCATGGAGGTCTTCAAACTCTCAGATTTCAACAGCCATTTCGGAAATCCGAATTCTGATGCATCAAAGATGTTGGAGATTACACTGCAAGATGGTCGCGTGTTCTTTTACGATGAAGATGAGGAGTGTGCTGTACCGCATGGGAGGCCAAAAAAAGACAACACTTCACATCTACGGTGGCAAACATTTGACGAAGAGACAGTGATGAGTGAAGCTGAGCTGCTGGAAACTTTGCGCGATGCCGGAATCACGTACGATTCGAAGTACCGGGTATGTGATAAGAACCCAGTGGGTGCAATACAGGATTTTTGCAAGAAGCACGGCAAGGTTTTCCGATGTCCATGGTACAACTTCGTTGACCACGACGACTGGCAGTGGCGATGCTTGTTGAGAAACCAGTCAATATAGGGGCTGGGGTACTTGCCAATGCTTTTCTTACGACTCCTGAATCTGCTGTGTTGTACTCCAAACCCCTATTCTGAGTAATGGGTAGCTCAGTTTCTACTACATAAGGCCTCTTGGATCTTTTCAGATCCCGAAAGTAGTACGGCATCTTTTTTTTCAGGACCCTGCCAGGGACCTTATTTAGAGAAATCCGTTAATAAGGATCCCACCGTTAGTTGGTTGTGCACTGCCGGACACTTGGGGGTATTTTCGGCCCTGAGGCAAGCTCTACTGGGCGCGGCCGCGGCGGATGAATCCTGAAGCCGTGCTCTTTCTGGATGGTCGCCTACCCGTACAGTAAGTAACCTTTAACTTTTTTGAGGTAGTACTTTTCTCTATATAAAATTATCAAACTCAAAGGTCTAGAGGGTTCAGGTTGTCAACGTTTAGTTTCCCTGGAAACTCCCTGAGAGTTCATGCACCCATATACGAAAAACTTCGAGCCCAATGTACCTACATAGGGAGCACCTTAAGGCCAGAGTTTTTACTATTTGGGCACATGGACCTTGACTTAGGGGTACATAGAAAGATTTTTCTTTTTTTGTTATTATAGCACCCAAAAAACAGCTAAAATTAAAATTTCTGCTAGGGTTCTAAGTTCAGTATAGTTTAGGGACTGGACAAGTAAGGTTGCAGTGTTACAGACACCAGGCAGGAACCTGAGCTGCAAAGCAGGGAGGTTTGGAGCTTTGCTACGGATGATGATATAAATCCTGCATGACCCACCATAAGGAATATACCATAAATCCCATAGTTTAGGGGCCTTAAGGTAATGCGGGATTGGATTTATATCATCAACCGTACTTCAGGCTTCAGGGTTTACGGCTATCAGAATGCTGTTGTTGTCTGTCACTTTCCCCGGTTGACTACCCGAGCCCGGATGCAAAAGGGCTCTGATAGGCCTGAAGTCTCGAGAAAAGTTATGGTCACTGAAGTTTCGGGAAGTTTTGCCTGCCATCGTAGCCGTGCGCAAAGGGCCCGACAGGGTAAGTAATCTAGAAGCCTAAATCATGGAGATTATTATTCCTGCAGCGATTGGGGTTTGCTACTCTGGCTATACTGTAAGAGAACCCAACAGCATGGTCTAATTATGCAGGCCTCGGTGTTACGGACGGGTTTTCGCTTCAAGGAATCCAGAAAAGAACCCAGCGCCAATCGTCAAGGCCCCTCTAGTCAGTCGCAACCGAAACCTTCACCCCCTGTAAAGCCTCGTAAACCCCCTACAATTCCCGATAAACGCGCAAAGCTGCCTTTATTATAGAGCCCTACTATAGATCCCTTCCCGGAACCCTTTAAAAGGAACTCTATTCTAATTATTATCAAAGCAGCCCAGGGTGGTATCGGCAACTGCGGCGTCTGCGCGATGGCGGGGGCTATCCAATCTCTCCAGTCGCAGCCCTTCTACAGGAATCTGGAGCCGAAGGAGCTCTCCAAGTGTTCATGCGGCTGACGATATAAATCCTGCAATACCCATAATAAGGAATATACTATAATTCCTATAATTTCCCTATTATGGGTAATGCAGGATTTATATCATCAACCGTGGGACAATAAACCCGGGGACCCTATTTTTTGGGGGTTTTGCGGGTTTAGGTTTAGGACAGAGGTGGGTTTGGGGGACTTTCCGGGTGGAGGAGGGGTGTTTAGGCTGGGTAGGAGTGTAGCAGGTTAGGGGTCTAGAAGTTTACGGCTTCAGAGGTTTCGGGTTCAGCAAGTCCGCTCAACTGGAGCTCTGTTTGCCCTAAACCTTACAAGCCATAAAAGCCCTAAAGCCTACGCCCTAATAGCCCTAAACCCTAAAAGTTCATAAAGGCCCCCCTAAAGCCTGAATGGAATGCATAGGAGATCAGTGAGTTCGGCTGCTATGCCTACCGCACCTTCTCGAACGGTACTTTCGATGCATGGATCCTGCTCCTTCCCGAAGTTAACGGTTTAGGGCTTATGCAGCTGAAGACCGGCAGAGGAGGAAGTGCTGGCAGTCATCAAGTCCGGTTTCAAAAAAGGGCGTATGGGTTTTGGGGGGTTTATATATGATTTAGGGTCTAAGTTGCTGCTTCTTGCCGAAGTCAACGGTTTAGCTGTAGGGTTTTAGGGTTTTTCGGGTTTAGGGTCTAGAAGTTGACAGTTTAGGGTGCAGGCCTTGTAGGGTTTAGGGTCTGAGTTGCTGCTTGATTTCAGAGTGGTTAAGTTGCCATGCGATTTGTCCCAGGTTCGACGACTTCATCCCATGCGTGGACCCAGAAAGAAAGATTTGCTGGAGCTTCCACAGTCAGGACAACAAGGAGATGTGGCCGATGCTTCTCGAAAAGGTCATGAGCACGCGATCCAACGATTACAACATATGGCCCAAGGCAAACTTGTTTCCCTACTCATCGCAGAAGTGGATGTACCGGATATGGGATTACGGCCCGGAGATGTTCCACATCATGGAGCCCATCGACAGTGCCAGTGGCAGCGGCTTCCAGTTTTTGGAGGTACAGCAACAACAGCAAATAACAGTGTATAGGAGTATTAAGGGGGTAATAACGATGATGATGACGATGATGATAATGATGATGATTCCTTTTATCATCCATGAAGCGCTTGCTAAGCTACCTTTCTGCATTGCTTGCTGAGACTCTGCCAGGAGCACGTGGGCAAGGACGCGGTCTGTGCTTTCGCGTGGGGCAGAGACGGACGGCTCGCGTCGCCTGAGCAGCTTATGGAGGTTGCTTGCTCAGCCAGCTGGAAACCTGAACACATACGTCCAACATTCACTCTTCTCATGCTTTCTTGATGTCACGGGGCTGAGGAGGCTCCACTCATAGCTTGAACTGATTCTTGTCGCTTGCTTTGACTAAGGTTGGCCTCGTTGCAAGTCATGGCTACTCACTGGTCCAGTGCAAGCGAGTCGGAGACCGCAGGTTTTTGCAGTGCCGAAACCCATGGGGCACGTTTTCGTGGAAGGGCAAGTTTGGATTTGGATACGACTGGAGTGAGGAGCCCGCTCTTGCAACGGAGCTAGCCCCCAACACCAGCAAGACGGACAATGGCGTTTTCTGGATATCTCGGGAGGACATGTTCCGCTGGTCAAATCCCAACATGCGTTTTACCTTGATCCTCGACGCATCTGAAGAGCATGGCTACAAGACCGACTCGCTTTCTGGCGCCATGGCTTCTGGGGACGACGCCCAGCCCGCCCTGGTCATCAAGATGCCCGACCAGGCTTCCATTGATGCAGCTGGCACCTCACTCTTCCTATTCCAAGCCGAGGGCTTCGATGCGCGCCAAACAAGCCAGTCCAAGCGATGCTATGTGGATGTGTACCAGCTTACGGAGGATGGACAGCGGGTTTGCTCTTCAAAACCACTCATTTCGACTCTGGAGCTCGGCCCATGGTGGGGTCGTGAGACCCCGGCTCACCGACTACACGTTGGCAGCGGGGCACCGAATCCCTCGGTGCCGGCGGGCTGCTCTCTTCTCTTGGTGGTGCGGCCGCAGCCAGGGCAGCCAGACAAGTCGCGAGTGATCTTGGAGCAGGGTGAGAAGTTCTTCCTGCGAATGGCATCCAAGCCTTACCATTCACGCTCTGCAGACTTCAAGCCGTTTTCGGCCTTTCTTCCAGTTAAGCATGCAGTGGTTTCATCTGCGAAGTATCACGAAACCGATGTCACCAACAAGGTGGTAGAGCTTTATGACAACTCCCGAGAAGACGTGAAATTAAGTGGAGGGACGTGTGGCCAAGATGGCGACAACTTTGCTTGCACTGATTTCAATGCACTCTTCGGTGACCCTGCGCCGGGTAACCCCAAGCAGCTGACAGTAAGCTTCCAACAGGACGCTTACTAATTACCTATACCATTTTGGGGGGTTCCTTATTGTAGTTATGGTATAAGAGGCCCCAAAACCCTGTTCTAATTATTAAGGCACCTAAATTAAGCTTCCAACAGGACGGCGAGGAGAAAACCGTCTCCGTGGAAGAGTCCGGCTGGATGCGCATTCCCCGTGCAGGTCAGCATTCGAGCGAAGGTTGCCCAGATTATGATGACTTTGGAGAGACACTATCGGTTCCCCAGTAGAAACCTTTTCTTTCTGGTTTCCTTGCTGAAACTGAATACCGGGAGAAAAGGTATCCTTACATATACGCAAGCGACGCTGCCCTAAACCCTAAAATCCTAAATTGGGAACCGAGGACATGGTTCATAATTAGGACCCTATAAGGTAACCTCAAGAACGAACTACTATGGAGCCTATGGGTACATATTAAGCCCTACATCCTACTTCCTAAACCCTAACCCTTGAACCCTAAACCTTATCTGGGCACCCAGGACATGGGGGATAAAGCGGGCGAGCTTCGGCCCGCTGGATGTCACCCAGGCGCTCCGCGGCATCCTCAGCGACTTCGGGGGGAAGCTGGAGATCCTCAAGAAACTGGGCTCTTGTTAACAGGGACCCCCCGATGGCCCCTTAATGGAGCCCTTACAGTATGGTCCTTAATAGTGGGTATTTAGGGTACATTAGAGGGTAGTTCGGGGGGGGGCTAAGAAGACGTTTTAGGGTTTGGGCCGGGGTTTAGGGTTTGGTTCCTGTTAAAGGATGTTGAGTTTAAGTTGCCATGGTAAGATAACATTTGCTACAGATTTCTGTTATGGTAACTTATATAAGAAATCCCTTAACAGATCTCTTATAGAACCCTTATCAGAACCCCAAATTATGGTAACTCAAAATAAATCCCTCAACAAGAACCCAGAAACCCTAAGTCCCAAGCCCGAAAACCCTAAACCCCAACAAAAACCCTGAACCTCAAATCCCAAAAACCCTAAACTCTACAGTAGAAGCCCAAAAGTTGGAAACCCAATAGCCTCAATCCTTAAGAGTAATGTATAGGGAATCCCACCACCATTTGGCCTTAATCCGTTTTTCAACTTTATGGGGTTGACTGTACCCTAAACCCTAAACCCTAGTACCCGAACCTTATAAACTCTGAACCCTAAACCCTAATACCCTAACCCTACAAACTCCAAACCCTGAACCCTCGACTGTAAGCCGTCTTAACAAGAGCCCAGGAAGTTCGAGGAGACCTCAGAGGCCAACCTCGGCACAGGAGATGTCTTCGGCGACCCGGCCCCAGGGGTCCCGAAGAAGCTGATACTCGAGTCTAGGCTCTTGTTATGGGATGTAGTTTGAGTTACCTTGATAGGGATCTATAAGGGTTCCTTTAAGGGTTCTATAAGGGAGAAGTTTAACTTAGGGTTTTTGGGTTTTGGGGGTTTTGTTGGGGTTTAGGATTTTGGGGTTTGGGATTTATGTTTTCTGGGTTCTTGTTATGGGATTTAGTTTAAGATACCTTGATGGGGATCTATAAGGGTTCCTTTAAGGGTTCTACAAGGGTTTAGGGGTGAGTCTGGGCTTTTGTTAAGGAGTTTAACTTAAGGTACCATGCGATCGAGGAGTTCCTTTAAGGGATCTACAAGGGTTCCTTTAAGGGTTCTGTAAGGGTTTAGGGTTTAAGGATTTTGATTTAAGTTACCATCATACGTGTCTACAGTAAGGAGTCTGCTTTCCTTGTTATGGGAACTGACATGAAATCTCTTAACAAGAGCCCAGGAGTTTTCCAGCGGAACCACGAAAATTTGGGAGGACGGCGACGAGGTGCGCATCGACGTCTCGGATTGGAAGCCGGAAGTCAAGCCCTCTCCTGCGCGAGCGGGTGCGGGCCGCGGCGTGGCACTGGCAAAAGCAAGTCGGGAGGGCTGAGCATCTCCACAACCCACCGGGTCCTAGGTACCATTATGGGGGATACTTCCCCAAATCATAATAGTAATTCCGAATATAGAAACCTTACATTCTACGATATAGGTACTTAGGACCCTTTGGGCAACTGCTTTGAAACCGGAACGGTTTGAGGCCTGTTGAACCTTCAACGTGTGACCGTTTCACAAGCCGGCAGACAAAGCATCTGCAAAGAAGAGCATGTTTCTTTCTGCTTCTGTGGCCGTACACCCCACTGAAGCCGTTGCAATCAAGCGCTATTCCTGCTACAGCATTGCTGTTCTAATTGTGTGGCATAGTTCTGCATGAGTCTGTACGGCCCTAGTGTCGGCTTCGCCAATACTATGCTCAGTTTGATGGTCTCCCTCTTATTTCGGATATGTTGCTCCTAAAAGCAAGTCTTAGTGGTTGTAAGTTACCCTTAATTTACCTTTCGGGTTGTTTTGTACTTCGACCGTAAGCATAAAGGGTCAACCGTTTTGGGGGCTCGGGCGGCTAGGGCCGCAATATACTAGAAAATACGCATGACATACTACAACGCACTAGCTTATTCTTTAGTAGCCAGTATACTATACGGACTATACGACAATGTGATTTACTAGAATTACTAGAAGCCAAAGGGTCCATGTACCGGCATGTATATACATTGGCCTTAAATTAGTCCCCAAAGGGTCTACAACGGAGACTATAAGTATCCCTACTCCAAAATGTTCCTACATCCTTAAGGAACCCCTTAAAGTTCTTAAAGGAACCCTTAAAGGAGCCGTAGTCTCTTAAGGTAGCTATGGATCCTTCGGGGAATAGTATGTACTATTATACGTCCTCAGCACCTCAGTCGCCGAGGTGGTGAGAGTCGCCCTGGACAACGACCGAGCCTTCAAAGCGGTGGCGAAGAGTTACAAGGCCTGCTTGGAGGATCTAGTATCTACCTTAACCCTGAAGAACCTACCTTTTTAGGGTTCCCTATTATGATTTCCTTAAGGAGTTCTTCAGGGTTAAGGTAGAGTCTACTTGGTTTAGGGGTTTAGGGTTTAGGGGTTAGGGTCTACTTGGAGTATCATGGGACTTAGTAAGTCAGATTTAGGGCTCCCTTTTAGTAAGGGTACTATAGGGTTCTATAATACGGTTCCTTAAAGGGATCTATAGCGGTTCTATAATGGGGATCATGGGACTTAGTAAGTCAGGTTATAAGTACCTTAAGTGGGCTTATAAGTGGGTATACGTTCGGTACGGCCCCCAGTCAGTAACAGTTGGAGAATATTCATAATATCGATATACATGGCCCTTAATAGTAGCCCTATTATAGACTGTTACTGTATGGGGGCCGTACCCAAGTTATACGTATAGTTACTCTATTTATAACCCCGCTTACTAAGTCCCATGATCCTTTAAGTGGGCGGGGCTTGACCCTGGAGAGGCCAATGGCTGGTGGTCCTACAATACACGGTGTACCTGGACCCTACAAAGAAACCCTTCCTCTTCAGTGTTCCCTATAATATCTTCAGTGTTCCCTATAACATATTTTGATTCCCGTATATAGGTCCTTGTTTGGGTTTAGGTAGGGTGTAAACTTATAGGGGGTTAGGGTTTTGCGTCAACAAGCAACTTCCTCGTGAAACAGTCGAGGTTGCAAGAGTGGAGGGTTTCAAGTGTTTGGGTTCTGGGCTGCATGTCATGTGTAGCTACGTTTTCTTTGAGAGGGAGTTCGCAATTCAGGACTACCATTATTTTAAGATTCAGTAATTGTGCAATAGCTTTTCGTGACTAGTACACGTATGACTGTTATTTCATATACCCCAAAACCTTGCTTGAAGTATGGAGACTTCTATACTAAGGCCACGGGTCGCCTGCACAAGCCCTGAAACCAGAAGCGCAGACTTTCTTCGCGGTGTTTGCCGAGGGCATTGGCAGCCCTCTCTGTGCAAAGTAACATAGGCGCCTCAATAAGTGGAATGGGGTTTAAGGGATGCATTATAGGATATACTGCATACTGTACTTACCGGAAAGAACCACAAGGAATAGTATGTCAGGCTTCCATAAATATACTGGGTGGTTGTCAAAATTGTGGTCCTTTTTTTTGGGTCCCTAATATAATACGGCACCTAATATTTAGGATACCCCAAAAAGGGGCCCTAATTTTGACAACCACCCAAATAACCCAGTAGATGTCGAAGCCGAAGCCGGAGGTCTGTAGCCGCGTGAAGACTCCGCAGAGCTTGATGAAGAAGCTTCTCCGAGGCGAGGTGGATTCTGCTGGAGTTTCGGACACTACGGGACCCTGGATATAGACGCTAACCCAAAGGGTCCAAGTAATGGTATAGTATATATTAGAAGCGGCCCCCACCCTGTAGTAGTGACTATAAGGATTATATAGGATTATATTAGGGCCCTAATATATTCCTATTACACCACTATTACAGGTGGGGGCAGCTTGTAAAGTATATACCTTTTGGGGACCAAGTGCCTACTATAATGGTACTTGGACCCTTTGGGTAAGCGCTTGGATTGTGAGTGCTCAACTCAAGACTGTTCTGGGAAAGCATGCTGCCGCGCTACGGCAGAGGCAAAGCAAGGACTCAACCGGGCCTTGGGTTCGTCGTTCAAGGGTTTAGGGTTTTAGGGCTTTGGGGTTTTAGGGTTTAGGGTTTAGGGTACGATTTCTGGGTTTTCTGTCAAGCCCTATGAACCCTAAGTCCCCTAAAGCACTTTCGAGAAGACCAAAGCCCCAGCTCGAGCTCAGTTCTTGATAAGCAAATTGAAACAGGTCAATATGAAAACCTTCGTAGTATGCTTGTCAACTAGACTCACTAGACTTGGTAGAACCCTTAGACCATATGCCGAACATATCTTGAGCCAGGTTCCTTGCATCATACTTCGACTCCAGTCGCTAAGCGCTGAACCGTGTCCCAGCATTTCTTCGACAAAGAACCCAGGTAAGGTCGTAAACGACCTACTGGGGCTGGAGGTCATCATCCAGCTTCCCGGCTCTATGTGGTCTTTCATATACGCGGAGCGTTGGAGGGTTTACGGGCTTTTAGAAGTGTCCACAGGAAGATGATGGGCTGAACTGGGGGCAAAGCTTCTTGACTTATCGTTGAAGCCTGCGAAGAAGGCCTCTGCTGTCGGAAGTGGACTTGAGGGCATTGGAATTTGGAACCGCCTTATAATCAAACTATGTGTATGTATGTGTATATATATGAGACAGAGAGAGAGAGAGAGAGAGAGAGAGAGAGAGAGAGAGAGAGAGAGAGAGAGAGAGAGAGAGAGAGAGAGAGAGAGAGAGAGACAGAGAGAGAGAGAGAGAAAGAGAGACACAAAAAGGAGAGAGCCTGTCTGTTTTTGTACATGTACATACTAGTATAAGAGTATAAGCTCTAGCATAGTATATTATAGATCTGAAAGGAGGTCAGGCTTTAGAGCAAAGTGTTTACAAGCACCGAACCCTGCAGAGGCATGAATGGGATTTTGGGGTTTGCTGTACTGTACTTAGAGTCAGTCATTGGTGCAGCAGTCGGTATAGCAAGGGTTTGCAGTTCGCGCAAAGCCATATGTGGTAGATAGCATCAGAGCTGCTTGAATGATTCGGCTCCTGTAGTAGGTGGCCGTTCAAGCATATGTAGTGAACGTGCTTCCGGTTGGTGCGACCATTCATTTGAGGGTTTGCGACTGGGTTGTGGACCAAGTATGGCCAGTTGTTCTTGCAAGGAATTCGCTGCCAGAAAGTCGTTGATTCTCTCAATGTCAGCGGCGCTGCGCCCTGGAATCTAATGCCCAAGACTCCAGAATGCCGCTGAAACCCAGATTCTACAGAGGACTGCTAGCTGGAACGGAAAGGTCAATGCCCCTCCGGGAGTGAAATCGTGAAAACATTCTGCAGTCCAGAAGGATTATAAAACCTTGGTAGCTGAGTGGATACACGGTACACATTTTGGGATAATACGATATTACCCACTGTAAAACTGAAGGTGTACGCTTTTTGGGGCTTATGAACTCAGCAACTAAGAAAGACTAAGCTCGAACCTTAAAACGGCACACCCGAAATCCTAGCACTTACATTCCATAAGCCTTAAATCCTAAACCCATACCCCAAATCACCTAAACGCCTAATCCAATCCCCTGGACCCGAAACCTTACAACAGACAGTACCTAACACTCTATGAGGGAGTCTCCGAAAATGGGGACCCTAATATAGTACCCTAAATAGTAGGATCCTTACTATAAGGACCCCCCACATACGGTACCCCTCATTTTCGGAAACTCTCATGAGGCCTCGCGAGCCCGAGTCAGAGACAACGCCCCAGAAGACCATGAAGGCGCGAGCTCGTTGAGGGATTTACTAGGATGCCCAGTAGTACCCTTATTCCGTTTTTGTAGTCCTAGGTTCCTTATAAAGTTACCCAATACCAAAAAGAGAGGCCTTGTTATTCTTAGGTTACTGGGTATCCTAGTTTAGGTTTTAAGTGTCAAGTCCAAGAAAGGCTTGCAAGTTCAGGGTTTGTACAGGGTTTAAGGCGTGAGCCCCTTCCAGCTTTAAAGTAGCATGAGCTTCAGCTTTCTCTGTGACAGACCTCTTTGACCTCTATAAACCCCAAGCGACGCCCGGCGATGTTCGGTCTTGCTTTCTGAACCTAGGGTCCAAAGGCCAAGGGATCCGATAAGTAGAGTATAGGCTTAGGGTTTAAAGTTTAGGAGGGGAAGTAGGTATACCGGCTGGTATACGGGGAGTAACTTGGACCCGGCTGGCGTAGTTTTTTCCCTAAAGTCGAAAGTCTGGAAAGCTCTCAAGGGTGCCATACATTAGATACCTTGGCCTCGAAGTACATACCTATATAGGGACTGCTTTGCAGAAAAAAGGGCCAAAGTGTAGACTGTATGGGCACACGGACCCTTAGGGAGTAGCACTACAACTGGGTTCATATGATGGCAGGCTTTATCCTATGGGTGGGTGGATTTGGGGGTTTGGGCTAGGCGAATACGCTTTTGCATGCTTCCTGGCTTCCCACCCCGTCGTTCCGGATCGCCCTCCTCCCCGCCTCGCTCGCCGACCCGAGCCCCCGTCCCTTTTCTATGCCCTCGACGTCCCGCCCTAAACCTAAACTTCAAATCCTAAACCCTCAACAGACCTTGCCAGGCTTGTCCGAGTGTGAGTGTCAAAAAACCCTAAACCCGCTAAACGCTGAACCCTCCGCCCTAAACCAACGAGCCCGGCTCAACCCTAAACCCTTAACCCTCAGGGTGAAGCGAGCTGCTTTGCTGCGGCAGCCGGGATCCTCCGTTTCGTCTCGAGCCACATGCCTGGTCTCAGAACGGAAAGCCACAGGCCCGACAAAAGACCCTACACTGACCCCAAGCCTAGTAGGGTTTCCTATGACTTTTGGCTTTGTAATTTATATATACATATATATATATATATATATATATAATATCATTTCGAGGACTTCGGAAAACAAAAGTAGAACACATACTGGGATACTTCTTGGTGAGATCCTTCTTCGGGAGAAAACCTGGGGAGCCATTAACTCACGCCTCTCGCAAGGTTTAAGTTTCAGGTTTACGAAGGCTCAGTTGGGTCTTTAGATGTCTTTAGGACAGGTGCTTAGCACGTCTGTATCCCGGGTTGGGTGCGATGATGCGGGACTTTTGGATTGTAAAGCTTTGGTGTTCTGGGGACTTGGACCTCAGGGCTAAAGAGCTCCAGGTTTTAATGTAGGAACCTGATTAAGAAACCTTGGGCCTTTAGTAGGGTTCTTAATATGGATCCTAATACCTTGGGGTTATAGGGCGAGGGTTTCTTAATCAGGTTCCTACATTTCGGGGTTTTGGAATTGCACGGTCCATAGTTGGACCGCTTTTTCTTGCTCCTCTGCCTACTCTGGTCCCTGAGCTTACTGTTGTTCTCGTTTTCTCGCCTACTTAAAGCACAAACAAAGCCCCTAAGCCCGCATCAACCCTAAACCCCTAAACCCTAAACCTTGGCACGAGCTTGTGGAGCCGAGATGTGGAGAACGGCTGGACGGTGGCGCCGAAGAGTTTCAAGAGTCTAGGCACTGGATTATGGCGCCTTAACTTTCAGGGGTTTAGGTTTAGGGTTTTAGAATAGGGTTTCGGGGGTACCAATTAGTTTTCAAACGGAGGAACCCTTACCCCCAAGGCTCCATGTACCGATATGTATATACATTGGCCTTAAAGTAGTCCCCATATAGGTAATATAGGTGCTTTAAAATAGGGCCAAAGTATAGGCCACATGGGTACATGGACAGGCTTAAGGAATAAGTTTGGTACTTCTTCAGGCTTCTGTATAACTTGTGGCTCGATTTACTTAGCTTGTTCTGGCGGTGCCTTTGAGCTGTGGCTCTTTACCTAGGACCTAGGACCCAGAGTAGGCCCTTATTTCCCTTTTTGGGGTTTAGGCTCCCTTATAACACCCTTTAAAAAAAGGGCACCCTTTTTTTGTTCCTAGGCTACGCTTAGGCCTAGGAGTTCCTATTCCCCAAGCAGTATCTGAGGACAGCCTCTTTGAAGATCCGCGTCACCTAGTTATGGGGCCTTCGTCCTTACTGCCCTAAATCCTCAAACTCCAAGCGAAATCAACCCAAAACAGAAACTCACGCCCTAAAGCTTTAGAAGCCAAGCGCAAGGAGCCCAAAAGCTCCTTCTATGTTGAGCCTTGCCTGCCTAAACCCTAAACGCTAAACCGGGGGAGTTTGGAAATGGCGAACCCCTGAGCCTGGGTTTCACTCCGGATCGAAGTTAGAAATCCTTCGAGCCTGAAACTTTGGTCTTCTTAGGTGTTCTTTCAATTTTGTTCACTTAAAGCCCACTGTATGAAAACTGCTGCTTTCGTTATGGTTCTAAGGAGGGTAGGGGTGAGTCTCAGCCTTTATGACCCTAGTAGTAGAGTTGGTAACCAACGGGTTAGCCTTTTAGTCTGTTTGGAGGAACCATTATTCCTAGACAATCCCGATATACTCCTAAAGGTTTAGTGAGTTTAGAGAACCCCAGAAAGGCGGAACACGGGTTTAACCCTAAACCCTTCGAGCCGGAGCGCCGGAATCGAGTGTTCTCGGGCCTCAGGAACTACGTCACCAAGCCAAAGAAGTCTGGCTACCAGGCTGGTGGTCAAGCTCCTCTGGTTCTTAGTTACTAGAATCGGCGTCCAAATAATTACCCCAAAATAGTTTTGGGGGTTCCTTATTATGATTATGGTACAATATACCCCCCAAAAGCGTATTCTAATCGTTGAGGCCCCTACAGTACTTGGCGGCCCAGGTGACTTCGTAAGTTGGTTATCAGTAGGGTTATAATCTACTTGCTAAGTCCCCAAGGCCTCGAAGCAAGGTTGTCTCCTTTCAGTTTCCACTTCCAGGTGATCTATTCGATATTCATGAATGTGATCATGAGATGTATGATTGTAGTCGTCGTGCTTATCGAGATCGAGTCTAAGCCGTGTCTTTTCAAGCTTTCCCAGATCAGTGGTTGCAGACAGTGCAACACACTTCGCGTGCTCAGCCATGAGTGCTGACGTTTGAAGCTTGGCTGGGGATTCAGGGCTCAGTGCATTGCAATCCTTGCTGAAACAAGATAAGGGAACGTTAAGGGGCTGTGTTTGGGAATTTCAGTTTCTCAGTGGATGCCACTGGCAAGATCTGGCAAGGTCTTACCTCAACCTCATGAAACCGACCTCTTGAGGGCTCCGTAATATGAGTTCCTCATCTATGTGGGAGTTTCCGAAAATTCGGGGTACCTTATTTGGGGTCCTTATGATAAGGATCCTATTATTTGGGGTACTATATTAGGGCCCCTATTTTGGGAAACTCCCATGTCCTTAAGCGCTAGGTTATTTGGGTTTAAAGTTCAGACTAGGACTGAGTAGCTAAGCCCTGAACAAGACAGCCCACCCCAAACTCAGATATTGGCTGACTACGATTAATAGATCCCGGTTTCGGTACTGCATGTTAGGACTCTGAATGTAGGCTCTTGCATTTCCGGCCCTTCCTCAGAACTTTACCCGTGCATGCCCCGACAAGGCCCTCCATTTGACGTTGGTGGGCGCCTGAGTAGCGACCGTATTCTTTGCCAGCATCCGTTACTATAGGGGCCCAAAGGATTACCAATGCTAGTCTGGGGGCTTCTTGTTTTAACTATAGTATAGTGGGCACCAACACCCAATTCTAATTATTAAGGCCCCTACGGTATTCATACTCAAACTCAGGATTCAGGGCGGGCTACTTGGCGGGCAGTTGGGTTGTTGGTTCAGAGCCTATACTAACATATGTGCGTCGAGCCCAGGTTTTGGTTTTGCTGGGGGCCTGGACAACCAATTTCCGAACGAAATCAGACCAGCTACGCCTTTTCGTGCACATCTTCCACGGATTCCATGCTCTTTGCCACATGAGCCTAGGATCCTCACAGAGAAGCCTTAGCTCGAGGGGTCTCGTGTGGGTACCATGGCTTTCTATGGTTGCGCTGCTTGCAACTTCTACCGGTGTTCAAACCCTAACTCTAAACCCTAAACCTCCTTAAAACTACTCCTCCTAGTGAAGTCTCACTCATCAGACTCCAAACCACATGCCTCGCCTGGATTGTTCGAGTGTGAGCGCCGAAATCTCCCTAAGCCCCTATAAAGCTTAAATTAAACTACGAAATCCGACACCTCCAAACCCCATATCCCCTGAAGCCGAAACCCTAAACCCCTAAACCCTAAACCCTCAGAAGCTTCTTGCAGAACTGCCGGGATAGGAACTCTGGGAGCCCAGCCACCTGTGCAGCGGATTCCGGTTCCCAGTTCGGAGTTTCGTAAAATTAGGGGTACCTTATTTGGGGTCCTTATAACAAGGATCCGATTACATGGGGCACTATAGTAGGGTCTCCCATTTTCGGAAACTCCCATTTTACCCTGTATTGACGTTTTTGCACCCAGAACCCAGTGACTTTCTGCATGGAGTGCTTGGCCTTAAACCCTTAAACCTTACAGCCCTAAACCCCCAAACAGAAGACACTTGACCCCTAAAGCCCTATGATCCCAAAACGCCGAGCGCTGTTGCAGAAGTTCTATGGTAAATAGACTCCTGGTACAATATAACCCGAACGCATCCCAAAGCCTCGTTCCAACAATTAAGGCCCCTATACCCTTACAGTAGCCCGTTAATGTAGGAACCTGACTAAGAAACCCTGGGCCTAGAACCCCAAATAGTAGGATTCATATAAGGAACCCTAATAAGGGCCCAAGGTTTCTTAATCAGGTTCCTACATTTCGGCCTCTATATCATAGACCCCTTTTATAGATCCCTTATAGAACCACCCTTTAAGGAACCCTTTTTGGGAAACCCTATGAACCCCTACACGCTCCTAGATTACCGTTAAAGGAACCCTCATCCCCACAGTCTCCAGGTCACAGACTTCTATGCTTCGGCGTTGAGTTCGCACAATGCCGGCGCGGCTGCTGCGGATTTGGGTTGATACCGATAGTCTCGGTCATGGTTCCTTTTTGGGGTTCACCTTCTTCTGGGATCCTGGATATGTAAGAGGTTAAACCAAACAGGAACTACAAGGGAGACCATAGGTAGGGTGGGGACTATAAGTATTAAGAACATCGGGCCTCAGTTGAGTGCGCCCTTGGGGGATCTGGGCTTCCGCTTTCTGTTCTGAAGCGTATGCCGCTCGTCTCCACGGTATAGGGTTTATGGTTAAGGATTGAACCTTAAACCCTAAACCATCAATCAACGGCAGGCAGAAGTAAGCCGATTGCAGCATTGCAAGCCAGAGTTGCGCAGGTTCCCCCGCCCGAATCCCTAAAACCCTAAATGGGAGTTTCCCAAAATAGGGGTACTTCTTTTTTGGGCCCTTGTAATACGGATCCTACTATTTAGGGTACTATATTGGGGTCTCCTATTTTCGGAAACTCCCAAATCATAGTTTGCAGTTTGGGTCAGCGGACTTCTTTGAGCCCAATGCATTGGGTCTTCGGTCTTACCCAGAGACTCCAATGACTCCAATATCCCTTATTTAAGGAATATACCTTAAATTAAAGTAGGATCCTTAATATGATTTGAGGAATATTCCTTAACATAAGGGATATTGGAGTCTCTGGGTAGTCGCTGGCCAAAGTACCGAAGCCGCGCTGTTAATGCGAACTGGCATTGTCAAGCGCCCGAGGCGAAACCTTGTTTGTAAATCCCCCAGAGCATTCCTTAGTATAGCTGTAATACAATTTTACAACCCCTTTCATGGACACTTCATGGCGACTTGACACAGCTTGTCTTCCGGATGTCCGCACATGCCGGGCACACACACACTTCACCGTCCTACACTCCATAAGCACCTTAAGCCCCAATGCCTGACCGTAGCCATTCTTGCCCGAGTGTGAGAGCGTAAACCCTGGCATGTACGCGGGAAGCTTATGTTTGTTAGCCTTATTATGACTTAGGTTTTGGGCCGTATGAGTAGTTGTGAAAATTAGGATCCTTTTTGGGTCCTTATTCTAACACGGCACCTAATATTTAGGGTACCCAAAAGGGGACCATAAGTTTGACAACCACCCATAGGTAAACCTTCATCAGCTCCATAGACTTCAAGCGCAGGTCTGGCACGCCGTCGCATGCAGCGGGCCCCATGCCAGCTGGACCGGCCTCGCTGTCACTTTTTCAGCGTGTTCAGAGGGTTTAGGGTTCAGGGTAGGCTTATGCAAGGATCTGGCAAACCCTAAACCCTAAACCCTAAAACCCCAAGCCCAGTGGCAAAAAGGGTAGGCTTATGGATCGTGATTTCGCCTGTGCGGACCTGCATAGACTATCGTGTTTTGGGTTCTGGGATGTTTAATTCCCAAAGGGTCCTAGGTACTGTTATGGGAGATACCTCCCCAAATCATCGTAGTAATTCCTAATATAGAAACCCTACATTGTACTATATAGGTACTTTGGACCCTTGGGGATTAGGAGCTTTGATTTGTGGGCTCTCCTTTAGGCGCCTTTTGTCTGAAGACCTTGCCTGGCACTGCCAGCTTGCAGCTGGGTATCTATGATAGTTCTCGGGGATGTTTTGTTACAAAGGACTGCTTTAGTAATGAGTACATGTACATCTACATACACACACATGTATAAATATACATATATATATATATGTATATATATATATACATATTTATGTTTGTATTTGTATTTGATTTTCGGTCTGTTGACTTATATATATATATATATATATATATATACACGTATTTATGCCTACACCCACATACTACATACATATCACCATTCAAACACAGTTTCAGAAGTTTACGCAAGAGGCAGGAGTGTTGGCAGCTGAACTGAGTTTCCTCAACCTCGCACTGCACAGGAGCTGCACATCTTCACAGAGAGAATGAAGATGAGTGCTGCTCGCCTGTTCTACGCAGGGGGGCTTTGTAATTGAAATGGGGCTCTGGGTTTTCATCCGAAAGGTACTAGGGACCACAACAACTTCAATATACTTTAAAGTGCAAAGAAGCAGTGAAGCAGCTTGAGAACCCCAGCCCAAGGCCGCAACTCAACAAAAGGGTCACACCACACAGACGGACCCCACAAGTCCTAGCCGCTCAACACCCAAACCATGAACTCTGAAGCCGCACACCTTGCAATCCATACCTGTAACTGCATACCCCCTACAACATAGCAGAGTATCGCCTCTTGAGTATGGGGTATAACTTCCCCCTCCCTCGCCCCCAAAAAACAACAGCAGATTTTGATGGATTTTCAGGTAAGGCCAGATCCCCAAAACATCAGTATATGATCGGAAGCCTAATGCTCTAATACCTTAGTAGCCTAATATCCTAATACTCTGATAGTAAACCCTATAAACCCTAAACCCCGTGACTGCGTGAGCGAGTGTGCATGTCGAAACCCCCAAGGCCCTCCAAACGAACCTTGGACAATTTAGAGCAACAGAGGCAAAGAGTTTAAGATTGGGGTGTGCGGTGTTGCAAAGTGTTCTTATACGGTTCCTTTAAATATTGATTTACATGTTCCTACAAGGGGGAGGCGATTGGGTTTTCGGGTTCAGGGGGTTCAGCAGAGCCGCCGCTTGATTGCGGTTAAAGGTTTAGGGCCGCTTCCGGACGAGAGAAGCCTGCTGCAAAAGGGACGCTTCAACCAACCAACCGAACACTTGCAGGTTTTACCCTAAACTCCTAAACCCTTTGCATCCCTAAACGGTCTCAAAGGATCTTAAACGGACTCCTGAAACCTCCATTGAACCTTATAGAATCCTGATAACTCGCGTAGAACCCTCTCAGAAACCCTAAACCGGCTGACTGCCAAGGAGCGCCAAGGACCTGCTTCTCATGCGGCGTACAAGGCCTACTTGGGGATCCAATAACCTACGCTTTTTCTGTATTGTCACTGTAAATTCCGTATTAGGATAGGATAAGATTCAAGAACCTACAACAGAAGTAAGTGATGGTGGTTTAAGGCAGTGCCCACACATGAGCGCTTTGGGTTCAGGGAGGCTTTGGGGTGTAAGTTTTATGTGGATTTAGGGTTCCTCTGCCTGGGGTAGGATGCGGATGTCACTCCATAGCCCCGAGGTTCAACCTAAATCCAAAGCCCCCATTAATTTTCAGTTTCAGGGTTGGCTTTTCAAGCTCGATTGAGTTCTTCAACACCTAACCGACATAAGCCTGCATTGCCACAAGCATATGCCTGGCCCTGCGGCCTTGAACAGCGGGAGAAGGAGCACAATACCATCGGGGCCTTAGTGATAACAATGGGGTATAGGGTCTTGGGGATTGTATCGGGAGCACAAGGGGATACTGTAGTCTCAAATACTGGTAACTTTATTCTTCACATCACCCGGAGCCATGTTTGAAGGAGCCTTTTTGTTCGCGCCAACAGCGCTTTAAATGCAGACCTCTACAACCCCTATGCCCCTAGTTAAGGTTGAGGCTTCAGGGATTCGCTCAGCTGGCCATGCCAGGCCTTCCCAATGCGTCCAGAGGCGCTGATGGAAGCTTTGGGCAACGACGAAGGCAGTTTCAGTGCGCCGATGTCAGGGCGTCCGGTTCTCCCTTCAACTACCACGGCTTAGTTTATTGGTATATAGTATAGGGCCTAAACAAGTACCTATACTATTTTTTGGGGAGTTCCTCATCATAGTTACAGTATAATGGGCCCCAAAACCGATTCTAATTATTAAGGCCCCTATATTAGTGTGTTCCTTTTTGTGGTTAATATTTGGAATCCAGTAAGGTACCCGCAATAAGGAACTACTATGGAGCCTTTGGGTAGTTTTTGGTATATAACAATCTAAACAGTGGCCCGAATGCAGAATATACCGGGATACAACACTGGGGGGGTTCAGGGTTCAGGGGTGGCATGGTAAGAAACGAACTCAGCAGTTAAGAACCCCAAGAGCTTCATGAACAGCAGCCCAAGAGCTGGCCCACAGCAGTTTCGAACATGATTTTTTCTGGAGATGCAAATTCTGTGCAGATTTCTTCTGGAAGCCTGAAATACTCCGTAAGACTCTCATCGAAACCTAAACCCTCAAACCGCACCTCTACGCCCTAAACTCTCGCCAGAAACCCTGTAAAGCCTGGCTTCGCCACGCAGGCATTGTGTCGATCAACTCGGTGGCAGCTTGGACGGCAGCAACTACCATCCAAGCAGCTCCAGGGTTAAGGGTTTTGGAGTTGTGGGGTTTAGAATTTTTGGGTTTAGGGTTTTGGGTTTAGAGTTTAGGGATTTCGGGTTTAGGGTTTCAAGGTCGTTTAGGGCTTCGGTTAAGGGTTTAACAGCACGATGTAGAAGGCACGCCCATTTTTCAGCCTGAGCTCAAATCGATGACATTTTTAGTGCTCAGAATGCTCTGCTCATACAGGAGATAGCACACAGAAGCTTGAGCATTTCGTCATATGTTATCGAAATGATTTCGCCCGTTGGGTGAGTGTATTTAGGGCTTCTTCAAAACTGCAGTGCACGTACTCTTGATGTTACTTTGGGGGTACCTATAGTCTCCATTGTAGTTCCTTTTTCCTGGTTGGCCAACTTTTTATTACAGGATCTTAATCATAAAATTGGCTAACCCAAAAAGGAACTACAACTTAGACTATAGATAATATTGCATTGTAATGTCGTTCGCTAAACGGCCTTATGCAGCAGATGTGAGCAAAGTGCGAGTCAACTTGTGCAAACGGGTTTAAAGTTCAGGGTTCAGGGTTTGGCGTTCATTGTTTAGGGCTTAGGGCAATCTTCTACTATACATTAGATCTGAGCCCCAAACTTGACTCTACCTTTGAGGCCCAGAAGTTAGTTGGGGTTTAGGGTTGAGATAGCAGTCAGGCCGAGAAGAATTTCGAGACTGCCCCAGATGCCACGCACAAGCTGGAGGCATGGTTTTGGGGTTTCACGGATTCGGGCTTGGTTCTTCCCGGGGTGTCCGACTGCTGGTCCTTAGGAGTGGACATCTTGTAGATTGTAGGCCGAGTTTTTGTCGGACTACAGGTATTTTCGCAGGCTGAATGCACCGTAAACACATTGTTGTTTCGCCGAGTGAACTTTGTAGCTCCAGGTAAAATCAGATGGCAGCATGTTCCTGTGCAGCCAGCAGCACTAGCCTCAAACGGTCAAGGTTGATAGGCAAACTGACACTTGACCTTTGAAAGCCCACCCATACTATAGGGGCTTAAATAACTACCAATACTATTGTGCGGGTTCCTTAATACCATACCGTAGTTTCCCCTGGCCCGGAACTGCAGCCTCTCCAAAAATAGGGGACCCTAATTTAGGATCCCAAATAGTACGAGCCTTATTATTATGGCCGTAACATAAGGTTCCCCTAATTTTCGAAAACTCCCATATTGTTCGCAGTCAGGCCTATGTTGTGTCCAGCCTGGCTTCGGCTCCTACCCGCAAGCAAGACGGAACTCCAAGCCGGTGAGCTCTTCACTCTTAAACTTGCCCTGGTCCTCAGTCCAACATTTGCCCTAAATCCGCTGCAAGAGTCCGGTCACAACCATTATAAGTTTTGATGATTAAGCGGATCCAACCCTTGCAACCCAAGCCGGCTGTTCCTACAAGTGCAGGAGCTGGCCCACCGCGCGGGCTACGGCGACATGGACATTAGCGACCTTCGACACAGCCGAGAGCATGTAGACGAGGTATCCGGGCTAAACTTAGGGTCCAGGGTTTAGGGGTTTTGGGACCTACAGTGCAGTGGGGGGCAGTGGCATTGGGTGGGGGAGTCCAGGCCCTCCATGCTATTGATATTTGCGAATTTGTGTTTGTCAATAGTTTGCGCCACGTGAAGAAAAGGGACTGCTCTTGCCGTCACCCCATGGCCAGTGAGATAGTGCAGTATTTTGATTCCTACTACACGAAACGCACTCCAAGAGGTTTTCCCCGCAAGCAATCCCAAGCTGTGAGACCTTACAGTAAGCCCCATAAAGTTGGAAACCGGAGTAAGGCCAAATAGTGCTGGGATTCCTTATACATTACTCTTAAGGATTGAGGCCATGGGGTGTCCAACTTTTGGGCTTCTACTGTAGAGATTGCAAAGAAATCAGACCAGGCTCTGGGACTCGACAATCTGATATCGCAAGAGCTTTTAAAGTCCTTAGTAGTAGAGTAGGCAACCTTTAACCTTTTTTGGGCAGTATAGTTTGGGTACGGCCCCCACTCAGTAACAGTTGGATAATATTCATAATATAGATATATAAGGCCCTTAATAGTAGCCCTATTATAGACTGTTACTGTATGGGGGCCGTACCCAAAGTATAGTCCCCATATAATCCCTGTAGAACCCAAAAGGTTAACCCTTAGTTCCCCTTGATACCCGACAAGCAGGAGTCCCTCCCATGCTTTCTGCCGAGAGACTTGCCTCATAGGCTTGGCTTCAGGGATTTGATCACACTAAGGGTCCATGTGCCGGTATGTATAGACATCTTAAAGTAGTCCCCATGTAGGTACTTTAGAGCCAAAGTATAGACTTCATGGGTACATGGACCCTTAGGGTTAGGTTTATCCAGTCAGATCTTGGGTTGAACGTACTTAGCTTTCTACTTCTGGGTGTAGGGTTCAGAACCGAAGAAAAGTAGCCCTGGTCCCGGGCTTAGGTGCAATGTGCGTGCAGACAGAGTGCAGGGTGCTTGAGTAATACAGGGGCTTTAATAATTACCTATACTATTGTGAGGTTCCTTATAAAAATATGATTTTAGTATAATATACCCCCCAAAACCCTATTCTGATTATTAAGGCCCCTATATTAGCAGCTTGCTTCGTTTGTGCAGGTGGTTTCTGCTTTTCAAGATCTGATGGAATCGCGACTTGGCAGCCAACAGAGGGGATGCAGGTGATTCTTTCCGGCCGGTGCATCTCGGGCATAGGCAATCTGAGGGTTTGGAGTTTAGCGTTTGGGGTTAAGCGACATTTTTCAGGCTCAGGCAGCATTCTCATCCAAACGAGCTTGGGTGAGAACTGTCGGCCTCTGCTGTTGTTTGAAATTGAATCTACGGTTCCCATCCCATCTCAAACGAGGAGCCACACTTAATTCTTCAAGCAGCGACTTCGGCTGGAGCCTTCAGGAGCAGAAGCAGGTGTAGCGTTTAGGGGGACCGGAATAAGACTTGTCGGGCAGTCCCCCGTCAGTTAAAAATCGTGGAATGTACAGGGAACAGAAGCACGCAGCATGCTTGGACAGCCAGGCCTCGGCTTCTCAAGGTTTCGAGATAGCGCATTTCCTACATTTTAGGGATGTTTAGGGTTTAGTAACATTTTGCTAGTCTGTGTCTGTTTTTTTAGAGTACAGATTTCTGGGGAAATTTCCTAAGGCAGAGATGTGGTAGCAGGGTCGGGGCGAGCTGTAGAAACCTGTCGTAGTTTCTAACCATAGCGGTGACCGTGCAATAACAGTCCCATCCAGACCTGCGCCGAGAAAGGCTATTGAAGCCCTAAACCCTAATTTATGGTATAGGGCCCGTGCAACATTATAGGGCCTTAAGCAATCAAGGATCTAGAATGTGTGGAGCCCCACTGGACCAACATTTCTCCCTCAACATCCACGTTGAAAGGCTGCTGAACCCAACCAAGCTCCTGCCTGCCAAGAAAAAATCAACTCAGTCATGATGGTGTCAGAAAAAGAGCCAACAAACCTAAGCTCTAAACCCTAAACCGCCATAGTAGTGGCTTTGTCTCGAAACGCCATGGCAGGAATACCCAAGCACGCCCCTCGGCCTCCAAGGAAGTTCCCAGTACTCCCCGAGCCGAGAACAAACAGCGACGAGCGGGCGCTGAAAGACTCTGAAAGCATGGTTGACGGTTTATCCAAAGGCTCCATACTGGTGGTTCCTGTTAGGGGTTATCATCTAGGATTCTGAATATGAACCACAACAAGGAACTGCTATGGGGCCCCTCGGTAGGGGTAGAGGGTAAATTTGTTGACTAGTTGCAGAGCTCTCGTTAGGGTAACTAGACCTCGTTCATCAGTTACTCAGCCCATGTACTTGTGACCATCTCCATAAACTGCCATAAATCTTAAGGCAGGGTTGGCATGGGCTCTTTCTTAGCTGAGTAGGAATTCTTATCAGGTGATTAACTTACGTTTGCGTTCTGGCATAACCTGGCAACCACATTCCCGGTGTAGTTGGGACCATGCTAGTGTGCCCGCAAACCCTACATCCCAAACAGTGCCGGTCTTCTGAAAACTGAACCGCACAACTTCCTTTGGTTCCAGGGATCCCTCCCTCCAGGATACTCTAGGTAATGCACAAGGGAACCGCATGAATGTGGGTCTTTCTGTGTTCCTAAATTGCTCCTGTTCATCGCGTGGGAACCTAATGTAAGCCATGGATGGCACTGAAACTGCGCCCGCAGACTTGTGAATGCAGCCAGTTGCAGTATGGCCTTACTGCCACTCTATAGGATCTAAACCCCAGCCATGAAAACCTAAGCCTTAAACTCCAAACCCTCAGAACCCGAAAGCCTTAGACACAAGAGGTCACGAGACCCTCCACTGGAGAACTCTAGTCCCAAAGCTGCGAACGTCATGGAGCCCCCGACAGATGAGAGGCCTCAAGGACAAGCCTTGGCACATGTTCTGAGTGCTCAGAAGATTGCAGACAGTTTTGGGTTTTGGGGTTTGTCTGTTCCTAAGGGAAACAGACCAGACTCGAGACAGCTGTCAACGATCGCCAATCACTGAATCACGGTGCTGGCTGAGAGCGGATGGCGCTGTCGCCAAAGCATGCGACGTCGCTGCTGCGCCGCTGTGGAGAGGCCTTTGCGCTTTGTTTCCCAGAGAACCCAATACCTCTTAATTCAGGAATATACCTTAAATGATAGAGGCCTTATTATTATGTTTTAAGGTATATTCCTTAATTAAGGGGTATTGGGTTCTCTGGTTTCCTTTCTGGAGCTGAAGAGGAACTATTAAGTTTTGAACAGCAAGCATACCACAATCCGGGACCATAAATACTGAAGGGTCTGAACCAGACCAGTCGGAAACCTTAGTACAGGCAGGTTCTGCAGACCGTTGCTTGAACCAGCTATGGGACATACGGAGATGTAACTATGTTACAGCGGCATTTAGCAACTGAATTACGTCCCCATCAGGCCCTGCGTCCCATGCCCGAGGTTTTTGCAGCTCTCTCTAAACCCAGCACGACCACCTCCTCATTAATCAACATAAATATTTGGGCTTCAAAAATTCATAATTGGAGCATCCCGGAGATTACCAGGTTGTGGATGCTTATAGGGATGGGATCGGGCTTTGGGGGTTCAGAAATTCAGTTTGTTGAGACGCTTCTTGGCCCATGCCAACCCCAAAGGCTCCATGTACCCATATAGTAGGTTCTTAGGCCTTAAAGGGGTCCCTATATGGGTACTTTAAGGCCTAAGTACCTACTATATGGGTACATGGAGCCTTTGGGAACCCTAAACCCTAAACCAACGAGGAGTCACTTCCCATCCGTGGCGAGCGAAGACTTCGATCTCTCCGGAGCCAGCGCATCGAAATTGACGTGCTGCACTGAAGCGTGGCAGCAAGACTCCAAGGGTAAAAGGAGGGACCCATAACAAGGACCCTTAGGTATAGACCCTTAATCTAGCCATTATATACCCATTATATAGCCCATTATAGGGTAGGGGTCTTTATTAAGGGTCCCTCCTTTTCCCCTTTGAAAGACTGGCTTTGCGAACTAAGCCCCGATATCCGACCCTAGCATCCTTCAGGCCTACCTTCACCCCACATAACCAAGCCTTTAAACTTTTCACGAGCTTAGATGAAGAAGTCATAGAAAGGTGCCCTAAGCAGGTATGTTAATCCAGGGCTCAGGTAATCCCTAAGCCTTTCTGCCTTGAGCTGGATAACAGCCGAATTTTGGGTTTACTGGACCTTCCGTGACCTGCAGTCAAAGTTGCCTTCCGAGTCAGTCAGGCCACTCAGTAGTTCGGGGCCAAATTAAATACTCAGCCGCTCAGGCAATGCGCTTATCTGCGGCTGGTCCCGACAGAGTCATTGGGAGGAGGCGCACGAGTCTGTTGCACCAAGACCAAGTCCTTCAATCCCAATCCCCATAAGCCTTAGAAGTTTCGCTCAGTAGCCGTACGTTAGGTTTTTGGGTTTGCGTGTGCGTGTGTGTGTGTGTGTGTGAGTGTGTGAGTGTGTGTGTGTGTGTGTGTCTCAGACGAGATTGTGGCATAAGGCTGGCTAGAAATTGTTGGATTTGAGACTTCATGGTCTGGGACCGTAAACCCTGTAAACACTGTAAACACTACACGTTAACCGTTGGGGGTTCTCAAACTTCATGGTCTGGGTGATTCGTTTTTAGCAGCTTAAGCTCAGCGGATTCCATTCTGCGGAGTTCGATAGTAGCAAAGCGAAAATCCGAACCCCATACTTGCATTCGTCGTTGCAGAAAGTGCCCTGGCATCCTGTAGCATTTGAACTTCTGAACCAATTACATAGGCAAGCCGTAAACCCCAAACCCCCAAGCCCTAAACTCCCGGCAAGTGGACTTCTATGGCCTGCGTTTTGCTGTATTGCTTAGGTACGGTATTCTTATACCGTCTGCTCCAACAATACTCTGCTATACGGCATTCTACCACGGTTTGCTTATTTGTTGTCATACGCGGGCCAATACCTCGTTTAATTATAATACGGCGCCTAATATTTAGGGTACCCCACAGGGACCCTAATTTTGACAACCATCCAGGAATTGTATGTTTTCAGGTTTCACGCGCATTTTGCGATTTCAGGAGACCTGGGATCAGGATCCAAGTTTGGAGTTTCGTATCGCACGTGCGAATCCTAAATCCTTAGTGCTTGAACCCTGAACATCCCATCGTTTCATGACTGCTTTGTATGATTTCCGTATCAGTCCTTAAAAGGTTAAGTGTTTTTGGTGGTCCAGATATTGCCTCAACCTCCCGAGTGCGAGTAGCCCATAAGCCCCACACGTTTGAATCAGCCTCCCCTACAGTGGAGGGAAGCACGGCATCGTAAGCCATAACTAGCTCTTCTTTCTCCTGGAATATGGAAGCAAGAAGGCCTGCACACGAATGCTAAACAGGTCCGGCCAGGAACGATGCGATTCCCATAGAAGCTCCAGGCGCAACGTGGATGTATAGAAGCTTGTCGGCTCAAGCCGCTGATCCAGCTTTGAGCATCAGAGTTGGCGTTGCACAAGAAGCCTGACGATCAGACGTTGGAGACACAATTGCGGGCAGGTGAGGGCACATTTGCTTGCATGTATGCAGCTGTGCGACTAGCATGTTCCACCTGGATTGTCTTATGTCTGCTTAGCAGGACCTGGCGGCAGACAAGCCTGCAAATACCTTTATGCATGCGGACATGCAAAAACAAACTAGTTTTCTTGCCTGTGCCAAAGCAGAGACGTTTAAACTGTGGCGCCGACTTTACATTATCATTCCAGCATCCCCAGCCTAAGCTAGATCGAAAGGACGCGGGAGGAGCCTTATACCAAAAAACACGAGACCGTAATCCCCACCCGACCCATGGCAGGTGCAGGGTGCAATAATAGGGTATCTTACTTTGGGGGTCCTTATAGTAAGGATCCTACTATCTAGGTAATTACTATTACTATGGCGGATGCAAAGCGTGTGGCCATCATCGGCGGCGGCATCAGCGGCGCCGTTTGCGCCTCGACATTGTGCCGCAACAAATCGGCTCAGGCCTCGTGGATTATAGGGGTTCCTTTAAGGGCTCCTTTAAAGGATCTATAGGATTTAGGTTTAGGGTAGTGATAAGTGGGGCTGTGGGGCCTTTACGGGTTCCTTGCTTCCATATATGAGTCCTTAACAAGGTAGGATAATTATTTGGGGTCCACATAACCTCTACCGGTCCCCAGCTACCTAAACAGTAGGTTACTGGGGTACATAATATGTGGTTTGTGACCTACTACTACGGTAACTTGGGTCTAGGGTATCAGTAGTACCTTAGTGATTAACCCCTCGTCAGGCCCGGACCGCTGAGCCCAAACCCAAAACCAAGCATTGCCAGATACTGCGAGCAAGGATTCGGGGAGTGTTGTAGAGAAGTTCTGGGGCACGGGTTCGGGTTCAGGATTGAGTGTGCGAGCATGCGGTATCGTGGCTGGCAGGTGGCGGAGTGCGTGAGACTCGTGAGAGAGCAGACGACCGAGCTGGTTCGATGATGTTTCTGATTATGCTGGTGATGGGGCAGAGGCGCTGGAGGACGAGGAGGATGAAGGTAGTGATGGTGTTTGAGGTTGTGGCAACATTGAGGGTGCTTGAGGCTGGCGGTGACGAGGGTGATGATGGCCATGATGAGAGTTAGTTATGAGCATGATCATGGTGAGAGTTATCATGATGACGATGGTGGTAGTATGGGCGACGGTGCTGGATGTGGTGGCACTATCTGTGAAGGTGATGATCACCACTCTGACGGCATTGGGTGGAATGCTGGCGCAGCTCATGGTGGACACACGTGGACATGGCCTGGTGATGCTTGTGTTTGGCAGGAGAATATGCCTCATTGTATGATGCCGGTTCTGGTGATGATTATGCCGGCGCGATGTGCGACGATGTGCAACTTGCCGACGATCTTGTAATTGCAGTGGGGCTGGGACTATGACGATCGAAACGGGAGGAGCAAGTGTTGATAGTTTCTGAGCGAAACTGTAGTTGCTAGCTTGCCTGGTTTTGTTTCGCGAATCGCTCGGCATGATTCCGATGTTTGCAGCGGCAGGATTTGCTTGAGCAGTGACAAGTGTAACATACATTTTAGGCGCATTTTCGCAACAGCGTGTTGCCGCGGGGTTTACGTAATCTTGTCATAGATGGTATGTCACAGACACTCCGAGGGCTTCTTCGTCGTTGGTGTCCCCAGTCCTTAGATTCTCCCAGATCTCTAAACCCTAAACCCCAGATTCCTAACACTGAAGCAGAGGTCCTCAGAATTCCTGGGAGCCAAACCTGATGCCCACTAACGGTTGATGTTATAAATCCTGCATTACCTTATAAGGACCCTAAACTATGCGAATTATGGTATATTCCTTATTATGGGTAATTCAGAATTTATATCATCAACCGAAGCACCCTACCCTCGGAGGTCACCGTTTTTGACCAAGGCGCATGGGATGGGAAAGCCTTTGGAAACCTTCAGATTTACAACTCATTTGGGTAGTTGTCAAAATTATGGTTCTTTTTTGGGTGCCCTAAGTATTAGGTGCCTTATTGAAATAAGGGCCGACAAAGGGACCCTAATTTTGACAACCACCCAGATGTGCAGCTGTTGCTGACAGGAAAGTACCAGTATAGTAGATACCTAGGCCTTAAAGGGGTCCCTATGTAGGTACTTTAAGCCCTAAGTATATACTATATGGGCACATGGAGCCTTAGGGTCTAGACTCGACTCCAAGAAACTGTCTCTGTTGTCGCATCCTTTGCTCATGCAGCACCCACATTCTATCACTAAGGCCGTGCAGGTCACAAATTCCGGGAATCATAGTCATATTCATAAACCCTATACCATGGAGCACCTTGTTTGCGAGCTATAGGCCTTGCAATCTCTGCCGACATTTCATTCAAGTGAGTGCTCGACGCTAATTGTTAAGGGTTCTGGGTTTAAGGGGTTGGGCGGTTTAAGTTTCACGGAGTTTGAGACGATCTTGTGACAGATTTGCGGCTGAGGGAGTTCAAGGTCAGACTCGTTAGCTTCAGGATTTTGGGCTTCAAGCTGCACAATTAGAAGTCCCGAACACTTCCTCACAAAATTCCATATCCCTCTTAGCTCGCTCACTTTAGCTTAATTGGCCCCGGCAAGGGCCTATATAATTAAGGAGTATATTCCGTGATCAAGCGGAATTTGGTGGGCTTGGGTCGCGAGTTAATATAGGGGCCTCAACCATGACCTATACTACTGGGGAGGGGGTTCTTTACTATAATTATAGTATAATGGGCTCCCAAAATCCCCTTCTAATTGTTACTTAGGGGTACTTAGATGGTTATTATAATCCCTAAGAAGCAGCTAAAATTACAGTTTTTGCTAGGGTTCTAAGTTCAGTATAGTAAGGCCCCCATAGTATCTGCCAGAGGACGTCAGCTGGGCGGCCGTTGTGGCCACCGCCGTGGCTCGGCTTCTTTTCTGGTGCACCTATTGGGGTGCAAATCTGGGTGGGGATAGGGTTTCGGGGCTTATGAACCTAAAACCTAAGCTTTAGACTTTAGACCTTGATCTCACGGCCTTGAATCCTGAAAACCTAAACTCCAAAGGCCACCCCAACAAACCTAAGCTCAGCGTATGTTATACCTCAATGTCGAGTTGGTGATGCACTTCGAACGAGACATGTAAGAACTTATAGGAGTTGCTTAGGGGGCTTAGGGTATGCCTGGAGGCTCCATAGTAGTTCCTTTTTGTGGTTCATACTCAGTCCTGTAAGGTAACCTCCAAAAGGAACTACTACGGCTGATGATATACAGTAAATCCTGCATGACCCATTGTAAGGAATATACCATAGTTCCCATAGTTTAGCCTCCTTAGGGTCATGCAGGATTTTGTCCATCAGCAGTATGGAGCCTATGAGTAGGGCTTGGGACTAGGGGTTCAGACCCCAGAGCTGTACATACCAAAAAAGCAGCACCTAGTAGTAGAGTAGGTAACATTTAACTTTTTTTGGGTGGTATAGTATAGTCCCTATATAATCCCTATATAACCCCTATATAACCAAAAAGGTTAACCTTTAGTTCCCATGATGCCCGACAAGTAGGAGAACTGGCGTGGGTGCTGTGGTGGTAGCAAGACAAGTTGCGATGTCAGCATTTACTGGCAATGGAGTCCAGTTAGTATGTCACAAACCATATACTATGTACCCCAGCAACCTACTATGTAGGAAGCTGGAGCCCAAGGTTAAAGAATGGGTTACTGGGTTATGTAATATCCCAGACCCCCGGGAGGATCTAGAAAGTAGATCCCCTAATCTGGGGCCCTATCGTACGAAGGGGACTTGACAGGAACCCCCATTGAAGGATCTTTTTCGATGGGGTCTGGGATGCGGGTAGCAACCTACTATTCAGGGGACTGGTGTCCCGGAGATTGGCACCATAAAGAAGGATGCGTGGTACCCCTATTACCTTTTTGTAGTCCTAGGTTCCTTATAAAGGTACCCAATACCAAAAAGGGAGCCCTTCTTCTGCCTAGGTTACTGGGCATCCTAGCTTTAAAGAATCCGGGGCCTTAGAGCCTGTAGGGTTTCAGGATGAAAGGATTTCAGGGCTCTGTGCACTGCAGTCCCTGAACTCTAAACCCCTAAACCCTAAACCCCTAAACCCTAAGCCCCTAAACTCCTAAACTCTAAACCCCCATAACCCTAAAACAACCCTAAGCCCCTGGACCCCTAAGCCCTAAACCGTACCTCTTCTCGTATCGCTGCCCAGGTGTCGCAGCGGACGGCACGTACCCGGCGCCCGTGGATGCAAGCGCCTTCGCTTTTGACCATGGTTGTCAGCAGCTCGGGCTGCGTTAGCTTGAACCTATAGTCTCCATTGTAGTTCCTTTTTTTGGTTTAACCAAATATGTAATTCGGATCCTATAAGGTAACCCCAAAAAGGAACTACAATGGAGACTATAGGAATATCGAAGGTTGAGGTCCCGGTTGAAATTCATGCGATGGTGAAGCGTGCTCAAGTGCAAACCCCGCCGAATCGTGATTGGTTGGAGGTTCATGGATAGGTATAAGTAGGGTTATAAGGCCCCTAATATGGGTGATACTGACAAGTATAGTTGCACTACTTACAATCCTACTTATAACTACCCCATGGAACCTGGCAGCATCAGAAGTTTCCTCGTCCCAAACCATGAGCGAGACCTTGAAACCTAACTCCGGATCCAAGGAAGCTGAAACTGAGAGCCTGGCCCAACCCAGACCTTCCATAATCCCCGAATTTCAGGAATAGACCTTAAATCATTTTAGGGATCCTACTACAATTTAAAGTACATTCCGTTCTTAAGGGATTTGGGAAGGTCGGGGAAGAATGCAAGCACCCCAATGTTGCTCGTAAAGCTTTCCAGGCCTCTCACAGCTCCAGAGGGAGTGCTGAAACCCTATATACAAACCCTAAACCCCCGAGCCCTAAAGGAAACTCTAAGCCCTAAACCCTGTATAGAACCCTTATAGATCCCTTTAAAGGAATCCTCAAAGGATCTTTTTGAAGGAACCTTAAATCCCCAGGTTTTTCCGTGCCGATGATCCGCGCTTCCGCGCGGAGCTGCTGGAGAAGTGGACGGGTCAGGGCCTGGCTCCTCGATCCGGTTTTTGTTGGGGGGTTCCTACTTGCCCAGAGACTCCAATATCCCTTAATCAAGGAATATACCGTTTATCATATAAGGGGTCCTACGATAATTTAAGGAATATTCCTTAATTAAGGGGCATTGGAGTCTCTGGGTGCGCTACCTTGTTTGGGGTTTAGGGTTCCTTCAAAAAGATCCTTTGAGGATTCCTTTAAAGGGATCTATACGGGTTCTATGCAGGGTTTAGGGTTTAGAGTTTCCGAAAATTAGGGGGTACCTATTATTTTGGGGTCCTTACAACAACGATCGTACTGTTTAGGGTGCTATACTAGAGTCCTTGACAGTAATATGAACCCCACCTTGTAGCATCCGTTATCATGATTTCCATCTAAAGCGCATATAAGTGCTTCAAAGCAGAAGATTCTTCGAGGTTCAGTCGCTTCTAGGGCTTAGGGTTCTCGGAGGCTGCCTTGAATTGAAGGGCGCTAAAAACGCTTCCTTCAAGGGTTTCTTGAGGTGGTCCATAGGGGACTGCCGTAAGGGTTCTAGGCGCCACCAAGGGTTTGGAGAGTTCCTCCAGCGGCTTGTAAGCATTTAAATTAGAAGCTTCGGGCTACTGTTTGAGGCTGGGTTAGGGCTGAAGCTTCCTGTGAGCAAAAGGTTCCGTTTCGCATGTAGGATCAGGGTCTGGATTGTCTTGCGGGTCGGGGGTTGCCATAGCGTCGAGTGTTTACAGGCTGGAATTACAGGGTTCCTAGATTTGGGAGGGAGGCATGGAAGTGCAGTCATGAGAGCAGAACCTCCGTGTGCTCAGACATTCGTGCGATTGCACAAGTCCTGATGCCAAAAAGGCGGAGGCTAGGTGGGGTTGTAATTTTGGAGGCACATCGCATCTGGTCACGTCTAGCCTTTGGGGAAAAGGTTTAGAGTGAGGCAATGTAGGCCAATGTCTAGTCGAAAAGGGTTTCGGATTTGCGGTCTAGTGTTTTGAAATAATCGGGCTATTTCGGGCTTCAAGGTAGGATCATGGGACCTCGTCAGTATGGTTAAAAGGTTCTTACTTTCACTATGTGCATACATCTCCTGCCAGTGTGCGAGTATTTGCCCGAATATTGTGCCTACTTACTATGTCCCCTAATCTTTTGGGTGTTCCACGTGCGGGAACTGCGAGCTTTGCAGTTTCACATGCAGGCTGACCTCAGAGGGTGCATGAGGCATAACGAAGGAACGTCGACAAGAGCCCCACATTCGGGTAAAGCGACGTTTGTTGACTGCTCAGCTGCAGCTCCGACTGCGACTGCAGCTGCAGCTCTGTGACTGTCTTTGTTTCCTAAGCCCCAAGCCACAAACCCAGGCGCTAAAAATCAATGAAGTCTGTTTAGCCCGGATCCCAACCTACACAACCTGACAGCCAAGCTCGGTCACAACCGGTTTTCTGGTGGGCTGAGGTAGAAGAGTGGGTGGGACGCTCGACTGCAGCAGTTTCGGACGCGAGGATAGGTGTCAGGGCCGAGGGCTTTCAGGCAAGTAGGACGAGCCTGTGGAATTCTGGGTCTTCTCGATTCAGGTTTAATGTAGGAGCTTGATTAAGAAACCTTGGGCACATATTAGTGTTTCTTATATGAATCCTACTATTTTGGGCTCATAGGCCCAGGGTTTCTTAATCATATTCCTACATTAGCCTTCTTTGCATAGATTTGTGTTTGTAGATCTTCCGGGGGCTCAGTCGCATCTGCTATACGGATGGCGGATCGGACCCATGTACAGCCGGCCCAGGCATGCACGGGCAGCAAGAGCAAGAGGTTTAGTCTACTGTCTGTGTGCTTGCATGCATCGCAGTTTAAGAGAATTAAAGCATGTATTGAACTTGAAACTCGCATATGTTCTTAATGCACTATTTGCCATGAGTGGTTGGCAATCCTCGTCATGGTTATTGCCTATCACCATCATCATCATCATCAACACCATCATCACTATCATTATGCAGAAATACACTACCAACGCTAGTGTGAACAAGACTGGTACCAGTGACTGGTGATAAGCAAACATAACGTCTAGACCAATACGAAGCATAACCCCACTCATTGTCAGAGCAGCCAAGGCAGCTTCAGCAAGCTGGGAGAGGTGCCTTGCGAGCGTTCGGGGTCTTCATTGGGTGGTATTCAGGACTTTCGGGGAGCGGCTTGGGTGTAGTACGGGCGTAAGGCGTAGGGTTTGCAGTGCTCACAGCTGCGCTTATATGTGAGTCTCAGAATACACGAACCCACACCTCAAAAGTAGGATCCGCACTAGGGTGTAGAGCGAAACCCTAAGCCCTGAGTGCCTAGGCCCCTCTAAACTGTCGGATTGTTCGAGTGTGAGCGCCGAGACCCCTTAACTCGCGAAACAGGGGGCAAAAAAGAGCCTAAACCCTAAGCCCTTAAATCCTTTAACCCCAAGAGGAGCCATGCGAGACGGAAAAAGGGAGGGAGCCCTGAGACATACCCCACTTCCACCTAACAGCAACAAATTTTCTGAGAGCAACTGAGGCTTCTGTGTTGTGCTTATCCGTCCTAGCCTCTAAAGCCCTATCCTCAACACTAAAGCCAACTTTTTACAGGTTCTCATTATAAACCCGACTTTCAACCCTTTTAGGGACCTGCCCAAAATTAGGTTTGGGTACGTTCAGGTAAACCCTCAGCCCCTAAACCCCCAAGCCTTTCAACTCTAAACCCCTAAACCGCTAAACCCCTAAACCCTAAACCCCTCAAACCCCGAATGCTCCATGCATCCCGAGGAGGATGAACACGGCAAAGCCGACTTCTTCGGATTCCCGGACAGGCCGCCGTTCTACTGCGCCCGAGGCCACTCCCGGCATGTCCTGGGCTCTGGAGGGGTAAACATTAGACACCTTTCTCAAAAATAGAACAGTTAACTTTTTCAAAAACAGACTAGTTCTCGAGTATAACAATAGATAACACAAGAAGCCTTTTTCCGCAAATACTTGCTTGGGGATTGGTTCCTTACAGGAATTGCTATGAGATCAGGGTTTATGCTGTTTCCGCCCCGGGTACTCCAAAGCGCAGTATTCGGGGTTTAGGAAAAGGACTTAGTATTTGGTTGTGTCTTGTTTGTTTGTCTCGTTGTTCGGTAGGGTTGCAAAGGCCACAGCAGTTGTGGCATCGTTACTCCTCAGCTCCAGATTGTAAGATTAAGATGTCCAGCACTTGCTAACTCAAGCTATCCGCAACGTGATGTTTCATGCTCAAAATCATGTGCTGACCGCTTTGCCTTCGTCATTTTTGCTGTCTGTGCCACCAGGGAGAGAAGCGAGCACCGATAGGTCAGTCGTAGTAGCTGCGCGTCAAGCAGTAAATAGGGACCTGATTAAGTTGGGCCTTTACCAGGGCTCCTTGTATGAATCCTACTATTTTCGGGGTTATGAGCCCAGGGTTGCTTAATCAGGTTCCTACAATAGCAGCCCCTGCTGAGATCAGTGACTAGTCGCTGGGAAGGCAGCACTTGTCGTCGTGGTGTCGTCGTCGTCGTCGCCGAGGTGGCAGAGCCCTGGTGGTAGTTGAGGTGGTAACGGCAGCGGCAGCGGTGGTGGTGGTGGTGGTGGTGGTGGTTGTAGTAGTAGTGGTAGGAGAGGTAGTGGTAGTTGGCTGGGGTTCTGTATCGTAAGTGTGCTTACTCCGTTGGGTGCCCCTCAGGAGGGTGTTGAGCCTTCGCGGCATGCCGTTTCAGTAGTGACAGTACTTTATAGGAAGTTGCATCGCTTGCTAGTAATATTAAAAGTTGTTCAAGCCTTTTTGTGTACACATATTTGGACATACGGCCAAGCTCTGCTCCAACTAACGATGAACGCGAACCACTGGTACACCTGCCTCAACGCTACTGAACTCCTTCACGCGGATTATTCCTTGCCCGGTTTGTCCCAACGAGGCGGGATGAGCTCCCTCCCAGCAGCACTTCTGGAGGTTCGCACACTGCAGCCCTTACCTTCAGATTTGGGTTACGGGCTGGAGTTTTTCCAGCACCCTTGTTGAAATCTACAGATTTATAGGCACGTTTGAAGTTTGGAAACTCTTTGTGCCAGCCTACGCCTACGGACAGGAAGAATTCCGCTCTCACACCCTTGTATCGGCTTGACATAGAGAACCCAGTCGTGGGGCTGTTGGATAGCTTGGGGCGTCCGGTAATCCCCAAATCTTGACCCTCTTGTCTGGGGTTGAACTTTGCGTTTCACAAGTAACAATTGTCAGCAAACTAGCAACGACATGCCATCATAGTCCTGATAAACTCTTAAGGGACGCATGACATTAGTGTAAGAGGTCAGTACACAGATGCATGCATCATGTTGTTTCTGTGCCAGTCCTGAACCCATAAATCCTAAACTCCTGGACCCCTAACCCCTTAAGCCTCTAACTTCTAAACCCTAAACTCCCATACCGAAAGGCTCCATGTACGTGGTATAGTAGATACTTGAGCCTTAAAGGGGTCCCTATGTAGGTACTTTAGGGCCTAAGTATATACTACATGGGTACATGGAGCCTCAGGGTTAAACGCTCAAAGCTGCCGAAGCTGCAGAAGCCAAGAGGAGGCAAAGGCCCTGGGCGCATCTCTCCGTGTGGGCGTGCGTGTGGCCTCGACACAGCGGCTGAGTTCGGGTGCCCCGGCAAACCGAAGTTTGAGTAGTTCTCGAAATTAGGTTAACGGTTATGGCTTAGGGCCTTAGGGTTTAGTGTTGAGGGATTTTTGGGGGGTTTAGGCATTAGGTTTTCATATGGATATGTAGTTCTCCAAAGTATGGTAGGGTTTAGGGTTGAGGGTTTCATACGCGTAGTTCTCTAAATTAGGGTAGGGTTTATGCCCAGAGACTCCAAAACCCCTTAATTAAGGAATATACCTTAAAGGGAGTTTTAATATGATTTAAGGTATATTCCTTAATTAAGGGGTTTTGGAGGCTCTGGGTGGTTTCAGGGCTAAGTTCGGCTCTGCTTGGGCGCACGTTCTTAGCAGAGGGAGCCCCCGGGCGACGAAGCAAGCCCGCTGCATAAGGGCTTAGTTTGGGAGTTTCCGAAAATTATGGGTACCTGATTCGGGGGTCCTTATAATAAGGATCCTGCTATTTAGGGTACTATATTGGGGTCCCCTATTTTCGGAAGCTCCGATGTAGGGTTCAGGGTTTCATGTCCGTACACGGGACCGTGCTAATTCGGAGAACTACCCATTTGTTTTGAGGTTTCCTAAACGAGGTCTCGATCCAGGATGTAGATTTAGGGTTTATAGGGGTTTTGGTTTTATGGTTCTCCAATTAAACGCTCAAATATGTTTCAACCAGTCGTTCCTCATGAACAAGCTTGAGGGCGGACCCGGTAGAGGCGCTGCAGACCGGAAGCAAAAAGATGGAGAGTACAATTAGCCCTCTACCACATTAGAAACTAACCCCTAAACTCCAAAGTCCTGCCCAATCCTAAAGCTTGCACCCTGCCCCAAGGTGCTTGGCTTCTCCGTGGTGTGGAGGGTCCTGCAGCACTGCATGACACAGCGGAGGTGCCACTTGGGTTTGGGGTTTAGGGAGGTGTAGGGTGTTCTTAACGGACCATGGGACTTAGTAACTGGGGTTATAAACAAGGTAACCATACTTATAAGCACTTATAAGCCCACTTAAGATACTTATAACCTGCCTTAGTAAGTCCCAATACTTGCCTGATGAAGCTACATATACCTTCGTCCCTTTTCGCGTAGACCATGCTTCTTACTTCTGCTGCACAGAAATGAGGCTGGCCGAACTGCAGGGTCGTTCTTGTACTTGGTCTCCGGTCATTTGCTTCTGACGGTAGCTAACTGGCATTTTTCACTTTGGGCTTATCTAATTACCCAAACAGGCTGTTCTACTATTCGCGGTTCTTACAGTACGCCCAGCTCGGTGATTTCACACGGACCACGGCGCCAAGACCGTAAAGGTTTTCTCGTATGTAGTTGTTGATTGAAGGCTTGTGGGCTTCGGAATTTAGCTTTTGGATCCTGTCCAGTTTTCAGTTGATTCCAAATTTTCATGGCACTTCTGTGTTAGTTTGTGTGCGTGTGCCTGTGTGTGTGTGTGTGTGCGTGTGTGCGCTGGGGTCTCATTCTTCTTGCAGAAGCCGCCCCGCCAATCCAGGAAGAGGCTGCAAAGCAAGCGCCGGATGCGTTGGGAGAGTTCGACATCGTCATTGCCGAGAGCCTAGACAGGGTTTTTTGTCGGGGCCCGCCTAGGCTAGATTGGGGGTTCCTTGTTCGAATTCTAGCTGGTGGCTCTCTTTCATTATCTATCTTATGAAGGTTCTGCTCGTAGCAAGGGCTATTGCTAAGAGCACCCAGGTTGGGTCCACACTTACTGTAGTGCAAGGCACCCCGACTCAACATAATGTGGGGGCCTCAATAATTTGAATAGGCTTTTGGGGCCCAGTGTGCTATAACACCCCTACCTAGCAAAAGCGTATGTTGTGTAGGTTCTTATTGTATAAACCCCAAAATGGAATTGATAAGGACCCTACAATACACGCAATCAGCTTTTGGTCGGTCAGAGTCAAGCTTGGCAGGGGTTTCTGGCTCTAGCGGTTGTATCGATTCGGCATAGTTGGGCTCGCTGGCCTAGAGGGTCCATATATACTACCATTATGGAATTAGGCCCCCAAAGCCATAATAGGGAGGGTCTTTTGGGACCTACTTCCTTAATGGTAGTATATATGGACCCTCTGGGCTGGCACAGGATATACCACCCCCGGAGTGACCCTTAACGGAGGCCTTCTGGGCCTTGATAGTGGGTACTTAGCTTAGGCTAAGGAAAAGGGTACTTTCGAAGTATTGGTGGTCTTGGGGTTTGGGAGTCCTCCATTCCCTACTGACCAAAGGTATGTTATAGGATTATTAAGCCCCCTATATTATAACCCTTATAGATCCCTTATAGTAACCCTTATAGATCTTGTGGTGTTCGGTACCCTTATAGATCCCTTATAGTAACCCTTATAGATCTTGTGGTGTTCGGTACCCTTATAATATAGATCCCTTATGGTAACCCTTATAGATCTTGTGGTGTTCGGGATTCTCCATCGCAGGCTTGCCCCCGAAACCTGTGGAAGCCCCAAGCTTTAACATGGAAACACATCCTGAGCAGACCCCAATGAAGCTTCCGTCGATTTCATGGGCCCTGAGAGGGCCCTTGGGGAACCTCCAACCACCTAAACTGTAAGTCCTTAGAACTCTAGTCTCCTTAAGAATTAATTTCATTTTTGTTCTCTCAAAATAGCACAAGAGAACATTAAAAATGTTATGTTCATTATGGTTCTAAGGGGGTATAGAGAAACCCTCAACCTTTGTCTATACACCCTAAACCCTGAACCACAGTTTGGAGGTCACCGATGTTAGCGCGTCCATGGCCTCCTGGCACCGCGCGTCGGCGGGGCTTCCCGCACTTCGATGCTGAAAGATGCCATAATCTTAGACCTATAATGCGAAGGTAACCTTTAACTTTTTTGGGGTAGTATAGTCCCTACATAATCGCCATACAAGGTTAACCTTTAGTTGCCCATGATACCCGGCAAGTAGGTAGAACCTACAAGGCTTTGGGTTTAGGGCGTAAAAAACCTAATGTAGGAACCTGATTAAGAAACCCTGGGGCCTCTAACTCGCCAAAATAGCAGGGTTCATAACAGGAGCCCTGATGAAGGCCCAAGGTTTCTTAATCAGGTTCCTACATTACACCCTCAACTCTCAAGGGTTTGATATTTCAGTCCAGCACTTGGAGTGGGTCTCGGTCAAGATGAGTGCAGGTCAAGCTTTGGCTAGACTTGAGACCAGTAGCAAAAAGGGTTCAGGATCTCGGGTTTAGGGTTTGGTTCGTATTTCGATTCGGACTTTAAGTGTTACAGCTATACCTGCACTACTCTTTTAAGGTAAGCCCTAAAAACTCGATGCCGAAAGAAAGCCTTGTACAGCCCTTTAGACAAGTAGAGCCCCAAAATCATAAACGTAATTCCTAACATACAAAATCCACATTCTACTGTATAGGCTGTACCCAAAGGCCCCAAAGTAGTTCCTTTTGGGGGTTCATATTTGGAATTCTATAAGGTAACCCCAAAAAGGAACTACTTTGGTGCCTCTGGGTATAGGCTGTACCTTAACCCCAAATAACCTACCTTTTTTAGGGACGTATATACAGAAACCATGTTAGGGGGCCCTAAAAAGGTAGGTTCCTTAGGGTCCAGGTATAGCTTGATTTACAAGAATCCAAGGAGAGCCTCGCGTGCAAAGTTCGAAACCGCACGCGCGTGGCGCTCTTCACTGCCCTGGTTGCTTTCGAGGAACCGCGGGACTGGGTTAGGTTATACCCTAAACCCTAAACCCCGAAACCCTAAAAGTTATCCGGTTTTGAGGGTTTCGAGTTTAGGGTTTCGGGTTTGGTTTAGGGTTTAGAGGGTTTGAGTCCGGTAACACAGGGTTTTGATTTTAGGGTTTAGAGTTCGGTCTAGAGCTAAGGAGGGTCTTCGTGCTTGCAGGCTTGCGCATGTCCGGGATATAAAAGGTCTGCGTTTTCAGTGCTGAAGATTTAGAGCTTCAGGGTCTTCGGGTCTTAGTAAAAATGGGGCTTGGTTTAGGGTTTAGGGTTATAGGTCGGGCGTAAGTTCTGTTTAATTTGTTGAAGTTGGGCGTCGAAAGGGTTTTAGCTTACAGTGTTCACTTGTGGTGGTGCGCCAGGTTTTCGAGGATTGGGTTTGAGCATTGGGGGGTATTAGAGGGCTTCAGGAGATCAGTTTTGTGCGGGTTCGCCTAAACCCTAAATTGGGTTCTTGTTGAGGAATTAGACTTAAGTCACCAGAAGGGTTTGATTAGTATTTTAACTTGCATTGGCTTCCTTCGCAAGAACCGAGAAAACTGTGACTGGGTTTTGGCTTCAAGGCCCCCGGCCATTCGCTGCGAAATCTCCTCAATCTGCACATGCAGAGCCGGATAAGCAGTAATACGATTCCTGAACAAGCCTTCCGCGGCCCCTATATAACCCCCAAACCCCCAAACCCACTGCAGAGCCACAAACCCATTGTGAGTTGTTCGGCTCAGGTTCTTTGTCCCCCCCCCGTCCCCTGTGGACCCTTAGTCGTAGTCTTCAGCTAGAAGTCCTCCCGATGGCGGTGGAATATGTTGATGGTTCGGATCCTATAGGAAGAGATGCAAGTAATCCACACTAGAGTATCCAGGTATCCCGCAAGTCTACAAAGACCTCTGTGGAGCCGTTAGGGAACTTACAAGGAAACAGTTCTAAAACCCTGCCTTTATATCATCAGAGGTCCCTTTGGAGATCGAGACAGATGCCTTTGCAGCAGCCGCCGTGCTTGTGAACCGTTCTTTCGCTTCAGCTCGGGGCGTTCGGAGCTTCGGGGTTCCGGGTGCGTACAGAGGGTTGAAGTTTGGAGAGCGATGCAGTCTTCAGAGTTTGGGTTAGGTTTTCGGGCTTCGAGGCCCCAGCAACATCCGACTCAACATTCAATCAATCCCGCGTTCCGGTTCCGTTTGCATGCACATCATTTTCGTTGTGCCACCTGGGCTTTTGTTGGGATGTTATATGACAGCCGCCCTCACTCCGCATTCACTGGTTCGGCAGCGTAAACATGCGAATCGATGTCACCAGCACGAAACGAGCCTCGCACTGTTTCAATGCTGCAAGTGCAAGCACAGACATCCACTGCAAAGAATCTCAAAAGTTTGGGCTAGAAGTTCTTATCCCTGAACCCTTAACCGCCTTAACCCTAAACTCTGAACTTCTATTGTTCCCTGTGCCCCATACGGCTTGGATCCTCAACCCTCTTCCAAAATTAGATTGCTACAGCCGGCCATAGGTCCTTGGATGACAGGAGGTACCTGAAGAATTGGCTACACACTTCCGTATGGTACAGCTCTCTGTCATCGGGTGCTGAACCGTAACTGTTTATGTTACCATACGAATGACTTACGTCTTCATAAACAAAGCAGTGCCTCCCTAGGCCATTGCGGCCTCGTGTGGCTTTCCGTGTCGAAGCCCCAAAATCCCCAACATTGGGTTTAGGGATTGGGGTTTACTCGTGGATCCGAAAACATACCGTTTTGAGGGTTGGACCCTCTGATTTAGGGGTCATAGCCTACTATTTTGTAGGGTTCGGGGATACAGGTACTTGTATAAAGAAATCATAATAAGGAACCCGAAAACGGCAGGTTATTCAGGGTTAATAAGGTAGGGATTGCTTTGTAGGGTTCTGGGACATAGGTGGGAACCCTACATATATATATATATATATATATTATCCTATATTGTATTATATTAAATTATATAGGGTTCCCAGCTGTATTCGCGAACCCTACATATATGAGGCCAGCTCAACTCTGTGGTTCGCTGCACGGACGTCCTCCAAACCGGGACTCGCGGAGTCCAAGGCGGCCCTGAGTCCCCTTGCTCTTCCAGTGGGCAGCAGTACCTATAGTCTCCATTGTTGTTCTTTTTTGGTTTAACGAAATATATAATACCCTAAGTAGTGAGATCCTTATTATAAGCCCGAAATAGGGTACCTCTTATTAGGATCCTATAAGGTAACCCCAAAAAGGAACTACAATGGAGACTATAGGTAGAATGCCCGAGTCACGCACGGTCCGTATCTTCGACGCGGATTTAGAACTACTCGGGCCAGAAAGGTAGGACATGGGCAGTTTAGAGAATAGCAACTGCTACTACCACTGCTGCTGCTACCACTACCACTACCACTACCACTACCTCTACCACTACCACTACCACTACCACTACCACTACCACTACCACTACCACTACCACTACCACTACCACTACCACTACCACTACCACCACCACTACCACGACCACCACCACCACCACCACCACCACGACTAGTACTACTACTACTACTACTACTACTACTACTACTACTACTACTACTACTACTACTACTACTACTACGCCTTCCGCCGTCACTTGACTTACCGACTTACCTGTCCACCGCCGCCTCGACCTGAACCCTTCAAAAACTCTGAACTCCGACACCTGCTTAGGGTTTAAGGGTTTGGGGGGTAAGGTTTCGTGTGAAATCCCAAGCTCTTTGTTAAAGAACCCTACAGCCCCCCACACACTAAACCCGTAATATAGGGGTCTTGAGAATTACCTATACTATTTTAGGAGTTCTTTATTGGAGTTATAGTAGAATGCGCTTGAAACCCTATTCTAATTATTAAGACTTCTATATGATAGCACCCTTACAGATCCCTTATAGTAGCCCTCATAGACCCCGTTTGAAAGGAACCCTATTCTAGTTGTTAAGGCCCCTATACCCAAGAACCCTACTATAGATCCCTTATAGACCCCTTTCTTAAGGATCCCTTTAAAGAACCCTATGAATCCTTAAACCCTCAATGGCTAGAAACCCTGGTCCCGGAGGCTTTTGACTGTTGGAGCCTCGTTTCGACCCCGAAGTACGCCGCGGCGGAGATCGAGCGGGTCCCGATGCAGGCCCCCAACTCAAGGGCACTTCTACGTAGAGGGTTCGTTCATTCATACATAAAATATGATGTGTACATACCTCTATATATATATACATACATACATACATACAGTACTAGTATCGTGGAATAAGCCCCTAGACTGACCGGTACTGTTACCTAGAAGGTTCGTGCATTCATACATGGGCGTATATGTATATATATATATATATACATACACGATTATGGAATAAGGCCACCCCAAAAACCACGAAGGATCCTTTTGCTTAGAGGATCCGTATATACGACGATGATGGACTGAGGCCTTAAGACCATGGGATGGGCTTTTGGGACCCAGTTCGATGGTGGTAGTCGCTTCTTTACTAGTGCCCCTCATCTTCTGGTAATTTGTCTTACTTTGACTGTGCTACTTTGCAGAATCCGCTAAAAGCCAATGGTTTAGGTTCCAGGCCCCCTAAACCCTAAACCCTAAACCGTGGCCAGCCATGCGAGAGGGAAAAACCGTGGCCAAGTGTTCTAGATTTTGCGGAGTCTTTGATCCAGCTAATGGAGCCTCCAGGACCCATTTAGAATATGAGAGTGCCACATTCAGGGGGCCCTACAAGAAGAATCCTACCGTTTAGGGCCATTGTAGTTTTGAAGAATTGCCGCCCTAAGCCCCCTCTAAACCCTAAACCCCTAAACCCTAAACTACACCCCAAACCCTAACCCGAACTGTATGGGGAGGTCTTGCGACCGCAGCCAGTTTTGCTCTTTCTTGGTCCGCCCTTATCGTGCTTTCATCTTGCCACGGCCATGGCTGTCTCAGCTTCTTGGCTCTTGCCTCCTTAGGTTTAGGGCTCTACAAGAGTCTACAAGGTTTATTATAAATGTGAAAGTTTTGGCGCTTAGGTTCTGGGGTTTTGGGGGTGTGCGGATTGCAGATCTTGAGGCTTTGGGGTTAGACGTAAAGTTGCGGTTTAGGTTGGAAAAAGTTAATGGGTCTGGTCCGAATGAGGAACTAGACAGGAGGTCTGTTCCAACAAAACTATGATGTTCGGCGAGAGCACAAGCGTTGTGGACATTTCCTGGGGTGTGGGTGGGCTAAATTAGGCCTCGCTGCACCACACGCCTGCAGGTTGAAACTGAGGAATGCCCGGCTCATCATGCAGACATTGTAAAACCTTCCCTCATCTTCCCCAAAGGCTCCATGTACCAGTATAGTAGATACTTATAATGCTTAAAGGGGTCCCTATGTAGGTCCTTTAAGGCCTAAGTATATACTATATGGGTACATGTAGCCTTAGGGTTCCGGCCTCTAAAGGCTTCCCACAAGCTCCCGGGCAATGTGTGGTGGCCGGAAGCCTGTGCCCCAATGAGAGGTGCAAATTTCACGTCAAACTAACTATCGTATATATCCTGCATGCAGACCCAACATCCTTGGAATCAGTGTAAAAAAGCCGAGGCAGCCCGTAGATCAGCACGACCGACGAGGCTGTCTCCTGCAGGGTGCAAGCTTCACTGGTGCTGTGACGTCCTTTTTTGCTGGTTTTTGATACAAAAGGGGATGAGGGTTATTGGTCTACGATTTAAATAAAGCGTTCCGGTTTAGCGCTTATAGGGTCTGCGGTTTATATGCTGTTAATATCTGTATAATGCGGTTCAAGGGGCTTCAGAGTACGGCAACCTTAGGTTGCAAGTTTTCGATTTCGGACGTGAGCCCTTTACAATGCCGACAGAGTTCTGGCTCCTCGGGCGAGACAGCACCGCCAAGAGCCCGTACTGAGCCCTAAACCCTAAACATCCCTATAACCGTACCTTAGAAGGCGGTTGAGAACGAGGCCAAACCCTGAAACCACAAACTCCCAAACAAGACGACCTTTTCAGGAAGCCACTAGTTTTGCTTCTGGCACTAGTGGCATACCTGCAGCTTGGCGTGGGTCTGGCAGGGTTCCTAGTAGCTGAGTGGTTACAGGTTGGCATAGGTTGGCGATGTAACCTTATCGGGCGTATAGGACTCTAGCAGAATTAGTCCGCCAGCTGGCAATGTGCATCCGGCCGTGGCGAAGTCGATCACGTGATAACTGGCCATGTTGATTCCCCGAAACAACAGGACCCTGACTCTTGTTCTGTTCCTGCATTTCTGAAATTGTGAAAGTGATAGCCTGCACGTCTTTTGCTGGCTTCAGAGCGCCTAGGACTGAAGGATTTGATGGGAAGCCTTTTCATTGAAGTACGAAATGAAGGTCTACGGTTACTATCCATTTCAGACATCGCGAAGCTTCCTTTGTACTGTTGTTGTATTCATGCATCGTCATGCTGCGGTTACTGTTGGGGCAGGCATTAGATGCCAAACATGAGCTTCATATGCCTTTCGTGGGGTCAATATGATCAGAATAGCATACTGTTTTAGGGTACCCCTAGGCGCCTGCCCTTCCAAGCCCTGGAAAACCCAGAATCCTAGAAAACTGCAAAAATCTCAACCAAAAGCTTAAACTAATCCCTGAATCCCCAGACACGATTACATCATTGAGTTCGATTCTGTTGTTTAAGGCCCCGGACCCTAAACCCTCAGACCTAAATCCCCTAAACCCTGTCTAGGAACCCGGGAGCACCGAGGTACGCACCCTCTTTCGTGCTGCCAGCTGCACCTTCGTCCCGGCCTTTGCGTCAAGCCGGTGCTCTGCGGGATGTTCGACTCCATGCGCGTGGAGGTTTGTGAAGAGGGTTTTGAAATCAGAGTTCGGGGCGTCTGGTTTAAGCTTGGAGTTGAAGTTGAGGGTTTAGGACACCTAATTAGACCCGAAACCCTAAATCCCTTTATCGTGATTGCCAGGCCGCAGGCAAAAGGTTCAGGAGAGGTTATTGTAGGGTGTAGGGTTTAGGGTTCGTGGACAGCAGGAAAGGTTTCATTGTCAGGACTTAGGTAGGACAGGTAGGAGCTTTGGACATTCACTTTGGAGGGTTTCCTTTAGGGTTCCTCGTGGAGGGTCGAAAGGGCTAACTTTTTGAAGGGGTGCCAAGTGCCATGATCTTTAGGAACACCAAGAACATTAATTGCCAAAATCCACTGTTGGCCCTAATGCTACCCAAGGCCTAAACCCTATAACCCTAAGCCCTAAAGCCTAAATCTGTCCATAACTACCCAGAAAGCTACGAGCAGGCTTACGGCAGACCTCTGAATTGCGGCTCCAGAATTCGAGTTCTAAAGCATAGCATGCCGGCAATGCTTGGGGTTTAGCATGTGTGTTTTAGATGTGTCTAAGGTTTAGCTAGGGCTAGCTCTTAGGGTTTGGGTGAGGTTTTCCAAAAACCCTAAACCGAACCCTAAACCCTAAACTTGCCTGGAGCCTCCTAGACTCAGACCCTTCGAAGCCGAATTGTGCAAGATAATTGGCTTAGGGTTTAGGGGTTTAGGGTTTAAGGGTTCTGCTTCCTTTGGATCCGGGTGTCGTGCACTTTTGGTGAGCATTGACACATTAAACTTATCTAATGATGTAGGGTGGCCCGAACTGGAATCTATTTCTAACCGCGCCGATCTCCTTCCCCTGACAAGGTGAGAGTGATTCGGCAAAGCTCGCCGTGGGCGACGAGGTGAATGCCTTGCATCTTGGTCAATTGTGTGGACCATCAACACCCCCTACCCCTCAAAAGATTGCAATAGCAAAATCCTAGACTTCCCGAAACCCTAAACACTAAAAGGGTTTGCAGAAGGGATCCCTGTATGAAGGCCCTTACAGATAGGGGGATGATTGACATCATGCTTCCGTGTCACGGCTTCGATTGCGCTTCCCGGTTCCTGCCAAGCTCTCCACCCTTTTCTACACCTCTACGCAATACTGCTGATGGACAAAGTCTTGCATGACCCTCAGGACTCTAAACTATGGGAACTATAGTATATTCCTTATAATGGGTAATGCAGGATTTCGTCCATCAACAGTATTACGGCTCCCAAGCAAACACCGCGGCAGGTATCCGGATGACGAGCAGTGGTATCCCGGCACGATCGACAAGGTCAACGACGACGGCACCTACAAGGTCAAGTGGGAGGACCCAGAGGGAGGCCCAGCCGCTTGGCATTGACAATCTCTGCAGCTGAAGGTGGCCGCTGTAAGAGGACGCATGCACCCACAAACCCCCTTACTTTGAATCTGTATCTGTATCTACAGCTTATGTACAAATACAGTTATATCTATACACAACATGTTTATTTTGTCTTACAGCTTCGGGTTTCCTTTCGTCTCGTCATACTCTTTCTGGTTGCCTTTGTCGTCGTGGAAGCATGAACAGTTAAGCTGTTCAGTTTTCCCTACCACGTAAGCCCTGTGGCAGCCTGAGGCAGCAGAGGCCAATGTTTCAGCACTTCTGTCTTGGGGAGAGAGGGCCTGGTTCCGCCCCAGCCTACCAATTCGCAACCCAAGAAGCTGATATCCGATTATGTTGCAAAAGCTAACATGTCGTATATCCTGTTTACACAAGTCCTTCATTTTGGTTTGAGGTTTGAGGATTTAGCTTCCCCTCCTGGCCATGCAGAATAGAGCAGAATACAGCATGTGGAAACGGGAGTTCTTATACTCTACGGTCGCATGCTCAAGTCAGTCATTATTTTCAAGAAAGGCCCAGGCACCAAAACTTCAGAGCGTCACAGAACCGCAACCCGTGTTGGGTTTAGGAGTTAGCCTATCTGGTGTCCTAAATCCTAAACCCTGTACCCTAACCTTAAACTGTACACCCTGAGCCCTAAGCCCTGAACCCTAAACCCTATAGACCCTAAACCCTGCACCCTAAACCCTAACGCCGACAAGAGCGTCCGCAAGGAGAGCCACGACGTCGCCGCCGATAACATCAAGAAGATCATCATCTTCGCTGAGACTTGCACCACGTGGGTTTAGCGGTTCAGGGTTTAGGGTTAGGGGTTTAGGGTTTAGGGAGTTGGTTTTGCAGTCTAGTCTAGGTTTCTTGCGGCGATTGGCATCAGAGTAGTTGCTGACTTTGAGTACATATTTAAAGCCACCCGTGCTGCGTATGATGCTCAAGCTTTGGGCTGTAATAGCTTCTTTTTTTTAGGGTTTAGGGTTCAGAATCTTGCTAGCAAAACCACAATACAGGGAGCAATTCTCGCAGGCGGCCACCAAGGATGTGATTTTGGGTTCAGGTTGGCTACACTTATCTCGGTGCTCTTGTGCTTCGCAAACTCCGGTAACACTTGGCTCCATAGGTGCTTGAAGGGGGACTGCCTTGGAGACCCTGCAGCTTGTTCCCTCTAAGGGTCCCATTCCCATCATAAAGCCACAGACACACCTTTGGAGTAACACGCGCTCAAGAACCTGGAACACCTTGGCGAAGCCACGCTACGACAACGCCACCGGTTTAGGGTTTAGGGCTTACCTGAAAACCAACATGGCAAGTTTCCAGTTTCTGCTTGGGTCTGGAGAGCTCCCCAAGGATTACAAAGTCGGTGAGAAGGTCGAGGCAGTTTTTGAGGATGACGGCGGCTGGTACCTGGCGGAAGTTGCATTTAGGCAGCAAGCCTGTGTAGGACTTGTGAAAGACCGTTCTGGTTAGTCGGGTTCAGAAATGTTGAGAACGCCTGCCAAGCTTGTTTTTGTTTATGCTAGCTGTGTTCGACAGTCACAGGAATGACAGTGCTCAGGAAATGGTAGACTGGTAGAGCATGACAGACATAACGACACCCTGAAGCAGAGATCGAAAGAGAATATTTCACGTGTGGGTAGCACAACACTCCGCAAAATCGCACTTGCAGACGCGCTCGTGCTAGAGGGGTGCTTGGCATGGCATATACAAAGGCCCAGCCCAGGCGCGCAAGACTTACCCCTCGCGTACCGTATGGTGGCGGAGAGTGGGGCACGAAGCAAAGACACAGCTGTGGGCTGCGGTGAATGCATGGCAAGGCCAATGTAATCAGAGAGCCGCAGTAAGCCTAGCACACTCCTCCGCTTGTGCGCCTGCGCTGGGCAAGTGCACGGAGCGGCATGCACAAGACAGTTGGTGTTGATGCCCTTGGACCGTGACAGTTGCTGCTTTCGGAACTAGATGTGTAAATATGCCTGGGAGGTGGTAACGGTCGCATGCATGGGTGGCTTGGAGCCATGCAGAATCCGCGAGAGCTTTTTTACTCGTGAGCGTGCTCGGAGTCGCCAGAAAACTGTGAAGATAAAGCAGGAACAAGAAACAGTAGTTTTTGAAGTCCCGGGAATGCATCGCTGTCTTCGTGACTGGTGTCGTGCTATGGATCTTGATGCTGTTGCTGTGATCGCCGTGTGTGATAGGACCAAACGCACTCAGACGCAGAACGGAGGGTTGAACAAAGCCAAACCAACTATTCCCACAAAGAGAAGGGAGAATTGACCCCCATTGACCCCGACATGCATGCTCACATGCACACAGGGAGGCAGGGAGCGGGATTGAAGTCCCATCCACCCATGGGTGCTGGGGAAGAGTCAACCCAAACCCAATCCCCCTCCCTGACCTTGGGTGGAAGTCGGTCAAACCCCAAACTCGCGAGGGACCCGGATTTCGTGACCCATTATTTGTGCTATATATGTTGCCGCGTCAGCCCGCCCCTCATAGGGTTTGCATGCGAGCATGGAATCTGCTTGGCAGCTGGCTTTTGCGTCTTGATGCAAATATGCCGATGGTCATGGGTGGAACTTCAAATCCCCATAGCTCATATGTGTTGCGGTCTCCTGATCCTGATCATTGCGGCATGTCAACCATGTCAATAGTCACAGGGTTGGTGATCCAGTGTTACGATTCTCCTGATTGAAAACATCCTGAAAAAGAGGAGAGGTGGATTCCGACTGAATGGCACCTGTGCTTCCTTTCCAGCCTAAGCCAAGCCGAATAGGTAAGCCCTAGCCCTAGCGATTAGGGCCTAACCGTCTAACCTTCAAGCATCCTCAAGCCTTAGGCCCCAAAGCCTTGAGATCAAGACCCAAATCCTTTTTACTATAAACCGTAGAACCTAAGCCCCAGAAACCCGAACCCTAAATCCGAGAATCCTTAACCCCTTTAGTTTCCACGCGAAACTACACCCAGAGCCGAGGCCAAGAAGAACGATGACGGCAGCTTCACCGCGACTGGGCCCTTCATTCTTCGGGGTTTTGGGTTTCGTCGACTCCCTGATTTACAACCCCCTGGCCTTCAAGAGCCCGACTATAAGAGTCCATGTACTCATATGTATATACATTGGCCTTAAAGCAGTCACTGCGGTACTTCAGTGCCGAAGTACTTGCTGTGTGGGTACATGGCCCGTCAGGCCGTAGAGGAACTAGCTATGCAGACAGACATGATGCAAACAAGACTTGATACAATGCATTTCTGCGTGTAGATACAACGTGATATGCCTGTGTTGATTATTCGACGCATGTACACATGTAGGCATTCTACCTGCCTACCTACCTGCGTACCTACCTACCTACCTATACCTACTCAAAGTACCTACCTACCTACCTACGCATGTACATACATACATATACATATGTTTAATATATATATATATATATACAATTATATATTTGTATACATACATATTACACTATATACATATCTCTATTTGTTTATATCTATACATATTCATATTTATGTGTATGTATATATGTATATATGTATATATGTATATATGTACATATGTATATATGTGTATATGTGTATATGTGTATATGTATGTATGTATGTATGCATGTATGTGTGTATGAGTGTATGTATGTGTATATACAGATATGTGTATATGCACACATCAAGAAAGATTTAACACGCCTTCCTCCAGAGCTAGGTGAAGTGGGACGACCCCGATGGCGGCCCGGAGGAGTCTCAGGTGCAGCCGAAGGCGCCGCTCTGGCCCCTGGGGGCGCTGGGTTTAGGGTTTAGGAAAATTTGAGGGTTTAGGAAGATTAGTAGTTTAGGAAAATTAGGGGGTTCAGGGTTTTCAGGAAGTGAGAGCCCATTTTGGGCAAGAAGCGAGCATTGGGGGCTCCTACGCCGTTGCTTGCCTGGGTCGTGATACGGATGCTTCCGAGGCTCTGGTGGCAGAGTTCGTTACCGCTGTCAAGTCCCCGACGAAGCTCATGACGGCCACTGAGGGGGCCACGTTGGGTCTCTTCTCGGATCAAAAGGTCCGTGCCACGGTCAAGCGTCGCCTGGCGGTACTGAAGAGAGACCCGTGATCATGTGCCTGGGATCGTTGCGCTTTATTTGCGCCACCTGACGACGAGTGGAAGGCCTCTTATGGCCTCCGTCCTCGTTGACATTGCCGGTCTGTCGTCCACCTTGGTGAGCAAGACCGGTCAAGAGGGGGACGATGAGGCTGCACGTGCTCCAGTTTTGACCAAATGGGCGTATGGAGCAGTTTGAGTTTGTTAGGCCACTCTGGGCCTTGGGGACTTTGGGGGGAGATGACTTCAGGGCTTTGGCGGATTGCGGCTAGGAGTTGACAGGGCTTCCGTTGGGGTTCGGGGGAGTAGGTACTCTGGTCCATGTATATACCCAAATAGGGATCCTTTAAGGGTTCCTTTAAGGGGTTCCTTGCGGGTTTAGGGATACACCACCGGGCCGAAAGTTTCGACATGCAGCTTATAACATACATGTATGCCGCAGAGAGGCGGAGAGCCCCAAGACCCAATTTACGTGGCCAGCGTGGCGGAGTAATTACTTTCCGGGAATAAATTTATACTACTATATAGTTTCCGGCGGAGAGCTTTGCGGGGTTCTGCTAGGATTCTACGGGGGAAAAGGGGTCAACATGTGATGATCTCTCAACTTCATGTTGTATGGCGAACTTTCGTCCTGCGGTAGTATTTTGGGTTATATAAGCACTCTCGGCCTTACTTAGTAGCTGAGTAGGTAACCTTTTAGGGTTTAGGATGCTCTAAGGGCGTCCCTTAAGGCATCTTTTCGGATACTATCAAGGGTGCTATAAGGGTTGAGGGGTAACCCTTGGACCTTTCGGAGTTTATAGAACCTTACCATAATTGAAAGAGGTTAACCTTTTGTAGGGCACTCAGCCCATAGGACTCTGGGCCGTGGGGACTTTGGGGCTTAGGGAAATTATAGGGTTTAGGGTTTAGGAAAATTTCAGGGTTTGGGGTTTAGGAAAATTATAGGGTTTAGGAAAATTATGGGGTTTAGGGTTTAGGAAAATTTCAGGGTTTTAAGGTGTTAAAGGTTTTAAGGGTTTTTTAGGCCACTCTGGGCCTTCGGGACTTTGGGAGGGACTGCAAGGGGGTTAAGGGCTTAGGGACTTTAGAAAGGTCAGGGTTTGAAGGATTGAAGGCCCTTTTTGGGCACTTTGGGGGTTTAGGGGCGTTTAGGGTTTAGGGTATTGGCCTCATTTCGTGCGTTGCTCATGTGTGCATCCCAGAGGTCTCCTCAGGTGGCTGAGGAAGGCTCTGCGCTAGAGCTTCGCTGCCGGCATACACTCCAAGTCCGTGCTTGCCTCATCGGTTTTATGAATTGAAATATCTCGAAGGGTTTGAAGGCTCTGAGGGTTTAGGGTTCTAGACTTCTAGGGTTCATGGTTAAGACCTTACCCCGAATAGATATGAACCACAAAAAGGAACTACTCTGGAGCCTCTCACGGGCCCTGAATCCCAGTCCTGCAGCTCGTGGCTCCGCTACTGCGCCACGCCCTTGGCCATGTCCCGTACGTCTTTACCGCCAAAACGCACATAGATGCGTCACCAGAATCCGCAAACTACATATTCTAAGTCTTAAGCACATACAAGGGCCTCTGTCTGCAGGAGATGAAGTACCCGCCGATTCCTGTGGAGGATCTGGAGATCGGCGCGAAATACACGGGCATTCTGATGCAATGGCCCGGAACCCTTTGAACCCCTAAACAGTGAGGCCCTAAACCCCATAGACCCTAAGGTCCCCGACCCTAAACCCTATAAACCCTAAGGCCCATAAACCCTATAAGCCCGATAAACCGATGGACCCTAGACCGTGTAAGCCCTATAAAACCATGAACCCTGAACCCTACTCCCCTACACCCCTAATCCCTGATATAGTTTTCCAAGGCACCTCTACGACCGTAGACCTTAAATCCCTAAACCCTACTCACCTTCACTCCTACCCCCTGATATATGTGAGTCCTAAACCCGAAACCTTATGGGAGTTTCCAAAACAGGGAGCCCTTATATAGTACCCTAAACAGTAGGATCCTTCTTACGAGGACCCCAAAATAAGGTACCCCTAATTTCGGAAACTCTATGCCCTAAATCCCTTTATAGAACTCATATGGATCCCTTTCAAGGAACCCTTAAAGGACCCTTTTTAAAGGAACCCTAGGAATTTGTCGGAAACTCCCATATTTCCCAAGGCACCGTGCGCTCGATCCTGGACTTCGGCGCCTTCGTGGATATCGGGGCAGAGGCTGACGGCCTGCTCCACATCTCCAGGCAGGGCTCGGGCTCTTTCGAAGGATCCGTTATGGGTCGGATAGACTAGTCCCTTTAAAGGGGTCTAAGGGGGATCTATAGTAGGGTTTCTATGAAAAAAAGAGGCTCTTTTAAAGGATTCCTTATGTATGGGTTCAGAGCCACGGTTTAGGTGTTAGGGGTCTAGGGGTTTGGGGTTTATGGGTCGGATAGGCTACCGAAGCCTCCAACACCCTCATCTATGCTAAACTTTGCGAGTAGGAATGTTTTTGTTGTTTTTGTTTAAATCCTTGGTTATAATAACCCATAAGAAGAACAGAAGCTAAAATTACCATTTGTGCTAAGGGTCTAAGTTCAGTATAGTAAACCTCGAAGCTCTAGGGTTTGAGCAGTTTTAGGGCTTAGGGTTTAGGGTTTGGCCGGTTCAGGGGTGTAGGGCTTAGGGTTTGGGGTTTGATCGGTTTAGGGCTTTGGGTTTGCGGTTTAGGCTTTGATCGGTTTAGGGTTTAGTTTCCAAGGTGTAAATTGGTCCCTAACCCAAAGGCTCCATGTACCAGTATAGTAGATACTTAGGCCTTAAAGGGGTCCCTATGTAGGTACTTTAAGCCCTAAGTATATACTATATGGGTACATGGAGCCTTAGGGTAGCAGAAATGCTTACACCACGTATGTAGCAGAAAGTCTTGGGAAACATAAGTCTCCCCCATGTTTCAGGAAGTTGGAATATCATTATCGTAACCCCTTTAAGGTAAATTATAGGGGATCCTACCATTAATCCATATTCCAACTTTCTGGAGTTCCCTTTAAGTACATTTCTGAACCATAGGAACATATTAATAGAGCCTATATACAAAACGTTGAGGCCGCCATAAAGAACCTTGGATCCTATAGAAACACATATAAGAACTTCCAAAGCCCCATAAGTATCTCTACGGCGCCCTACTCAACCCTGAAGAGAGGCCATCAACATCCAAAGCACACCCACAAAGGCCCTGTAAGAATCATACACGCACCCTACAGTTAAACCGTGAAACCCTAAACCCCAAATCCTAAACCCTAAACCGCAGTTAAACCCCAAACCCTAAACCCTAAACCGAGAGACCTCGTCTGGCAAGTCCGAGTTGCGAGAGCGTAAACCCTAAACCGCAGTTAAAGCCCTAAACCCCCAAGCCCTCAGAAGAAGAGATCCCTAGGATCTCCACCGAGCGCATCGAGAACATCTACGACGAGCTCTCCGAGGGTCAGGAGATTGAGTGCTGGGTCTCCGGAAAGCAGGAGACCCGAGAGCAATAAAGCAGAAGACTGGGTTTGGGTGGTTTGGGGTTACGGGTTGAGGGGTGTTGGGTCTCTGGAAAGCAGGAGACCTCAGAGCAACAAGCAGCAGGATTTGATTGGAACAGGGCTTCCATTGTAGTCTATAGTTACGTACCATAAGGAACCCTGGGGAACAGTGTAAGCAGGAGACAAAAAGCAAAAGACTAGGTTTTGGTGTTTGGGGCTTTTGGGGTTAGGGGTTGAGGGGTGAAGGGCTTAGGGGGTTTAGAGACCCGAGAGCAATAAAGCAGCAGAATAGGTTTGGGGGTTTTAGGGAGGGTTAAGGGCTTAGGGAGTTTAGTGATTAAGGGGCTTTATCGGTTTAAGGTTGAGGTTGGGGACTTGTTCTTGCTGTCTAGATTCTGAACGGACGTTGCTGGCATACCTTGAAGACTTAAAACAGGCACACCGACAGGAAAGGTTGGCTTTGGGTCAACAAAAATCACAGAAGTGAAATCTGCGCATGGCTCGTTGTATAGACCCTGAGCCTGACACCTAAAATCAAACGCAATGCCGCTATGCAATAGGCTCAGTTTCAAGTTTGCTGATGTCTTGTGAAGACCTTAAGAACCCAGCTTGCCGCCACTCAGCCGAGGCTCATGGTGAAAGAAGGATAGTGAAACCAAGGTTACTACCAACACTGATGATAATAACAGCACTAGATGCGATGACGCCCAAATAGCAACAGCATGTAGAATAGCAATGGTGGTGGCTATATTTTTGAAGTGCGTCATGAAGAAGACACAGAATTAGTAGTAACAATCACGAAGCGGAACCCGCAATGCTCAAAGCCACGTCAGATGCAGGACGACGGAAAGTTTGGCCTCACTATGGCATCTTGGATGTGTTTTGTTTTTCGAGCTTTCGACCGCGTTAAGCAGGGTGTAGGGTAGGGGTTTTGTTTGGCCAGTCCTCTAGCTTCGGAAATGTCCAACACAAGAAGCTTGCATACATGCTGGTGTATGCAGTTATGGGTCCACGCTGGTCCCGGCAAGGAGATGGTTATTGGGGGCCAAAGTTACAATGCTTGCTGAATTACTTCGTTCAGGTTCTATGGTAATTTCGCACATTAACTCCTATCAGCAAGTCGTCCTCATAGGCGTCTTACCCATCAGCACCATTAGCAGCAGCAAGGGATTAGTTGACTGTTAGCTTTGAATCGTGATGCAGCAGGGCATTTACATGCTATTTCCAGCGTTCCACTAATCCTCTAAATACATCTGTGTAGTTCTCTAAAGTGTAGTCCCTTTAAAAGTCCCAACTAGTATAGCACCCCTATAAACGGGATCCTAAAAAGGTGACTTCAATTCAGAGAACTATCAGCTTTTGACAGAGGCTTCGGTCAAAGGCTCTATGTACCTACAGTAGAAGCCCCATAGCCTCAATCCTTAAGAGTAATGTGCAGGGAATCTCAGCACTATTTGACCTTAATCCGGTTTCCAACTTTATGGGGTTTACTGTGTATAGTATATACCCAGTACCGACCTGTAGTCTCCATTGTAGTCCTTTTTTTGGTTTAGCCAGTTATCTGGGTAGTTGTCAAAATTAGGGTCCTTTTTTGGGTACCCTAAACGTGTCGTATTATATAAGGGGGTTCTTATCAACTAGCCCCCGAAAAGGAACTACAATGGAGACTATAGGTATATAGGAAACCCCTTCACGGCCTAGGTATGTACTATATGGGGACGGGGGAGCCTCGGGGCTTCTCTGTTGTCCACATTCTTTTGGGCAGCGGTTTGGGGGCTTATGAGTTTTAGGGCTCATAGGCCCTTAGGGTTTAGGGCCTCAGGTATTGTGGGGTTTAGGGATTAGGGTTTAGGGTTTCGAGTTTCAGGGTTTAGGCCTGTAGGGTTGGTTGTTGGCAGCTTTTGCTGCACACGGAGCCATGTCTGAGTCACAATCACAAGTTCTGGATTGAGGTTGTTTCAGCGTTCACCTAAAACCCTCAACCCCTCATCTACTACTCTCTAGCGGACCATGCATGCCTCCTGCACGACGGCCGGGTGCTAGAAGGCCTTTAAGTAAGGTCTGTCTTTCATGCGCTAAAGTGATTCAATGTTCAACCCCGAATCCTACATGCAAAGCCCAAATCCCGAAGCTAACAGCCCGGCACCCTAAACCGGCAAAGCCGACAAAAAAAAACGATTGCAACAAGTCAAGCCCTAAACTAAGACCCAAACCCTAAACCCCTAAACGCTAAACCCTCCCCAAGAAAGCTTACAACCCTCGGGAACCATAGACCCGAAAACAAGCAACAAAAACGTCAGGACTCAAAACCTTCAGTTGTCTGGTTCTTACAGTAAAAGCCAGAAAGTTGGAATATGATTATCCTAAACCCTTTATGGTAAATTATAGGGTATCCTACCCTGAAACCATATTCCAACTTTCTGGAGTTCCCTTTAGTTGGGAATGGGGAGTCCTGATATTATCCCGAATAATAGTCTCCATAACCCGTTCCCCCAGTCCTTACTAAGAGCCAGACAGTCAACCCAAACCTATACAACACACCGTCAAAGCCCCAAGACCCTAAACTTTGGAACGCTAAGCACTAAAGTTCTTTGAACCCTAAATTTCCCCAAACTCTTAACCCGAAGCAAGGTTTAGGGTTTAAGGGTTTAGAGCTTTGGTTCAGCAAAAAGGGTCAGTCCCCCAACTAAGAAAGCACGCAAAGCCCAAAAGCCCAAGCAGGTGCCTGACGGACCAAATGACCCTTAAAAGTAGGGGCCCTATACCCATAGACTATCAATCCCCATATGGTATATGAGCCTTAAACCCTTTTAGGGTTCATGTCGTCCTTAAGGTGGAAGGTCGCTTGGATGGAGGCGGTCGCCCCGCGCCAGCCGATCTGCACCTGGGATTCACCCAGTTTTAGGCTAGGATCCGGAGTAGGCCCTTATTCCTTTTTTTTTAGGGTTTAGGTCCCTTATAACCCCCTTTAAACCAAAAAGGGCATCCTTTTTATATCTAGGTTACTCTTAGGTCCAGTAGGTGTCTTTTGTTGTCTTTCACCCCTAAATCCTAAAGACAGTTTTGGCTTGCAAGGTGTTTATTGTTTTTGTTGTTACGGGCCTTGATGGTGTGGATAGGAATTGAACCTACGTATGGGCTTAGACATTGCATGTTTTTAGTTTCAAGGTGTCTTCTTCGTTTTGTTGGCTTCGATGGTGTATATAAGGTTTGCACAGACAGTATGGGTTGGACATCCAATACATCCATCCTCTTTTCGTCCTGACACGCATTTTTACAACCCTTGAGCCTTGTTCTAGTTAGCAGGGTTTCTCGATTAGGATTTTCGGGGTTCACCGGGTTTAAGCCCAAGCTTTGGATTGAAATGCACCAAAATACACCAAAACGGGGTTGAGCGGGACCCGGGCGAAAAAGCGCCTGCGGTTCAAGTTTAGGGTTTATAGGGGCTCAAGTAAAGTGCTTGAAATCTCGGTGTTGCACCGTATACTCCAACCTCTTTCCAAAGAGAACTACGCTTCAGGGTTTGGGCTGGTACCTAGTATAATCGGAAGGCAAGGGATCATGTCACCATTTGTTTTGACCCATGCATGATGTCCGGAACTCTTATAGTAACCCTTATAGCAGCCTTTATCGAGACCCCTCTTCAAAATAAGCCCAAAAGGGAACCCCATTCTAATCATCAAGCTCCGATCAACCTTTATAGTAGTATGTAAGGAACCCTACCATGCGGCAGAGACTCCCAAGTAATCCTACCCCAGAACCTCTGTAAATCCAACGAGCCCTATGACCCCTAGAGAAGCCCACAACCCTTCACCCCTGAACCCTCGCAATTCAGCTAATTAAGTTTGCGAGGCGGCTTCTCACCAGACCTCACTTACTCCCTGTAACTGTAACAGGCTTCACTTGTTGGGTCGTGTTCTGGGTGGAGTCTTGCCCCCCAGCGTCCCAAGTACCCATATGGGGGATTCTTCCTGCTGTGGAAACCCTAACTTCTATTGGAAGCTACTTTGGACCCTGCGGGTGTTGTTTCATCCTCAGACAGTGTGACCGTTCGCCTCGCCTCCGAACCGTGAGCGCAAGAATCAGAAACAATAGTCTCCATAGCAGTTCCTTGTATGCAACTGCTATGCAACGTTCTCTTGGTTGAAACTCACGGTACATATATACATATATATATATATATATATACATACACATACATAGATATAGAATCTTACAAGGAAAAGCACAATCAGAATGGAGACTATAGGTTTATTATCTCAGGAACCCATCTATGACGTAATCCCAAAAAGGAACCATTATGGGGCCTATGATGGCCCAGGAACCCTTTCTTCGACATCTTGCCGTCAGAGTGGCAGAAGGGCGTTGTCGCCAGAACTGCGCCTTTCGGAGCTTTCGTTACTGTCACTTTGGAGACTTGGCCTTAGGGGTTTAGTGATTTGGGGTTTAGGGTTCAGTGCTTTGGGTGTAGGCTGTAGTCTTTTGGGTTCAGGGCTTAGAGTTCATTTTAGGGCTTATGGAGGCTTAGATTCTCAGGTGAAGGTTTAGTTGGCCCAAGTTTACCAGGCTTGCGTGCACAGAGTTCGAAGCTCACAATCCCTGAGCCCGACACTTGAGCACCCCGAACCGTACACCGGCAGTCTCCAAGGCCCGAAACACCATTTGGGGTTATGTATGTATGTTGGTATGTATGTATGTATGTATGTATGTATGTTTGTATGTATGTATGTATGTATGTACACATGTATATATATATATACACATATTATATATATATATATATACATATATATATATATACATATGGAGGAGCTTCCGAAAATGACGGGTGTTTCGGGTTTAGCGAAATCCGGACATTGGATTTTGTAATCCTGCCTGGCCACTTTGTGGCTTGGCTTTACCCATCAGCCCAAACCAACCATGGCGTGCGCGTTCTTGCCACCTCACTATTCGGCTTTCCGGAGTGTTTGTTTTAGGTTTTCGAGCGCTAAGAGCCAAGTCCTGGAATCTGCGAAAGTGCTCCCTCCCTTACTCATCCTCACTCCAAACATGCCATGCCATCAAAGCCACAAGCCCCTTTCATCCGCAACCTTAACAAAAGTTTGTATCATAATATGCCCCAAAAAACCTACTCAAATTATGAAGGACGATATACTCTTAGGGGGGCAGTCCAGGACCTGTAGACCTAAACTGGTAAACCATGCTGTTCAGTCATTGTCATTATTACAGTATTTGGCCCTAAGCTTCTGGTTCAACCTCCCCAAAGAAAAGCTTCTAATTAGAGCCCAATACATCCCAAAATCCTGAGCCCGCTAAAAACCGTATAAGCTCAACAGGGTAGCGCCGGTTGTCTCCATGGTCTTCCAGGAAAGTGGTGAGTCCGCAGATGGGCTGGTCCACATCTCCAAGACCCCCAGCTGTGAAATGTATTGTCAGAAGCGCACGGTGTTGAGAAGACGCCAAGCCCTAAACCCTGAATTGCCGAAATCCTTACAGCCTTGGGTTTGGGGTCCAGGGTTTAGAGGACTTTTTGTGGTTGCACCCAGGGCACAAGTTTTTTCCGTTTAAGCCTTTGGGCGCGCCCCAGGCACCAGTAACGATCACTGAAGAGACCACGGCTATCCTTCCTGATCTGAATAGTCCAAGCTGGAAGCTCCCTCCCTCTCAATATTGGGGCTTAGAGGCTAGGAGTTCAGGGTTACAAGTTCTGTCTTGGGTTTGGACTCATGGTTTTTATGCTTTGGAGTAGGGCTTTAGGTTCATTGCTTGGGCCCTTCTCCACATGCAGATCCTATTTGGGCCCCAGTTACGACTACGAAAGATCCTTGTGCTTCTAAGGAAACAAGTTCTAAGGGTATGGGGGGGGTGCTTAAGGTGAAGGTATTAGGCATTGGCATCTTCAACGGTGTAGGTTTTTGCGCACGGATGTCTTAGCCTGCACATAAGACGCCAGACCTCGTGACTTTGAGTTCAAGCAGCAGAAGAGTCGACACGAGCGACACGAGCGATAGCCTTAAATCGAGCCCCGGAGCCTTCAGCCCTTAAGCCGTAATGCCTTCCGAACCGAAACCCAAGCCCAAACCGGTACGGAGCCTTTCATTACAGAAATCACCAGAATCTGCGTCAATTCCCAGGCTTCAGGACGGCTTCGTGGACAACGTGGACGATGTCGTGAGCCCTGGACAAGAGGTGCAGGTCCGCATTGAGTCCGCAGCCTGACCGCACTTGCACACATAGGGCTCAGTGATTACCCATAGGCCCCAAAGTAGTTCCTTTTTTGGATTACCTTATAGGATTCTATATACGAACCCCCAAAAGGAACTACTCTGGAGCCTTAGGGTAGGGTTTATCCCATGCTCAACGCCCCATGCTCCCAATGAAACGCATCCAAAGGTCATGCTGCATCGTGTCTCGACTTCGGCCATCTGGCTGTGAGCCCAAAGGCCTCAAAGTAGTTCCTTTTGGGGTTCATATATCTATCCTATAAGGTAATCCCCAAAAGGAACTACTTTGGGGCCTCTGGGTGCCGCACTACTGAGTCGAAGGCCCCACCCCACACACGCAGCAAGGCGCTTTTCAGTTTGGGGCATAGGGTCCTTATCGGCTGCCGTTAGGGGCTCTGGTACGGGTTTCAGAATCTAAGTTTGTTCAAGTTCGGCAAGGCAAGCCTGAACCTGGGTTCTTGTTACAGGACTTAATCTAAGCTGCCATAGCAAGGAAGCCATGTTATTTGCGATAGATCCCTAGTATGGTAATTCAAATTCCTTAACCCCTGAACCCCTATAGAACCCTCCCTTGTAGATCCCATGCAAACCCCTAAGGTCGATTTGGAAGCTGGAAGGATGAGCTTGTCCATGCGACAAGCAGGTTCGCTTGGGGGGGAGGGGGGGGTGAAGCTCTGGAGCTTCCAGGGCAGGGGTCTTGGGGCCTACCCTGCCTAACACCAAACAGCCTACTCTTTTTAAGGACTTACATAGCATCGTGTTCATACAGAGCCCCGAAAAAGTAGGTTGTATAGGGTTCAGGTAGGGATTCATGAATTTAGGGTGGTGTTTCGAGTATACAAGAGCTTTACGGATTTTTGGCTCTGGGACTACCCATGGGTTGGGCTAACATAAGTTTGGTTTGCTGGGCAGGTTCCTAAGAGATGACAAAGATTATGATGGTGCTGATGATCGGCATGGTGGTAATAATTCATAACCCAAGAGATTATGACGATGGTGATACCGCTGAAGAGCATGTGAAGGCGCACACCACCGTGGGGATAACAGAGACAGAGAGAAGGCCAAGGGGAGGACTTTGAGAAACGTATCATCTTTCGGTTAGGATTAGGTTGCGGAACTGGAGGCCTGAAACGCCAGTAGTGATATCCCCCGCCGAAACACACCCGAAACCCAAGTCTAGACTATAGATAGTAATTTAGTTCATTTGGCACCGTCTGCAAAATATTCTAACCCAGTGCTTCCGGGCCACAAACCCCGGGCATTTGATTGGAATGCCGAGATCTCCGTAGGACGTGTCCGAAACGATGCCGCCGTGCCTGTTTGCGGCTTTACCCTCGACCCGAGCCCCACGGCCCCTACGCCCTGGCCTAAACCCTACAGTGCAAAAGACGACCCCTGAACCCTGGGCCTGAGACCCTAAGCCCTAAACCCTATCCGTAGGGCTGTCGGCTTAGGGTTTGGGTATATTGCATGTCGAGGTCTGGTTAGACTTGGGTCCAGTAGCCAAAAGTGTATAGATTTGATGGATAAAAGATTCAGGCTGAACAGTACCGACATCACTATCAGCGTAGGATCGCTGTGCAAACGGGGGATAGCTCTCCCCCAATAAAAGTCCTATTCCAGCCAACGAATCCCCCACCATGTACTTCGGAATTTACATAATAGTTTTCATGGCCGCTTCTACTCTTACAAACTAAACCCTGAACTCTTAAACCCCTAAACTCTAAACTCTAACACTCTTTGTAGCACCCCTATAGATCCCTTTAAAGGAACCCTTATAGAACCCTAAACCCTTGGCGGAGATCTCCTGTTGCCAGGCGGCGGTGGTGGCGGAGGTGGTCCCAGGGCCCCCCAGGATTTCGATGCCTTCGTGGTGCGGCCCCCATCATCCTCTTGACTCATCAGGGTTTAAGGGTAAAAAATCAGGGTTTAGGGCTGTAGGGTTTGAGGGTTTAGGGTTGCAGGGTTTAGGGATTCAGGGTTTAGGCTTTAGGGTTTAGGGCTTCAGGGTTTTAAGGCGTCAGTTTGACGGAGGAGCCTTCGATTCCGCAGAGAGTTCGAGTCCGCTTCGCTTGTCTCAGGAGTACTTTCTTCTAGGCTTTGGTGTTTTGTGCCGTTGAGTCTGAGCTCATCTCACAGGTCCAGGTCTCTTTGCTTAATCAGCATCATCCCTGAAACCCTTGGCATCAAGTCGGAAAAGTAAACTCCAACGCCCGGGACCGGTTAAAACCATGTATTGTACGTCAACTTTTGACGCTGCTGCCGAAGTCCGCATGATTTCTGACACGATTCCCTGGGGCTCCAGTTACCTAAGTAGTAGGTTACTAACCCTATAAAGTATGGCCAAGTATCCTATCATTTAGGTAACGCTTTCTAAGGGCAGGGGTTTGGATTGATTTCGGCAGTCAGTTTCCCAGACCTTCCAAAATCCCTCAATCAAGGAGTATACCTTAGATTATAGTAGGATCCCTAGCAAAATTTAAAGGTATATACCTGAATTAGCGGATGTCGGCCGGCAGTTTCATTAGTACACGAGACCCTAGGAGTTCCTTGGTCTAAAAAGCCGGAGCGGAACGATGAAGACTAGCATCTTGGAGCACCAAAGCTGGGTTTCGTCATATATGCACGTAATATATATCTGTATAAACACCAGGAGAGAGAGCGAGAGAGAGAGAGAGAGAGATAGAGAGAGAGAGAGAGAGGGAGAGAGAGAGAGAGAGAGACAGAGCGAGAGAGAGAGAGAGAGAGAGCGCAGGAGAGGGAGAGAGAGAGAGAGAGAGACATAGGGAGAGAGACAGAGAGGGGGTTGAGGGAGCGTTCAGGGCAGGGGCCCGGAACTCGGTGCTGAAGGCGACATCCCGAAACCATGCGCTGCTTTTGTTACGTAAATTCTTCGCAACATAACATGTCTCTTGGTTTCAGTTGTCTTCTGACAAATGGAAGCCTACTGCTGAACCCAGGAAGTTCGGAATTCCATAGCCCTCCATGTGTCGAAATGAATCGAGGACATTTCGCCTGATACCTGGATCAAAGGAAAAGTGGCCAGGGTGGCACCTTGGCCAGATAATACAGGGGTCTTTAAGATATACCCCAAACCCTATTCTAATCTCTAAAGCCCCTATATTTTGCGTTTCCAGCATACTACTTGGGGGTAGAAGTGTGTTTTTTGTACGATCCTCCCCGATTCTAGACTAGGGATCAGGGTTTACGATCTAAGAACGATGATCGGGGGTTCAAGCAGTATAGCAGTTAGGCAGGGTGTTTCCTTAACCCAGTCCCGAAATCCTATAGACCTTACCGTACCGTTAGACCCTAAACCCCAAACCGTGGATATAGGAGTCCCGATAGACTAGCCTTGAACCCTGAACCCCAAACGGTAGAACTACTGATATACGGGCCTAAATAATTACCAATACTGTTTTGGGGAGCTCCTTGATATAATTACAGTATAATGGGCCCCAAAACCCTATTCTGATGATTAAGGTCCCTATGTTAATCGTGAAGTCCGGTACAGGGTTTTAACCCCAAATCCAGAAGATCACAGTCCCTCGCCGGATCCTGTCGAAACGTGCGATCCGAAACATGTCGTCCACGGTGTCCGGAAGTGGACAACTTTTCAACCGCTAAAATTAAAACGAAACGATCGAAAATAGCTATGAAGTGCCACATACTCCCAAAATGAATCCCGTAACCTTATTGGATGGGTCGGCCGGGAGGGTCTCTGCCATAGAGGCTTAGTATGCCGATACTTCGGGTTTAGGTTTGGGGTGTAGGGTAAGGGTTTTGGGGCTGAAGATTCCGTGGGACTTGCGTCTGTGAAACAACGAAGTGTGGGTTTAAGCCTTAAGGTTTAGTGAAGCGGCAGCCGGTCCGACCCCGTAACCCGTTGCATCCAGAGCTTGATAGCCTCACCGTTTGAGAGTTTCCCGCAGAGCTCAGTGAGGTCTATGTAAAGTCATAGAAGCCTACAATCATTTTGGGGGGCTTCGGGCGACTTTGTGCTACAATTGTTGGTCGTAAGGAAGTCACATATGTGAATCGGGTTTGGGCAGGGGGTATGCCACAGGAAAACATCCATTGTAGGGGCTGTAAGGAAGAACAATCATTCAGAAGCTTCTGTATGGGATAGGGGCCCTCGAGCGCCATGCCCAGGCACCCTTCGGAGCTTTTGTGACCCTCACGACGCTTCGGCATCTGTGGGATGTACGTAGGGGGGAAGGATTGCTCTGAATGTCATTTGCTAGACATGTATATATATATATATATATATTTATTTATTTATTTATTTATTTATTTATAAAGAAATATACATCTATTTGTACCTATGCATATATGTATATAATTATATATATATATATATATCTATGTGTATATGTATATTTATGTATATGCTTGTACATCTATGATCATATATAAATATGTATATGTCTGTGTATATATATATAGTTACGTGTATATATATATATATATATATACAGACGTAAGTTAAGTATGTAGGTTTGATCTTAGCAACCTGAATCCATAGATTAAAAAACCCTAGGCCCTAAGCTCAAGCCTAATCCCTGTGGCCCCAAACCCTGACTCCTGGCTCAGTTTGTTTCCGAGAGGAGCTCAGAAATCGACAACTGCTGCTTTTGGGCTTGTAGATTCTATGGGGATGTGAAAAACGGGTGATATCATGAGGTGTAGACATGGTTGTCCTGAGGTGTTACCGGGTATTAATGTACGGGTCGGTCTCTACATGGGGCTTCAGAATTGCATTAGAGTCCTAAAGGAGCCGAGGCCCTACACAAACCCGTCCCAACATGCCCCAAGCAAGCAGCACAGAAAGAACCCGTGGCCTAGGAAGGAGGATGGCGCCACTGCTGACGGCCTGGTGCACTGCTGGCCGCAAGAGAGTGTCAAACGCTTGCCCACGTGAAGTTGAGGGTCCATAGTAGTTTTTCTTCCTTGAAAAGGCCACTTCAAGGGGTCTACAAGGGATCGATAGTAGGGGTCTATAGTATAGTACTGGGGCCATAATTCCAATAGGCCCCATGGTAGTTCCTTTCCGTGGTTCATACCTAGAATCCTATAAGGTCATCCCAAAAAGGTACTACTATGGAGCCTATGGGTATCCTCACACCCTCAACCCTAAACCATTATTGAGCTTAGGCTGCTGAGCTCGACCGAGAAAGGCTGTGGTGGTTCGATCATTCTTGCTTCTATATAGGGTAGAATCCGGGCAGAAGGGCCTAGAAACCCCAAACCCTCAAACCCTAAACCCCTAAACCCTAAACCTAGAAGCTGTTAAGTCTACCCCTCCACCTCCTTTGTACCTTGAGCCGTTGCAGTATCCATCCCGTATATGTACTGGTAGCAGCCCGGCTTGGAGGATCATAGGACTTACTAAGTTAGGTTATAAGTACCTTTAAGTGGACTTACAAGTGCTTATTAGTATAGTTACCTTATTTATACCCCCAGCTACTAGGTCTCATGATCCTTTAATTGTCAACATTATATAGATCCCACTTACAAGGAATCCTCTAAACCATTGAGCTATCGGAGACGTGGGAGAAAGCGGCTTTGCTTTCAAGAACCCAGCGATTTCACCAGCCCCCGATGCAAGATTTACTGCGTTTAAGGTTGAGGGTTGGTTTTCGGGATAAGAGTTGGCTCTTCTCATGTAAGGCACATCACACAGATCCGAGACGGCTTCGTGGAGTCAGTCGCGACTTCGCTTATCTGGTGGGTTTGTTTTGCTGAGCTCAACGATCCCATGCTCAGTGTGGGAAAAGAACGGTCCGTAAGGCAGACACCAAAATTAGTAGGATCCCTATATACTTTGCTGTAGTCTCCTTAGGAAGTAGTTTCATTTTTGTTCCTCTAAACCTTAAGAGAATATTAAACCATATTATTGTTATTATGGTTCTTAGATGGGGGTATAGCTTTGAACACCTGCATCCGGGACCTGTCCCACCATCGCTCTTGAGTAGCCTGGTCTGTCGTCTGAGCGCATGTCAGGGCCGAGAACTTACCTTTGGTTAGTAGGGAATGGAGGAATGGGGTACAAGTATAACTACTATTTCTACCATTCTTCCACTCCCTATTAACCATGCAAAGGTAAGAGAAGATGTGCAACGTTCCAGGTTTCGGGTTGAAGGGGTCACTTTAGGGTTTAGGCGACAGGGTTTAGGGCCTTAGGGTTTAGGGTTTCCCTGTATAAGGCATCTGGCAAAGTAGCGAACCTGACCTGACACCCATCGATATATTTGAGGGGTAATGGCTGTTCCGTCGTTTTGTCGAGTCTGCTCCAGCGGCGGAGTCTAGGCAGATTTCACAAATCTCGGTTGCCCGAACCTGCTTTAAAGATTCATGCATTCTGCGCAAAAGCTTCGGCTTCGCGATGTCGGCAGTCGGCCCTAAACCTAAGCCAGGCTCTGGATTTTTGCGGAAAGCATAGGTGGATGGCAAGGGATCTGGCAGCTAGAGCAAACTGTTGATGGACAAAATCCTGCACTACCCATTATAAGGAATATACCATAGTTCCCATAGTTCAGAGTCCTTAGGGTCATGCAGGATTTTGTCCATCAGCAGAAATCACCAAGTATTCTCACAGTACAGCGGCCGTTCATCAACTGCTGTGGCTTTCCGCAGAGCCCTTAGGTCTAGTCTAGCAATGGATTTCAGACCCTAAACCCAAAACCCTAAATCCTAAACCCCAAGAGGATCTCATTTACTAATATTTTTCAAAGGCTTGAAAAACCCCAAACCCTACCTCCTGTGGCTTTCTCCGCGAAGCTCAGGAAGACGAGCTCTCCGTGGGCCAGGAGGTTGATGTTCGCATTCAGTCGGTGGACACCGAAGGCCGAGTTCAGTAGTCGAGTAGGCAACCGTTAACCTTTTTTGGGTAGCATAGGTTTTAGGGGTTTGGGTTTAGGACCTAGGGTTTAGGTAGTCCCTTTATAATAATCCCAATATAGCCAAAAAGGTTAACCTTTAGTTCCCCATGATACCCGACAAGTAGGGCCGAGTTCAGTGAGAGCTTCTAGGCTTTTGGAGTTGCTGGGTCACCCGTCAGACCCTGATCGGAACTAGAAAGCAGACATTGGGCTTGAGTTGAAAAAGTTACGGAGGGATAGATAGCTCGGAGGCTGTCTTCAGGGTTTTGCTCTGACGCACTGCAGCGTGAGCAAGTTGCATTGCCAAGGAGGCCCATGCTATTTCGGGTTGGGGGGCTTGTTCCTGGGTTTATTTGTAGGAGACTTCTCCGGAATTGCTTGAGAAGCTGAAGGAACATGGTGCAGCAATACCCTGGAGCTATAAGCCGGAAAAGCGCCGAAACTCCGGCCAACCCCTATCCTTAAAATGCACTTTTTGTATTCCCGAGCCCAGAGAGCCAAAGCCACGCCTGAGGCAGGAGGATCAGCTTGACGATGAAGCCGGATGGGTTCTGATGGCATTGACTCGCACCGCCTCGATGTCTCAAGAGCCAACACGACATAAGCCAACAATACTGGGGACAAAATTCGAACAGGATTTGGGGCCGCTATGGTGCAATATTAACCGATATGAAAAGCCTAAGGAAAAGTATTGCTGCCGCATTTTCAGCTTCTGTTTGATGACGAATTTCGGCTGCTGTAATTTAGGGTATGCTAGACTTGAGTTCAGTGGCAAACAGGGTATAGCGGTATGGCTTCGACTTCGCCCAAAACCTCGAATCCCACATCCGAAAGCTTCCAACGGAAACGAAGGCGAGACACAATTAGGTCTCCAAAATGATAATCCGGATGGTGCCATGGGACCTAATTCCACAATGGTAGTCTATATGGACCCTCTGGGTTGGCAGTACTTGCAGAGCCTTTGTAGGGAGTTTGGGGTTTAGGACTTAGGTTTAGCGGGCGAGGTCGCAAGCCTGTTTCAAAAGGGTGGATGAGGGCGGCTGAGCGATCTGAACAATAGAGGCCTTCTACAGTTGCAATTACGAGGTCTTGCTATCATGCTATCCCGGCCCCTGTATTGGTATGTGGTTGGGGGATGTTGACAATTGAGGCCAGAATCAATTCGGAGATCTTGAAAACAATTAATTACAACAGTCTACCATGACACTGCTAACCAGTGACTATATGCAGGTCTCTTGTCTTGTCTGCAACTCTCATTTCGAGGCAGCATTTCGTGGAACGACACCACTATGATGACGACGCGTTCCAAACAGTCTCATAGCGACTAGCCATGGACAGGATGGCGAGATATGACTGAATAGGCGCCTCCTCGTTTCACGTCGCATCTGAGCCTCTAGACCTGAACCTTTCATCCAAGTAAGAAGCCGTTTCCGTACGCTCTAAATTTCGAGCCCCGAAAGGTGAAGCTTTCATCGAAGACGCGGTTTCCGTGCGCACTAAACCACTCCTAAACCCTAAACCCTTAACCCTTAAACCCTAAATCCAGGTAGCAGGGAAAAAACCCGAAACCCCTGATAAACCCTTTATAAACCCCTAAACCCTACTCGTCTGGACTTGTCCGAGTTGCGAGAGCGTAAACCCCTAAACCCTAAACCCCAAGGGCGATAATCCAACGGATCCTCGCCTGCAGAGTCCGAGTTGCGAGAATCCAAACCCCCGAAGGCCTTATTTTAGAAGGTTTAGGGTTCGGGGTTTAGGGGTTTAGGGTTTATAAGGGTTCAGGGGTTTAGGGTGTAGGTCGGAACAGAGCCCTTAGACATATTATACAAAATTTATGATAAGGAGCCCCCAAAACCTGATTGAAATCATTGATAAGGCCCTAACATTAAACACAAAGCCTTCTGTCGCCATCCTCTCATGGCCAAGTGCCCGTCGGTTGCCTTCGCAGCGAGTTGAGACTTTGCTCGTGGCACCTCTTAATCCAGGATTTAGGGTTTAGGGGGGTGGTTGTCAAAATTAGGGTCCCATTTTGGGTCCTTATCATAATACGGCACCTGACATTTAGGGTACCCAGAAAGGGAGCATAATTTTGACAACCACCCATGGGGATAAAGCGTTTGGGGTTTATAGGATGCAGGGTTTAGGGTTTATACGACTCAGGGATATGTTCAGGGCTTAGGGTTTATAAGGTAGAGACGCTGATGAAATCAGGCTGCTGGAGGCACTTCAGAGAGACCTCCTTCAAAAAGGGCTTATCGGATTCAGGGTGCAACGTTAATTGTATTCAGGCTAGTACTTGAATAATTACCAATACTATTGTGCGGGTTCCTAATTGAATTTATAGTATAATAATGGGCCCCAAAAGCCCTTATTCAAATTACTAAGGCTTTTCTATTGGAGTACCATGCTATAGATCCCTTCTAGAAACCCTTACACAGACCCCTTTAACGGGACCCTGTTCTAATTATTCAGCCCCCTATATTAGTCGGCGTATACGACTCACGTCGGGTTTCTCGTTGGCTCTTGTTGAGACTCAGGTTTCAATGCAGGGCAGTGTGCGGTCAAGTGGAGACCCATCGTAATCGTATGATAATAGTAACAGTAATAGTAATACTAACGGTGGTGGTAGTAGTAGTAGAAGTAGTAGTAGTAGTAGTAGTAGTAGTAGTAGTAGTTGTAGTAGTAGTAGTAGTGGTAGTAGTGGCAGTAGTAGTAGTAGTAGTAGTAGTAGTAGTAGTAGTAGTAGTAGTAGTAGTAGTAGTAGTAGTAGTAAGAATAATAATAATGGTAGTAGTAGTAGTAGTAGGAGGAGGAGAAGAAGTAGATAGTATTAGACCACAGTTGCGCATTGGGACTTTCACTCAAGTGGATGAGCTTCCACTGGCAAGGGCAAGAGAGGGACAGCGAGTGCACATGTAAAGCCAGGAGAACAGTACCTACCCATAGGCCCCACAGTAGTTCTTTTTCGGGGTTGGTATGTGGAATTCTAGAATGTAACCCCCAAAAGGAACCACTATGAGGCCTATGATGGCCTATGGGTATTGAAAGGAAAGACGGAACGACGCATACCTAAGCATCTGAGGTGGCTCGGTCGGCGATGTTAAGAGTGTGTTCGGGTCTGCTCGAGGAAAACTACCGAACCTCTTAGAAAGCCTATCCCCTAAAACCTGAACCCTGAGCCCAAAACAGCCTCGGCGAGCTGGCAACCGTCGGCACATCAGTTTTGGTTCGAGTCCATTTTGGATTCCTGTGGCTGCTGTCCCAGCCGATGTCGCGCGCCTGTATGTGGCGCCCTAGGTCCTTGAACCCTAAACCCGAAACCGCCCTAGTAACCCTAGTACTTGTGGAGCCCTCTTGCAGTCGCAGAAAAGGGAGATCTCGAAATCTGCCTATAGTCTCCATTGTAGTTCCTTTTGGGGGTTACCTGATAGGATCCTAATTACATATTTGGTTAAACCAAAAAAAGGAACTACAATGGAGACTATAGGTGGTGTCGATCATTGAGGCCCCAACCTTCTTGTCTAGCGTCGAAGCAAAAACAAGCGGTTCTAAACCATAGCCGGGAAAAGAGAGAACCTGGACAATCTAAACTGTAAAGCCTTGTTTTGGGTTCAGGGAATTTAGGGTTATGGCGCTTTAAGGTTTAGATCTGGAGCCTGAAGCAATGATTCGTGAAGGCAGCTCGATATCTTAATATCTAGACATTTCGTTTTTTTTCGCGCTTTGGAGATGTTCAGTGCATCGGGCGAGTGAGCCCCTTAGTGACTGAAGGTTTCAGGGGTCGTTTGGGAACTTCAGAGAGCAGGAAGGGCCTGTGGGTCTACAGCAAACCCCATAAAGTTGGAAACAGGATAAAGATCAAACAGTGCTGGGATTCCCTATACATTACTCTCAAGGATGGAGGCTATGGGGTTTCCAACTTTTGGGGCTTCTACTGTGGGGTTTAGCTTTTTCGTTGATCCTAAATAGTAGACTCCTTGATGAGTAGGGTCCTCGTGAGACTTAGGGACCCTTCGACTCATTTTGGGTTTGTGGCTTTGGGCTTCGGGTTTAGCTAACCATTGATATTGGAGGAGCTAAGGAGCCAGGGATGGTGATAATCCCTATCAAATCAGGAGCTAAAGAGCCAAGGGAACCCCAAAACCACTGTTTAGTTAGGATGTAAAGGGTATAGGGTTTAGGGTTACCGGACTTCAGGGTAGTTGATTTCTCTTCGCGCGTTGAGACTGGCCAGGGCAGCTGCGAAAGTTGCACCAGTGAATCTCGAAAGAGCGCCGGCAAGCATCACCCCTTCCTAAACCCGTCAACTTCATAAGTTTCTGCCGCCTTAAACCCCAAGTTTCCTTATCCGCCTCTAACCTCTCAACTGTTCCTCCTCCTCCTCCTACTACTACTGCCAGTTTCACTGCTACTGTTACTGCTACTGCTACCAGAATGCTAACAGAAAGAACAGACCAAGTCTAGCTCGCATGGACCCCCCCCCAACCCAGAAGTGATGCAGGACATCTCGTGCTCAGAATGTTCCACTGTGATATGAAAGGGCGCAGGCCCTGCAGTCTTATCGGCAATCGCGAGAAATCGGCATGCACAACGGGAGTTCTTGTGTTCTTGTGCTATAACGTAAGCATTAGATCCATTTAAGGCTAGCTCTTTATGCCTCCTTGCATGTTCTGGTTCAGTGGGTGCGGGGCCTTGGTTACAGAGCATCAACGCCTGGGAGGGCTCATATAGCTAGACGGTCGCCTCTTGGGTTTGCGGGCTTTCAGAAGCATCCCTAGTAATAGAGTAGGTAGCCTTTAACCTTTTTTGGGTAGTATAGTCCCTATAGCTATACAACCCAAAAGGTTAACCTCTAGTTCCCCATGATACCCGACAAGTTCCCCTAATCTGGGGCCCTATACTACTAAGGGTACTTTATAGGAGCCCCCAGTAAGTGATCTACTTTTTGGATCCTTAAACCCTAAACCCTAAACCCGAAACCCTAAAACCCTAAACCCTAAACCCGGGGTCTGGGTAGCATTGTTGGTTAAAGCCAGGCCACAGCTCGAAACGATCCGGGAGGTTTAGGGTTTAGGGTTTAGGTTCCGCCCTTCCTGCAAAGAATGAGAGGCCCAAGTTTTTTCTTGAAGGCCCCACTTCTACATGGGAGTTTCCGAGAATCGGGGACCCTAATATAGTACCTTAATATAGTAGGATCCTTATTATAAGGACCCCCAAATAAGGTACCCCCTTATTTTCGGAAACTCCCAAAGTGTAGATCCCAAGATATTGTGTGAAGGCCTTAGAAGCAATTGAAATAGCCCCTGAACACCTTTAAGAAGTCCTCCGTTGAACCCTGTGCTCGGTATGAAGCTGTGATGTAAAACCTGCATATTCTTGGATGTGCCTCTGCAACGCTTCCCGCTCACCCCTCATTTGTTCGCCACCCCTCACCTAGAAATTATTGCCTGACGCCCTGTAAAACACAGGGATCCCGAAAAGAAGCCCATTAAACGGATTCCTACTGTAACCCAGAGGGTCCAGGTACCCAAATAGCAGGGTTTCAGGTTTCAAAACCCATACTCTGAATGGTTGTTGAACATTGAAAACCTAAAATTTGGGTACTTGACCCTTAGGGTAATTTCTGAAGTTATTAAAGACCCCATGTACTAGCAGATGTCCCGACACTCTCAGCGTCACTGGAGACGAGGATCCTGTTACCGGCGCGTTCCGCCCGCAGGAGGCAGCGCTGGGATAGAAGGCTTTGCTGTAGGGATTTCCAGAGAGCCCCAGTTGCCCCTATATGAAGCTCTCTCTCTCTCTCTCTCTCTCTCTCTCTATATATATATATATATATATCATCTCATATCATATAATATCATATCATATTTTTGTATATATATATATATGTATATATTACACACATATATACCTGTTATATATTTATATATACCTACTACTTATATGGGACTTTCCGAAATGAGGGGTACCGTATCTTGGGGTCCTCATAGTAAGGATCCTACTATATGGGGTACTACATGAGGGTCCCCTATTTACGGAAGCCCCCCATATACCTACTACTTGTATAAGCAGAAAAAAGTTACCAAGGGTCCTTCCTTTAGAACTAACGTACATTCCCCTTATCTGCAGAGAGGTCCGGAATGTTTCAAACACCCGATGACAGGCCTGAGTCCCTTGTGCTCTGAAGCCTTATTGTCAGATGAAGCCCAGATCCCTTAAAGCCTAAATACCTTTTGAACGAGGTCTCTCTGAGGTGCCTCCAAGTAGCCTGCCTTAGCGACGGCTCTTGCCTAAGTCCTAAACCCTAGAGCCTAAATCCGATTCTAATCCCCAGGCGGGTCGTTTTGGGCTTCCTTACGCTACCAGTACTTCTCTTGCAGGATCCGCAGCTTCAATTTAGGATTAATGGCAAGAACCTGCCCACAAGTAGATTTTGTTAGTTCCTTCAAGCCGCACCAAACTACGCAAGGCTTGGAATCCTCAATTGTGTACGCTCGTGGAGCTTAGCCCCAGTGTTAGTTCAGTTGTTTCGGGGCACTCTTTGGTTGCTGCAGTTTTCATCCCCTCCAGCCTGGCTATCTGCGCGACGGCCCCAGCGCGGTGCTGCTGGAAGAATTCCGGAACCTCCTAGGCCCTTCCGAGCCGCCCGCATTTCGATCATCCGTGCCTTTTTGAGGATTGAGTCCTTAAGCGGCGAACGTCAGGAGAGATATGGGTCATGAGGTACTCTTCCGTAAGGCTGGGAGCCAGAAATACGCCCTAAGCTGCTTTTGAGGTGTTGTGGCATTTGGGGGATGCAAGGAGAGCACTCGAAAACTTCTTTTCTTTTCCGCTGACACGCTACATGCGACTTTGGTTTGGGACGTAGAGATCTGACAAAGGCGGCTCAAACGCGGCATGATGAGAACTAGAACAGGGTTCGGGGTGCAGTATCGTGCAACGTTTGAGGGATCTTCGAGGTTCCGCAAAACGTCAAGTATACCCAGAGTCTCGGTGCAAGCTTGAGTGCCACAGACATGACCGACAACCCCTGCCTTAACCCCACGTAACCTACCTTAATCAGGAACTGCAAAATGTAGGTAGCTTGGCTTGGGGTCCAGGTGAACCACTACAGGCTCAGTTGAACCAGCCAGCATGCTGCCCCTAGCACGCGAGTAGGTGGTGTTGTTCGTTCCACTTTGTTCCAAGTCAAGAATACATTTTTTTTCCTGGGGAAGTTGTTTATTCATCCACATGTGCATCTTGACTTTCAGACCTAGTCTACAGTCCGACGTGTACCTTCGAAAATGGCAGTCCGTTTTCGTGCAGGTTTAGAGAAGCTGCCTCCTGCTGTGCACCTCGGCTTGCAGCATTTGGGTCAGGGTTGAAAGCTTCGGGTTTAGGGCTCAGAGACTAGATCTTAGGATTTAGGCTTAGGGTCATAGCTCCTGCGAAGTCTGTGGCGGTGTCCTATCTTCATGGACTGAGGCACTACGAAACTTTGAGGCCTCAAGTGTCCTTACAGGGTGCTTTGGCTGTGCCACTGCACTCATAGCCTTCGCTCTTCCCAAAGGCTCCATGTACCTTTATAGTAGATGCTAAAGCCTCAAAGGGGTCCCTATATAGGTACGAAAATGCCTAAGTATCTACCCCACATCCTCACAGACTTCTAAGCCCCTCGATGAAGAAATCTGCTTCAGAGCATGCTAAGGGCGTCCCCTATCGATGAAGGTCTTGACTCCCCGACTAACTAGTTTTGCAGTCCGTCAGTCTCCAAACCCTCAAATCTAAACCCTGACCCCAAAAAAGGAATACGCCCTGAATCAATCAAGCCCTAAACCCTATAACCCCTAGACCCTCCGATGCGAAAGGGCCCATAAAAAAAAAAAAAACTCCGATGCATGATGTCGATTTGCCCCTAACTCACCTCGCCTGTGGGCTTCGTTTCCTGCCATGCGAGAGGGACAAAAAACCCTAACCCCGAAGCCACTCCCAAAGGCTCCATGTACCTTTAGAGTGGATACTTAGGCCTTAAAGGGGTCCCTATATAGGCACTTTAAAGGCCTAAGTATCTACTATATGGGTACATGGATCCTTTGGGACTAAGCCCGAAACACCGACGCTTCGGAACGCTCTCAGGTAT
>CAJNDT010004334.1:587500-812500 GCA_905221615.1 Symbiodinium sp. CCMP2592 | reverse complement strand
TGTAGGGTTTCTATATTCGGAATTACTATTATGATTTAGGGAAGTATCCCCCATATAGGACCCTTTGGGTGGCTGAGAAGTATTCTGTCGGGATGCACACCGAAGTCTAAGCTTGATGTGGGTGAGGGATCAAAAAAAAATTAAATAAGGATCAAAAAAAAATTAAATGGAAAGATCAAAAAAAATTAAAATAAGGATCAAAAAAAAATTAAATCACGCAAAATACAGCAATTCCTGGGGCAGGGGCATCAAAAAAAAAAATAAGGATCAAACAAAAATTAAATCACTTAAAATACAGCAATTCCTGAATTTTTCCAATGGAAAACACTGTTTTCCTACGGATTTTCTTGTGTTTCCTTAGGATCTGTCTGGTTTTTGCTCTGGAAAACACGATATTCCTGCGGATTCCGTGGTATTTCCCTAAGTTTTCCTTGATTTTTCGTAGGAAAAACCTATTTCCTATTACCTATGGCGTTCGTGTCATTTCTTCAGGTTTTCAGAAGGACAACATATGGTTGTTCCTCGGGAAAATCAAATTTTCCTTCCAATTTCACATTTAGGACGGATTTCCTGTTGTAGCTGTTGCTGGTATTCCGCTTCATCATCTATCTTAAACACGCCTCTCATTTGGCGATTCTGGTTCAGCATGTATCTACAAGGGCGGAGACACCCTCATTTGCTGGGGTTCAAAAAAAGGCATATGCTTCAAAGCAACCCTGCACGGCTTAAAACAGCGGGGGGGTTGGGGGGGGCGCAGCCCCCCCCATTTGCAGAGACAACGTTCACATGATGGGCTTCGAAAACACTCTTTGAATCAAGCTTGCACGTTTCGAAAAGCGCGGCGGCGGGTGTTTTGTTCTTCCGTGCCTGTTCGTGTCTCTTCTTCCGTTAGCATTCTAACCCAATATATATAACATAGTAAACCAGAAGAACGACATAAGATGGTTCGACAACACAAAAATGGTGTGACATTTTCTGACATAACAGAACCTTGCTTCTTATAGCATATAATAGCATACTAAAAATACAACAATACAATATAACAGAAGATGACATAGAACAAAACAACATCTTAGTTTATAGTGTAGTACATTGTAGCATAGTACAATACAGTGTGTATATTTTTATGTAGTATATTTTATAACATTAGGTTACATTATGTTATATTATGTTACGGTACATTACGATATTATGGTAAATTCGATTGGACTATGTAGTATCCTGTTGCATGTATCTTTGTTTCTGCGATTCTTTCATATTCTTTCTCTTTCGTCTTCTCCAACTTTGCTTTTTTATTCTGGACTTTCTTTTTTCGCTCGTTCATTTCTTTTCTTTCTTTCTGTTGTTCTTTCTTTGTTCATCTCATACTCCCTTCCTTTCTTTCTTGCTTTCTTTCTGGTTTGATTTATTTCGTTCTTTCTTTTTCGTTCTTTCTTTCGTTATTGCTTTCGTTCTTTCTTTCGTTTTTGCTTTCGTTCTTTCGTTCTCTCTCTCGTTCTTTCTTGCATGGCTTTCTTTATTTCTTTCTTTCTTTTGTTCTTTCTTTATTTCTTTCTTTTGTTGTTTCTTTATTTCTTTATTTCGTTCTTTCTTTCGTTCTGTCTTTCTTCCTTCCTTTCTTTCTTTAGTTCGTTCTTTCTTTCTTTCTTTCCTTCTCTCTCTCTCTCTGTCTTTCTTTCCTTCCTTTTTCCCCTTCCTTTCGCTGATACCCGTTTAATTTTGTTTGATCCTTATTTAATTTTTTTTGATCCTTATTTAATTTTTTTTGATCCTTATTTAATTTTTTTTAACCCCTATCCCAAGGATGTTGCAATCAATCGAACGGCCTGCCTAGGAGTCTACAGCCATGCTTGCACTCACATATGTTTGCACATCGCGGGTGCATTAAGCGTAAACCCTAGCTGATACCCAGCCCAGCTACCAATATCTGACTGCACGCAGGCTCCGGCAATGCGCTGCGCAGCACGATTTTCGGATGATGCAAGGACGAAGAAAAGTTTCTGCTCCCGTTTTCATGGGCCTTTATGGGGTTGAAGTTGAGGATTTAGGCGGTTAAGCACCTCAACCCGAAACCCGGAGCCATAGAAGTACAAAACACACAGGCCCTTTACCCCAACATGTCTTCTCAGTTTTGTAACCAAGCAAGCCAGTCTTGATACTTTCTTATGACCTCTGCGTGAGTGGTCGGGGCATTGGGGGGAGGCAGGCTTCCGGATGCGTAGGGTTTGTGGGTTTAGGGTTTCCCTGTTAATCCTGAATGTCGATCGACGTTCAAAGCGGGGGATTCCGGATGTGTAGTCATATCGTAGCTCTGGCAACTGCACTTAGAATCCCATTTCAACCTCATCTTTACGAAGCCGCTTGATCCTTGAAGTGAGTTCCTGGGTTTTTCGTAGCGGACACTCAAGGCTGAGAAACCGCACATGTCGTGAGCACACTCCTAGACACCCACATGCAAGTGCATCGACCTCGGCATTCCGGAAAGATGCGAAGCGCAGCCTGGTGTGTGTTCGATCACGAGACTCGGCTGACTAGAGCGGCTCTTCCCGGCATTTCCGACACATGCTAAACCCCCAGAACCGTGCCTGAACCTCCTTGGTGGAGGTTTCAGAAATTTGGAACTCTCAGCTAGAATCTAGAAGATGCAAGGTCCTGATTTAACCAAGGCCCTAAACCCTAAAGCCTTAAACCAGTGCACCCCGACCACACAGACCTCGTCTGGCAAGTCCGAGTTGCGAGAGTGTAACTTAGATAGTGAACTGGGGAAGTTTGAACTTTTTGGGGCCCGGTTGTTGAAGAATAGAGGTAAAGCCTTAACCCCAAAACGGCAAGGATTCGCAGAGAGAGACTCCCAGTTTGCCGTAGCATCCGTTATCCGCAAGCATTCTGAGCAGGTCTTGGGCTTCTCCTGTCTACAAGACATCCCGGGCTCCTTGCTTGACTACAGCAGGGTAGTGATATGGAGGCTTTAAGAATTGCCAATATTTTTCCTCGAAGCTCCTTAAATTATTGTATGTATAGTATGGAATAGTATGCCGCAAAGCCCTGTTCCAAATGTCAAGGACCCTACATTATTTCAGTGGTCTAGGCTGTAGGGTAGGATTTGTCTTCAGATGGGTGTTAACCAGGGTTTCTAAGTGTCTGTATTAGATGATATGCAGGTTTTACGCGTCTTTTGTCTGTGTTAAATGACGTGCTTATAAGTATACAGGGTTTCAAGTCTTTTACCATCTACTATTTGCTTAAGAACCCCCAAAAAATGAAAAATATATTCCTTATGGTGGTAATATAAGGATTATTATTTTTGTTTTTTGGGGGTTTCTTAAGCAAATAGTAGCCATGGTTTCAAATGTTCATAGGGTTGAACCGAGCTTCGGGTAGGGCTCTCTCTATGAACTGTCTCGGATCGGGCTTGGAAGGCTCCGGAGGATGCAGCATTTCGAATGTCATACATACTACCTTAACCTACCAAACCCTACTTTTTTGTAGGTTCTTATTCTAATATGGAATTTATAGGGACCCTACTTTTTGTAGGTTTTGGTATGTTAAGGTACATACTACATCCCCAAAGGATCCAAAGTACCGATATAGTAGAATGTAGAGTTTCTATATTAGGAGTCACTATTATGATTTGCGGCAGTGTTCCCCATAACGGTACATAGGACCCTTGGGGATGGTATGAAACATATAATGTTTGATATCTCATATGTAGCACATTCACATAACCTAGGGCCCTCTCAAAAGACTGACTAGACGGTATCACTATCCGATACCGCAAGCTGGGGACAGTTGCATTCGCAATTCGCAACAAAGACGAGACTTCAAGCGCCTTCATATCGCCCAATCTTCACGGAGTTGAGTATTGACATTTCCTAGACACCCCCAAAGTGGGTAAAATGATGGCCCCGCACCTCTAAAGGCCAGTCTTCTACATACTTTTGGGGTCCAGGTTACTGCCTTGACATTTTGTTTCTTCACAGTGGCAGTAAACAAGGGTTTCCGAACCCTCAGGCCTGAGCCCTCGACCTCCAAGCTTTCATACTTGAAACCAATCGGATTACAGAGGCGACGGGGTGACCTGTAGCGCCGCTGTCAGCGCGCCCTGGCGGTCATGGGGATGTGAGGGTCTCCTACCCGACCCTGCTCTTGAGCCTTGAAAACTCGCACATGCGTCGCGCATGTTCTTTATCGGTTACTCAAGCCGATGGTAGGATGTGTCAGGATACGAGCTTTAGCTGTCGGCCTTGCACGTCGTGTTCAGCACTTGTCATACCGCATCCTCAGCAAGCACAAGATTTTCTTCTGTCCTGGTCAGTTCGTGCAATCATACCAAGCCTCCATATGAACATAGGGGCCCAAATCATTGCCAACACAATTTGGGGTTCCGTACTAGGAAGGCCTCGATATTCAAACCCTCATCGTATCCCTTGTAGAACCCTTAAGGGAAATCCTCTTCGAATTCTGAATGTACCTTTAGCTTCACCCTTGCAGTATCCCTGGTAGTATGCCTTTTAGAACCCTTGATTGGGACCCTCTTCTAGTTGTTGAGGCCCTCATCTTCCCCTACTCCCGGCCCTTCCGGGCCTTCCTCCCTCCAAGAAGCCCCGAGCAGAGTCAATGAAGGCCAAATTTAGGATTTCGGCTTGGTTGGGAGGTTTAGCGGTCACGGGTTTAGGGGTTTAGGGGTTCATGGTACAGGGGTTTAGGGCCTAATCCTTATTGGCACAATTCTGAAACAGATCTTTGCCTTCGATCACCTGTAAAGGGTTTGGTTTTTGAGCTCAGTTTTGGGAGGTCGCAACATGCATTACGCAACTTGTTACACGGTTTGGGTTTGCGGGGTTTTGCGGCTAGGGGTTTAGGTTATGGCAGTGTGTCTACGAGATACAAAAACACTTGACAGTCTTTGCGTGTTGTTCTCGTCTAACTCGTCTAAACGCCACAGAACCGTAGCCGAAAGCCTGCAACCGTTATTCTTTGAGTTTAAAGTGTATTCGTAGTAAGGTATCTACATGCTGTCTGTGCCTTGAACCCTAGTTCGACGTGACCCATAAGCCCTGAAGCCCCAAAGGCACACCCTTGACAGCGCTTGAGGCGTGTGCTCGCGCGCAAGTTTGGCAGAGAAGCTGCTACCTGGCGACAAAGGCCACACCGATGAGTATCAATTGCCAGGACCAATTACTGTGCGGGTAGCAGTCTGGAGATTGCGCAGGAACATTACTCCTCCTACCGGTACTATGTATATATATATATATACGAATGCACCAATTTATCCCTAATCCCCCAAAGTGGTTTTAAAGAACCCAGGCCACACAGCAATCTGCTCTTTATCAATACATAATTATATATCACTTAGAACCCGAATACCCAACCTTTAAACTTGTTTGGGTTCTTATAGTTTAGTAGGAATCTGCAAATTAAACCTTTTATCTCTGTGGAGAACATATTTTGACTTGTTTGTTTAGTTCGGAGGGTAGGGTGGGGGTACCCTAAACCCTATAAACCCTAAACCCTAAACCGTTTGACTTGAGGAGGGCCTTGGGATCACGTTCTGGGGATGGCGAGACTCTGATATGAGTCCTTAATTCCTTGCTGAAGCCATACACTATACACCTATACGTGATGTCTGAATAAAGGATATAGATTAGAAGCTGCCCCCACCCTGTAATAGTGGTATAATAGGAATAGAATAGGGCCCCAATATAATCCTTATAGTCTTATAGTCACTATTACAGGGTTGGGGCAGCTCCTAAGATATAGGTACAAGGCTTCATTTAGGTGTTTTCCGAAGTTTCCTGGGACACTTAGACTCTGAACCCAGGGTACGGCCCCCACTCAGTAACAGTTGGATAATATTCATAATATAGATATACAAGGCCCTCAATCGTAGCCCTATTATAGACTGCTACTGTATGGGGGCCGTACCCAGTCTGAACCCATAATCGGGTCCCACTGCGGACTTGCTGGCGTGCAGTAGCAGAGCTTCGGGCAAGGCCGCGGCACCTCATATCCCCAACCTTACTTGGAGGGGCAGGGGACTTAGTAAGTAGGTTATAAGTAGAGTTATAATATAAGTACGCTACATGGAGTTACCCCAATTATAACCCTACTTATAAACGACTTACTAGGTCCCCTGCCCTTCCAAGTACCTCCATTCATAGTAGATACTTAAGCCTTAAAGCATTCCCTATATAGGTACTTTAAGGCCCAAGTATCTACTATATGGGTACATGGAGCCTTTGGGCCTATAGTCTCAAATTCTAGTTCTTTCTTTTTCGGTTAAGAATGTTTATATTTAGGATCCCATACGGCAATCAATCCCAGAAAGGAACTGCAATGGAGACTGTAGGTAAGCCTGCTTTGTTTGCAGTCTTCGGCGGATGCCGTGGCGCTCTCTGCCGCCCTGCGTGCTGGGTCTTGGGAGAGGGCCATCAACCTGCTCACGCATATGTTGCACTGCAGAGATTAATCGCTCAGTACTTAGATAGTGAATCGGGGATTTTTGGCCTTATATATATATATATATATATCTCTCTCTCTCTCTCTCTCTCTCTCTCTTAGAGACTTTGAACGGTTTTGGGCCCGGCAGGATGGGGTGTCTGTGGGTTCATTGCTCGGTATCATAGGGATCGGAATGATGAGCAACACTGTTTCGCACTATGCCCCCGAACCTTATTGGTATGGAGCCCCCTAGGGCACAGCAAGTGTTTTGATGTTCTCACTGCATCTCGCTGCTGAGGACCTCCTGACAACAGCACTTCAGGGCTTCTTCAGAGCCCAGAGAGACTCCAAACCTGAACCCTCAGAGCTAGACGAAATCCCCGAAATCCTAATCCCTACTTGGACGCTAAACCTACAGTTTTTGGGCTGGCTCCTCATTATCATTTCCTTACAACGGTTTTTAAACATATGAGGGTAGGTAACTTTTGTGATAAAAGTGGGCCGCTGGTAGCTGGATGAAGGAAATACCTCGCTCGCCACAGAGGGCTTTCTAGGTTGAGGGTTTCGTGTATATCGACTGATCGAAGGCGCCCCGCCTCCAGATTCCATGACAGACGCGGATGCGAGAAGTGCCTGATTCCCAATCTCCGAGAACACGCCTGTGTAATTTAATGTCATAGGGGCATATTCAAATTCAACGGTCTTGATTCGGGTCTTTATGTTGTCTGAGGCCTTCTGAACAGAAGGAGTACCTGATGAGTCTACAGTTATGTTCAGTTTCCTGATTTCTGACACTCCCATATCTCAGGCGCAACGATACAGCATACATGCCTACAGTACAAGATATATGGGTGGTTGTCAAAATTAGGGTCCCCTTTTGGGGTTCCCTAAAGATTAGGTGCCGTATTGCAATAAGGACCCAAAAAGGGACCCTAATTTTGACAACCACACATATATGCCGGAGATCCCTGCCCTGGGCCCAGCGCTACATCTACAAGATGACAACTTTGTCATGGTTGAGTAACATTCCACACTTTTATGGGTACTTAAACCCAATAAGGAATAACACTGTAGATTTTTAATCCTATCCCAACCATGACCTAGACAACTTAAGCGTCCAGACCTTCGTCTTTTGGGTCCTTGCTGGGCAAGACATACTATAGGGGCCTCAATCGGCTTCAATAACTACCAACACTATTTCGCGAAACTCCTTGCTATATTTATAGTATAACGGGCCCCAAAACCCTGTTCTCACTGATAAAGACACCTACAGTACCAGAAGGGCGCCCATCTGTGTCTGAGCGCTTCGGGTGACTAATTCTACCTTCAGATACCAGAAGAGAACCTACCTCTAGTCTCCATGGTAGTTCCTGTTTGGGGTTACCTTTGTAGGATCCTAAGTATATATTTGGTTTAACCAAAAAAAGGAACTACAATGGAGACTGTAGGTATTTTCAGATACCACAAGAGTGCCTACTATAGGGGCCTTAGTAGTTAGAATAGGGTTTTGGGGCCCGTTATACTTATAATCAGGACCCCCCCAAAAAATAGTGTAGGTAATTAGTAAGGCCCCTAAAGTAGTCCCAAAGAAAGGCTCCACCTCGGCTTGGAAGTCGATGCGGTCAGCGTGGGGGCCGCTGTTACTTCTTGCCAGGCCTTCTTCGGAGATATCGAGGTTAGGGCTTGGGCTTAGGGTGTAGGTTGTAGGGTCTAGGCTGTAGGCTTTGGTATCTTATTGAGAGACCTTGATTATGATTTCGGCCTTGCATCAGCTGTGAGCCGCATATGGACTGTCGGCTGCCTAGGCAATCTGTGTTTCAGCAAAACGGGGAACTTAATGCCGACAGATATTGACCCAGAGTAGTACAACCGACCCTTGATAAAACCTCCCACTGACTCCAGTGACCTGGCTATGTTGGCAGCTTTGCAGGTGGCGGCAGCGTGGGTGGCAGCGATGGCGCTTGTCCAGCAGATGTGTCTCTGCTCCAGGGGAGGGAGTCTCTCTCTCTGACAGCTGTCTGCTTCTGCTTGGTCTACTTCTCGCTCAAAGACTAGCCCGCATGAGTTTTTGGTCTGCGAAACCAAAGTAGCTACTTATTAGTTATTAGATACTTCGGACCATCGGGTTACGGCAGTCAAGCAGAGCAAGGAACTAAGCTAATTACCAGGTGTGTCTTGGCAAAGGGTCCTCCGTGCAACGACTCCTGAGATTGACTTCGACTACACTGTGTCATGCTGGCTTCGCTCAGTGCTTAGACTTGCGTGAAAGAGAGTCATGCCCTAAACTCGTGAACCCTCAAGCCAGAAGCCCAAAAGTTCATACCATTCATACCCAAGGCCCCGTGTAAACCCTGAGTGCTTTCACGCTCGTTGTCTCGCTCTCCCACTTTGCACATCCCTAGCCCTGAAACTCTGAACATCAACCCTAAACCCCTAAGCCGTGTCAAGAGGTCTTTCTTGGTCAATCTGAACCGTCTGGTCTGTGGCCCGCCTGCGCTTGAACCCGCAGGCAGCAGGCATGGTCCATCTTGCCATTTAGGCTTTGTTTTGGGGTCAGGGTTCAGGGGTTGAGAGTTTTGGGGTTGGGGCTTCGGGGGTTTCAAGTTTTGGGGTCAGGGTTCAGGGGTTGAGAGTTTGAGGGTTGGGGGGGGGCTCACGGCTCAAATAAGGATTGAGGCAGGGATTTGGGATTCGTGTAGGGCTAGTGTAGGGCCGATATTTGTATTCCATGTGGGCTCCCGAGTGGTATTTTTGAAGGGCCTCTGCATTAAACTGTACCGTATCACTCGTGAGGGTTGAGGAGACGTGGCCAATCATACTGGAAACAGGGTGGAAACAGCAGCTGCGGTTTGGTTTAAATGCAGGCAGGGAGTGCTTCATAATAACCACCTCCGCAACATTAGGGACGACTTCGACGACGATAGTAACTGTAGCAGCATCTCAGTGCGACACGCTTAGCCGATGTATTGTCCCGAAGACGGAAACCGTCGCACGGGGAGACGGTGCAAAATGCCAGGACTGGACGGCTTGGGATACTTGCTTTGAAAAGCAATTTGGGGTTAATCCCTTACCATATTATCCGTCATAGTAGCTCTTGCAGCAAGGGCGGAGGGTTGCAAACCTCTAGACCCTAAACCGTAGAGCATCAAACACACAGCCCAGGCCATGCCGCGATGATCGCTTGCCAGCGTATGTCTGCGCACCTGGCCGCCATGGCACTGCTGAAGAGTTCTGCGGCTGCAATATTTGTTAGGTCTCTCACGCTCATTGCTGTCATACCTACAACCTACATGTATTACACCGGTTTGGGGAGTGCAGTAGTTGCTATTTAGCTTACATCCGTTCTGGCTATTTTTTGGATTTCAGCAAGTACCATATCGTACGGTCTTTCGGGGATGGTGTATACAGTGGCAAAGTTTGGAAACAAGGGTAATTGTTAAGGCCCCTAGATTATAGTATCCGTATATAATCCTTATAATAACCCTTATAAAGACTCTGTAAAAGGAGCCCTATTTCAAAAATTAAGGCCCCATATAAGTAAGAGTGATAAGACCCCTGTAGACCCCTTTAAACAGAACCCTAAAGCCGTAGATAGGGACCCTTTTTAAGGATCCCTTCAAGAGTGCGCGCCTCGAGCCTTCAGCCTTCCCCGAAGAACTCGAGGCATGGTCGGATGGAAGGTGAGGCAGGCGAGATGGGAAATCAGGGCTTGGCACTTAAATGGGAGTTTCCGAAAATTAGGGGTACCTTTAAAGGGCTCCATGAGGTTTCCTTTAAAGAGATGGGACGAAAGGGCTTGGCACTAATTTGGGGTAACTTAACTGCGGTTTAGGGCTCATTAGAAGGATCCTTTAAGGGCTCCTTTAAAGGGATCTATAAGGGTTCTAAATCCCTAAACCGTGGGTACCTAATATAGGGACCTAAATACTGATCTCGAGCGGTCACTAGCTTTGCTCGTTGTTGCTCGCAACATTGTTCTCGAAAGGTCTGTGGGGCTGAGAGTGACTTGGCCAAAATGTAGGGGCTTAAATAATTAGCTAGACGAATTGGGGGGGTTCCTTATGAAAACCATAGTGCGGTTGATATAAATCCGGCATCACCCATAATAAGGAAGGACTATACCATAATTCCCACAGTTCAGGGTCCTTAAGGTTATTCAGCTGCTTCAAAGAAGCTCCCTCCCAAAAGACCCCACCAAATCCTCATCTCCTAAATCTCCTCAACCCGATACCCAAGCCCCTAACCCCTAGACAATTAAATCCAAAGCCCCTAAACCCAAACTCCTCAACCCTAGACCCTACAAGAGAAGCCACTGTGGGACAACTCCCTCCGCAGCCCCCAAAGCCCAATTCTTTCGAAAGCCCCGCCCCCCCCCCCCTCGACAAAAACAAATCAAACCTTGAGAAGCCTTTCAGTATCGGTGTCGGATCAGTTTGAAAAGTGTTCTTAGTAGCTGAGTGGATACACTTTACACTTTTTTGGGAGAGTATTGCCCACTATGAAGCTGAACATGTACACTTTTTGGGGGGGGCCTATGAACTCAGCAACTAAGTGTTTGGGGCATTTTAAGTTGTAGGTATGTCGGGGACTGCAGGGAGCAGCTCCCAACCTTGCCCTTAAGACCCCCCGTTATCCGGAACGGACAAATCCTAAGGGTCCTAACACTTCACCACACTAAACCCAAAACCGACTAATCTAGGCACCTAATTAAGGAACCTTGGGCCTTTATTAGGCTCCTCATAATGAACCTTACTGGTTTAGGGTTGGCAGGCCCAGGGTTTTTCCGGCAGCTCCGAAGCCTTGCCCGACAGAGCCGACTGCATCGGCTTTGCCATCGTCTGCAATGCCTGCGCGAGCGCGGAGGCGGGAGTCCCGTTGGTTGGGGTGTTCATGGCTCAAATAAAACGTCACAACCTATGTATGTGTTGGTAGGCGCTTTTTACGTATAAACCCTGAACTGTTGTTTTGGATTTTGGGAGATCCTACAAAAACGTAGATTTGGTAGGTACGGCTTAAGTTTTATGGGGGTTTAGGGTTCAGCGTGACGGTTTGTAGACAGGGCTCACATAGGGTTGATGTGGGCCCGGGATTTGTAGATAGTTGCCATGCAGATTTCTGCAGGACCTACTATCCAAAGGCTCCATGTACCTTAATAGTAGATACTTAAGCCTTAAAGGGGTCCCTATATAGGTACTTTAAGGCCTAAGTATCTACTATATGGGTACATGGAGCCTTTGGGCTATGACTATCCTTCTCCCAAGACCCCGACAGCTAGGCCCGGGCTTTGGATTACCGATTTGGGGCTTTGCGGACGGGATTCAACAACACCAAGTTATACGCAGTGCAAGCTGTAACGTACGAGATTTGTTGGTTTACCACAATATTCTCGATCGCCCAGAGCCCAGGCCAGTTCAACAGTTTTCCGGCGCCCATCATCACACTTCTGCCGTATCGTGGTTTGTCATCCAAAATCCCTCCAGCCCTAAGTTCCTTCACCCTTACAGCCTCATCCTTTGAGCTGCACGCCCGAACCCAAAACTTCAAGTCCTTGCCCCTCGGACCCTGGAATCCTTGACCTACTGTCCTTGAAGCCAAGCCTCAAAATCCTTAGCCCTCCAAGCCTGCGGAGCGTCCGAGTGTGAACGCAGAAACCCTCAAGTTAAAAGCATTGGTTATCACACCAAACCCTATGCCCTGATGCCAAACTCTGAAGGCCAGAACCATAACCTAAAGCTTAACGGTGAACCAGGATCCCCAACTACCCACTATTAAGGACCTTATAAGGCCTTTAATAAAAGGCCCCGCGAGGGTGGTCCTGGAAGTCCTTCACTCTTTCGTTCTAATGTAGGAACCTGATGAAGAAACTCTGGGCCTATAACCCCTAAAACCGTAGGGTTCATATACGGAACCCAAATTAAGGCCCAAATTTTCTTAGTCAGGTTCCTGTGTTAAGGCCCCTATATCATAGAACCCTTTAATTTAAGGAACCCTTAAAGGAAACCCTGTTTGAATGATTAAGGCCCCGACATTCAGGGTGTTTATGCCTAATTCTAGGTTCGGTCGAGAAACCCTAAACCCTAAACTTTAAAACAAAACCTAAACCCTAAACCCTAAAAAACACCTTAAACCTTAAACCCCAAAAAAATAAACCCTAAACCCTAAAAAAAAACTAGACCCTAAACCCTAAACCCTAAGTCGAGGCCTGGGTGGAAGGAAGCGCGGCGCTGGCCTGGATGCAGGAGGAGCTTCTGAGCAGGGGGAAGTCTCTATGACTTCATAACTCCCTTTACTTGGAGGATCATGGGACTTGGTAAGTCAGGTTAGAACTACCTTAAGTGGCCTTAAGTGGGCTTATAGGTGCTTATAAGTATGGTTACCTTATTTAAAAACCCCAGTTTCTACGTCCCATGATCCTGTAAGTACTGTTTGTTTTAGGGTTCCTTGTTCCTTGTAAAGGGGCCTCTAAGGATTAGTATAACGGATCTCTAGTGCTCTTAGGAAGTTTCGTATCTTTTGGGGCGAAAACTTCAAGGGCTTTGGCTTCAGGGCCTTCAAGGGTCTTGGTTTCTGAATCCCTAAACCCTAAACCCTAAACCCTAAACCCCCTAAGCCCTATTCGGCATTTGCAGGTTGGGTGAAAGGGACTGAAGGTTCATCGTCATGCTGCAGGGTGCGTCTTACGGTTTTGTGGTAGAGTGCAGACGACTAAATTAGAGGCCTTTATAATCACCTAACCTATTTTGGAAGCTCCATATTATAATCATAGTATAATGTAATTACCCCCAAAACCCTATTCTAATTACGAATTACGAAGGCCCCTATAGCTCACGAAGCCACTCCTCCATAGGGCTCCTTCCTTAGCTCAAACAATTATGGGTTCAGAGCTCCTTAGTTCATTTATGGGTTCAGGGCTCCTTAGTTCATTTATGGGTTCTGGGCTCCTTGGTTCAAGTATGAGGTTAGGGCTTAGGGTTTAGGGTTTAGGGTAGGGCTTAGGGTACCCAAAATCCTGTTCAAAGTATGAAGGCCCCTATGTTAGATGTTGCAAGGGTGCATTCGGGCCCGCTTCATGAATCGATTTAGTCAAAGCCCAGGGCTTGCCCTAAACACCCAGACCCCAGCTCCCAAGACTCTTCGAAAAGCCTGTGCACTCCCTGTAAAACTCGTAGAGCACGCCGGGTAGAAGAAAAGAAGCACAAGCACCCCATAGGTTCTTCGCGAAAGAGCCCCACAAGGCCCCCCTGCTAATCCTAAGCCCTTAAGGCCTGTGTGGGAGTTTCCGAAAATAGGGGTTTCTAAACTAATATCATAAATAATTAGTAGGATCATTATTATAAGGGAGCCAAAATAAGGCACCTCCTAATTTTCGGAAACTCCCTTATAACCACAGTCCACTCAGAAGCTGATCAGCAGTGACATGGTGGCCTGCAACTCCGAACCTTTGCTGCAATTCGGTGCTGAGGGGTTTAGGGTTTAGGGTTTTGGGGTTTAGGGTTTAGGGGTTTAGGGTTTAGGGTTTAGGGTTTTGGGGTTTAGGGTTTGGGGTTTTGGGGTTTAGGGTTTAGGGTTTAGGGGTTTAGGGGTTTAGGGGTTTAGGGGGGGCTGAGGGATTTAGGGCTTCCGGGTTTCAATTTTAGGGTCGAGGTCGGACAACGCTAACACCTATGTGAAATGCTGGAAGAAATTCGGCGAAACTGTCCGAACGCCGTGAGGTTTCGAGGCGGTTGGAGTTTTTTTCCGCTTAAAAAGCTCGACTCTTCCGCCGCAAACTGCAGTGGTGAGGTCTCGGAGGATGTGGGATCGCAGGTTGGCATGGCCATTTCTGAGAGGTTGCCCAACTCTTTGCTTACACGGGGCCGATGAACTAAACCCGAAGCCCTGAACACTAAGCCCTCTGAGCCCACAGCCCTGAACCCTAAACCCTAAGCTTCCAGCTCCTATAAGCCCGAAGTCATAAGCCCTGTTTCCAAGTTTCTAGCAAGGTCCTTTGCTCCTTGGGCCTGCGCTGGCGATTGGCCGCGCTCCTTTGCCAAGGTGGCGCCGCCAAAAAAGTAGGAATACAAGAGCCTTTAAAGCTTTAGGGTTTGGGGTGTTGGCTGACACTAAGAGCTCAGCTGCAAAAGGGTTTAGGTTGTTCATAGTACATAGCCTTGCAGTTCTAATACCCCCTCAGCCCCTTCTGCTCCCTGCACATGTTTACATACATACATGCATGCAGACATATATACATATACACATGCATACACACACACATATATATATATATGTATACACATATATATATATATACATATATATATATATATATATATATATATATATATATATATATATATATATATATATACATACATACATACATATCCTATACGTTACCCCGAAACCATATATCCTATACGTTACCCCGAAACCCTAGGACTTTCGGTGTTGTTTAGGGCTTTTGGCAACAGCATCGGGTTGCTGCTGGGGTTCCTGTAAGGGCTACTACAAGGGTTCTGCGGCTTTTTTGGTTCCAGTTCATGTTTAGAGTTTAGGGCCTCGGGGTTTAGAGTTTAGGGCTTGGGGTTTAGGGTATATAGGGTTTAGGGTACCAGGTTCGACAGGCTCCTCTGTGATTCAGTTACTTCAGAAGGTTAGGGTTACTGCCACGAGTGCAGCGGCTCTGACGTCCGACATCCAGGGTGGGCATTTACAAGTCTGTGCAAAAGGGCTTAGAGATGTTGCATCCCTCGTGAAACGAGAAGGCGCTGTTGAGGGGTGTTTGCTGGCCCATGCTGAAAAAGGGCTTAGAGATGGTTTTACTCTGGGATTCCCTACCTAAACCCTAAACTTCAGGCTCCCAGCTTTCCAAGCGAAGATGTGAATCAGTAGCTGGGAGTCTCAACCCCAAACGTAACATAAGGGCCTGAACAGCTAGTCATACTTCCGTCCGTTCTGATCCTTCTAGCACTATGTTTCTACCACCTACACACGAAGCCCCATTCGAATTATTACAAGGCTCCTATATCATAGATCCCCTAAAGTAACCGACCACATATCAGTCGAGGCTCAGCTAAGCTCATGACCTCGCCGGATGTCGTGAGCTGACTCCCGGCATTACTTGCGGAGTAGCCCGGGGGGGGTAACCTTGAGCATTCGCTGTGGTCAAAGTAGCGAGTGATGTTCCGCAGGGTTCCCGACGAAGCCAAGTGGGGGCTGTTCTAAATTATGGTCCCTTTTTGGGTACCCTATATAATAAGGACTATACTACTATAGGGCCCAAAGAGGACCATAATTTAGAACAACCCCCAAGTGCAGCATAATCTAACCGAAATGAGGGTCCGGCCCAATGCCGAGAACTACGGCCCCTGATTTGATAATCTTTCCGGAGGTCTAAGGTTTTCCTTTCTTTTAGAAGCGGCGTGGCGGGGAACTCAGAATCTAGCTAAGCCCAAATCGCCAACCCTCGGGGCTGTAAGACTTGTGAATCGATGTCTTGAGTTGACAATTATCGAGGTTCTGATCAGGACCCTGTACGGATTTGCACTGATTAGGCTAGAGGGTTTTATGGTGTTGTCCACGGGTCTGAATACCTGGCAGTATTCACCGGTGGGCTGGCGTTGCTGGTCGGGTGCTTACTGTTGATATGTCTCAGGGTTCCTGGGGTATGGGAGTCGCAGGGTTCCATGAGCTGAAGCGGTGTTTTGGAGGTAGAGGTTGCAGGGTTCACTGGTTTTGGGGTGCATGGCTTTGGGGTTTTTGTATGCAATCCTCGTCTCCGTAAGTTCTAGGACTCATTTCGTTCCAAGGAATGTTCCTAGAAATGGGAGTGGCCCTTCAGCTGTCTTGGCCCTAAGGCCCTGGGACCTCTCTACCAAAATTCACGCCTTGAAATGCCTAAACGACGTACTTTCGTTTTCAGTTGCCCAGTCCAAATCGTTTAACCGGCACTTCTCCGCCTTCACTCGACATAGTTCCAGTCTACTCGTAGTGCTTCGGTTTCATAAACGGTTTTTAGAAGTATGGTCTCTAGGGACCTCCTTCTATTTTTGACTCTTCTAGACCACGCCCACTACAGGCAACACACTGATGGGCAGCTGCACGAGAGGAAGCGCTTGGCTGGCGGCCGTCCAGGCAGCACACTCGCTTAAAACGGTGGGTTCTAGACCTCGGCTGTTTCGGAGTTTGGGGCGTAAGGCTTGGGGTTTGGGGCTTAAATTTCGGAATCTTTACTTAGCCCGAATTCAGCTTGCCCTCCAGGCGCATGCCGCGATGCACGTGGCTGCTCTGCAGCCGAACGCCGTTAGCCAGATGAGCCTCCTGGGAGCCTGGGAGCAGGCAGGATCAGAGTCTGACGATCGGCCTGCATCGTCTTCCTCAGGAGAAAGAAGATATTCCAAGGTTCCTGAGTAGTACCCTTGCGGCCCCAAACCCTTAACCCTGAGCCCTTTTGTATTCTAGGGTCATGCCGCGTTCTGCCAGTTTTTGTTGTCGAACCAGGCTTGGCTTTGGTATGGCTACTGTTTGAAGCATGGTGTTCTCGCTTCTGTGCATGAGATGAGACTGGAAGATGTAGGAGTTTCCAAAACTAGGGGACCCTAAGATAGTATCCTAAATAGTGGGGTCCTTACTATAAGGACCCCAAAACAAGGTACCCCCCGATTTTCGGATACCTGCGAGCTCAGAGGTTCGGAAGCAAGTCCATGTGGCCTCGCCGTTCTGATTCGGTTACGCCATGCTACGTTCACAGAGACTCCTATATCCCTTAATTAAGGAATATACCTTAAATCATGTGAGGGATCCTACCCCAACTTAAGGCTAGGACCCAGAGTAGGCCCTTATTCCCTTTTTGAGGGTTCAGGTTCCCTTATAACCCCCTTTAAACCAAAGAGGGCACCCTTTTTCTTCCTAGGTTACTCCGAGGTCTAGAAGGAATATTCCTTAATTGAGGGATATTGGAGTCTCTGGGACCTGAACCTGGGTTTATTGTTTAGGTTTTGGGTTTGTGGGTGGTTTTCAAAAGTATGGTCTCTTTTTGGGTCCTTATTAAAATACGGCACCTAATATTTAGGGTGCCCGAAAAGGGGCCATAATTTGGACAACCACCCAAGTTACTACTTCCGTAAATTGCAGTCCTTACCTGGAGCTAAGACTCGTGTCAGGAGAGCTTAAACCCTAAACCCTAAACCCTAAACCCTAAACCCCTAAACCCTAAACCCCTAAACCCCTAAACCCTAAACCCTAAACCCCTAAACCCTAAACCCCTAAACCCCTAAACCCTAAACCCCTAAACCCTAAATCCCTAATACGAGGCTTCTGGGTCTGCATGTCTTTGCATGAGGACAAGTTCGGACCAGCACCCTTCGACTTGTTTGTCCCCTTAAGGTAAAAGCCAGAAAGTTGGAATATGATTATCCTAACCCTTCTATGGTAATTATAGGGTATCCTACCATGAAACCATATTCCAACTTTCTGGGGTTTCCTATATAAGGGCTTTGGGTGCCGCGCGCTGAGGGTATTCGATTATATCGTACTAGAGTACTAGATTACAACGAAACTATACTATACTGTACTATCGGGCTTTGGGTTTACTATCGGGCTTTGGGTTTCGGATGCTTTTGCACAATTGTATCGGAGATTCAGGTGCGTCGATGGCCCAAGGCAGCTTGATCGCATATCTGAGCCCCAGATTCCCAGTTCCGTCTATGCAGTTAGAACCTTGAAGCGATCTATTCTTGAGCCTCAAGTTACAGTAGGATCCTCATTTGAAGAGCCGTGAATGAAGGGATATTGGAGCCGACCCAACCCCTGTATAGATGCACTGAAATCTTCATTCCTTGTGGAAGTCTTTAACTTTCCTTATGCAGCCCTCCAGCAGCCTGAACACACCGCCAGTTGCAGCTGAGGCACTCTCTTCCCTCCGCGCTTCCTCGGCAGCTTACGGGGCTGCCATCTCTTCGTGTGCGAGGCTTCCATGCTGGAGTCAAGCTGATAGGGCTCCGTGGTCCTCTGGGTTTAGGGTTTAGGGTTCATGCGCGACGAGTGTCAGCTCGACTCCTTTCCTTGCTTTGAAGAAGCGGGGGACAGAGGGAGCTCTTGCTGTAACCGGGCTGCTGGACAACGAGGCCTGCTGCAGAAAAGGGTTCATGTACTCGCTGACTAACTAGCTCACTTACTCTCAGTCTCACTCACTCTCTCTAAGTCTCGCACTCACACTTTCTCGCTCACTCTCACTCTCACTCTCACTCTCACTCTCTCACTCTCTCTCTCTCTCTCTCTCTCCCCCTCCCTCGGTCACAGCGGAGGACTAGCACGATCGCCTGCAACAATCTCAAAGCTGAAATCGATATGTCTCGACGCAATTCGCACAGTTCAGGGTGCCCCTGAAATGCAACATTGTCCCCATCAATGCCTTGATGCATACCCTTTTGGTAGCTGAGCAGGTAACCTTTAAACTCTTGAGGTTTATGTAAGCCTACCATAATTGAAAATGTCAACCTTTATTGGGCTAGGGTACTCAGCCCCTAAGTAAACAGCCTGCCTGCAAAAGGATTCTACGGCTGGGATCCTGATGGCAAGACCCCAGAAAATGATCAAGGGTCCACAGTCAACCCTAAACCCTGAAGCAAGCTTCGAGGTGCAGCCAGGCCACAGTGGCTCAAAAGCTGCTGAGGGAGATGGCGAAGGTCACTCGGTTTTGATATTAAGATCTGGGGCCTTGCTCTGTCTTACCCAGGATCGAGATTGTCCTGAAGCACTAAATTTGCCTCACAGTTTTGTTCTTCAACCCTCCAAAAATCCAAAAGCTTTCAAGCCGTTGTATTGTTCATCACCAGGAGACAGTGCGGAAAAACCTCCTTTGTGTCAATGCGGCCATGTCTGGGCACGATCGCCAGGGTTCCTGGGCCTCATGGCTTCATCCAAGAAGGGTTTAGGGTTTAGGTTTAGGGTTATATAGGGTTTAGGGTTTAGGTTTAGGGTTATATAGGGTTTAGGGTTTAGGTTTCAGGTTTAGGGTTATATAGGGTTTAGGGTTTAGGTTTCAGGTTTAGGGTTCATAGGGTTTAGGGTTTAGGTTTAGAGTTTGCTCACCCAAGAATATCGCTTCGTATTTCGGTCTCGGTGTTTTGCTACGATTAGGGTTCAGCTTTGGGGCGTGTAGAGTTTGGGGGTGTTGGACTCAGGAGGAGCTTTCTGGACCAACCTACATTCGCTCAAGGCCGAAAACAAGCGAAGCTTCAAACTCAAGCATCCTTGTCACTGGTGCCTCCTTAAACTGTGATCTACGTCTCTACGTTTTGCTTTTGTGTGTGTATACAGCTAGCCCCTGTCGTTGCTCGGATCGAAGTGCAGACCGAGCTGAGTATTTGCCAAGATCACCACAGAATGGCTTGCCGACGCCAGAATTGAGTTCCAACTCTGGCACAAGCAGGTTTCAATTCTCTAAACCCGAAACCCTAAGCCCTAAGACAGAGCCTAAAACCTAAACAGGCTGATGGTGTTCGGGCGGAGTTGGAGGGCAGACCAAAAAAGCCCAAACTCCCCAAATATTGAACTGAACCCAAGGACGCGAAACCCTCAGCCCTAAACTTTGAACTCCTGGCTCCGGACATTCTCAGGAAGAGGCGCTTTCTTTCCGGATGGCCGGGTCGGCCGACGGGATGCTTGGATGCGAATCCCGAGGGGTCTTTTTTGGGGGTTCTGGAGGGCGGTGAGTCTTAATAAGGTTCGTACTTGAATCGAACGTTCCGTTAACGGCTTAATTGTTACTCGTGTGTTTGGATTCACTGTGCATGGTTTATCGAGAGTTATTACAAGAGTCCATGTTGCTGTATGGTATGCCCGTTGGCCTTATCAGGGCTCCCATTGTCCGTAGTTTAGGATGCAAGTATGGACCCTCGTGTCGACTTCGAAGCTTTCCACCCCATGAACCTGAAGGTTCGCGTCTCTTACCTTAGTGACTTAGTGAGCATAAGCTCAAAACACCCATAGGTCCCAAAGGCCCGTACCCGAAACATTGAAATCACGAAGCCTCAAAAATTGTCTGCTTCAGCACCTCTTTTCTCGTATTGCGGGCCGCTTGCTTCTGATCAAGTCTAGCATTGCCATGTCCAATATTGAGCCTCGCTGATGCACCCTGGGATGGCAATTCATCGGCTCCTGCGCGCAGACCAAACTGTTCTGAATCTGCCCATCCCACCCCCAAAGGCAAAACTGTGACACAGCCCTGCAGCCCGTAATTGTGTCACCACCCCTAGTTTCCCCTTTAATTAAGCTTTAAACAACACCTTGTATGCTCCAGCCGAAGTGGCATCCTTCCTGCTAATCACCGAGGTTGGGGATCGACTGCATTTCGCTCTCGACCATCGTCCCTGGTTCAATTGAACATGGCCGCCCCAATTGTCAATAGTGTCCTTCTGTACATGGTATACTGATCAATTCACAGTGTTATTGGGCTCCAGGGGGGCCCCGTCAGCATTTCGGACATTTGCATTCAAAGTTTTCAGCATCTCCGGACAGCTTCAAGTGGGAGTGTCGGGACCCAAAGGCAATGTATTTTTAGTATACAGATCATGTAAAGAAGCCGTAGGCCGATTTAGAAAAGCTCACGACTACAAGGTGCGTAGCTGAGTTGTACAGAAGCCCCACTCACTCGATGACTCAACCAGACGTTCAACATGTCATGAAGTTCCATTGGGCTCCAGTAACCTAGATAGTAGGAGGTCACTGGTAAACCCCGCAAAGGAGCCCTAGTGAGTTTCTCTTCGAGATCAGGCTAGAGGTTCGAGCTTCGAGCAAGGAGATTGGGGGAAGTGCCTAGCTCCCGAAGTTTCAAAAGCAAAAGATGTAGGGTTTAGGGGTTTTGAGGGTCTAGGGGTTTAGGGCTTACCTGTGAACTAGCAGAGTCTTGGGAACCTCTTTCTTGGAAACTCTTTTGCTCGCCGTGTCAGTGCAGAAGTCTTGCTCAGGCGAAGGCTTCAAAGTGATAGGGTTCAGGTGTCGTAGGATATTATTTTTTATAGGGCGGGATAGGAGTCCCGCACCGAGCTGATAACAGAAGGCAGAACAGGCTCCGACAGTCTCATCAGAAACATGAAACATGGGTTCCGGGCCTAGGATCTAGGGGTACATAGGCGGAGTTTCAGCCCGGATCTCAAGTACGGAGACTACACCTGCCACAGCCAGAGACTCTCATTCCTGATGCTTCATCTCAATCACAGTTTTTGCTCTTGCTATGTAAGCCCTGAGCCCGAAGAAATACTTCAATCCTATATACGGATGTCTCTCTCTCTCTCTCTCTCTCTCTCTCTCTCTCTCCATATATATATATATATATATAGATATAGTATATTATGTAAATACATACATGTAGTTTTCTAGCTACATACATCCTCGCAGGCATCTGCCTCAGAGCGCGGCTCCGCATGGCACGCGGCGATGGAAGTGCCTTTCGGCATGCCGGGGTCCAATTTTTCGGGGGCCTCAGAAGGTAGGATGAAGGTAGGTGGGATAAGCCCAAATAAGGTTCCTTATATAAGGGATCCTTAATCCCACCTACCTTCATCCCACTTGTGAGGCCTCCGAATTTGTCTTGCCTGAAGGCTCCCTAGACGCTTGTATAACCCCTGAACCCCGAAACCCTAAACCCTTAAACCCCTAAGTGAAGGAATGCTACGACAGCATCTTCGGTCATATTGTATAAGGCATCCTGAAAGGGGATCCTGCCATGTGGGCTGTGCAAGTTACAAGTCCCTGCATGCCACACCAAGTTAAGCCCCAACAGCAAACCTGAGCCTTAAGACCGCGAATTCCTTTAAACCCAAGGCAAAAAAGTCCTAAACCCCAAAGACCAGGTGCTTTCTCTAGCAGCTGCGTGTTGCGTCCGTCTCGACCTACTTTGCTGCGGCCTGGTCGCTGGGCTTCTGTAGCCCAAATTTAAAGGTTAAGTGATTAGGGTTAAGGACGTAGGTTTGTAGGGTTTTCGGCCGATGTTGTCGGGTTGATTGGGTTTGAGGTTTCAATTAGGGTCTAAGCAAATCTAAGCAATATAGCAAGGCGTGCCCGAGTGTGAGTGTCAAAAAACATGGAGTGTACTTCCGAGGAACACAAGTCTGATGATACTCTATGTTGGTAAGACCGGGCATGGGATTCTTTAGCTGCGGGGTTGGCGCAGATTGCCTTCACCGGAAGCTGGGTGTGGGGCGAGGGGGCTAGCAAAGCTCGGTGCAACTTGCCAGGTGGGACCTGTGCGCAGGGGTGTGTTGATTGAGGTTATCAGTGAGTATTGGCTGAAGCAAGTTTCCAGTGACACGCCGAACCGAAGCCACAAGGTGCTTAACGCCTGCAGTCGCTCCCAGCTCTGGACGCTAGCCCTGAGTGCGTGCAGCGCATTGGCAAGCCGACACTTGGCCACTTGGCAGGACGAGGGCTTCAGAGTGCAGGGGTTGCATGGGAATTAGGATTAAGGGGACCCTTGGGGATAAAGACCCTCTCGGGTTCAGAAGGGGTACCCTTTAAGGGGTCTCTCAAACAATACTACCTATTGCACAACACATTTTGCGGGGTAGTGCAAAGGTTTATGTCAAGTGGCGGTTGGATACCGTTTTTCTTTTCTGCAGCTGACACGGTGAGCTATCACGATACTACCGGTACGCCTGTCAATCCGCAGCTCAAGCTTCCAGTAACAGTCGCTACATCTCAATCGCCGGATGGGAGTTTCCGAAAACGGGGAACTCTAATACCCTACATATTCGGATCCTTATGATAGGGAACCCAAAATAAGGTACGCCTAATTTTCGGAAATCCATGGCTGTTATGCGGTCAAAGGTCGTGGATGGCGCTTGCACTGCCGCGGCCCTGGGAGCATGGGTGGCTGGCAGGTGGCCACGACTGGGTTTATTTCTTCGGTGTTCATGACTTCTTCTGTTTGGTTCTTAGTAGGGAATGGGGGAATGGATCCGTATAGTAGCCCCTATATAATCCCCGAAAGTATTTCCCATAATCCCCCATTCCCTATCAAGAGCCAGAGAGTCTTTCTTCTTCTCAAGGTTACCATGAAATCCAAAGCCTTGAAACGTTCTAGTCTCATAGGGATCCTTAGGGGTGTAGGGGGGAGGGGTGTAGGGGACTATATTTCCCTAAATAGGCCTTATTAGTCCTTATTATGGGCCTTAAGGCCCCCTACCCCCCCTCCCCCTACACCCCTAAGGATCCCTATGATAGTCCCAAGCCTTGGGTCCACTTTTATGAGAAACTCGAGGGCTCCAGTTGTTTAGGGTTTAGGGTTACTAACTATAATTATACCCCAGTAAATTGCTATTTAGGTCACTGGAGCCCTAGGGATATAGAGGCTCCATAGTAGTTCCTTTCAGGGATTACCTTGTGGGGTTCTAAATATGAACCCAAAAAAGGAACTACTATGGGGCCTTAGGGTAGTTCCTCATACGGCTGACCCTAAACCCCTGAGCCCTAAACCCCTAAACCCTAAAGGAACCCTATGATCCCTAGAGATCCCTTAACCCCGGTTAAGGGATATTGGAGTCTCTAGGGACGACAACCGCTCATGCAGCAACAGGCACTGGGCGGAAGCCCTGGAGCTTTGGCACTGCCTCTTGGGCTCCGGATCTTCAAAAGGGAGACAGGGGGTTCGTAATGTAGGGGCCTTGAGAGTTAGAATGGGATCCTTTTAAAGGGGTCGATATAAGGGCTACTATAAGGAGATCTTTAAGGGTATTAGAAGGTAGGGGCATTAATAGTTGGAATAGGGGTTTGTCTAGGTAGGCTTTTGGTACATTTTATTTTTTCCCTTATTGGGCCTCATAGGGCCCTATTTACGAATATTTTTCAGAAGCTTTAAAGGGCCAACCTAGTAATGTAGGGGCCTTAATAGTTAGACTAGGGTTTGGGGGTATATTATACTATAATTATAGTAAGGAACCCTCAAAATAGTATGGGGAATTATGAAGGCCCCTATTGTAAGAAAGTGTGTCTGCGGAGTTTTGGACGGAGGCTTGGGGTTTAGCAAAGCGTGACCAGGCTTGTTTAGGCATCATGGCTGGAATTCGATTACAATTGATTTAAATCCGGAGTTTAATTCGAATTTCAGCCATACCGCCTTCAGCGGTTAGGTGCTCATGATTTGGCAATTGGCAGTTTAGCATTTAGGGTTTAGGGTGCAGGGTTTAGGGGTTTAGGGTTTAGGGTTTAGGGGTTTAGGGTTTAGGGTCTGGGGTTTAGGGGTTTAGGGTTACAGCTTCTCCTGGGTCTTGTACTTCTAGCTTTGTTGAGTTCGTTTGTTCGTTTGGCAACAAGGGTTCCCTGTGCTTGTGATCCTCGGCTCCACGCGTTTCGGCAACTTGTAATCTTCAGCTGCAACACCCCAACAGCAAATCGCTCATCTTGGCCCATCATCAACAGGCCTTGATCGCATCATGGTGAACAGTCACGCTTCCGCCCAAACAGGGCAGTGCTAAGGAAGGGAGATACAATCAGCTAGCATCCAGCCATCACCTTCGCAAGATAACCTGATCGACTTTGGACAACTGATTTGTTTGAGTTTGGGTTGCGGCGGGATGATTGCGGTCCCCCAGCCCCAGCCCTTGAGTACTATGGGGGGCTTAATAATTACCAATACTATTTTGGGGCTTCCTATTTCTAACTATAGTTTTCTGGGCCCCATAGCCTTATATATTCTAGTAATTAAGGCCCATGCTTTATGATTCCAAACCTGCGTGACATGAACTTGCGAAGAAGCCCAAACTCCGAACTCAACTTGAAGGCTCCAAAACCCGGTCTCGGCATTGTCGAACCTGCAAATCCTGATCGGTCACTGTTGTCTTAGGGTTTAAGCTCTTTTAGGGTTTATAGTTTAGGAAAGCCTCCTGTAGCCCTCCCAGAATGAACTAAACAGGTTTCAAAGACGTGGGATCGATCTGCGGGGACGTAGACGTCGCCCGCAATGCTGCCGTTGCTGCCATGGGGAGGCGTAGACGGTTTCGAGCCATGAATCGGTCTAACTGAGGTGACAACAGCCCCGTATAGTCTAATTAAGTGTCATTGTCTCTCTCTCTGTCTCTCTGTGACGCTCTCTCTCTCTCTCTCTCTCTCTGTCTCTCTCTCTCTCTCTCTCTCTCTCTCTCTCTCTCTCTCTCTTTCTCTCTCCCTATATATATATATATATATATATATGTATATATGTACACACCCATTTGTCAAAAAAATGGTATATGCCCAGAAAATTATACGTAAAGACGCCTGTGTGTACAGAATACATATCTCTCTGCTGTGTTCTACTATGCTATTCAGGCATGTATATAATCATCCGTAGTAATATCTCCACATGTGGCTCTTATAGTTGTATTCGAGAGCCGTGGTCGTTGCAGTAGGGCTTGCCAAGAGCCATGAGGTTCCATGGCCAGGATGGTAGAGTAGAGATGGAGGTGTTCTAGAGCTGAACCTTATGCTGTTGTATCCGGATGTAGCGCATTTCGTTGCAAGATTTCTCAATGCCGAAGTTTCACGGCTGAAGTGTTTAGAGTTAGAGATGGAGATGTTTGCAAAAGCACCATTCGCTGGCAATGATGCAATGAGACTGAGGAATCTGGAGTGCCCTATGGCCTTGTAGCTTCCACCCCAATACCCCATGCAGGACTGTAATATCCCCGGACAAGTCAGACAATGTAAACACATAGCCCGGTACCGAAAGCCTAAATTCCAATTCTATGCGGCCCCACACTGGGCCAGAATGCGTCATTAAGGTTGTATGGTTTAAGCCCTGTTTGTATTGTAGGGACAAGGCGCCCTTAACTGAAAGGCCCATGGGCGCCTGTAACGTATGGTGTTTATGGATTACTATACGCGTCTTAGGGGTTTGTGGACAGGTTTTGGATATTCGTAAGTCTGGTTCGCTTTATCTTGTTCAGCTTTGGTAGGTACTTGTAAGTAGTGCTACCCTGATTTCCTACTTCCCAAGGCCCCTGATCTTGTAAATCAGTCCTAGCAAGACTGTTATAATGGCACCTTCAAGAAGGCCCTTGTCGAACCGGTAGAATCTGTGTCCTAAATCAGCTGACCCTTAAGTACCCACGAGTTCCGATGGACGAACTTGTCCCACACCGCTGCATCTCAAACAGGCTTGCTCAGTGGTGACTCGGCCGTTGTTGTCCTTTGGACGCTTCTTGAGAAGATTAGGGTTTAGGGTTTAGGGCTTGATGATTTATTGGTTCAATTTTCCTACAGGTACTTCTTGATGAGGCGTGCACAGATGAAGGGTCCTGAATGCTGTCCGACTAATTATTTGGGGTTGAAGTTTTGCTGTAACTCCCGCATCAGCGAAAGGTTGTCAGAGGCACGGCTGTTGGAGCTTCACAAGCTTTCGGTTTGTTTGTATTGTCCTTGAAGGGGCTGTGCTAGGCCCCTTAACCTTTACAAAGCATCTTGCCAGTGAAGCCTCTTGAAGCCTTTGTAAACCTTTCATGGGTTTACGCTTAATAAGGGGCCCAGACCTAAACCCTGAGCCCACCACCGCCCCCCTCCCCCCCCTTCCGACACAAGCCCAAACCACATTCCACATTGCTTCCAAGGAGGATGTCTCTTGAGCTTCTTCCTGGCGGAGTCGTGAAGGCCCGGAGCTCTACAGTAGGGGCTTCATCAGGTCCTACCGAGAGTCTCCATTCTAGTCCCTTGCTTAGTTAAACCAATGATATATCTAGGGGGCCATGTTCGGGGTTCTTGGTAGCACCGTGTGTGTGCGTGTCTGTGCGTGTGTGTGTGTGTGGGGGGGGGGGGGGGGGGAACTTTTAAGTCTTGAACCCTGTAACGACCCATGGTGTTTTCCAAGCAGCGGGATCGTTGTCAATACTCGCATCGAGCAGCAGGCCTGTTAATTCTTGGCTTCTATAGGGCCCTACACCCTGCAAACCATGAAGCCTAGCCTTCCCAAAGGCTCCATGTACCTTTATTTTAGGTACTTAACTTAAGCCTTAAAGGGGTCCCTATACAGGTACTTCAAAGCCTAAGTATCTACTATATGGGTACATGGAGCCTTTGGGCTTAGCTAGTCTGCGGTTGGCGTCACAGGCGCAGGATGCTGTTGGCTATTCTGCCGCGATCCTGGCCTTTGAAAGATCAGGCCGAGCCTCTGTTCCGCAATGCGAGGGACTTCGGACCCCGATACGAAGTTATGGCTAAACTCGTCAACCATGAAAGTTATGCACCCTGCACCGATGCTTTCCCATGGATGGGTGCATCTTGAGATCCGCGACTTTGAAGCGTGAGGTCTCGCGTGGTGCGCTTTTGAAGACGAATGTGTGTCTGAATTATGATACTTTCATTAGAGTTCGTACGATTAACAACTCCTGTTACCTTTGCTAATGCTATGGCTGTCCGTATGTCATTGTACGAATACAACTACTGGGTGTCGATGCGACGGCTCGTCTATGTTTTATCATCCGCAGTATCGTCGTAGAAGAGCTCCTCAAATGTTGGGTAAATAGTAACTACACACTAAACCCTAAACCCAGAAACCCTAAACCTAACCCGCATAAGAAGCTTTAACCTAGATCCGAGAATTTTAAGAAGCCCCTAATAAGTGATGTCAGCGAGCAAACGTAAGCATCCCTCTTCTGACAATGTGTTCGTTGTTGCTGCCACCCACCATGGCTTATCGGTTTAGACACTGCCAGTCATCGTTGCAAGACGTGTGGCCACTCTATAAGAAAGGCCCCTGAAGACCAGACCCAGAATCAAGAGCCCCACTACAGCGGACCTGTACTGTTTTGGGGCTCCTCCTTGTTATAGCAATAGTATAATGGGTCCCAAAACCCTATTCTAATTATTAAGGCCCCTATGCAACACCCCAAAGCAGGCGAATTCGACCTCGTTCTACACTTCCTCACGGGAATGGTCCCAAGCGCACTTACTCCGGTCACTTGTCCATCACTTCATCGACTGTGAACTGGTTCCGGCCCCTGAACCGGTTTAGGGTTTAGCCTAAACCCGAAACCGTGCAGCCTTAACAATCGTTGCTGCGTGGGCGAACCTCGGGGGAGATCTTCAAGCTAACGATGAGGGATAGTTTGATAACAACGCTTGCCGACGTCGCAGTAGCACTCAAGGTCCTTCTATACCAGCCGTCGCCCCGGTTGGGCCAAACTCAAGCGGCAGCCGCCTGATGGCCAATTTTAAAAGCTCGATTTCCCCCCTAAACCCCTAAACCCTAAACCCTAAACCGCTAAACCCCTAAACCCTAAACCCCTAAACCCTAAACCCCTAAACCCTAAACCCCTAAACCCCTAAACCTCTAAACCCTAACCTAAACCATCCTGAGTCGGCCTGTAAGGATGCGACAGCTCAGCACTCCCGTCAACTCGTCGGCTTAGTTGTAGTTCCAAAGTGCTCTCGGGCCTTGGGTTTGAGACTTGAGGGCACTGGGCATCGGGCTTCCAAGGGTTTATGGTTTAGGGTTGTTTGGGGTCTAGGTTAGGGCCTTGAGTTTCGGGTTGGGTAGGGTTTCGCGTTTAGAGTTTAAGGCTTAGGGTGGGCTTTCTGGGTTTCTAAAGGAATTAACCTACCCATAGGCTCCATAGTAGTTCCTTTTGTGGTTCATGTTTAGAATTCCTTAAGGTGCTCCCGAAAAGGAACTCTACTATGGAGCCTATGGGTATAGAGGCCGGAATCATTATTAATTATTAGTGATAATTACCCACAAACCCTAAGCCCCTAGAGCCTTTCTGCACCACCTGAAGCATCGGCTCTTCCCAGGACCCCCGCACAGTCGAGGCCGCTGTCCGCGCGGCATCGTTGCGCTTCGCCGCACTTCTTCGGCTAAGGGTCATTATGGGCTCTTGGGTTCAAGATCTTTGAGTTCAGGATTTACCCAAAGGCTCCATGTACCTTGAAAGTAGATACTTATGCCTCAAAGGGGTTCCTATATAGGTACTTGAAGGCCTAAGTATCTACTATATGGGTGCATGGAGCCTTTGGGTTAGGGATTTAGGATTTAAGTGGATTCAATTTGACGTTTAAGGCTGAAGGGTTTGCAAAGGCATACAGCCTTGTGGATTTAGGGCGGTCAGAGTTTAGGGTTGAAGGGCTTAGGATTAGGGTTCATAAGGTTTGGCTTAGGGCTATGCTTGCCCGGATAGCCTGGTCCTTGCGGTTTTGAAAGTGTGCGCCTGTGAGGCTTTTTAAAGGATTAGCGGCTTAGGCCTGCTCTGACCTGCGCCATATGCATACTTAAAGGATCATGAGACTTAGTATCTGGGGTGATAAATAGCGTAACTATACTTATAACCGCTTGTTAAGCCCACTTAAGGTAGTTATAACCCGACTTACTAAGTCCCGTGCCCTCCAAGTAGTGGCTTTCTTCGTACATTGTGATCTACTTTTGTCATGGCTTGTTTTCTCAGAAGAAGGCTTGTAAGCATTGTAGTTAATGGTAATTGCTGATTTTTCTTTCCTTACATATTGTTGCGCCCCTACAGTTCTAGCGGACTTTGCGTATTGTATCGCCGCTTCCTGTTTTGGCAGGCAATAGCAGAGCGTTCAGTGCAGTACTGCACCTCCTGTGCTACTGGTTGCGGTAGTGGTAGTTCAAGATGGTACTAGAAGCAGTAGTCGTCGTCCTAGTCGTTTTCGCGTTTGTCGTGGAGGTTGTGGTGTTGCTGCTGTTCGTTGCTTTGTGGTTCTTGGTTGTCGTGCTGGGCTGGGTTAGCGGCCTGTGGCCGTGGTCGTCGTAGTAGTTGAGGTCGTGGTCATGATGCTCGTGGCATCAGAATATGAATATACTTGTTCTGCTTGCAGAAGTAGCCACAAGTTCCCAGGCCTAGAATTGCACTGCATCGAATGCTGCATTGTGAGGCGGTATGTTTACATCGACGGAAAATATGAACTACCTATAGTCTCCATTGTCGTTCCTTCTTGTTGTTTAACCAATTATATACTAAGGATCCTATAGGGTAACCCCAAAAAAGTTCTTGTTGTTTAACCAATTATATACTAAGGATCCTATAGGGTAACCCCCAAAAAAGGAACTACAATGGAGACTATACCCTAAGGCCCCAAAGTAGTTCCTTTTTGGGATTACCTTATAGGATTCTATATATGAACCCCCGAAAGGAACTACTTTGGGGTCTTAGGGTAGGTATGTGTGCCAGTGCAACATAATTCGGACACCCCTGCGAGTCGAAGCCCGGCCCCAAACCCCAAACTCTAGGATGCCCAGTAGTACCCATATTCCCTTTCTGTAGTCCTAGGTTCCTTAGAAAAAAATACCCAATACCAAAAAGGGAGGCCATTTTATTCTTAGGTTACTGGGTATCCTAGAACTTGAAAGCCCAAAGCCAGAAGCTCTCGTCTCGAACCCCTAAGGCCCTACACCCTAATACCTCCCTCAGGTCCCCCACCCAAATAAAGAACTCTAAACCCTAAGCCCCCCTAAACCCTAAACCCTAAGCCCTAAACCCCGACACCGCCGAGGAGTAGACTCAGTGTAAGCCTCCCACCAGCGGCAGGCCCTTCTTGACTGCTTGCAGTGGAGATAGGGGTCGGTGCACTTAAAAAAAAACCCAAGCCAAAGCCCGAACCCTAAACCTTAAACCCTTGTTGCTGTAGGGATCGTGACGAAGCTTCTTAGCGCCGTTTCACTCTGCAGACTCCGAACCATATGCCTCGCCTGGATTGTCCGAGTGTGAGCGCCGAAACCTTAAACCTTAAACCCTAAACCAACCCTAAACCCAAGCCAAAGTAAAGGCATTGGCGTCTCTGCCCAGGCAGGGCGGCCAGGCCAAGGTTGCGAAGCTCTTGGGCGCCTTGGGCGACGAGGCCTTCCTTAACGACGAAACGAACCTTGAAAGGGTTAAGGTTCATATGGGTGGTTATCAAAATTATGGTCCTTTTTTGGGTACTTATTATTACAATACGGCACCTAACATTTATGGTACCCAAAAAGGGACCCTAGTTTTGCCAACCACCCATATACCATATAGGGTTTCATAGTTTATGGGTATAGGGCCCCTACTTTTGAAGGGCATTTGGTTCTTCAGGTTGGCAGCCCTGTATTCAGCGACTGCTTACTACAAAAAAGGTCCATAACATACTTGTACATACACAGTTACATAAACGTAGTGTAAGGTCAAACACATAAATGCATATAGACTGGAGGTAGAGGCTGAGATATAGATATACTGTGGCTGCCAAAGGGATCCTATGTAGGTGTCTTAGTGACATGGGCCCGGCGGTGTGTAATACCAGCTGACCAACCTCCACTTGATCAAACTCCGGCACATTGGAAACGCGATAACTTCGCACCCACTATTCGGGTGAAGAAGCTTGTTGCCTTCAAAACACCTCCTACTCCATACTTGGAAGGGCAGGGGACTTAGTAAGTCGTTTATAAGTAGGGTTTTAATTGGGGTAACTCCACTTAGGGTACTTGCAACTCTACTTATAACCTACTGACTAAGTGCCCTGCCCCTCCAAGTACCCCAAACTCCGAAGCTTAAGCCGCGTTCGGCTTCGTGACCCCAGAGCCCCAAAGCGAAATAGACCTCGTCTGCTGGAGAATCTCCACAGTTCGATATGCATTGGGTCCCCAAAAAGCATATAAGCAAAAATAAGGATATGGATATCCCATGTAAACCCCCTTATGATAAAGGCCCATAAGGTAGGGATATCCCCATAAAATGCTGGGCCCAAAAGGGCTTTTGGGGGCCCCAATGCAAAGTCCATTCGGACTTGTCTCGAGCCATTAAGCCCAAATCCCGAATGAAAAACGATAATGTCATGTACCCAAATCCCATAAAGGCAAATGCCAAATTCCTAAACCCCAACCCCCAAATCCCTGAACCCAAATCCTAAGTCCCAAGCCTTATAAATCCCTAACCGCTGAACCCGAATCCTTAAACCCTTTGCCTACGCGGCCCAAAAAGCCAAGTACTCACGATGGCCAGTGGCCAGGGAGTCCCAAAGAAGCGAAGCCAAAAGGGTCCTATGTACTGTTATGGGGGATACTTCCCTAAGTCATGATAGTAGTTGCTAATATTGCAACCCTACATTCTACTCAAAATTCTACTCTATCGGTACATAGGACCCTTTGGGAAGGTGAAGTGAGGACCCGACCACACGCTGCTTCAGTTTCTGTAACCAAGGCCCCTCTACAATCTGTCCCAACCTTAATCACAACCCTGTGCAGCTCCGTCGGCCCAGACGCAGCCCATTGAAAGACTAATGTAGGAACCTGATTAAGAAACCTTGGGCCTTTATTAGGGTTCCTTATTTGAATCCTACTATTTGGGGATCTGATTAAGAAGTCCTGGCCCTATTATAGGGCCAGGACTTCTTAATCAGATTCCTACATTAATCCCCAGCAGAATGGTGGGGGGGCTCCAGGCTTATAGGTTTCGGATTTTGCATCGTAGGGTTTCTGATCGGGAGCCTCCAGCGCTCTTTTCGGTCTTCTCAGACCCAGAGACTCCAATATTCCTTAATAGGAATCCTACTATACAATTTAAAGGTAGATTCCTTAATTAGGGGATATTGGAGTCTCTAGGAAGCAGAAGAACTTTAGCCTTCGTCGTCCGATCTGTTGCCATGTCTCCCGTGGAGGCCAACCAACTGCTACTGGATTCCCGCTGCGAGGATAAAAAAGCCCAAAGGCTCCATGTACCCATATAAGAGATACTTAGGCCTTAAAGTACCTATATAGTGACCCCTTTTAAGGCTTATAAGTAACTACTATAAATCTAAGACTACGGCAGCTGCGGGTGCTTTTTTACCCCAGTGCTTCAGCAGAAACTCGTGAGCCTTCAAGCGGAGAGAGCGGCGCATCGGCGAGCGAACAGTCGATCGGAACATCCCTCTCTCTTAGGGACATTGGCTGTGCATGACCGAACTGCGATCTTCAGATTTACACTGCTTCAAAACAATCTTTCCTTCCTTTACAGGGAGACTTAGTCGCCCGGAAAGAGGCCACCAATCGCTAGCGAGTTTGGGCTTGGTGAGGATATCCGCTCTTTGTAAGTGAGTGGGTACCCAAACAAGCGGAGCCCTAGCATCATCGCAATCAGGAGTCTCTTCCTTCAGCGTGTGTCTCAGGCAAGCAATATCTATTGCTAGCCTTCGGTCGGAAGGTGTACGAGGCAATCCATCACGGTGCATGTGGTCGTAGAGGGACCGGCAGTCGGTCACTCCCAACATCGGGATGTTCTTTCCAGCATCACGGGTGATCTTGCCAGTGAGGAAGGAGTCGATCATTGCCCTCACATACTGGCCAAGCTCGAAGCCTTCAATGCATCCCATGGTCTCGGCACCGAAAGTTGACCTACATACCCGGTCGCAAGCATGGGAGCGCCATTCGAGGATGCTGGCCGGAGCTCCAGCGGAATTGATCCCGTCCTTGCCGCATAGCATGACCAAAGCGCCCAGTTGGGAAGCCACGCTCGAGTTCCTCTTCTTGGTCTTCCGGGCCTTGTTGATCCAGGGCCCCTCAACGATCAAGCCGGCTTCCTCGTCCTCAGGGCACAAGAAGTAGACGGGGTCCTCGTTGAAGTCCGGCGCATTGCTCCATCCAGCGTCGTGGAACACGGTGACCACCATCTCCTCGAGGGGGATCTTCGCCAAGAGAATCCCTTCGTCTTTGTGTAGTAGTGCACGCTTTGCCATGGTGTTCGTGAACCGGACATCCTCAATAGTGGGTCTGGCTTGTAGTTGCTGGCACATTGAAACTCCACAAGCCAAATCTGGCCTGGATTGTGAAGCCAGCCACGAGAGGGCACCCACCAAGGAGCGGTTGTCGGCGACCTGCTCGGCGTCGGCTAGGGCATCACCGGGTGCCTTCGGGTCGACGTAGATCTCGAAGAGTCGGTTGGTGGCATAGGAGGACTGGGAAACAAAAATGCCATCAGGTCGGGTCTCAATATGGGAACCGATAAAGTCGAAGACATCCTCTTCCCACTCCTCGACAGGAAAACATCCAGAAAGTTGTCCTTGGACAGAAACTCTGAGGGCATGGGGTCCAACAAGTAGGATATCATCCACGTGCACAGCCGCGTAGCAGATGGGGCGTCCGTCGCCCCGTCTTCCATCCTCGTCGAGCTCGATGAGCTGGAACACGCACGGATCCAAAGGTGACGCAAAGAACTTGCCCTTCTTTCCTTCGGGTAACTCGATGGTCATCTCCTGGATGTCCTTCTTGAACTTCTTCCACCACTTTCGAGGGCTGTCGATCAAACCGAATACCCCCTTCTCGACCTTTATAAGTTGATCTGGGTGAAGTCCGGGAAGTCCATGTTTTGGTTGTCGTAGATAAAGTTCGCGGTCCAACTTCTCACCATTGAGGAACGCTGCGGTGACGTCGCCGGCTGCGACGCCCCATCCGGCGTCGGATTGTGAAGCGGCCAGCTGTAGCAGTGTCATCACAGCCGTGCGGGACACCGTAGGGGAATCCGTCCGCAAAGCTCCGGATACTATGTCCGGGTCCGTATGCCCAGACACCACAAGTCGCGACTTTGCCTTCCATTCAACCGAAGGGTCAGTCCGTCTTCGGGCAAGATTTTTATCGCGATATGCGAACCTCGAAGAGAGCACTCTTCCGGACTTGGCTTTCTCGGCGCTTTCTGCAAGGCTGAGAGGTCGAAGGGCTCCGAGGCGAAGATGTTCTTCCCATTGTTTGTGTTCAGCATCTATGAACAGTTGTCGCTTCGACTCTGGTATCATAGACCACGGGATCTCCTTCTCGAGCTGTTTGTCCCGGCCGCGCTTCGTGGTGGCCCGCTTAAGCATGTAGGTCTCGTTGATGTCGTCTCCACCTCCAGGGTGGTCGTAGGGCTCTGGCCTTTTCGTGGAAAACCTCCTGCGGACGGCGCGGGGTGGATCGCCTTGAGAAGGGGCGGAAGGTTCACCCTCAGGTAGGTCTCCGTTATCCAGATCCATGTCGCCGGTCTCATCCTCGTCCATGTCTCCCTCCACCTCGGAGAGGTCCATCACGGCATCGAAGAGGTCCTTGTCCTGGATCTCGGCATCGTCCTCACCCGGGAAGACGGCGGAGTCGTCGTAGTTGTTCTCCACCAGGCGTAGTAGATCGTCCTTCGTAGCGCGCAGTGCAAACATGCCACCGAGCTCCTCCGGGAGAGCTTTGCGAAGATGTTCGGGGGCGCACAGGTAGCAGCGTCCACTGTGGGAGATCCAGTAGTTGTTGTCCTGTCGCCCAATCACAACTCCGGGCCCTTTCCATAGTCCGGTCTTTTTGTTGGCTGGCTTCCTCCAGAACAGCACCATGGCCCCGTTGTCGAGGTCTCGCGGTTTCACGCGTGCTCTTTGTGACATCCCCCTCCGGATCTTGTCCTCTGTGCGCGACTTGAAGAAGGCCATCTTAGCGGAGTTCCGGATGATCTCGCGCCGGTGTTGGGCCGAATCCGGTGTCCGAAGTAGTTCTCCTCCGCCTTCTTCCACTTCGAACTTCAAATCCTCATCACTGCGGGGGTTCTTGCCGAAGACAATCTGGCATGGAGCCCAACCACAACGGCGGCGAAGTTCGTTCTTTGCGGAGGACGTTGCTGCAATGGCTTCCTCCACTTCGTCTCCCCGCACAGTCTGGTCCTTGACCACCCTCGCGAAGATCTCTTTCCACCACTTTCCGTGCCTTTCCGTAAATCCGGACTGCCAATGGGCCTGTCCGGCGCTGGTGCGGAGGTCGATGTGGAACCAGTCGGCAAGCCGACCGAAGGCATCCTGGATGCCCCGCTCGAGGTCGAGAGTGATCACCTTCGGCGCTCCAAACACCTGGATCCAGTGCTTCACGAAGATCTTCTCCAGGACTGCTCCGGTCTGTCGGGGTACTTGGATCACGACTTGATATGAGGAGGCGTGGTCGACAATGGAGAAGAGCTTGATCTTCTTGCCGTCAATGTCGTAATCATACATCATATCGACTCCGACCACATCTCCAAACTCCAGTAGCTTGGGTTCCGCCGCCGGGCGGGCACTCTTGGGTCCTTTGGCCCTCGCACAGGTAGAACAGGAGAGACTCTTAGCTGCCTTGATCACGTCCTTGTCGGCCCCGGCCAAATGCAAATGGCGAACCAGGTCTTCACGGGCAGGGTGTCCGAGGTTCTGGTGTAGTCGTCGAAGGGCGGCTGCAACATCCTTGGGCACTTTCTTGTCGAACGTGATGCCAGCTGCCCCTTCGCGAAGTTGCTCTTCGCCTGGTTCCCTTCCAGACTCGCCCTCCGCCATGAAACTCGAAGAGGTACTTGGGGTAGAGGCCTTATAGCACGTCTTGTCATCGAGGACGAGGGTGTCGACGGTGCCCAAGTTCTCGAGTTGTCGTAGAACACGTCCTCGAAGTTCCATGGAAAGCTTGTCTATCGGAACCACAACTGATCCATACTGCTGTACTTGCCATCTGCCACAAACGTCCACAACCTCGAAGAACTTGGCCTCCTCGTAGGACTCGTCAGGGGAAACAGGATGGATCCACAACATAGAGGGCCGCAACTGGTTGAGCATCCTGACAACATGGCCTCCCGCATCGTCGTAAGGTATGTCCTCCCAAGGGATTGGCTCGGCGGCGTAGCAATTGAAGTCCGAGGTAGCAAGGAGAGTTTGCTCCATGCCGCCGATTTCAAGCAGGGCCACCGAAGAGCAGGAAGGTAGTACCTCAGCAGAAGGTGTGGCCGCCGCAAGTGCCATAGACAGTGATGACAAAGACCAGGTGAGAAAAGCGCTTGCCCGGGCCGCATTCCTCCACAAACTTTTCCTCATACTCTTCTTGGGGCGTGTAGAGGAGGAGGGCGGCGTTGTGGTCGCATTCGTGTCCTCCCAGAGAGGTAGGGCCTTTTGATTGGTGGAGTGGTCGACAATCTGCTTGCGATCACGTGAAAGATGCCGGAGATCGTGTAGAGGGAACCCCCAGAGTCGTAGTTGACGTCGCTCTCCTTGAGTGCTTCCGGCGAATCCTCTAGTAGAGAAAGCCGTCACAGACCATCTGTTCCCGCCATGCCAGACCTGAGCGGAGTGAAAGTGTTCGGGTCGGAATGGAACCACACAGCCGGAGGCACATAGCACTTTTCCACGGATCTCGCGCCCCTTTGGGTCCAGCATGACATCAGTTCCTTTGACGAGTCCATTCTCTTGCCAAAGACCGCCTCCATCGGTAAAATCGCCGGCACACGTGATGTAGTTGAGGGTCCCCTTGAGGTTGTTGAAGTCGGAGTGTACACGGGGAGCGCAGTTGAAGGCGATGGAGAGGGACGACCATTTTGCCTCCGGGTGCTTCGAAAGGATGTATTCCTTCAGGTAGAGGCAAAGCGAGGCATACTTGGAGGTATTCGCACAGATCCCACGCATGTTCCCGTAGGTGTAGTATCCAAGCGACAACCTGTTGCTCCCGGTGTCGTCCTCTCCCATGGCTTTCCGTCTTGCTCGGGCTCCACGACGTGGGAAGTCCTCGCCGTTGATTCCGAAGGTATTCTCCAGGATGGAGGCCAGGGTGGCCACGCTGAAATCCTTGTTCTTTGTGGCCTCGGAGATCAAGTTCTCGACGTTCTCAGAGAGCAACACGTAGGAGTCCTGATTCTCACCCGTGATCTCGTCCCACATCTCCGCATCATCCTCGTCGCCGTCGTGGTAGGCAAAGGCCGCATCCTCGTAGAACTCCTCCACGTCGTCCCCGCCCGCGTCCTCCTTGGTCTCGTAGGCCGGAGCGTTCACTGGGGACCCACCTGATCCTTCAGCACCGCAAGGCGTTGCTCCAGCGCCTTGATCTCCTCCAGGACCTGGGAAGGAGGGTCCACGTGCATCCTCTCCTTGGCGGTCTCCTTCTCCACACTGCGTTTCGCCGGCGACCCCTTCGTCGGGATCTGGATTGTCGAACTCGACGGAGTCAGCGGCCTTTGGTCCTTGTCCACGGAGCTCATCGCCGACACTTCCTCCCAGGACCGGGACGATGCTGACCCCGGATAGGGAACCTTGGCATAGCGCTCGGGCTCCTCCATCATCTCGCGCCGCGAAGGTCCGCGCGTCGTCTCTTTCTCCTCCGTCTTCCGGCGGTACCAGAGAACGAAGCGCTTGAGGTCCGCACTCATATTGATCCCGTTCTCGCGCTCCTCTCGGCACGCCCACTCCGCATACTGACGGGGAATCTGGAAGAACGCGTTCCCTTTGTAGCGGCCGATCTGCATGATGGTGTTGTCCGGCGTCTCGTGGTAGTCTCTGATGTGGCGCATCAACGTTCCCCTCGTCACCTTGGAGTCGTAGATCACCCCGATGCGATCGGCCTCCATTTTGAGGTCTGCCAGCTTCATGCCCGACAATCCTTTCGGGACACCCTTCTCCGCCTTGTCGATCGCCTTGCTCTCGGTGATCGCGCTGCGCAGCTCCTCCACGGTCCACGTAGTCATCGGATTCAGGCTGAGGCGGGTCGCTTCGGCAAGGAGTTCTGCCTTTGTCATCTGCCATGTTGGGCGCGACGACATTACCAGAGAGGCCGGGCGGAGTTCGAATTGGGGCAATCGGTCTACGATTGAACACTGTGCGGCCAACCCAGAGGCACTGGTGACAGTTCGAGGCTTCCGTGGGCATCGCATTCCAGAAGTCAACTGCCAGAGGGAGACCGCGCTGTGATCGGCAACTGATGCTGAAAGTTTCCCTGATACTACCAAGAACCTTCAAGAGATTGTCTCGCAGCAAAGATTGTTGAGTGCCCCAATTCGTCGGACTGAACAAAGACTTCCGAGGAGTAACATGAATGCGTACCATCGAACACGGTGTCTCTATCCAGAAATCGGACATAATACGGGTTTGGTTCCACCACTTCACGAAGTTCTCAACAGATAGCGTCTCACTGACAAGGAGGTTCTTCACTTCAGGGGGGATCTTCTTGGCATAAAATATCTGGGGAAACAGTGCTTGACGATCTCGACTTTCAAGAAGGGCATTAGCAGCTACAAATGCTTCACAGTGACCCGTTCCCCCGCTGCAATCCGCCATGTATGCTGCCGAGCCGAGAAGGATCTGTACCTCACCGCGGACGCACTTGTTGGCGTCCCACATGTCTGGCCGTGCTTGCGGCGGGATGCCCTGACCTCCAGGATGAACGCTGATTGCGGGATGCCCGGTAGGAGTCGAGAGCAGTGGGTACCCGGTCACGCGCACGGCCTCGAAGTCCGCCTTATGCTCCTTCAGGTTGTAGACCATTCCTAGTTCGGCCAAAACGGATCGGCTCAGCAAGAGCGGGAGGTCCCCGTGGATGATTGCTACCTTCACGAGCACCCAAGAAGAACCCACCTTGAAAGAGACCACAATGGCGTAGTTAGAGGAGTAGATGCGGGAGGCGCCGAATCGGAAATTATCAGACTCCCCCAACAGCGGGACCTCGATCCCGAAAGACTTGAGGACCTCCACATATCGCTGCAGCCAAGAGGTCCCGGCCACGGATTTAGTACAGGCACTGTCGGTGATCGCAAGGAGGTTCTCGCTCAGCGGGCCACTTGTCATGAAGACCTCATTGGAGATGTTGGCGGTTTGGGGTTTGCCAGGTTCGGGGTTTCCTTTCGGTTTGCCATTCGGAGGTCCAGGGCATTCAGGGTCCTTGTACCAGTGGCCGCGCTGCTTGCAGACACTGCAGAAGGAGCGCTGTTTCGCACTCTGGATTTTGCTTTCGATAGCTCTCTTCACCTCTTCCGGTTCCAAGTTACGGCCCTTCACAGCATCGCGGTACTGGGCCTTGGCGGTCATGAATGCCTCGTAGAGCTCCTCCTCGTCCGGGTTCTGGGGCACCTCAGTCTCGAGGTCTCCGCCGTCGTCCTCGCCTTCCTCCGGGATGGGCTCCGCATTGTTGGCAGAGTTCACCTTCAGGTTGTTCTTGGAGCGGTCCCACAACTTCGGGTGATCCTTGTCCCAGGGACGTCGAAGACTTTTCTCATGTAGAACCGCAGCACGTTGAAGCTTGGAGCACACGAACTCATTGTTCACGCTGCCGAGGATAGCCAGCTCCTCCGAGTGCGACAAGGAGAGAGCGCTCAAGTACGCCCAAGCCCGGGCCGTCTCGGGGAGCTTGCACTCGATCTCGACCAATCTCGCGTAGGCCCGGTCGAAGGTCGCGTTGAACTCTCGCACCGATTGGTTGGGACCCCGACGTAGCTTCCTGAAGAAACCGTTAAGGGCCTCCGCGATCTTGCCCACCTCGATCTCTTGGTAGCGCTCCGCAATCCAGGCCTTGAACTTCTCCACGCCATCAGGTACACAAAGTTCAGCGACCTCAAGTTCCTCAGCCTCGATCCACGCACGGCCCTTCAGGTTCTGGTACAGCAGCAGAGCTTGCTGGGCACAGGGAGTCCGGGTGACGCGGACCCATGCCTCGATCTGCCTGATGTAGCTGCGAGCAGACTGGCCAAGTTCGTCACCGCTATTGTCCGCCGAGAAAGAAGGCACAGACATCCTTTCACTCAGAGCTCCGCGCCGTTCTCCATCATCAGAAGAAGGTGGCCGGGACGGATTCCCGTCTGAGGTCAGAGATTGCTGCTGCCACGCATCTCCAGGAATGGCGTTGCGGTTCCATTCCGTCTCCCAAGGGTTGTTTGAGGAGTTCGTACCGGTAGAACGGGCCCATTCGGTCTCCCATGGCGCGTTCGAGGTGTTCACCGAGTTTGTACGAGTCCACTCAGTCTCCCACGGCTGGCCGGATCCGGTCCCGGAGGTAGAACGGGTCCACGAAGTTTCCCATCCGCCATTCCCGGTGGCGCCAGGAGCATTCCCAGACCAGGCATATCCATGATGGTATCCAGAGTTCCATCCAGACTTCCACGAGGTCTCCCACTGAGAGTTGTCAGGCCAAGCACCGTTCCAGGCATGCTTCGTAGGGTCATAGGGCCCCCATTGAGGCTCCGCTTTCCACTCACGGTCCTCCTCCGGTTGGTCGCCAGAGGAAGTAGGCTCGCTCTTGATATGATCCCTGTCAAAGGCAGGGTCCCCATTCGCATTCTCGGCGTCCTCGCCCGAATGCTTCCCTTTCCGCCAAGCACGGCGGGTGCTACCGCCGTCTTCACCGCGTCCGTCGGGAGAATCAACGTCACCAGGAGGATGAGCAGCCCGGGCGGCTTCCGCCCAGGGATCTAGCGGCGCGGCCGCGCCATCATCATCACGAAGTCCGTCGCCTGGCGAGGAAGACATTAAGGAGCCCTAGGGGCTCCGCTACCAATCTAAGACTACGGCAGCTGCGGGTGCTTTTTTACCCCAGTGCTTCAGCAGAAACTCGTGAGCCTTCAAGCGGAGAGAGCGGCGCATCGGCGAGCGAACAGTCGATCGGAACATCCCTCTCTCTTAGGGACATTGGCTGTGCATGACCGAACTGCGATCTTCAGATTTACAATAAAGGTACATGGAGCCTTTTGGAAGGTGAGGCAGCACAAGCGCAGGGCGCAGGTCATAATTTGTATCTCGTGTCCTACTCACAGTGTCGTGCAGATCACCCATGGGATGCTTCTGATGATTTATGCTGTGCTTGTGGCTCCGGCTTTGCAGCTTTTCTTTGCGGTGGCAACCGATGTTAAACGTCCTAAGGCGAGGTTTCTAGTAGGCGCTGCCTACGCCCTGAATCTTAAATCCCAAACCCTACGCTGACACCTTGAATCCTAAGCCCCATGCAAGCCCTGAGCCCTAGTTGTAACCCATAAGCCCCGCAATTCCCTTCAGTATCCGAAATTGATATTTTCGGGCCTCCTGGATCCTGGGCCCACCAAGTGTCCTCCGCCCCATAGTCTCGCACAGCTCTTACACAAGCTGCACCTATTTGGAAAATCGAAGCCCGAAAACCCTAAGACCCTAATGATAGTAAACCCTGATACTCACTAAACGCGACGCCTCAGTAGACCGCGAAAAGTTTCCCTAGGGCTCCAGTGACTTAAATTGACCTAAATTGTAGGTTACTGGGGTACATAATATATGGTTAGTAACCTACTATTTAGGTAACTGGAGCCCTATTATAGGGTTTTCGAGAAGAAAACCTGAAGCCCTACGCCAGCTGTCCGCAGCAATGGCTGCGAAGTCGCGGCGGGCCGGTGCCGGCGCAGTGGGGGTGGCCATACTCCTAGTAGCCTGGCTTGAGATATGACCCTAATACCCTAAACTGTGCGAGGTGAGGCTTAAGGACTCCATTCCCCCTGAGACTCCCAAACCCAGAAACCCAAGAATAGACCTGGAATTGGTGCCAGCGCTAGGAAGGTGAGATGGGGTTGGCTTACTGGACGAAGACCTGAGAGGTTTATAGGCCGGGTTTCAGGGTCTCACATGGAGGAGCCTGAACCCCAAACCTAAACCCCACTCGCATATGAACCCGAAGCCCTGGACCCGAGGGAGGGAGTTCAAGGTCCCTGCATCTCCCAGCCCCGAGTTTCACGTCGTTTTGTGCTCGGAACAACAGTGATAAGTATTCTTGCTTGCAAGCTGATGCGCGCTGGCGAGCCTTCCGAAGCCCAGTATGCAAGAGCTAGCCGGCTCACCAAGCCCGAAACACTGAAGCCTCAAGCCGAAATCGAATCCCCATGCCCTGATGCACCAGGTCGCCAGCACCTGGTCTCAAGCCTTCGTCACACTCCCGCGTCATTTCTGGACACAGTGCCCCAGGCACAGGGCGGCATCCCGGCCCAAAGGGTTGGGTTTGACATCTTTGATTCGAGAAGGCAACCTTTTTCAGGTCTTTCGGGTATGTTGAGCACTACATTCATTACATGTTCCCTGATGATGCAATAAACATAACCGCCAAAAGCTAGTGTCTGCTTGAGTTTCCCTAGGAAATTAAATAGATCGGACAGAATGATAATGAACTAGGCAAGTCGTACACGCCAGTCGAGGATGGAGGGCTTGTGAACCCTGAAGATTCACGGTTTTGGGGACGGTTTGGGGGACTCAACAACTCCAAGTAGCTGAATAGGTGACTTTTAACCTTTTGGGGTTTAGGTAATCCTGCCATAGCTGACGAGGTTGACCTCTTTTGGGATAAGTGCTCTCAGCCCCTAAGAGCTAGATAAGGAAGCTTTGACTGACCGAAGGCGAGGGATCGCAGGCCAGCCATCTTAGCAGTTGAGTAGCTTCGAGTATCACCTTTCGGGCATGAATAGAGACTGCTGAAACTCAAATCCCAGCTAAGACTCGTACTGCCCTTAGACCCAGTATTGGCCCTTGCCTGAATGCAAATCGTCGTGTTGAGGCTGATACCAAAAAAGATATTTGTAGGTAATATTGGTGCCAGTATACAGACTGATATACATACTCACAGTAGCATACATAATAAGAACAACAAGTTTTCATACCATGGTTAATTACAGATATTCGCATGGATGTCAGCATGTATAGTGGCATGGCCGTGATCCGTCTTATTAAAATCAAGATGTAGGTAGTCAGAGGATTGCTGTGAGCACTGTGAGCACTTGGAGAAGTGAAGTTGGAAATGCTTGCGTGAGTAGACTGACCGTTAATGCGATAGGGCTTAGCGAACCTGCTGTAGTCCCTCAGTTTGCACGGTGAAACATACCGTGCCGTGCGCAGTTGCTCAGTCGACCCCCAAACCTCGCCTGCCTGCCGAGAGCGAGTGCCAAGAAAACTAAGATTTGCATTGATACGGCAACCCCTGGAAAACTCCTCTTAAACACGCCATAAGCGAGCAACAGCCAAGGAGCCCCACGCCCCCGGGACCCCTGAATCCTAAAGCCTCGCGCCCTAGAAACCCAAAGGCTCCATGTACCTTTAGAGTGGATACTTAGGCCTTAAAGGGGTCCCTATATAATAGGCACTTTAAGGCCTAAGTATCTACTATATGGGTACATGGAGCCTCTTTGGGAAAGGATCACCCAACTTGCTGCGGGGCGCAAGAGGCCGCGTTGGCGGAGAAGCAGCTGAAGCCTGGCGATGCCGCTGCTTGGCTTTCCTTACCTTAAGGACGAAATGAGGGTTTAAGGTTCATATACCATAAAGGGATTCATAGTATACAGGTATAATGCCCCTACTTTTCAGGGTGATTTGGTCCTTCAGGCAGAGCCGCAGCTCCAGCTACCTTCGAGGTAGGTTGCGGTCTGTAATTCCATAGCCATAGTAAAGGACCCAATATGCAGGTGACTGGCTTCTCGCATTTAGGTTGAGGTTGAGGGCCTAGTTCGAGGTTTACGTGTCGGCACCGTGGCAGCTCCTCGTGCCACGGAGGTTGGTCCCAACAGCCTAAACCGTGGCTTGTGAGTAATGCAGGGGCCTTAATACTTAGACTAAGGTTTGGGGTTATATTACACCCATACTTGCAATCAGGAACCCACCAACAAACCCCTGACCCGAAAACCTAAACCTTAACACAACCCTACTCTTAATTATTATGGTCCTTTCAGCAGCACAACCCGATATCCGAAACAGGGCCAGGGCCCTGGTGTTAAGGATGCAACCGGGGGTTCTTCATGAAAGTTGCCTAAACCTTGGGTACGGCCCCCACTCAGTAATAGTTGAATAATCTTCATAATATAGATATATTAGGACCTTAATAGTAGCCCGATTATGGACTCTTACTGTAAGGGGGCAGTACCTAACCTAAACCTCTAAACCCCTAAAACCCTTTGCTGGAGCTGGTTCAAGGCTTTTGGTTCCTGGTTTGAGGCCATGGTGCGCGCAATCAGCTCGAGGTTTCAGGCTTCAAAGTTCATGTCCTAGTAGTAGAGTAGGTAACCTTTAACTGTTTTGGAGTAGTATATTCCCTATATAGTCCCTATAGAACCAAGAATTTTAACCTTTAGTTCCCGATGATACCCGACAAGTAGGATGTCTGTGGATAGAGCTTCATGTGTTTTGGCGTTGAACCCCTCTGCACCTTCGACTGTAATGCTGAAAGACTAGAGTCCTGCGGTCCTCATAAACAGGGCTTATAGGGCTCGGGGTCAGGACTGATATGCTAGAGAGCAGTTGGGCGGGCCGGGAAAACGCTGAATCGTGGTGTCGTCGAAAAAGGTGCGCGTCTTGCATCCTGGACGCCAAGAGTGGTGTGAAGGCCGTGGATCTTTGGGTTCCTGCTTTAGGGCTGCATTGAGAGCTGCAAGTTCATAACTCCCAGACCCCAAATCCGTCGAGTTGAGGACCGCATCGCACAAAGGGCTTGGGTTGCCGTGCGCTGGTAGCTTTCGGCTTCAGGAGCATTAGGCCTCAGGTCCTGGCCCAGACCACAAAGGCCACCACATATGCAGAGGCCTTCCAGAGAAGTACGAGAGTGTCAACAGTGTCAACTGTGTTTGTGCTAGCAGTAGTATATACTAGTAGTAGTAGTAGTAGTAGTAGCAGTAGTAGTAGTAGTAGTAGTAGTAGCAGTTTTGGTAGAAGCAGCAGCAGCAGCACCAGCAGCAGCAGCAGCAGCAGCTGCAGCAGCAGCTGCAGCAGCAGCAGCAGCAGTCTAGTCGTCGTCGTACTCGTAGTAGCAGGTTTCCGAGGTTGTGGCAACATAGGAGGAGTGGGAGCAGGAGTAGGAGGGCTGTAGCAGCAGCACAGGAAAGCCTGATGCTTCGTGCTTACGAACGAGGCATCAGACTTTTGCTTCTCTCTACGAGCACACGAAGGCAACAGAATCTTGCCCAAAGGCTCCATGTACCTTTATAGTAGGTACTTAAGCCTCAAAGGGGTCCCTATGTAGGTACTTTAAGGCCTAAGTATCTACTATATGGGTACATGGAGCCTTTGGGTTCAACAGGCCTGGCACTGCCAATGTACAGCCCGAAGCACTGAATGCCGAAGTCCCGAGCCTGAGCCCCCAAGCCGAAGATCTCGTAGAGGACTCGATGTGGAGCCATAGGCTAGGACTCAGAAGATCGAAATCCAGGGGCCTAAAGAATTACCAATATTTTATTTTGGGGCTTCCTTAGTATACTTATATCATAATATACTGGGCCCCAGAGCCCCATTCTAATTATCAAGGCCCCTATATTACTCTCCTTGTTGTTTCAGAAGATCGCGCAGTGGGGCCATTCTGGGCACCGCCTGACCCTTAAAGGTAGGGGCCATATACCCACATACTATGAATCCCTATATAGTATATGAACCCTATAAACCCCCTTAGGGCCTCAGGGTTTATTTCGTCCTTAAGGTTCTGGGCACCGCCTGACAGGCGTCATCCAGGCGGTGAAAGCAGAGGGCCTCTACTCCGTAAAAGCGGCTCCTTGGCCTCAGAGAAGACCCAAACAGTCCAAAGCCCCCCATATAGCATATACTTCGGCCCTGAAGTACCGATATAGGCACTACTTTAAGTTTACAGCCCATATAATATATACATATGAGTACATGGACCCTTAGGAGATGCTTTGAAGTCATACATGAGACCTGGGACCGGACCTGTTTTGGGCTGGTTTTAGCTTTGGAAACTCCGACGCTGAACTTTCTCCAGCTGTAAGAGGATTGAGAATTCCTCAACAAAAAGGGGACCCATGTTTTCAGCTCATCAGAGGGCAGGGGTGTTTCGGCCTATGTGATGGATCTAGACCTGAGGTACTGAAGGGCCTGCCGCTTCTCAGAAAAAGTGTTTGCTTGATGCAGTGTTACGCGCTCAGAGAAACACTATAGGCATGCTGAATGGCTTGCATCATGCTCATTTCTCAGCTTTTTCGAGCGGTGTTTGCTTGGGGTCATGTTGGTCACGGTCCCAGGGTGCCTTCTAGCATCCACAGAGGTTTGCGACTTGCACTGCGCATTCAGAGATGACTGCCGTGTGCTTGCAGTCGTGTTTTGCTTTCAGCATTGGGGTCGACAGGTTTAAAAGAGCTTGTGAGGTTTGTGGCCTAGAGTGGGACAAGGAGGGCGAAAGAAGGAGAGGGAGAGAGAGAGAGAGAGAGACGCAGAGACAGCGCCTTTGCGCGTATGTGCGTGTGTTGCTGCTGGTGTGTGCATGTCGGCTTGCGTTCCCTTCATTGTTTGCGCTCGTTTCATTGTTTCAAAGTCTCCTAGTTCGTCCCTGCATGTTTGCGTTGCAGGTTTTCACAAGTTCTTTGATCTCCAAGAAATTCAGAGAGAAGTGGTTGCATTGATAAGGACATGCCGGACAGCGATTCCGAGTGGCTCACCGTGGACGAGGACGAACTCGAGCCCATGTTCGTCTACAAGGACCCAGACTCTGAGGTGGTTGGGAAGGAAAGCAGCAAGTATGCGGGGCTCGTACGAGACTAGATTTACATTACAATATGTATATATATATATATATATATCCACATGCATACATACATAAGTTGTATATGTACCTTTCTGTATTATACATCTACACACACACACACTCTCTCTCTCTCTGTCCCTGCGTGTTCCCTACATATGTATATATATATACATATGTATGTATACGATGTATATGACTAAATGTGCGTATAAATCCATAGTCAGTTGCTGTCGGCACAGGCACAAACATGGAGTTGGAGAAGCGCCCCGTTATGGGGCACTGTCCGTTTGATAGTCTCATGGAGGGCACCCAGAGTATAACGCGCCTTTCATGCAGAACTTGCTCTCCGGATCATCGCCACCCCGACACCTAGAGTGCCGGCACCAGCTGGCAATGGTGGATCTTGGAGGTGCCGGTGCGTTGAAACATGCGGATATTTTGGCACTCTGGGAGGCACAGCCAAAGACACTTATTCGGTTTCTGAGGCTCACAGTTCTTTCCGAAACCGGGAACCCAATCCGTAAAGACCATGCACCAAGTGCCTGACCTGCCAGGACTTCCGCAAAGATAGCCGGGTTTTCGTCGCGCTGCAGGGGGTCGGCGCAACGAGTCTTGGTGGCGATAGACAAACGTGCGTTTGCCGTATACGTGTCTGTATACATACCTTTATACATATGTGTACATACACATGTGCCCTACATGTGTGTGTGTATGTATGTGTGTATGTCTGTATGTATGTTTGTATGCACGTACACATGTATATATGTAAGGAAGTAAGCATGAGTGTATGTCTGTATGTAATGTGTAATGTATGGTACGGCATGTATTTCTCTGTGTGTGTGGTTGATGGTGTGTGTGTGTGTGTGTGTTTGTGTTGGTTGGTTTTTTGCCTTTTATGTAGATATGTAAGATGCGTATATGCATTGGTCGTCACTCTTCAGCTTCCTTATCCCTTCATGGTCACACGGTCGCGTACTTATCGTGCTCCCGTGATTTCTTGCCCGTGCGCATGCATTCCTGCATACATGTATGAAGTACGAGCCCTCGTCTCTTTTTGGATTTTTCTGTTTGTGGATGCCATGCAAGGTGCGGCAAATATGATTTGTGCTTCTGTACATTGTACACAACCTTCAACCTGAAGCCTCTCAGCTCACGTTCCGAAACCGTGGGTGCAACTTCTGCTACAACCATAAGACCTTCAACCCTACCTAGGGTATAACACAAAGCTACGTTCGTTTCAAAGGGTTCATGCCTTAGGGTTTAAGCTTTGTACCCCAAACCCTATGCATACCCTTATATTCTAGTAGCCCTTTAAAAAGCATCCCTTAAAGGAGCCCTACAGTATAGGCACCCTTACAGGATCCCCAGCCGGGGGTCGGAGCCTTTGCAAGGAAAGCGAGAATCAAGGAGGTCCAGCCGCGAGGTGCGGGCCTTTGATGATGGGTTTAGGTTAATTATCCCTAGGCTCCATAGTAGTTCCTTTTTGGGATTACCTTATAGGATCCTAAATACGCACCACAACAAGGAACTACTATGCAGCTCGCGGGCAGGTTAGTTCCTAGAAACGCCAGAAAGCCCCGCCCTAAGCCCTAATTCAACCCGAAACCCTACCAAGCCCGAAACCCAAAGACCTGAACCCCAAACAACCCCAAGGGCTCCAGTTACCTAAGTAGTAGGTTACTAACCATATACTATGTACCCCAGTGACCTACTATTTAGGTCACTGGAGCCCTAGGGAACCCTAAACCATAAACCCTGGGAAGCCCGATGCCTAGTGCCCTCAAGTCTAGACAGGCTTAGGGTTCAGTGTGAACGTCAGATCGAAGGACCGACATTTTAGGGTGGTTGGGTTACTGTCTGGTGCTTAGTAGGGAAGGGCGGAATGGATCCCTATAGTAGTACCTATAGAATCCTATACTGTGGACCAGATATTTGTAGGGTGGTTGGGTTTGGGGTAACTGTGCCCTGATATCCCGTACTTCAACGGATGAGGAGACTTAGGTAAGTAAGGTTTCTCAGGGCTTCCTGGGGATTGTATAAGTTTCTGCGGCCTACTTAGCACCACTTGCGTAGGCACAGAAATGGTGATAGCTCAGATATAACTACAGCAGCTACGCCTTACAACCCTGATTAAGCAAGGTACTTACGACTTAAGCCCATACTCGTACTACGTCTCATGGTCCTTGAAGTGATTGGGGTCATGGACGCAGGAAAGCATGCTGCGTTTGGTCAGGCTCTTCGGTATTGAAAGGTGTCATGCTTGTCTAGATTTGGCTCCGCAGCCGCTACTTTTGTTTGGACATCCTAGTGGTTTATGACCCACGGGCCACGGCAGGTTTCGGCCTAAGCACCTGCAGCATTAAATCTTGAGTCCTAGGAGTTTGAAAAAAGCCAAAGCTCACATGCCTAAAACCTTCTCCCTGAAGAAACCCACAGCTAGGAGCCTGAAAGGAACATCAAAACCTCTACACCCTAAGCTCCCCTAAATAGCCCTAAACCACGAGACTTCAAAACCAAAAGCACTACACCCTATAAGCCGTATCACCCTTAACCCTGAACCCCCCCCAAAGCCTACGCTGAAGGCGTCTACGTTGTCAAGTACCGGACATATTTTGGTGGTCCCTTGCTGGAAACCATGGTGCACGCCAAGGACTCATGGAGGGCTGACGATGTAGGACTTAACCTATAGTCTCCATTGTAGTTCCTTTTCGGGGTTGCCTTTTGGGATCCTTAATATGAAACTGGTCAAACCACAAAAAGGAACTACGATGTAGGACTTAAGGTTTGGGGTTTCAGGCTTCGGGTTTAGGACTTGGGGGGGGTATAGTGGTTGGGACTTCCGGATTATGGTGCTAATAGGGTTTAGGGTTTAGGGTGGCTTAGGACTTAGGGCAGAGCTTGAAACTCAGGTTTCTTTGTGGATCTACCGGAACTGCGCACCCTAAACCATATGTGTTGGCTTCATGCGGAGCCGGTAGCTGCTGCAACATTATAGCTTGCAGATCAGGGTGCAAAGGTTTAGGGTCTACGATCGTTTTCAGCTTTGCCCATTTGGCTTTTCCTTCCTCGACTGTAGCATTGCTCGTCCTATTTTCACCTTCAGGATACCAGTTGCATAGTGGTTTTGGCTGTGCTGCGGGGGTGATAGTGACTGATAGTAGTGCCGTCGTGACATCTCGGCGCAGTTGATGAAGATCACAACCAATGTTGATGTCGCTGACTTGCGGAGGATATGCGATTACAGACCCGCGAGCTCCGCCCCAATCAGACGCCCGTCTGCAGCGGTGCAACGAGACTCTTTGGCCGTGGCTTAGAAAGGTTCGGAGAAGCTACATGGGAGTTTCCGAAAATTAGGGGTACCTTATCTTGGGAGTCCTTATAATAAGGATCCTACTATGAGGGGTACTAGATTAGGGTCCCCTGTTTTCGGAAACCCCCACATGTAAAGGACAGACTGCGGGGATCGTGAACCGGAGTGCACAAAGTGTTCTCCTGAATTTTATCGAGTCGCAACTGGGTTATGGATAAGGCATTCCCAGCTCAAGTTGATATGGGAGTTTCCGAAAATTAGGGGTACCTTTGGGGGTCCTTATAGTAAGGATCCTACTATTTAGGGTAGCATATTAGGGTCCCCATTATGGAAACTCCCATATGGTTTCAATCCGGAGCATGCAATGTCACGAGCATCCGGTCAGCTACAGTGATGAGACGTGCTGGGACGCAAGGCCCTACACCGTTTCCCATCACAGGACTTGTCGGGCGTACTTAAACGCTCCGTCACCTACCCCGGCTTCTCGATTCTACTGGCGAGCATTGCGCGTCACAGTGTTCGGATTTGGGGTCAGAGAAGCTGTGGTAGTTCTGTTTTGGGTAACCAGTCCATACTATATGGGAGCACAGCCATCATAAGAATTGGTTACCTTGGAACTACATCATAGACTATAGGTAAGCCCCAAACCCTACTTGGAGGTTCATGGGTAGTTATAAGTAGGGTACTTTACATATAACCCATATTAGGGGTCTTCTAACTCTACTTATATCTACCCATGAACCTCCAAGTAGAGCAAACCTTCAAGAGCCGACTCCATGTGAGAGGCTGTGTTGGAAAACTTGGCCCCGGAGCCTTCAGGAGTTTAGTTCTCGATTGTGTCCTCAAAGTGATTACGGCTCAAGGGGGTGAGGTCTCGGATTGCTTTGAACGGTTTGGTGTTTAGGGTGGTGTAGGCCGTAGGCCTCACCCGCTTTCCTGCGTCACGTTCCCTAAGCGACACAGTTTTCCCTCGGTGTACAGCATTCTTCGGCGGTTCTTGCTGCATGTAGTTCGTTAGCCGTTAACAGCTCACATATCGGCTTCGAAGGCTGCAGTGGGGACCCTCCCGGAAGATGCCACTTCGTGACATGTTCTTGAGATGTACCTGATACACGTCTATTTATTTATATAAGCGCGTATGCATTGACTAACTATGAATATGTATATACGTGTGTATATATGTATAAGCTGCGGCCGGACGGAGTCTAAGCCCGAAAAGGGTGAAACAAAGTGTGTATATAAGTATATATGCACTCACCCGCGCATGCACTTTGGCCTTAACTAACTAACCTACCTGAAGCCCTTCCGAGCAGTGACTCAGGAAATGCACCGGTAGGATCCAAGAGATGGACGATCAGCTTGCCATTATCGACATGGGTACGGAAGCCTATGGCAAGCTGAGCTTGAGGGAGGCCCTATTCAGGGTTTAGGATGGGCGGCTTAGGGTGTTTAGGGTCTGTGGTTTAAAAGTTTAGGGTTTACAGATTGAGGTTTGGGACTTCAGCGACTCGGGATCTTGGGTTCGATGCTAGAGCATTCTGGGTTGCTGGGACGAGTATAGCTATACGGAATGCTGGAATCATGTGATGTGCCTGTGTGCATGTCGAACTTTGACGTAAGGTCTATTGAAAGCTCAAGCTGGACAACCTTCACCGACATAACACCCCAGACCTCAAACCTTAAAGCATATAACACCCCCAAACCCCATGCAATCCAAAAAACAGTAAAACCCCCCATAAGCAGCTCTAGCCTTTGCGGGTTTAGGGTTTAGGGCTGGGCGGGTCGGGGGAGTGATGGGTTCAGGTGGAGGGCCAGTGGTCGGGTGGGCTTTGGGTTCCATTTTCCTTTAGGATTGAAAGCATATAAAGTTACATTGAATCATAACTATCAATTAGGGATCCTACTATAGTTGCATATATACAGATTATATTCTTAAGTAAGGGATCATGGCAGGTCTTGGGAGTGCCGCCTGTCTGAATTGTTGCAGTATCTCCTTCTGGAATGACAAGGGGCCCACCGATGCCCTGAACAGGTCGTGCAAAGACTGGTTCAGCAATTTTGCCGAACAATCCGCGCAGTGCATATCTCTATGTACGTTTGTCAGGATATGCATATATATATATATATATATATATGTAGATAGTAGTATATATATATATATATGTAGATAGTAGTAGTACTGCGCACTGAAGCCCTGAACACTAAACCCCAAGCCATTCATTCTGCCAAGCCATTTGTCCGGTTGAAGAAGGACCGTTAAAGAAAGCGGAGCTAAACCGTGTAAGCCTGCTCTCGGCCTTCCCCAACTCGAAAGGTTCCGGAGGATCTCTATGTTGGGCAGGAAGTTGAGGCTGTTGCGTTGCTTTTCTTGCCCCTCCTGTGATGGGTTTGGGCTCGTTAGGACTGTTAGGAAGAACAGGATGTGTTTCAAGATCATGAGATTGTGAGTTGCTTGTCACAAGCTTGGAACGAAGCAGTGACGACATGTTGTTGAGCCATGCCTCTTGAAGCACAGAAGAGAGCTTCAGTGCAAAGGATCCATTCTAAAAGGGCTCCTGGGAATTGAGTGGTGCGCATTATTGAATGAGGTTCAACAAGGAAAGTCTATTCAAGCTCCTTCAAGATCCACTGCGGGCTTAAACTCGCTGGTCTGGTTTATCAATGCCAGCGGCGGAGAAGTGGCAGGGATCGGCTAGTTTAATTTTTTTAAACTTCAGGCCGAAAATCGTAAACGATCATTGGACCGGACCCCTTATGGTAGAAACCCTTAGCCTTAAACTGAGTACACACTTAGGGTTGTGGTCTTGTGACGTGTAAAGTTGAGGGTTTAAGGTAACAAGCTTGTTCAGTATGTGCAGGGTTTTGGGGCCCGTACCCTACACTCTGAACGGCTGCACCCTTAGGTTTATCCCAAGCCTAGCACCATCTAGCACCTAAAGCCACGAAGCCCTCGACAAATCATTCGCAGACTTCGGGGAGGATTAGCTGAGGGACCACATGACCCTTAAAAGACGGGGCCCTATACCCATATGCTATGAATCCCTATATGGTATATGAACCTTAAACCCTTTTAGGGTTCATTTCGTTCTTAAGGTATCTACATCCCGGCCATGAGTTGCGCGAAACGAACAAAAGCGTCAAGCCCAGGACCGAAAATCTGCAAGGCTTATATCCAAGGGTAAAAGGAGGGACCCCTAGGTATATACCCTGGACATAGCTAGTATATACCCATTATATGTAGGGGTCCCCATTAAGGGTCCCTCCTTTTCCCCTTTGATTATAGTAAACCCCAAAAAGTTGGAAACGGGATTAAGGCCAAATAGTGGTGGGATTCCCTATACATTAGTCTTAAGGATTTAAGCTAATGGGTTTCCAACTTGTTGGCTTCTACTGTAGTGTGAATCACAGCTGCAAATCCCGAAATCATGGAAGCTTGGAACAACCGACAGCCGAGTCACCTCTACAGTGAGCAGCCGTCAGCAACTCCTCTTGTTACAATGCCCTATTCTTCCAAGGACTTTAAGGACCTGATACTAAGGTCCTGGAAGCATAAAGAGGGCTATGTAAAGACGTCAAAACCACCGAATCATCGGCCTGGGTGTTGGGGGGTGCGCCTGGGAGGTGAGGATTGTGCGAATCCACCAAATGGACCAAAGCATTCAGGCCGGGAGCAAAGTTATGTATGTTGAGGCTTGCTTGAGTGAAGTTGAAGCAGTATATGGGTCCAGAATCTAGTTACTTGATTTTTGGAGTGTTCCTAGTCAAGTACTATGGACAAGTCATATATTGTTGCCCTCTTAGAAACAGTTTTCTTGTTCTATTGCAAAATTTCGACTATATCCCAGAGGGCCCAGGTACCCAACTAGGAGGGTTTCAGGTCCCAAAATCCATACAGTACTCTGAATGGTTTTTTGACCTTGAAACCCTACTATTTGGGTACTTGGACCCTTGGGGTAATGAAGCTCCAAGGGCTTGTCGAAGATAGTTGTTTGTTTACTCGGCTTTACTACGTGCACTTACGTCCGGGGTATGCGGCAAGCCCTTCCCAAACCCGAAACCCTAAACCCCTAAACCCTAAACCGATGAGCCCGAACCCCGTGGTCGCCTTTGTGAGATCTCTGTGCGCATCGTAGCAGAAGCGCACCTTAGGGTTTAGGGTGTGGCGTTTCGGGTTCAGGGTTGGTCAGGTTGTTTGGGGTTGCGGCTTAAGCCCTAAGCCCTAAACCTAACCTCTAAACCGTTATAAGAATGATAAGCCAAGATTGGGGTTTCGGGCTTGTTAGATCCCAGGTTTTGCTGTTGGATTGGGATCGTCTGCGCGGGAGCCGAGCCAGCCCGAAGCAAGAACTAGAGCCAACCCTGGACCCAGAACCCCTAAACCCCTACACCCAAGAAGAGCAGGTAGCCCTAAACCCTAAATCCAAAGCTTCATCATGCCGACGTCCTGACCCTGAAGCCGCGGAAGCCCTGATAAAACCCTGGCCCCATAAATGGCCCGTACCCATAAGCTCCAAAGTAAGCCCTGTTTGGCATTACCTTATAGGATCCTAAATATGAACCACAAAAAGGAACTACTATGGAGCCTATGAGAAAACGCCAATCCGCAACTTTGAGTTCCATATACCGTGGTTACCGTTGATGAACTCCCTTAGTATTCAACCCTCAGGCAATGCAAAACGATAAACTTGCGCCAAAGCACCAAAGCACTGAAGCCCTAAACCCTAAGCCCTGGCTTCTTTCCCAGGTCGCTTGGGCTGGAGAGCGGCGGCGGCCTGCAAGGGGTCAGGCCTTGTAAGGGTTTGGGCTGAGAATGTTTGTTCGGAAAGGCCACATATACGAAGCCCTAACGCCCAACTACCCAGATAATCTGGTTTCAGGTGCGAGCTACACCCTAAACCCTATGCCCACTGCCTCTTGCTTACCCGCGTTCCCTGGATTCTGCACGCAGGGGGGTGCAGTTGATCGACGGCCGATCAGGAATCTCGGAGGCAAATCTGGGGAGTGGCGACAGTTGACCCTCAATGCCTACCTGGATCCCGAGAGTATGTAGAATCGGTTTGGGGCCATTGTCCTACCTACTCTTGGGAGTTTAGGTATCCTTCTTTACGCAAGGGCAATAGCGCGCTAATGCATGTAGTTTGGCTTCTATGCTCAATGCGCAGGAAATTGAGGGCCAAGGGCAGGCAACCGAAAGCTTTGTGTGAGGCACCGGCATCTTAAATTCACTGCTGAGGTGTAAACTCTGCACCCTAGATCCACAGGCTCCGGTTTTCAGTCACAGGTAAGGGGGTTTAGGGTTTATGGTTTCTTAGACCTTAGAGCTCAGATGACATACCAACACATCAAAAAGTGCAAGGAACCCAGGGCTTCTGCAGCAGCTCGGGGTCTTGGCTCATGTGTAAAATAGGGGCGAAAAAATAATCACTAAAAGATCTTAGGGGGCTCCTTAGGAAAACTATAGTATAGTGGGGCTTAGATTATCACTATAGGATTTTGGGAGTTCCTTATTATAACTATAGTATAGTATACACCAAAACCCTATTCTAATTATTAGGGTCTCTATACAGTGTCTTGTATCTTCGGGTCATGGCTGTGGCTCAGATTCTTGAACCCTCCCTGAGACCCGGGTTGCCTGTGTAGCATATTGCTGGGTTGACACGCTAACATAGGTAACCGGGCTCAAGGCTTAAGGCACCTCTCAGAAATATTTATTTCGAGACTAAAGGCTGGAATTTGGAATTGGAGTCTCGCGCGAGTCTCACAGGCCTACACAAGCGTTCAGAATCGGTGTTTGAAGTGTTGCACGGTTTTCGGGGTTCGTTGTGTTTGAGGGCGGGTGTCCGAGCACATGTAGTCCCCTCTAGTTAGCCCAAAATTTGCCTAGGCCCGAAACCCTAAACTTCAGCTTCTCGGATCCTGGGGAGACGAAAAAACGGAACTTAAAAAATAACAACACAACTTCAGAGGCTTAGATTTCACCTGAGGATGAAGATGAGATTCAATGCCTTCGCAGACATTCCGACCACACAGTGGCTGCAGGGGAAGGCTGGGTTAGGGATTCTGGGTCTTGGCGGGCTTATGATTAGGGTTTCCAGGGTCAATATGGGGGCCTGGATAATTATCAAGATTATTCTGTAGACTGTACCCCCCAAACCCTATTCTCATCATTACAGTAGAAGCCAGAAAGTTGGAATATCATTATCGTAACCACTTTAAGGTAAATTATAGGGGATCCTACCATTAATCCATATTCCAACTTTCTGGGGTTCCCTTTAAGGCCTCTGCCCCCCCCCCCCAATTGAGAGTTTCCGAAAATAGGGGACCCTAATATAGGACCCTAAATAGTAGGATCCTTGTTATAAGGACCCTTAAACGAGGTACCCCCTTATTTTCGGAAACTCTAAACCCCTATAGAGCCCTTTAAAGGAACCCTTATAGTACCCTTATAGTAACCCCTTAAAGGAACCCTAAGGTACCCCCTTATTTTCGGAAACTCCCACATTTATGGAGTTTACAAGGCTGGCGAGGCGCCTCTCGGGTTTTCGGGGTGGGGGGACGTCGCAAAAGCTTTAAGACCTACGGGGTTTAGGGCTCAGGGTTTAGGGTTTAGATTTAGGGGTTCAGGGTTACCATATAGGGATTCATAGTATATGGGTATAGGGTAACCAATGTATGTACCTTTCAAGAAGGGATATGACCCCAAACAAACATGGAATGTAGCTTTTGTTAGGTGCCTTGGTTACTTAGGTACCTGTGAAGTCTTTCAGAGCTCGCGAGTTCTGGGTTTAGCGGGTCTCCGGGTCTCACGTCTCGAGCTTAAATTCTGCAGGTGGTGTGTTCTGGGGATAGGGTTGTACTATATGGGTGGTTGTCAAAACTAGGGTCCCTTTTTGGGTACTTAATAGAATACTGCACCTATATAGTCTTTAGGGTACCCAAACAGGGACCATAAGTTTGACAACTACCCATATAGGCGGTAAAGGGCAAACTTGCGAAAGCCCAACAGTCGCCAAGGCCGAACCGAAGCTGCGACAGTCTGGTTAGGGGGTTGAGCATGGTTTCGCAGTCCCTCCCCAAAGGCTCCATGTACCCTTGTAGGAGAGACTTAGGCCTTAAAGTACCTATATAGGGACCCCTCTAAGGCTCAAGTATCTACAATAAAGGTACATGTAGCCTTTGGGCATAGGCCCCATGGTAGTTCCTTTTTGGGATTATCTTATAGGATTCTACATATGAACCCCCAAAAAGGAACTAATAAGGTACATGGAGCCTTTGTGCTCAGGTGGTATCTTTGATGGAGTACGGAGCGATGGTGCGTGTCTGGCTGGATGAAGAGAAGTTTGCAGACGGCGCCTTGCCTTGATATTTGGGAGGTCCCGAAAATAGGGGGTACCTTATTGTGGGGTCCTTATAATAAGGACCCTACAAGTAAGGATGCTATATTAGAGTCCCCTATTTTCGGAAACTCCCATCTGTGTGCTGACCCGAGAGCTCTGGACCACAATACTCCTGCCGTGCGTGCTGGTCAGGGGCCAACATGATTCACACGTGGGGTGCCCACAACGATGATGCAAAAGAGGCAGGTAACACCTAAGAGTTGACCCAGTTTGTTTTGCGGTGTTTGGTTTGTATATTCACGTGGTTTTTCTCAGGCTTTCGGGAGCTAAGTATTGGGATATGTAAGGGGTGATGAAGGAATGTGCACCAGGACTGCACTTCCGTACAGGGAGATTCTGAGCAAGAAGGGAACCTACGGCATTCTGGATCTATTACGGGGACAACAACGACCGCGCAGGTATGCATAAATACATATATATATATATACATTACATGTATATATACATATACATACACATACACAAACACACACATGCACACATAACAAACATGCATACATACAAAGAAACAGACAGGCAGCCAGACTGCCGGACCGACAGACAGGCAGGGAGACGGGCAGGCAGACAGGCAGACAGACAGACAGACACACATTCATACATACACGCAACATACCTACATATACATATGTTGACAAACACACGAATACAGACACGTCACATATCTGCATACCTACATACATACGTACACATACATACAGACGTACATCACATACAAAGAGACATACAGACCTTCAGTAATACATATATACAAAAACATATACATATGCAGGCCGCCCATCAGTTGACACGGCAAGTCGGCGCAAAATGTCCGCTATCACCAGACCAGCCCAATACTACGATGTATGATTATATGTACACACATATATGTATATATGTATATATGTATATACATATATATATATATATATATACATACATATATATATATATATATATATATATATATCACGTCTTTCACGTCTTTCGGGCGTTGGCTCCATGAGGTCGCAGCCCTGTTGGCATCTAATTATGGTGAAACAGTTCTCTGGTCGGAGATTCATCCGCGGATCGTCACTATGTCCCATTCTGAAAGTTCAGAAAGGTCAAGTGCCCGGATTTCAAACAAGGGATAGAGGTGGGCCCTGGCTGATCGGCGGCAGAAGAGCCGAGTAGGCACACCTTGGCCCCAGAGTTTAAGGGCGAAGCGGAAGAGATCTCCGAGAAGGGTCTCGGTCGACAGGGAGGCAAGAAATGCCTGGAAGGTGGACACCAGGGGCCTGGGAGAAGCCCGTCCAAGAATCCAAGCACAGGTCGAAAGAGACATCATCAAAGGGTCCCTCAAAGAAGGAGAGCGAGGACCCGGAACGGAGGGTTGCCAGGCATTCGTCGAAGGAGAAAATGACGCTGAGTGGCCCCTGTCTTTCCGGCTCCTCGCACCATGTGGCAGGCCCAACACAAACCCGCACAAAGTCAGCAGGTCGGGGGAGAGGGCATGGCATGCGCACGGCACCAACTTCAAGAGCGGCAAGCATGAGGGCCCCGTCGCGGAAGGTATTGCACGGCTCCGGTACAGGATCCGCGCTCGGCACGATCCATTCAGCGAGGTCTGCTGTCTGGATCCACTCCATGATATGGCCCAGCAGCAGTGCAAGCCACCGTGGAAGGCGCCGGTTCTCAGGCAGGGATTCTCCGAACGCCGCTGCAGTGACACGGATGCGCGCGGTGGAGGCGCAGACACAGGCAAATGCAACCCGGGCCTGCTCCCATGCAGCGGAGTCATCCCCCTCAGCAAGATCTGTGCCGACATGTTGGAGACAGTCCAAGATTTCCGCAACCGGGCGGGTTGGCTCATCAACCCACTCCTGGGACAAGCGCGGGAGTGTGGGTCCCTGTGCTTGGAGAGCTGGAACTTGAAACTGCCCAGCATCAACACCTTTGGTACTGCCCTGTCCTGGCTCAACCGGGGTGTGGTGACCTGCAGCCTGGAGACTGCGACGGCAAGTCGAGTTGTAGGCAAGATGCTTGCAAAGTTTCAAGTTGGTACTGAAGTGCCGGAGGCATTTCTGGCATTGAGTGCCACCAAGAACGCCCCGGCCAACGGTGCACCTTCCGTGTGTCTTGAAGGCATGCACCGACCAAGTTTGCAAGTTGCGGAAGATCTTTCGGCAGGGCCCGCAACACTGCCGATGATGCTCCTCAACTGGGGAGGAGGAGATCAGGATGGCTCCTGTTTGCCGCAGTTGTCGAACCAGGAGGCCAGTGTGGAAGACAGCCGCGGAGGCCCATGCCTCTTGCCGTATGGCTCGCTGCTGTGCTTTTCGCAAGAGGCGCTTCCATGTCCCGGGGGCGGACTGGATGGTGGAGCGAATCTGTTGCCACCACTCCCGTAAAAGCTCTGACGGCGCATTCGGCTCAAGGAGTCCGTGCAACCATTGGAGAGAGTCCTTGACAGCCCCCAGCCACGTCCCCTCTGCATGAAGCAAGGCCCAAAAGTCAGGAATGCTGTCAACCACACACGAAGCAAGATGCCGCAGTCGAGCAAGGTGTAGCAGGGTAGGAATGGTGGGCAACCCGGCCAAGGCAAGTACACGGGCCTGCCCAAGATGTCTCGCTTGCAAAACATCGTAGTGAGGCCGAAGCAGATGGCACGCCATCTGGAAGTATGTGGTCGTGAGACTCTGCTCCTCGACAGCAGACAGCCGGCCCCAAGTCCCGACACCGTAAAGGAGGACTGAGAGCACGAGAGAATCGAACAGAAGGGACTTGTCCGCGACTGCAACGAAGCTGGAGGCGAAGACCTTCTTTCTGCGACGATTAAACGCACTCCAAGCAAGAGCTGCTCGGCTCCGAATTTCCCGAAGCAGGGCCCCACTATGATGGATGAGGCCACCGAGGTGTCGGTAGCACGGGACAAGGCGAACCTGCGCAGACGGCCACAGTGCACTGTTCGCCTCAATCTGGGGCACAGCATCGCGGAACAAGGTAGCTCGAAGTTTGCGAGACCCCCGTCCGACCAAAGTCACAATCGCCTCGGTCTTGCCACGGTCTAAGTTGGGCAAAAGGGCTCGGCCTAAACATCCATCAAGCAAGGCCCCAACGGTGCTGCGCAGTTTCGCCGGCATGGCATCGGCGGATTCTGACTGGATGACGAGTGCGGCATCGTCCATCCAGGTGCAGTCAAGAAGTGGCAGGTTCCCAGTGGGGCGCGAAACAGCCGGCCAAGGATTGTCCAACATGTCTGCATGCCAGGGGACCTGAGTGACGCCGACGGCAGTGTCGACGGCCTGTCGGACCTGATGCAAGACTTTGGCGAATACAAAGCTGAATACAATATCAGCCAGATTATCGCCCGGACGGGTGCCGATGCCGGTTTCTGTAATGCGTTCGGTATGTTCGAACCGAAACCACGTACAACTCAAGGCCTCACTGGTAACGGCAGCCTGCCATGGAGAGGCTCCAGCCTGCTCAAACAAGGATTGCTGCTGCAAATGGCTATGGAGATCGTGCATCACCTCAGGCTGGACAGCCCGAACGATGTTGGCTATGTCGGTGTCAGTACCAGTGAAGCCAACAACCAAAGGCCGCATAATGCGGTAGAAGGCTTCTCGAAGGTCGAGAAAAACGGTAGCCTGTGAGCGCCCGCGGGACGCGGCCCACGATTGGTGTGCCCTGTAGCGGCGTCATATATATATATATATATATATATATATCATATATGTATATGTTCATGCATGCACGCATGTATGTATGATCAGCAATACTGCTTCGCGTGCCAAGTCAGTTCTGGCCTCGTTGCCGGCTTCCAACTCGCGATAACGGCCTGTCAAGTAGAAGTTAGAAGCTGCCCCCCACCCTGTAATAGTGGTTTAGGGTTTCAGGTTTTAGGGTTTAGGGGTTTCAGGTTTTAGGGTTTAGGGGTTTAGGGGTTTAGGGTAATATACTGGCAAAATAGAATATAATAGGGCCTTAATATAATCCTTATAGTCACTATTACAGGGTGGGGGCAGCTTCTAAAGTAGAAGCCTACATTGCCAGTATATTACCCTAAACCCCTAAACCCTAAACCCCTATTCATGTTGATCTCAGGTTGTATGACTTCCTACTATTTCGGTCAATGGCATGTGTTAGATTATTTAAAGTATCCCTACTCCCTAAACCCAAGTCACCCAAACGGTTCAGCATGTTGAGAACCCGGACCCAAAGCAAGTGAGCAGCACAGACACATGCACATGGGAGTTTCCGAAAATTAGGGGTACCATATTTTGGGGTCCTTATAATCAGGGTCCTAGTATTTAGGGTACTATATTGGGATCCCCAATTTTCGGAAACTCCCACATGTCCAAGGCCTCGTCCACAAGACGAGCTTCCGGGACCGACCTGCGTTTTGACTGCCCAAAGCAGTGAAGCACACCTCTTAAGACGCACTCCTCCCAGAGACTCCAATATCCCTTAATTAAGGAATATACCCTAAATCATATAAGGGATCCTACCATAATATAAGGTGTATTCCTTAATTAAGGGATATTGGAGTCTCTGGCCTTAGCCGGTATGTTGTAGTATCCGTTATGGCCCGGGGCGAGCATTACCACCACTACAGACACCACCAGCGCTAGCAACTGCTACTTCCGTTTTTATGCCCCTTTGACTGCGTGAGCCGGGGGGGTCTTTCCCGACCGCAGAAACATGAAATCCATGGAACCAAGCTCTGGAAACCTTCCATAGAGCAGCCGGCCCCGCCAGCATATCAGCCTGAAGGAAAAGTTGCCCCGACGCCCGAAAATCCATGAACAAGAGCTCTCTCAAGAAAAATGGCTCACTAGCACATGAGCCTCATACTACCAGAGCCATCTTTATGGGGTCAGGTTGGGCGTTCAGGATGTATATAGTCTTAATTAAGATATACCAGAATGTGGAGTCGGAGGGTAACGCCAGGTTGAAATATGCGACGCCCTACCACTGGGCTGAAAGTTCCTTTTGTCGTGCCAGCTGAAGCTACCCCTACAAAGAGGGTTCCAGTTACCTAAAAAATGGGCTACTCGGGTTCGTTTTTGTATGGTTAGTCAGTAGCCTACTCAGTAGCCTAATATTTTGGTAGCTGGAGTTCTAGCGTACCTTCAGGCGGATGGTTCCTTTTGCGAAGTGTAGGGTGCAGCTAACACACCCGACCTGCCTGCCTTCACTGGCCGAGCGCCATGATCTGGCACCCAGATCCCTTTGACGCACATGCAACATGAACCCAATTAGAACCCTAAACTCCAACAGCTCTATGATACTTTATGCTCCAAAAGCCTTAATCCTGTGATTTAAGCCGGGATTGCCACACCTCAAGACCCTAAACCCAATCCTAGACCCCTATAAATCCCAATCCCAAACCCCTAAACCGCCAGTGTAACCTCAATCCTAAACTTCCACCAAAGCCAAACAGGACGGGCCGGTAGAGGATGTGGCCAGCGAGCTGGTTTTGGGACAGGTTTGGCCCTCATGGATATGGCGACCTTTAGGGCTCAGGGTATAGGTTAGAAGCTGCCCCCACCCTGTAATAGTGATATAACAGGAATAGAATAGGGCCCTAATATAATCCTATATAATCCTTATAGTCACTATTACAGGGTGGGGGCAGCTTCTAAGGTATAGGATTTAGAGTAGGTTTTCGGGTTCAGGGACCGTAGGCTTCAGGGTTTAAGGGGTCCTAGGATTGAGAGTTGGTTAAATTGATTTGCTTCAGATTTTCGAACCCTAAGCCCGAAGCCTCAACCCAGGTTACAAGCAATTTCGATTTTGGGCATTGATACTGGCCATGCGAGAGCGGAAAAAGCCATACGATCTCCCAATTGAAAAATACCCTATACCTACAGTCTCCATTGCACATAGTTCCTTGTTTTGTTTAGCCAGCATCATACTTAGGAGCCTTTAAGATAACAGGAACTACAATAAAGACTATCTCCATGGTAGTTCCCTGTTTTGGCGTAGCCAGTCCATACATAGGAGCCTTTAATATAACATGAACTACTACAATAAAGACTATAGGTAGGCAGCGCATGTACTGCGAGGACCCTACAGCCTGTAGGCAAGGGCTCATCAGCCTCGTTTCCGCTGGCTCGGTTTTGCTTCAAACAACCTCTTATATGGCTGTTATCTTCTTCTCATGGTGAACAGTTAGTATTGTCATGAGCATCATTCTTGTGAACTGTGCAGTTATTACTATTGTCAGCATTACTTTGTTTATTGGTACTGGGCTTGAACGATGAATGAAGATTGATGCTCAGATCCGGCATCCAGCAACATCGGGTGGCGTTAAACCCAGGGACCCAGCTATGCACAGCCCAACCCCCGGAGCCCCCGCAAACTTTAGCTGTTGTCGAACTCCCTAAGTCAAGGGTCCATGTACCCGTATAGTATATACATAGGCCCCAATGTATATTGGGACTACTTTAAGGCCAAAGTATATACTGTTTGGGTACATGGACCCTTAGGGACTTGCCCCTGTTGATTGGAACTTGTCCAGTGAGAGAAACGTCATCCCTAAACCCTCAACCGAGCGTAGGGACACGTTGCTTCCATATTTGAGCTCGAGCCGTAAACCAGAAACACGAATCCGCAGTGGTCCGAACAGTTCGTTATACCTACATGTTACTTATTCAGGATGAAATGCACCCTCATGAAACCTCACGATTCCGGAGCCACTCCAAGGCAGTGCGGGTTCGGGTGAAGAGGTTAGATCTGGTGAAGCAGCAGCTAGAGTGTCCTGGCATGAAAACCTCAGATGGGTTTAGGGTATGGCTTCTGGGAGAACTTCAACTTTTTGGCTTCATACATTTGGTCTATCTTAAAAGGTTTGAGCTTTCTTGAAACAAGTTACTGAAGAAGGGAGAAAAACAGTCAGGGGTGAAGGCTTTCAGGCTTTTTGCTTGGCGGTCGGGATTGAGAGGGTTTGGGTTTAAGGTTCCGACTGCCAGCCTCAGTCAAGGTGATTGGCCCAAAGGCTCCATGTACCTTGATAGTAGAAACTTAAGCGTTAAAGGGGTCCCTATACAGGTACTTGAAGGCCTAAGCATCTACAATATGGGTACATGGAGCCTTTGGGTGTTGTCTGCAGACTGTCTAGACGAGAGCCTAGAAGTAAGTCGGTTCCGGGCTTAGGGTGACAGGGTTTCAGATGGTTTCAGAAAGTAGATATCTGCTTCCTCTTCATGGGTCTTCTGGTGCTCCATACAGGGCCCTGAGTTGGGTGCAATTAATACTATGCTATGCCCTAGGGTTCTCTAATATCGTTGGCTTTCGGTGTGCCGCCGTCCACCAGCATTCGGCAACGCCCATGTCGAACTGTTTGTCCAGATTCATGGCATACAACGCGAAGGCCGGTATGGAGGTGGTCGTGGTGGACATTTGTTAGTGTGTGTTAGCGTGGTTCCAGTCTGTACCTCAGAGCCCAAGGTTGAAAGGCGAATGTGTTCTTGCTGCTTGTTCTTGTTGTCTACGTTCTTCGTTTTACCATTGTTGGCCTCAAGACCTAGACAGTATGTTTTACGATCAGCTTTGCTGAACTGTGATGGTTACCGATGGTTTCTCTTTGCGTTTTGTTGCGACCACTTGCACTTCAGCTGAGGTTCACCATGTACAACTATGTGCCCACCACCAAGTCTGCGCTCAATGTCTTTGCCGCAATGCCACAGGACTGACCGTGGACATACCGTCTCCTGAAGCTTTGCAGATCCCCTAAACCCCAAACCCCAAGCCCCAAACCCGAGAACAACCCGAAGACGTGAGCCGATTAGCTGCAGACTCCACCCAGCGCGGGATTGAAGGGATTGGGGTGTAGGGGATGTATTCCAGCCTCCTTTCGGGTTGTTTCGTGTGCATAGTCGGGCTGTGCAGCTTTACAGAGTAAAGTGTGCTCGTAGCACTGTGTCGCAACAGCCCGGCAGTCGACAGAGACCCGAATGCAAAGGAGAGGTTGTACAGTATGGGGTTGAACCCCTCAACCCCAAGTCCCAAAACCCAGAACAGGCTATCGCGTTTCCTTATAGTTCCTACATAGTTACAGTTATACTACAACATCCCCAAAACCGTAGTCTAACTGTTCAGGCCTCTGTGGTAGACGGTCTCGGCGTTCGGGGGGGTGGGGGGGGCTGTCCCTCAAGGATCGCTGGCTGAAAGGAAAGGTCCGAGTCTGAGCGGCTAAAGCAATCTGATTCCAGATTGAGGACTTCAGGGTTTGGGATTTGGGGTTCTTGACAAATCCTAGAGGGTTCATATATATACTACCATTATGGAATTAGGCCCCCAAAGCCATAATAAGGATGGTCGTCTTTTGGGACCTAATTCCATGATGGTAGTATATATGGACCCTCTGGGAAGTGAACGCTTAGCATCTAGAGGGCTGTTTGTGGCGAAGGGAAACACCGCAGCACCTGCGAGTCCAGGTATCTGTTCTTTCCGGGTTTTATTTTGAATCTTACCGGCTGACATACGTGTAGTAGGTCACCCACTACCGGGCTATGGACACTACAAGGTTAATCAGTGTACTTATGGGATTCAAGGACCTGTGCCCCACTGCATTATGGCTGGCTCCTAGCGAAAGCAATAGCAAAGGCGGAGGCAAAAGAAATAGCTGGAACAAGATCAGGATCAAGAGCAACAGCAAGAGCAAGATCCCCGACAGTGACAGTAGAGCCCCCCTACTGTTGATGGACAAAATCCTGCATTACCCAGTATAAGGACTATACCATAGTTCCCATAGTTTAGAGTCCTTAGGGTCATGCAGGATTTTGTCCATCAGCAGTAGTATCAAAGCACGTTTTGGAGATTTACAGTTCAATACTAAGCGGAAGGGATTAACATACGCCCCGCCCCACCCCCTACTCCCCGCCCTTCCCCGCCCTCCAAATGCCCAACCCCTAAACCCCCCAAAAGTAAACCCCAAAGAAGTTGGAAACCGGATTAAGGACAATTAGTGCTGGGATTCCCTATACATTACTCTTAGGGATAGAGGCTTTTGGGCTTCCAACTTTTGGCTTTCACTGTGAACCCTAAACCCTAAACCCCAATCCCTAAACCCTCAACTCGAGCGAATAATTTGCTGTGACAACCACAGCTTGTTCAGCAGTTCAACCAAGACTCCCTGCAATGCGGGCCTCGTCCTTGCTAGGTAGGAGGGAAAAAAACCCTAAACCCTGAATGCCAATCCCCAAACCCTAAACCCCAATCCCTAAACCCTAATAAACCGTAAACACTGCAGGTGCGGAAGCTCATGCCCTTCGGTCTCTTTGTCACCGTGCAGGCAGATGGTGCGCAGGCAGATGGTCTGGTCACTTGCCTCTTCGAGTTTTGGACGGTTTAGGGTTTAGGGTTTGCTGGCACACAGTCCAAGCCTATGCTGAGAAGGGTTTAAGTTCTAGGGTGTAGGGCTTAAGTTAAGCGGCTTAAACTTAGGGTTTACAGGGCTCGCAGGGTTTATGGGGCTTAGGGTTTAGGGCCTTGAGCCCTAAACTTCTGCCTTCACCCCGTCGAACCTACAACATCCCGACAGAATCGGAACCTCGTTCCTCAGCAACTTATAGTAACCAGGATGGTGCTACTTAAGTAATGTTGGAACCTGATTCAGAAACCTTGGGCCTTTATTTGGGTTCCTTATATGAATCCAAACTATTTGGGGGTTATGGGCCCAAGGTTTCTTAACCGGTTCCTACCAGAGGGGGCTCTTGCTGTAACCGGGCTGCTGGACAACGAGGCCTGCTGCAAAAAAGCTGCTAGGTTGTCTGGAACCCTAAACAAAACGTGACGTGACACGTTTGGAGGTCAGGTGTTCCACTACGTGGAAGAGTCCTTCAATACACAATGTCTAAAACATGTCTTCCAAATACTCAGCTACATTGCTAGCATCCTAAGACCAACTACCTAGTCATTAGGTACTTTGTACCCTTTGGACTCTTAGCCGCAGGCTTGAGATGCAGCCACTGTTCCATCCCAGGTGCATGTGAGAAATGCGAAGGAGGGGTTCCTGCCGAAGTTGGAAGATGAGTGGCTGGGACCAAGTTAAGTCTTACTTTTGGTTGGTAGGGAATGGAGGAATGGGGTACAGTTGTAACTACTATTACTGCCATTCTTCCATTCCCTACTAACCAAAGGTAAGAAGTTGCGAGAGAGAAAGCAGTATATAGTCGCCTGAATCGTTTAGGGATAAATGTTATGTGCAGAAGCATGAAGGGACTCCTAGGGGATGGTGCTACTGCCTACTCCGACCCCCAATATTTCGCCGACGGGTTTAAAGCTTAGGGCTTGTCCGGCTTGTCTGTTGTCAAAATGATGGCCCCTTTTTGGGTACCCTAAATATTAGGTGCCGTATTATAACAAGGACCCACAAAGGGATCATAATTTTGACAACCACCCATATTATGTGGGAGTTTCCGAAAATAGGGGACCCTAATATAGCACCCTAAATAGTAGGATCCTTATTATAACCAGCTCGGGTCTGGCTGGTGGGTTCTTGATTTCGGAGTCTCCGAAAATTAGGGGTACCTTATTTTGGGGTCCTTATAATGAGGATCCTACTATTTAGGGTACTATATAAGGGTCCCCTATTTTCGGATTTCGGTTTAGGGTTGAAGTTCAGGGTATTCCAGGAGCAGTTTTGGCCAAAGTTCCCTGAAACATCGATAGGCAGGACGGGATGACGCGATTGGTCTTGTACGAGTTGTTACAAGGCAGTGATTTTTGGATTTTGGGCATTAGGGTTAGCGCTTAAGTGGCTTTGGGCTTCCAGGATTGTTTGGTCTTCGCCCTACACTCTAGATCCTGTTTGTCTCAGAAATCTGCGGAGGCTTGCAGGTGCTTGGCTGCTTCGCCAATGCTTCGTAGGGCAGGGGCTCAGGGCCTAAAGGGAACTCCAGAAAGTTGGAATATGGTTTCAGGGTGGGATACCCTATAACTTAGCATAAAGCGTTTAGGAAAATCATATTCCAACTTCCTGGCTTTTTACTATGTAGGGTATATAAGAAGCAAGTGATTCCTGAAAGGCCATCATCTGCGGATACCTCTGACAAGCACTGTCCCCGTTGCAAGATGTGTCAAGGAACGGGGGGGAGGATGCATCGAAGTCCTTGCCCGAAACCGCCACCCTTACGCCCGAACCCCAAGCTCGAGACTCCATAACCCCAAGCTCGAGACTCCATTCTGCAAGCCCTATAAAGCCTAAAACCCGAAAGCCATAAACCCTAAAGCCCCAAACTCAAATTCAGCTCACGCCGCACTCCCCAAACCATGGACTTGAAGACTGAGAGACGCAACCTCAAGTTACGGCACAGTTTAATGTTTAGGGTTTCGGGTTTAGAGTGCGGCCTCAAGGAGCTAGCTTCGCGTATGGCCTTACCTTTAGCCCCAAGAGTAGGTAAAACAATGGCCCAAAACTTATAACGGGCTATCATTCTACATACTTCCGGGGTCCAGGTAAGAGCTTCTGTTGCTGCCCTATCAGGATGCAATCCGATTGTATGCTGTAGTAGCATAACCCTAAACCCTTAACCCTTAAACCCTTAATCCTTAAACCCCAAACCCTAAGCCCTATCATTGTCCTGGGAGGCTTCTGGAAGTAGCCGCAGCAGGGCATGGTTCGACGGCTAATTGATACAGGCTCCTTTGAGTAAGGTACTATAGGGTTCTATAATAGGGTTCCTTAAAGGGATCTATAGGGGTTCTATAATGGGAACTGCTGATGGACAAAATCCTGCATTACCCATTTTCAGCAATATACCATAGTTCCCATAGTTTAGAGTCCTTAGGGTCATGCAGGATTTTGTCCATCAGCAGTAGTAGATGGGTTGACCATCCCCGAACTGGGAGTTTCCCAAGATATACGGGACCCAAATATATATATATATATATATATATATATATATATATATATATATAGTACCCTAAATTGTAGGATCCTTCTTATCAGGACCCCAAAATAAGGTACCCCTAATTTTCTTCAACTCCCACATGGTCATCAGCACTGTTTTGCTTACTACCCCCCCTATAGACTCCTGGAGATCGGGCTTTGAACCAGGCAGTCACCGGGATTTTGTCTGTAGTTGGAGCTTTCCTCAATCTCACCGTGGCACCATGACTTTCAAATCCAGGGGTTTAGGGTTTAGCAACCGGGCTGCTGGACAACGAGGCCTGCTGCAAAAAGGGTCTAGCAACCCTCAACAGCAAGAAGCTCATATGATGTGTTTCTGAGGTTCTATGTCGGCCAGGAGGTGGATGTGCGCGTGGAGTACGTCGACCTGCAACAAGAGACCCGGTATCGATTTGGGATGACTTTTAATTCCCCTATTTATTTATTATGGAGCCCTAGTTCTAAGTAAGTGTTGATTTCCCGTACTGTTTAATATAGAGCCTTGAATATACTTTAATTTTGGTGACTGTTGACATCGACATCTCTAGCCCTTTTTGAATACAGAGCCCTAATTCTGCATAGTTTTGGGGGCGGTTGACATCGACACCGAGGAGAAGATGGGTCTGACGATGCTCGGGCTGAAGGCGGCGAGTAGCAAACCCGAGGCTCCGTAGAGTTAGTACTTAGGGCTTCTAATAGAATTTAAATAACTTTGATACTATTCTTTAAGAATTCGTAATAAGCATGATATGATATTCAATTAATCTGATCTGACCTTATTGTTATATAATTCTACTTTATATGATGTTGTATTCTATGGTTTCAAGGCTTATAGGGTTTGGGGTTGTAGACTATTGAGCCGATTGTAGAGAACTAGTTACACTTTTGCTTTGTGGCTTCGCATCGCTTCACCCAATTTGGGGTTTAGGGTTTAGGGTTGAGGGTTGCTTGGTCCAACATCGCGATGTGAGGCGAAGCCCCTGCATCCGCAAGTTGCATAGGACAGCAAACAAACCTGAACCCCAAAACCTTCCACTCGGAACCCTAAATCCTAAACTCTTCTTCTGATTTCTTTGTATGGGTCTTTAACAAATTCGGAGCCTAAGAGACATCAGTTTCGAGCCTTCGAGCGAGTGCCGGCCGCCCTCAGAGAAAACAAGCGCAGGGAAGGGCTCGACGGATCTGGGTTCAGGGTTTCGGGGGTCGTGTTTTAGACTGTTATATAGGGGCTTAGAGTGTATACGGTTGTAGAGGGCTAGACTTTAGGATTTAGATATTTAAGGTCGAGGGTTGAGTGGTTTAAGATTTTGGAGTTGAGCGCTTGAATTAGCGCTTAGGGGTCATGCTCTTTTGCGTTTTCGTTGGGGCTTAGGCGTTTAGGGTTTCGGGCTTTGGGGTTAAGGTTTGGGGTCGTATGGTTTCGTAGAGATCCCCGAAGTTTCTATGATAATTACAAATACTATTCTGGGAGCTTCTTCTTATATTCATAGTAGAATGGGCCCCAAAACCCTGTTCTACTTACATATGAAGGCCCCTTTAATGGTAATCAGGTAATCCTTATAGGCCTCTTTAAAAGGAGCCCTAGACACCGTTTTAATCATTTAGGCTAATTTCGTAGGGTTTCCAAGAGATTCCGGAAGTTAGGAATCCTATATTATAGTACCCTTATTCAAGGATCCCTTTATATGTTAGGAATATTTTAGTACCCTTATCCTGCATGGATCCCTTTAATAAGAAAACCTATTCTAATTCTTAAGGCCCCTCTCTTCGGAATCCCTTTGGGCTGAGGGCCCCCTCGAGGTCCCTGGCGCTTGAATCCCGGTGAATCCCAGAAACCCCAATCCCTTAGACAAAAAGCAGGTTTAGGGTTTAGATGGGTTTAGGGTTCAGGGTTTAGGGTTTCGGGTTTAGGGTTCAGGGTTTAGGCTTCAGGGTTCAGGGTTTAGGGTTTCGGGTTTAGGGTTCAGGGTTTAGGTTCAGGGTTCAGTAGGGTTCAGGGTGCAGGATTCAGGGTTGAGGGTTAAGGGTTGAGCCCAACCTTATACACCCCAAACCGTCAATCCGGAACCAATAAATCAGTAATACGACTCTAAACCCCACCTTCCCTGTTCCCACAGCCGACACCCCGAAAATCCGATCCAAGCCTTGGGATTCTCTCTCAAGCGCACCCCAAGGGGATCCGAAGTACTCGTGGCACAAAACCACAAAAACGTCATTGCTAGTTTGAGAAATGTAATCTGTCATGTCTGCAATGTAGGTACGTAGGGGCCCCCTAAATAGTAGGAACCTTCTTCTAAGGACCCCCAAAAAAAGGTGGGGGCGCTACATTCGCAGGGTTTCGGGATTTTGCGGTTCGGCCTCGAGGCTGCGAGTTGCCTCATGCCGCGGAAGCCATGGTACGATCGGGAGCTGGGTTGGGAACATGGGTCCGAAGGACAAATGCAGCCCACCGAGGCCTTCGAGCAGTTGTGGTGGTTGAACTACTGGCTTTGCTGCGGCATCGGCTGTGGCAAAGTCTGTGACCCGCCTTGCGAGCACGCATGCTACACAGCTTGCTGCAAATGCGTCTGTCAGCTCGCATCTCCGGGGAATCCATTGTGCCAGCAAGTCATTGCATGCTGTTGCTGCCGTTCGATCCTCATGGTCCCACCGGAAGACATGCCCCCTTGCGTTTGTTGCAGCAGCTTGGCAACGGAAAGTGAGTACAGTTTCTTTCTATACTAGGTATCGATGTGGTAATTGTTAATTTCTCTGTTACCGAATATAGAGCCTCGACCATAAACATTTTTTGGAGACTGCTGACATCGACATTAAAAGTATATGACCTTACCAAAATCTATGCTCTGCAGTGGCCTGATGCTTCGGAAATGGATGTGCCGACCACGGCCATACCATGCTACACATTCAGTGACCCTCTCCCATGTGGATAAGGTTAGGAATTAGGCCTCCTTCTTGCACTGTTAAATACATAGCACAAGGACTTCCATAACATCCCCTCTTCTAGCCCCTAAACCCCAAACCCCTAAACCCTTTTGGCTCAAGTCTCTGTTACTGCATCGCTGTCGCGAGTAGGGATCCGGCAAGCTTAAGGCAACCTGGGTAGCTTAGCATCCCTTATCTTTGCCCTCTCATGTACTGCGCCACACTCCTGAGTAAGTTCCACCACCTCACGGCTTTCTGCCTAGCCATGGCTAACCGTCAGGGTGCTCGCTCTCGTAGCCCACGACGCCCGCTGGACCTTCCGGATCCGATGGGCGAACCGGATGCCATCCGCTTGAGGGAGCACGGGGTGCCGTTGATCCTGATTCGGCAGACAGGACAGGCCATCTGGGCGTTACGGGAGCAGTGCCCGGAAGATGCGAATTGGAGCTTGGCGGTGCTGCGACAGGTGGTGCGAGACACTAAGGAGAGCCTGGAAGCCTTGGAAACTTTCTTGACCTCACGTATCGGGCTGATTGCCAGAGTCCCTCCTGAGAATGATCGTCGGGAGTTGCTGCAGCTGCTCGGTGATGTGTCGAGATCCATCCCGAAGGCGGCAGTGCAGTGTGCTCAGAGCCGACTGGAGAACACGTGGCTGGAGCCGCACACGCTGCCGCTCGATGCACAGCCCGGAAGGGACAATGCGCGATCCTAACAAGGCTGTGGTAGTGCATGGGTGCTTCGTCGGTAAGTCGGTGCATGTGAATTTGCTCGGATGGGACTTCGCGGGATATCATGAACGACGAGGCCTCCGTGGTTGAATTTGGCACTGCATGACAATTTATGTTGGTCTGGTACAGGGGCGATGCATGGATCTGCCTGTGGGTCTGGGAGCCGCTGAACAGCCACTGCATGGAATTTGGCAGTGCATGACACCTGCATATTTTGAATTTGGCATGAATGCGACATCTGTCCGCATGGTGGTTGCTGGATGCCATATATCTGCATCTGCTGAATTCGGCAGGAATGCGACATCTGTCAGCATGGTGGTTGTTGGATGCAGTACAGCATGAATTTTGGCATGGAGAGGGGTGTGGTTGCTGGTACTACGAGCACAACGAAATATCTACAGGGCAATTTGCTATGGAGCACGCATGCTTTCTTGTGATATGCCCCACGAAGTTGAATTCTGCATGTGCATGACATTCTGTCTCTGGCCTGGAGCTGTGATGTGGCTCGTGTCGGTCGTTTGGGCATTCTGCATGTCTGAGATGTCTGGAGACATGATGTGAGCTGCGAGATGGTTCATGTTGGCCGGTAGTGCATTCTGCATGTCCGAGATGCTTGGGAAGTGATCGAGAGACGTAGTGGCGGTTGTCTTTTGAAATAGTGATAGGCCCACACGTGGCTTGTCGACTCGGCTGTGTCTGCTTGGCTCGAGGGATGCTCTTTTCTGCCATTCAGTAGCTTCTCATATCGGTCTGTTTTATGGTCTATCTTTTTGGTTGGATTTGGGTGATCGAGCCTGTGCGGCGCAAGCCTCTGTAAGTGGAGATACTGTGGACCATGTGGAGCCTTGCCTGCTGCGTGCGAGTGTGAGCGTCGAAACCCCTCTTCCCCAAACCCCTAAACCCTACACCCTAAACCCTAAACCCCTCTTCCCCAAACCCCTAAACCCTTAAGCCGTTCTATAACGCACCATATCCTCATCATCAACCCCCCCTTCAGGCGCTCTTCAGAGAACTTAGGGTTAAGGGTTTAGGGGTTTAGGGCTTTAAGGTTTTAGGGTTTAAGGTTTTAGGGTTTAGGGCTTTAGGGTTTTAGGGTTTAGGGTTTAGGGTTTTAGGGTTTAGGGTTTAGGGTTTTAGGGTTTAGGGTTTGAGGGTTTAGGGTTTAGGGTTTAGGGAAGACTTCAAGAGGCCTGGATGCAACAGGGTTTAGGGTTTGAGGGTTTTAGGGTTTAGGATTTTAGGGTTTATAGGGCTTAGGGATAGTTTATCCTGACCCTCATGAGATCCTAGCGGAGTCTGGACCACTACACAAGGCCGCACCGCTCTAGCCACCAATCGATGTCCAAAGCCACCACTTGGAGTTAGGGCTTAATTTTTGTGGGCGTTGGCTTTACAGTTTGCGATTTCGTTTCAAGCTTTTACAATGTAACTTCGGCGCGGACTAGCGTTTTATAAGAATAGCATCCTCGAGTCAGGCAAGCGACCATGCGGGGGCGAAGCGCGGCTGCGAGACCCACACCAGGGCCTTGATGCCCAGGAGCTTCGATTGGGCTTTTGGCCTTGCTGGTGTGGCTGCTTGGGCATGCACAGCCGCCTCAAAGGCTGCGAACTGTGTGATGAATATTCGACAAATTCAAGGTACGAAGTGAAGCAGCTCTGCTGTCGTGCAAAGTGCCAGTGTCATGACCATGACGAAGGCTTCCACAACTGTTTCGGTATGACGACTTGTTTATGCTGCTGGACGCACTACCATTGGCCACGAATCGAGACAGCACCCTGCTGCGTCTGCTTTAACTTAGGATCATCCGGCACACAGGTTCAGACATTGCAGTAGCCGAAAGCTGCCTTCCGCAATTCGGCACAAAGAAAGTCGCACACTCCAGTCTACACTCGCAAGTATTGGTTTCACACGGATCCCGAACAGAGGGCGGGGTATTGGAATGCTACAGCGGGGTGCAAAGCCACCCCCCCCTCTATCCCCGGCAAAAAGTAGCAGTTCCGAGTTGGTCAGCACCCCAACCTGAACTCTCAACCCTGATCCCTCCCGCAAACAACCCGAGTCCTAAATCCTAAACTCCTACCTAAACCCCAAAAGTAGGTTAAATAATGGCCCAAAGCCTACAAAGGGCTATTATTCTACATACTTTTGGGGTCCAGGTAACCCATAAACCCATAAACCCCTGACCCGAATCCCCGCGTGTACCCGCACTATCACCAACTCTGAGCTCACACGGGGAGTCCAATCGTTCGGAACCTCTCAGAAAGCTCGAATTTGGGGCCTTCAGTGTCAAACCGACCCAGTATATGGTTGGTTATTTGGGTTTAGAAGGCAAGTGGTACTGATAGTGGTAGTGGTAGTAGTAGAAGCAGCAGAAGAAGTAGTAGTAGTAGGTAGTGCAAGTTCACTTGTGGAGTTCCCAGGGCTAATATACCCAGAGACTCCAATAATTATACCCCTTAATTAGGGAATATACCTTAAATCAGATCAGGGATCCTAGCATAACTTACATTTACAGTATATTCCTGAATTCAGGGACACTGGACTCTCGGGGTACTGCTTCCTGACGCAGTCGCAAACGCCATGGCAATGTGAAGGCTATTTCGCGCCTTGAGAAACAGGCGGAGCGACCCGACCCTATCTGAAGCTCTTAAGCCTCAATCCTGTCCACCCTAAACCCTAAACGCCGGGCGTTTTTTTAGATCGTCTCACATTGTCGACCTCGAACCATATGCCTCGCCTGGATTGTCCGAGTGTGAGCGCCGAAACCCTGAACCCCTAAACCCTAAACCCTAACCAAGGAAAACTAGAGCGGAAACCAGAGTAACAGCTACAGGAGCTCTACTATCGGGTCGGAATAACTAGTAAGAGTATGTCCGCTCAGCTCCGTAGTAGTTGTATAAGACTAGCAAACGTATGAGTATACCTGTTGAGGTCCGTATAAAACCGTAACTGTACCATAGAATGCACCGAAAGCCTCTTCGAATGGATTAGATACCAGTCTGGGCTGTTCATTTCGATGACCAGAACGTACTATAATAAGAAATTGCCATCGCAGAATTACTAAAGATTCCTGTTATGGTAGCTTTACGCAAGTTCCTCAAGAACAGAGGAGTGCTCAACTCGCAGCCCAGGAGACCCACAACCGTACACCCTGCGAAGCATCCGGATGTAGTTGGGTCGCAGGGTTCTTTTTGGAAGGGTTCGAGGTGAAGACTTTGTTTAACCCTATCTATCATCTTTGAAGCAGATTTGGTGGGTTCAAAAATTCGTTTAAAGGCTCGAGATACGTTGCCAAAAAATATTGCTGTTCGAGGTTGTTGTCAAGCCAGGGATCGACAGGCCTTCAGTGTCAGCCTGGACTCCGCATCATCGCCTATCGTTTGGGCTCCGCAGCCGGAAATCTGATAAGCCGAAACCGCAACATCCAGCTAAAAAGGAATATATAACAATAACAATAGCACTAATAAGAACAGTAGTAGTAATCTAAAAAAGCAGAAACAATAATGAAGTAGAGACTAGGTCGGCCTCATGGTTACGAAAGTTTAGGGTTAAGGGCACTTCCATTCCTGAAGGGCCGTAAGATGATAACCCAATCATTTCTGAGCGGCTGCTCTTTTAACCATGGCCGAGAAGCGCGTGGATCCGGAGGATGGCTACAAGTACACGCGGCTCGGCTTTGCAGAATAGGGCTTCGGGGCTTCGGGGTTACTTAGGTTTTGGGCGATTTTTCTAAGCCCTATAATCCCTAAACCCTATACCGAAACTCTATGAGTCAATGTCTTAGAGGGTTTTAGGTTCGGGTTTCGGGTTTACCGTTTTCTTGGAGTGCCCGGAGCCCGACGCTCTGAAATACAAGCCGAAATACCTTGTGCTGTAGGGTTTTAGGGGTTCTTCAATACAAATATAGTATGACATACCCCCAAACCTTCTAAGTATTACTGTCCCTTTTCTATAGTACCCTTATAGTAATCCTTACAGGCCCCTTTAAAAGGAACCCTATTCTTATCATTAAGGTCCCTACAGTGGAGCCGGAACTGAGAGCCGGCGACGTATCATCTCGCTCTCTCTCGAAACCTGACCCTAAGGCTCCATGTACCTACATGGGGGGTACCTTGGGGTTCCTTTGGGGGGTTACTATAAGGGTACTATAAGGGTTCCTTTAAAGGGCTCTATAGGGGTTTAGAGTTTCCGAACATTCGGGGTGCTTTGTTTTGGGGTCCTATTTTAAGGATCCTACTGTTTAGGGTACCATATTAGGATCCCCTGTTTTCGGAAACTCCCACATTGTTATGTGCTGTTGATGATATGAATCCTGCATTACCCTAAGGCCCCCAAACTATTGGAATTTATGGTATACTCCTTATGATGCGTAATGCACGATTTACAGCATCAAGGGCAGTAATTAGGATTGAATGGGGTGCCTACGTCAAGGCCATAAGTATATCCATATACGTACATGGAGCCCTGAAGCGCGAGGTACGATGAGATGTATGCGCACTACATGAAGCAGCAGCTCGCCGGGTACGTCCCCATAGGCTCCATCGTAGTTCCTGTTTTGTGGCTCATATTAATAAGGATCCTATAAGGTAAGCCCATAAAGGAACTACTATGGTAGGATCCTATAAGGTAATCCCAAAAAGGAACTACTTTGGTAGGATCTTATAAGGTAATCCCAAAAAGGAACTACTATGGAGCCTATGGGTCTAGTCTGGACCTTCACGGAGCTTTGGTGGGGCTCAAGGTTGCGAGGTCTGGGGGCTTTATGGTAGGGGCAGGATATTGGCGGACTAGGGATTCTGTGCTTGTGTATGGCAATTAGCAGCTCCTATATTTGGGGCTAGGGTCGAATATTTAATCAAAAAAGACACCAATCTCCAAGCCTAAACCTGATGTTTCGCTCTCCCTTGACTCCTTCTCCTTTCTTTACTTCGCTGCCAAAGAGGCAGCGAACTTTCCACCGACCTAGCCACCCTGCTATGCCGGGCACGTCCTAGCGAAGTAGGAGGCAAAACACCCAAACCGGATCCCTCTCGCATTCCCAGGGGATACCGGCGAAAGGACATCGACATCTACTGGGTGGCTCCGGCTAAGATTGGGGCGTCAGGGTTCGGGGTATGAGGTCTCCGACTGCCTCTATTGTTCAGAGAGTAGGACTTCTAGGCTGTACGTCAAGGAGCAGGGGACCAGGTCATTAAGCACCTCAGACAAGATCTGATAAAAATAGATACTCATGTGCGCAGGTGCCCGAACTAATCCGTACATAGAAGCCCCCCTGATCCGGTTAATAGCTCCTTCTGGGCGTACCTTACCTGATGCTGTTGCTGTGACAGGAGCAGAAGATGTACTCCACGCGGAAGCCCAAGGCATGCGGGTCAATTTATCAAGTGATCTCTGTTTCAAAGTGTTCGTCAGAAACTCCCACACTCCCTGAATGAAGAAATATGCCGCACAAATCATCACACGGAGCCCCCTGTGCTTTAAGGTGTGTCTCGTGTTGAGAAGGTTTAGGATTCACTGGACTCCGCCACTCCCTCTCTCTCTCTCTCTCTCTCTCTCTCTCTCTCTCTCTCTCTCTCTCTCTCTCTCTCTCTCTCTCTCTCTCTCTCTCTCTCTCTCCCTCCCTCCCTCCCTCCCTCCCTCCCTCCCTCTGTTCATGATTCGCCTCCTCTAGATCTAGATATGTCTGAACTGCGTGAATGTATGTATGTGAGGACGGTTGTATGCATGTCTCTGTGTATGTATTTGTGTCTGTGTTTGTGTATGTGTCTTCGCATAACACATCCGTGTGTGTGTGCGTGTGTTTTTTGTTTGCCGTCCGCCCGCCCGCCCGTCCGTCGGTCCGTCCGTCCGTCTGCCTGTCTGTCTGCCTATCTGTCTGTAAGCAGGTCTGTATGTAGGTAGGTAGACGGGATCTAGGAATGTATGCATGTATGTATGTGTGTACGTAACTTCCATATGCATATACATACTTCTGTCTGTCTGTCTGTCTGTCAGTCTGCATTTATGTTTATATGTATATATATACATGCACACATACCTGTATATATATATATATATATACATACATATATGTATGTACGTGTTCATGTGTTGGTGTGTGTATGTATATATGTATGGATGCATGTATGTATGTATGCATGTATGTATGCATCTATGTATGTATGTATGTATGCACGTACAAAAATGTATGTGGATAGGTTTTGCTTCTTGGAATCACAAAGTGTCAAATGAATTAGGCACGCAAAGCCTCTGCATGGCGCATACCCTGTTCTTCGAGCTGCCAGTATGCCACGAGCCCCAAGTCCACCCCCAAAGATCTCAACCTTTGAGACCACATGTCCCCGAAAGCACATCACCCAGACACACATGGGTGGTCGTCAAAATTATGGTCCCTTTTTGAGTCCATCATAATATGGCACCTACTATTTAGGGTACCCCAAAAGGGATCCTAATTTTGACAACTATCCCTATGTTACAGTCTAATTTTGTTCAGTACAAGTAGGGCTCCCTAACCCTAGAAGCCCAGTTACACACAGAAAAGAGAACTATGCCGTCGTCATCTAGGGCCATTATCCTTCACCACAGCAGCTGGTCCCCCAAAGCTAGCGCAGAGTGGTTGCGATGACAAGTGGTCTAAAATGGGGACGTGGCTCCTAGCTTGGAAGTGTTTAAGCAAAGCCTGTCAGGGTTAACCTCGAGTACTCGGTAGTACCTTATTTCTGAGACTCCAACCCAAAAGCCCTAATGCTAAGTCCTAAAGCCCACCAACTAATGATGGCCCTGTGCCAAGCCCAAAAGCTTAAACCCTAAGCCCAAAACCCTAAACCCAAAACCCTAAACCCCTAAACCCAAAACCCTAAACCCCAAACCCCAAAACCCCAAAACCCTCTCACCCCTAAGCCCCAAACCCCTAAACCCCTTATGGCCCTAAACCTCAAACCCCCTTACAGAACCCTTATAGATCCCTTTAAGGAGCCCTTATAGACCCCCTTAAAGGAGCCCCTATATAGGATTTATGGCCCCAAACCTCAAAACGTCACTGCATCGCAGGGGCCGAAGACACCCGCCGAGCCCAAGGCGAAAGCAAAGGCCAAGGTCAAAGCTAAAGCGAAGCCCGAGGCGGTTTTAGGGTTTACACATAGGGGTCCTATAAATGGGATCTATAGGGTTTCCTATAAAGGATCTATAATCTAGAGGGTTTTAGGGAAACCTGAGGCGGTTTTAGGGTTTACACGTAGGGGTTTAGGGGTCTAGGGGTGAGGGGTTATAAGGTTTACAATTAAGATTTAGGGTTTAGGGTTTATAGGTTTTAGGGTTTAGGGGTCCTGTAAAGGGATCTATAAGGGGTCCTTTAAAGGGATCTATAGGGTGCAGGGTTTTAGGGTTTAGGGGTCCCTTAAAGGGATCTATAAGGGTTCCTGCAAGGGGTCTATAGGCTGTAGGGTTTTAGGGGTTTAAGGGTTTAGGGGTTTGGGGGTTTCATAGGTACCCCTGTGAGGCCTTAAAGTACCTACTCAGTCTATGAGCACATGGAGTCTTAGGGAAGGGTTGCCGTGGGGCTTCGGGCTTCTGTGTCCGTTGGCGTTCTTTCTACGGTCGCGCTGCAGTTTTTTGTAAGAGGCTGGTGTGGGATCGGAGGTTGTGGGATATCTATAGTTAGGGCTTGCCAGGATTGCAGGGATGCAGGGCGAGGGCCTCAGCCGAGGCGTGGTGTTTCTGCTATTGTTCGGATGTGTCTTCCTGACTGTGGTTACCAGGGTTGAGGGATTGTTCTGTGCATGTGTTGACTTGGAAGGCCATTGTCCTGATTTGTTTGTAGTGCTGCCATCCACAACCTGTAACCCGGAGCCCACCCAGGCTGTCCGAGTGTGAGCGCCGAAACCCTGAACTCACCCATATGCGAGTCTCCAGCCAAGCGCAGGGGAAGCAGAGGGCGCGCGGCCCTGCCAACCCGAAGCGAGCCTTGGCTAAAGGCATTTAGGTGCAGGGGTCTTAGGGTTTACGGTTTAGGGGTTTAGGGTGTAGGATGCTGGGTTTAGGGGTTTAAGGCTTCGGGGACGAGCCAGTGACGTTGCAAGCCAGTTGCAAATAGGGAGCCATCGCGCCCTCCAAGGGGGGCTTTGATCGGTTTGAAGGGTCACGGCCTAGAGGACGTTTTGCAGATTCTCGGCTAGGCAGGGTTACGGCCCAGGGTACGGAGCTTGAAAGTTGTTAGTCGCATCTGTCGCGCAGTGAGCCCCACAATCGGTTTTCTCCTTTTGCAGGGTGGTTCAATGGTTTAGTCGCAATAGGCCTGGATGCAAAAGGGACAGGGTGGCATAAGTTTTGCCCGATAACTATACCTTCTCGCTCTCGCCTCTAAACTAGCACGAATAATGAGGGGTCACGGCATACTCTTTCGGAGGCTTCCTTCCTTGTTACTGGTAAGCCCGAAACCCAGACTATCCAATCATAGAGGCCAAATAGTGCTCTTCCTTTGCGTTCCTCATTGTGTTTATGCTGTAGTGCCCCCAAACCCTATTCTAGTCATGAAGGCCTCTCCATCATGTTGATGTGGCGTCTCACAAATCAATTTTCTTGGAATCTCTCGGGTATTCGGGTCCGTAAACTCCAATTCTAGGATCAGATCCAAGTGACATAAAGACTTGCAGCGCAAAGGTTTCATTTTAAGTAGCTCCGCTGTCCCACGTGCCTTGCGTAGCGGATGACCAGCAGGTAACCTTTAATTTTTTGGGGTTTATGTACTCCTACCATACTGGAAACGTTAACTCTTCATTGGGCGAAGCCACTCCGCGCTGTAGCGCTCCAGCATTGGCCATGCTGCGGTTTAGGTTTTATTAGGGGTGTTTAAGATTCCAGCTTCCAGGCATACACCCAAACCTAAACCCTTCGGAGGTTTCGGGTTTAGGAAGTCTCTAGCCCCAAGCCATTACATAAACGTCCTAAGCGCCAAGTACTTCCCGAACTCCTTGGCCCTACGAAGATGCCGCTCAGGCTTCGTGAATGAGGAGGCCAAAATCGTACAGGACGGATCATCGGTTTAGCTTTCGGCAGTGCTCAACCCAAAATTCCGAAAGCCCCTCAGGATCCAGAGCTCCAAAACCTATAAAGCATGAGCGAGAAGCCTCCACAAGCTCCATGTTTTTGGAAAACTGAAGTGTTTATAGATGCTATTTCTAAAGGGTTCATGATTCACAGGCTTCGGGTTTTGAGGGTGTGGGATTCAGAGCATTTTTGGCTTTCCATAGTCCCATGGCTACGAAACATTCGGTTTGGAAGCTCAAGATTCCGGGTAGCCCAGGACACGGCAATGCCCAACTGCCCGAATGCAGGAGTCTTGTCGTGCTCCACCGCCGTTTATCCTAAACCCCCTCATCCCAAGGCTGCGGTGTAGTCGGGAGTACCGCTGTTCCGCCTTAGACTTTGGCATCAATTTCAGGTAGCTCTTGCGAAGGTGTGTTTTAACTTTAGGGTTTGCCAAAGGCTCCATGTACCCATATAGTAATAAATACTCAGGCCTTAGAGTGCCTATATAGGGACCCCTGTAAGGCTTAAGTATCTACTATAAGGGTACATGGAGCCTTTGGGCTTGGGGTCGCGCTCGAACCGGATCAGATCGAAACCCCTTGAACCCAGGAACGAACTTCATTTGGACTTAGAGGGATTCGAGAAACGCGGCATCCGGAGCTGGTTTATAAGGGCCTTATATATAGGTTCTACCCTACACCCCTCATCCACTAAACCCTAAACCCAAAAATATTCCTCTACTGCCTATAACCTCCTCCCGGAGATATTGCGGCTCTGAAGTGAAATCACCTGGACCTCTCCCGGATCCCTGGCCATGCTGTCGCTGCTGGCACTTTTGCTGCTTGACTCATTGTTTACGATCTAGGGGTTTCCGAAAATAGGGGTACCTTATTTAGGTGTCCTTATAATAGGGATCCTACTATTTAGGGTACTACATTAGGGTCCCCTATTTTCGGAAACCCCCATTTGGGTTTAGGTGTCATGGACAGTGTTTAGAGCTTGAGGGCTTTAGGGTCTCAGGGTGTTGAGCTTGAAGGTTTAAAGGTGCACGGTGTTCGTATGTTTCAGTCTTATGAAGACGGCGTTTGCGCTTGGCTTCCAGAGACTTGGCTGTCAGTTCGGAAAACCCACTAGCAAACGACCTTGAAAACCATAACTATCAGCTTCCCCAGGGGGTCCAGGTACCCAAATTGTCGGGTTTCAGGTCCCAAAATCCATACTCTGAATGGTTTTTGGACCTTGAAACCCTACTATTTGGGTACTTGGACCCTTAGGGTTCCACTATTTTATATAGTTGTGCCGTCACCAAGGATACGGTTGGAAGGGGACTTCCAGTTGAAGTATCGATGTTCTTAGCAGACTGCGATGCAAGTGAAGTGCTTGTTCGCGCGCGCATTCTTAGAGTCGCTTTGCTCCTCAGCGAGTTTTCGAGAAGCCGACAGGGAAAGCCGTACCACAGGGGCCTTAATAATTACCTGTTGTTGGCGTTCCTCATTATCAGTATAGTATACTGGGCCCCAAAACCCTGTTCTAATTATCAAGGCCCTTATCCTATGTGGGTGGTTGTCAAAATTATGGTCCCTCTCTGGGTCCCTGTTATACTACGGCACCTAATATTTACGGTGCCCCAAAAAGGGATCATAATTTTGACAACCACCTGTTATTGCCCAAAGGCTCCATGTACCATTATAGTAAGTACTTAAGCCTTAAAGGGGTCCCCAGAGAGGTACTTTAAGGCCGAAGTATCTACTATATGGGAGTTTCCCAAAACAGGGGACCCTAGAATAGTACCCTAAACAGTAGGATCCTTATTATAAGGACCCCAAAATAAGGTACCCCCCTAATTTTCGGAAATCCCCTTATGGGTACATGGAGCCTTTGGGTTGAACCCGGGGTCCGAGAGCCGAGATTTCGTAAAAGCGCAAAGCCTCCCAAGGTTTAAATCCCCAGGGCAGCCTATAAAAAAGCACAGCCCGAAGAGGGGTCCTCCAGTTGAAGGACAGCCTGAGAAGCTGTAGATCTCAGGGCCATAAGTGTCGTCACATCTCATGACAATAGATCGAAAAGCCTTTATCCAGGGTTCCGGTTTACGGTTTGGGCTTGACAGGGCCGGAAGTCTTTGTTGAATCGCCCGGGTGCGCGTTCACTAGAGTGCGAGCCCTATCCTCTAAATATATGATACGCCAAATCTCAAACTCTCGATCAAGCCTATCCTCACGGCTCTTGAAATCTCAAGCCAACTGATGGCCAAGTTCGCTGCAGGTTCCCCGCCCTGTCCTTGGCCCAAGGCCAGAATGGCCAGGGCCCCAGACAGATGGCAATAAGAACAATACCAAAGGGAGTATTTCCTTGGATGCGAAAGTCACGAGAGCAATCCTCCAAGGGTTCCTTTACGGGTCCCTAGTGTTCCTTGGAGCGTCCCGAGGGTTCCTTAAAGAAGCTTAAAGGGTTCCTTGAAGGGCTCCTTGAAAGGTTCCTACACTGGCTGGTAGAATCCTCATGATGCAGACCCTGCACCAGTTCAGATCAACTCAAGCCCTCAACCTTAAAACCCATTAAAAAAAGGCACCTAAACTTTATGATGTTCGTTTTGGGGCATAGGGGTGGCCATAAGGGAGACTCCAGGAGCCTGGTTTGGGAGGTCCTTATGTCCCAACAGCATCCATGATCATGATACTGTCTACTCAGAACCCATTCGTTGCCCCAGAGCATCCATCATCGAACATTGATAACGTCCACTTGGACCCCATTTGTTCATCACCCTGACCAACCTGCAATATCTAAATCTGGCCAAGTCATTCCGATGCAGTTTTACCAGGTAGCTGAACCATTCGCTGAGACTCCTATCAATACCGGGGTGATTCGTATTTTACGATACGACAACTGCCCAGGACGTAAACCATCATCGTGCAATATCTAACCTGACGAAGTTGATCCGTTTCGATTTTAGCAGCAATCTCAGACATTCACTGAGACTCTTATCAACCCCGATGTGATTCGTAGTCCACGAACAGGACAGCTGCTCAGGACGTAAACGGACTTTTCATTTTCCTCTTCCAAGCGCACAGAACTCTACATAAGCTAGGCACTATGCTTTCTATGTTGATGAACAGAATCGTCACGTTTTAATCCCTGACACCACCATTCCAGCACCGAAGCAGGCAAGACTGCAAAACGCGGTTGTTTTCGCGATTGCAGTCTCTCCGACGGTGATGATGTCAGCAGACGCATTTACGGCACCATTCCATAATAACCGCGTGTATGACCACAAAACGCTATTTGTTCCGCGGGAGAAAACGTACGACTGCGATGATCTCAGCACTACAATCTCCGAAACCTTCCTGGCCTGCGCGTTGCTGCGTGCGCAAAACAACATCTGAAGCTCCTAGGGAACACATTCGATCAAACTCAAAACGACACAGTTTTCGCGCACACAGAAAACAGCCACATGTTCGGAGCCGTATGCCAAACAGATCACCATGTCAAGATGGCAATGTTGTCCCGAAATCCGAAACGCAGAAAACTAAGCCGAAAGTCGTGGCGACACAATAACTGCATCAAAGCATCAAGGGTGCAAAGATTTCTTTTGCGAGGGAAACAAACTCTCCGACACTGATCATCTCACCAACAACATCACAGAAAAAAAAATTGCTTGCGCACTGCCGCGCCTCCCAAATTTCATGGCAATTTTGGAATAGCTTGTTCCTGGAGAAACACACTTTTAGCAAACAACATGCACCAGAGCGCGGGTCAGGATAGGTGGCGTTACCTTTCAGCATACGCTTGTTTTGGGCGGCCTGCCATTTGCTATGGGGCTCTTAAAGGAGGAGGTCTTATGGGGGGCCGAAGGTACCTTTGAAGGGATTTGACAAGGAATATTGTTTAGGGTTTAGGGGTGCGGGCTTCTTCGGGGGGAGGAGGGGGCGGAAACTGCAATGCACCTCGCTGCAGACCTTGCCCGTCTTGTCCGAGAGTGAGTGTCAAAAAACGCACCCTAAACCCCAACCCTAAACCCCAAACCCTAAACCGTAAACCGCAAGGAGACTACCAGAAGTACATGAACCAGTATGCATCCCAGTACCAGAACTACATGCAGGGCGCGTCTGGCAACGGAGGTGATGGCTACCAGAAGTACTACAAGAAGTGCCTGTGGCTAATTTTCTTTGTCATAGTTACAGTTGGGTAACACTTTACATGTTTTTTTATGGGTACTGAAATCGAATAATTAGGAAGAAAAATGTACATTGTTAATCCTATCCCAATAATGAACTAGTTCTCGAGTCATAAGCCTTGTAAACGCTGTGAAAAAAACAGTGCTCTGGATCTGCAATGCTCACCCTCTAGACATTCGTCGCGGGACAAATTCGGCACCCTTGAACCCTGACAGACCAACTATATGGGGCTTGGGGCTTTGTCTAGGAAACCCCTTCTGACCCTGACGTCGAAGCATCAAAACTCCGGTTCAGCTGAAGCTATAGAAGGACCTGATCCCGGACAGCTTTACGTCACAATCATACCAGCTTCTGAAAACTAGAGTCTTCTCCGACGATGTGACCATGGCCCCCGCGCTGTGGAGGGGCTTCGCCCGGTATTTTGGGTTCAAGCACAAGGCTTGAGGGTCTTTGGTTTTGGCCAACAATAAGTGGGAATTCGCTTAAACCAAAACCTAGGCCTTGTATGTCAACCGAAGCTCCCGAAACTATCGAAGCACCAGGTACATGGCCCAGTACGGCTCTGACTCTGCTGGCGGGTATGAGAAGTACATGTCGAAGACGCTAGGCTTCAAACCTACACTCCCGACGGTATATCCGGTTGTGGGCCTGTTCAGGGTCCAGGGATCTGTAGAGTACCCTCGTTCAACCGGATTTAGCCATTTCCTTTCGGGGCCGCATGCCTAAAGCAAGATCATACCTCCTCAACAAACTTACATGCAGTACTACTATCCTAAACTCAAGCTCCTCATTGTCACGTTCTTTGGACCGAAAATCCTTGGCCCTTCAGCCAGACATCGCCCACACCGAAACCCAATTCCCGACAAGACCACGGCAAGGTAACTGGGCTCTTAGGTTGGGCTGCAGCTCTCCGGCTTTACCCGTAGGCCTCGAAGTAGTTCCTTTTTGTGGTTCATATATAGAATCCTATAAGGTAATCCCGATAAGGAACTGCTATGGGGCCTGTGGGTAGACTCAGCCTGTGGCCGGTAATGCCGTGTCCAACAGACCCCGACCATGTATGTAAGCTTTATCGTGCAGTATTGCAATTACCTCATACCTTTGAGTGTAGCATGACCAAGCGTTTTTGTCATTCCCATGGTACTGTGGCCAAGTTGTTGAGCCGCAGTGACTGAATGTGGATCTCAGTAGTGTCCCGAAGCCCTGAAAGTCTAAGTCTCAACCAAGGTATGCCGGCGACTATGCCAGCAAGTACATGCCGTCTGAGTCTTCCGGTTCGGCAGACGAGTCTTCTCAAGACGGAAAGAAGCCAGTCAGCTTCGTTGCAGCAGAGGAGTGTCAGTGTGGAAACTGGGTTCGTGATTTGGATCTTGAATCTTGCGGTGTCAGTTTCGGAATCCATGAGCCTGCAGGACGCTGACACCTCCAAGTCGAGCAAAGATTCCGCATCCTGGCTTCACGGCTTTTAGTGTTTTGGGCCTTAATGTAGGGGGTTAACTAATTACCAATGCTGTTTCGAGGGGTGCCTGATTATAACTATACTATCATGGGCCCCAAAACCCTATTCTCATTATCCCTACAGTATGTTCGGAGGCGGGTAACAGTACAGGGATTGCGGTTTTGGGTTATGGTGGCTTACTCTGTAATCGTCTATTTCGCCATGTGGTGAGGTTGCAGCGCAGGCTTCCGCCCGGGAGTCTGCATCGTGAGCTCGCGTGCTTGTCAGGGTCTTTAACTCCGCACCATATATATATATATATATATACATATATATGTTTATTTATTTATTTATATTTATAAGATCCAATTGCATGCCCTGAGTGTTCGGGTATCTAGCAACGTGCAGTTCCTCTTCAACCAAATACTGAGCTACACTACAATTGGCCAAAACGAACGTATCTTGCGAGTAGTTGGGTACTTGGGGTCCCAAGTGTGTGCCATCATGCATGTAAGCATATCCATGCAGCACTCAGAAGCAGATAGGAGAGGTCTGTGTACAGATGGTGCAAACGCGAAACAAATGTCAAACGTCGTTTGTGCCTCGTGCGTTCCATCAATAGTTGTCGTCAGGTCAGGCTGTGGCAGAGATGTGAGTGTTCGGGCGGCCTGTAGTAATGTATACGCATACATATATACAAAATAAATAACTACATGTTTTGATATAAATACGTGTATATGTATATACATACATATGTTACCACCGCCCTCCCTACCACACATAAACTTCCCCCACTCCTCCGGGACCTACCTTTTGAGAGTGTTGTTTGCCGCTTGGTTCGTCATCTGGGTTGCAAAGACTGCTGCCGCATGACCCGGAACCATCTTTTTCCAAAGGAGTCAGGAGGAAGGTTGCTCTTCGGCCCCAAATCATGTTTTCCCAGGAAAAGGCTGCTTTTTCAGCCAGCAACCAATTTTTCGCAAGCTGTATGGGCTTACTCCAGGGATTTGCTTCCCACCTCAATTTGTCGGTTTTGTGCGTTACGATGTATATAATAAAGGTTCAAGGGCCATCATTGGGGCAACATCACAGCCCAGACAGCTAAGATTCATGGTTATGGATCCAAATATTTGTGTGTGGCTTATGTTAGCGTGGATATGATGTTTACCGTTGAGTAAGCAATGCTGGAGATACCTTGACTGCAAAATTCTGGGTTCATGAATGCCCATGTTATGGATACCACAGGTACATCCGGAATAATGAGGCTTTTGATGACATCAATGGTAGAGGTTTCTCCTAAGGCAATTTTTACAATTGCTGTTGAGGGAAGTATTCGGTTAATTGCGACGAGTAACGATAGGGATAGCTTATGGGTGGTCGTAAGTTTGCGAGTGATGTCCATCTTGGAGTTTGATCAATTTTAAGTTACCAGCGAGACTACGGTATCCTGACTATCGGGGTGCCAATCAGGTCAGCGTAGTTTGATACATTAACCTTCAGGGCGATATGGGAGCTATAAAACTTGGGGTTGTGCAGTGGGGTTGCTAGCGGGATAGCATTTTAATCCTGACGAGCTTTGGTGTGGAGCTGTAAAGCGTCTATTTCGGGTGAGCATGAAAATAACTGTATTGTCAGGGTTATCTAAGCTACAAATTTATGCAAGGCCTATACGAGGCGAGGGCGAGGGTCAGGCTTGCGAAGAAGCTGAACAGACTTTGGGACCAGCCCCGTCCCCATATCCTCGGACGATCGTTTCTTCAAAATGGGACCAGGCGAGAAACACAACTCCTTTTCTAATGTCTTAGTCTTAGATTGTGCAGAGAACAGCTGCCAAACTGAAGCCAAACATTTCCAATTTACGACCGCGTCGCCAGGGCAGCCAGCCAGCCCGGTAAGCCACAGCCAGCCAGCAGCCAGCCAGCCAGCCAGCCAGCCTTTCACTGCTTCCACCTCCACATCCAGCCAGGCCAGCCAGGTTTCTGATCACGTCGCATGGTAGATTAGCCGTGTGTTGGTGTGCTTACGGACCATGCGAGTTGCGACAGAAACATAAAAGCCTGATGCCGCAATATACCTTATAATTCTTTATTCAGAGAGACGAGAGATGGACGCAAGCAAGTACCAGGAGGGAAAGTTCCATGGACAGTTTTCAACAGAGGGTTAACTGTGCAAGTCGCGCGTGGACTGGGAAGTCAGGACAAGTAATTGGGCCCAGGTGTAGTAGGCAAAGATTGGCAGTTGCATTGTAACAGTCGGATACAGCCCGGATACTGGACCCATTCAGCCTTGTCGTCGAAACATGTCAAAGCAAGCGGCGCTGCTGGTCCCACTGGGAGTGATCCTTGGATTTGTGCGCTTGCCGCAATGCATGCAGTTGGATCTCGTTGCCGCCACGGGGCAGGCCACAAGCCTACTCCCTCTAGCGTGGCGAGAGCGCCTCTTGCTCTTGAAAGTGGCTGCCATGCAAGCAGTGGGTTTCGGCGTGTAGCAGGTTGAAATCGAAGCGGGGAAGAACATTGTGGTGCTTCATGTACGCATCACCGTCATCGGGAACTTCCCGACAATCCCAAGCTCAACACCTACCAGCGGCATCATGTGACAATGTGCCGATGTTCCGATGCTAGCATGGCACAGGGCTTTGGGACAAGAGCTGAGCCGGCTGCCGCTGGACACGCATGGCAAGGTGGGCCGACCTCTGGTGCAGGAGCTATCGTTGCAGGTGCCGAGCGGCCAGGCGCCGGGATAGGCTGGAGACACTGCTTCAGGATTGCCGAGATTTTGAGAAGGGAGGGCTTCGAACGCGGGCCATACCGCCATACCAGCACAAAAGTCATGGTTGCCTTGCTCGTACTATGGCTGGAAAAGAACAAGTCAGTGGCATGCACGAATGAGTCAAGTTTCTGGGTAATGGGTAGATCTTTCATTGAGGAACCTTTGAACTCGCAGTGGTTTTAAAATCTTTTCGGTTTTAATAAAATCTCGCTTCTTGAGAAAATGTAATTACAAATAGGTTCTTTTTTTTGTTTTTAATAAAACTCTTTAGTTTTTAGAAGCAGGTTCGCTCAAAAACTTCCTGGCTCGATCAGGGGCGTCGAGATCTGTTTACAAAGCGTCTTTAAACTGCTTTTGCCGGGGGTGGGGTTTGATAATTCGCTGGCAATGTAAGAGGTTGCATCGCAAACAATGCACGCACTCATCTGCAGAGCCACTCCTGACAGCCTGCCTGTCAGCCTGGATCATACACCAGAGGCCTAAACTTAGGAGGGTGCCGTCCTTGAACATAACCGAACCGGGCACGGTAATCTCCGACATGGTCCGAATGGTTGCTAGAGCCAGGTACTTAGGGGCGGGATCCAGCAGAATCTGCGGGATGGAGGCTTTGGCGCATGCGATTTAAGTTGAATCGGCCACGGATGGGAGAATGAAGATCCGTGGCAGACCGTGTCCGGACAGCTTCAATCGTCAATACGGCCCTCGGTTCATTTGAATCCGTCCGATTCAACGTGAATAGGCCCCCGATGTCGCCTTGAAGATTGAGTCCTAACTGTAGCATAGTTTGTGCTTACTGTAGGTTCACAGCATTGTTTGCATAGTTGGGGCTTACCAGGCACTTCGCCACCCGCAACCGCAACAAGTTCATGCCTATAGTACTGTTAAAGCTTTCAATAGGTAGGTCCAAGGTGAGGGGCGGGTACCATATACACATACTATGTATATATAAATGTATGCATATATTTGTTTACAAATGATAAGATGTATTGTAGGACTTTCGGGTATTTTTTCCTGGCGTTGCGAATGCTGGTCTTTCGCAGGCACACCAGTCCGAGAATGCAGCTGACAAGGGTGGATTCCAGAAGTACATGGACTATGCCAAATACACCCAGGGTCACGGCTCGCAGGGTGGAGACTACAAGCAATATATGGACTACTCCAAGTACACTCAAGGGCATGGCTCGCAGGGTTCGGACTACAAGCAGTATATGCAGTCCTACGGCGGGGACTACAGCAAATATACGCAGGGGCACGGCTCACAGGCACGGTAGTCCCAAGCATAGCTGGGGGTGGAGAGTTAGATTGTTTGGACCTTGCGGACAATGTAGCCGGCAAGACCACCTACGCAAGAGCTTTGTTGTGGATGCCTCGAGTATTTTAGAACTTAGAACCATAGTTAGACTGTTAGAGACGTCGAGAATGTAGAATTTAGGGTCTCGATGAGTGGAATGGTACATGCTTGCAGACTGAACTTAGGCTGTTATTCAACGTGTTGTGGGCACCTGAGTTCTTCAAGACTAGTGGCGATGAAAGTTGCAGTGATGCGGCTCGGGCTAGGTTTGCCGCAGTTCTGTTAGCAGAATAACTATGATGTCCGGCGAACGATTAAACTTGCGGCAGCAAGTTTCGAATAAGCCTTAATCCCGAAGCCGTAAAACCAATATATTGAGTTCAAACATGTCGCTTGGATTCGCCGCTGCTTTGCCAGGGCGCGAGTCGAAACCCAACCTATCGTACATGAACCAAGATATATTGAATGTTCGCTTGTGTGTGTTTCTATTTGTGCATCGAAGAGCATCAGCTTTTCTGTGCCGTGGACTTTGGATATAAAATATGCCCCAACGACGTATAGATCACCATAACATGAGATGCAGAATCGTTTATCCTAGGCTTGTTTCCACGCCTTCGTTCTTGCAGAGAGTTGCTTAATCCCCAGTTCGTCATGTGCAGGGCGGTGACTATAAGCAGTACATGGACTACTCCAAGTACACTCAAGGGCACGGCTCGCAGGGTTCGGACTACAAACAGTATATGCAGTCCTACGGCGGGGACTACAACAAATACATGCAGGGGCACGGCTCACAGGCAGGGTGGTACCAAACGTGTTTGAGGGTGGAGATGCCGCTGTTTCGATTTTATCGTGCACTGATCGTCGTTGACAGGATTTGGTCGTCAAGGCTTTCGCTAGTAATGCTTGCAATGCTTGGAGAAATCAATCTTGTCTACGATTGGATGTCTGGTCTTCAACACATGCCGGCGATCGAACGGATTCTACTGGAGTGTTATTTTGCCTTCTGCATGGTGCATTCAGGGCTCATGGCTCAAATTTCCTTCGGTCAAAAAAGCCCTTTTGGCTTCACACCTTGGAATTGGGATGCGGCTGTACGTTAGGAATGTTGCCGTAATATGCGATTGCACGTTCTGGTCACTCAAGGGCGGTAGATGAACCGCAAATCCGAGTTCTTGAGATTCTGACAGGGGTCTGGCTAGTTCAAGTTTGCCTTCATCATTGCAACTTTGCCTGTCTCAGGGGGGCGACTACAAGCAGTATATGGACTTCTCCAAGTACACTCAGGGGCACGGCTCGCAAGGTTCGGACTACAAGCAGTACCTCCAGTCCTACGCCGATGATTACAGCAACTTCCCCATGGCAGAGCATCAGGTTTGTTCTTTTTTGGTAGAACATCAGATTGGTTCTTGTCTTGTAGTTTCGACTGGGATTGAAGTTTCCATTTTCCTCCACATCCCGAAACCCGAAACCCTAATCCCAAGAGCTTCCCTGGCCCTGGCCCAGCAGCAAGGCAAGTACACCCAGGGGCACGGCTCCGAGAAGAGCGGCTTTCAGAAGTACATGGATTACTCCAAGTACACCCAAGGTCAAGGCTCGCTGGGCATTTGATGCCGCTTGTTGGTCCTAAAGGGGCAAAAGCACGATTGAATGCATGTCAGACCTGAGGGCTTAGTAGTTTACAGTTAGTAGTTTGTAGTTAGCACATAGCAACTAACCGTTTTGGTATAGTAGTCATCGTCGTAGCGCAGCAGTCGTAGTAGTAAAGTCACCGCAGTCTTCGGCAGCGGTAGTAGTAGCGGTGATGACGACGACTATTGCCACACCGGTCTTTGTCTGTCATGAGAAGGTTTCCATACGAGAACTGAAGCCTTAGACTGAACTTGCCCAGCCCCAAAGACTCCAGGCCCAACAAACTACGAAGTCGCAATCATCCGAAATTCCATCTTGAACCTCCTTGATGGCTTAGTAGGGTTAAGTGTTTCCAGGACAGCAGGGCGCAACGGATGCGGCTTTGATGTTGGCAGCAACCGGCCCGAATGCCTCTTCCGAGCATGCCCGGTCGAGTGCCGCTTCTGCCGCTCTAGAGGCTTCAGCTTAGGCTGGGGTTTGAGTCTTGCGCTTGGGGGCGTTGAGGACGATGCACGTGAAAACGACGGCGATGTCGATGCTGTTATAACTAGGATAGGCATGAGCCTGCCGCCGGTATTGATGGTGATGACGGCAGTCGCCTGAACGAATCCCAGACCTCAAACCCGCAAAAGGTCTGAAAACCACAACTTGCAGCCCAGGAGCGAGAAAAGCAGCATGAGCAGCGGGAAAAGCAGCGCGAGGCCCATGAGCGCCAGCAGGAAGACGAGCGTGAGGAGCGAGAGAAGCAGCGCGAGAGCCATCTGCGGCAGCAGGACGGCAACGCAGGGTTCCAGCCCCAAGGCTCCGTGTACCTGTGCCCCGAGGCTCCATGTTCCTATATAGTAGAAATAGTATAAACAGGCACCTATATGGAAACACCTTCGAGGCGGAAGTATATACTATGTAGGCACATGGAGCCTGAGGGTAGATACATGGCAGACTTCAGGACTGCATAGGATTAGGAGCTCACTTGTGGCTGCTTCTGGTTCGTGTTGCCCTAAATCTCCATGTCACATTATCTCACTGCTTCCCGTACCACACTTCAGGAGTCCATGCGAATCGTAACAGACTCTCAGTGAGCCTTCCTCAAGGGATGTCGGCCGTGAGCACATCCTTGCTGCTTTTTGGTGATTGACCAGCTTCAAGGCTCGCAGTATGAGTAAAGCATCGTAACGTACTGCTTGTATGTTAGTCATAAGGTAAAAGCCAGAAAGTTGGAATATGATTATCCTAAACCCTTTATGGTTAATTATAGGGTATCCTACCCTGAAACCATATTCCAACTTTCTGGAGTTCCCTTTAGTAGGTAACTTACTAGACGGTTGGAAGGGGATGGCCAATTGGTATTTCCATATGGTTGCTGTAGGGACAGTAGAAACCCTTTACCTTACCTGGACTCTCAGGAGATTTCGGTAAGCCCCCTAAGCCAGCAAGTTCTGTCGTAATATGAGAGGGCCGACATATGTGAATTCAGCTTTCTCAATCCCGTTTGTAAAGGCCCACAATCCCCACTCAAGGGTGTTGGCAAAGCTTAAACCCCAATCGCTGGGATAGGAAGTCATCCCATAGGCTCCAGTTACCTAGGTTGTAGGTTACCAGCCAATATTGTGTAACTTGTAACCCAGTAGCCCATGATTTAAGAAGCTAGCTACCCACAGGCCCCCATATTAGTTTATAAGATAATCCCAAAAAGGAACTACCATGGGGCCTATGCCCAAAGGCTCCATGTACCTTTATTGTAGATACTTAAGCCTTAAAGGGGTCCCTATATAGGTACTTTAAGGCCTAAGTATCTGCTACATGGGTACATGGAGCCTTAGGGATGTGTAGAGCCCTAAAGGGAACTCCAGAAAGTTGGAATATGGATTAATGGTAGGATCCCCTATAATTTACCTTAAAGGGGTTACGATAATGATATTCCAACTTTCTGGCTTCTACTGTAATCTGCAGGAGAAGGAGCACCTGCGCCGCGAGCTGGAGTCTGAGCACGCGAGCCTCCGCCACTGGGCCGCCTTAATGTTGAGGGTTTTAGGGGTTGAGGGGTTTCGGGTTGAGGGTTTAGGGCTTTAGGGTATTAGGGTTGAGGGGTTTAGGGTTGAGGGGTTTAGGGTTTTAGGGTTGAGGGTTTCGGGCTTTAGGGTTTTAGGGTTTAGGGTTTGAGGGTTTAGGGTTTAGGGTTTTAGGGTTGAGGGGTTTAGGGTTTTAGGGTTGAGGGTTTAGGGTTTTAGGGTTCAGGGTTTTTTAGGGCCGTTTAGGGTTTAGAGGCTGGCCGGCACCTCAGTCCGTGCTGAAAAGAGGTTTCGGGTTCAGGGTTTCAAACACTGTATACACCCTAAGCCGTGGATGCAGTCCTTAGGTTGCCCAACCACAGGCTCAGAGGGCTTCTTTTGACGGTATTGCTTTGTGCACCCCTAAACCCAGACCTCTGGGAGGATCCCAAAATAGATCCCGTAAAGGGTGTTTTCCATGGATTAGCCTCTCGTAGTAAATTGGGGGTTTTACTTTAGATGCCCCCAGGATGTGGGCAGTACCCCTGTATCCCAACTCTAGGGACTTAGTAGCTGGGGTTATAATTAAGGTAACTACATTTATATGTATATAATCCCAATTAGGGTACACATAACTGTACTTACTAAGTCCCATGAACCTCCAACTCTAACCCTTGATCTAGGGCTCGCACTATGCCATCTTCTAAAACCCAGGCCCCAGGTCCTAAAGCTCCAAACTGCAACAGCCCTGATATGGCTTCAGGGTAGGATACCCGTTAATTTACCATAAAGGGTTTAGGATAATCATATTCCAACTTTCTGGCTTTTACTGTATATCCTAAAAGTCCTGCAGCTAAAGTCAAAGCCCCAAACCTTGAATCCCTGAATCCTGAACCCCTAACGGGCTTCTTGGCCTGTTCTTTTGTTGGCACTGCCCCCCCAAAGCTTCACAGAGGTGCGGAGCTTGCATCGGAGGAGGACGGCACCAATGATCAATGGGAGTGGGTGGTTCAGGGTTTAGATTTTACGATTTAGCCCATAATCGTGCTATCGTGGCAAGCTTTCGATACTGGAAATTGGAAGAGCATCTTATAGAGCAGCTCGTGGATTCATATGGGGGTTTCCGATAATAGGGGACCCAAATAAATTACCCTAATAGTAGGATCCTTAGTATGAGGACCCCCCATTAAGGCACCCCTTGTTTTCGGAAACTCACCTTAAATCCTTTATATGACTCTTATAGATCCCTTTCAGGAACCCTTTAAGGATCCCCTTTAAAGGTACGCCCAATTTTCCGACCCCAATCTCTGCCCTTGAATTCGGAACTTCAACTTGGCCTCTGAAGCCTGGGAGACTGGGAGCCTAGAGGCCAAATAAAACCCTCCTGAAACCCAGAGACTCCAATATCCCTCAAAGGGATCTTTAAGGGATCTATAGGGTTCCTTAAAGGGATCTTTAAGGGATCTATAGGGTTTAGGGGATTCTAATATCCCTTATTTTAAAGAATATACCTTAAATTATAGCAGGACCCCTCATATGATTAATTGTATATTCCTTAATCAAGGGATATTGGAGTCTCCTGAAACCCTAAAGGCTTACATTGAACCCTAAGCCCTATGAAGCCTGAAACCCTAAAGGCCGAAGCTAAACCCTCGAAACTTAGGGGTACTTAGAGATTTTTTTTTAATTTTGGCTATTGTAATCCCTAAGAAACAGCTAAGATTATAGTTTTTGCTAGGGTTCTAAGTTCAGTATAGTAAAGGCCTAAGCGAAACCCTAGAAACTAGAGCCTGAAACTCTGAAACCCTAAAGGCCTAAACGAAGCCCTAAGCACTGAACACTACAGTAAAAGCCAGAAAGTTGGAATATGATTATCCTAAACCCTTTATGGTAAATTATAAGGTCTCCTACCATGAAACCATATTCCAACTTTCTGGAGTTCCCATTAAAGCCTGAACAGGTGGCCGTGTTAGGACTAGGAAGGATTTCCATAACAAGCTGGAAACCGAAGCCAGACCTCGGAGCGGTTGAGGCTTTGGGACTTGAGGTTCCGGAGATGTAACTCTGGGGGTTTTGGGAGTTATTCTCTGCGGCTGGGAGTTTAAGGTCAAGGCTTTGGGGCTTGAGTTTTCGGAGATGTAACTTTGGGGGTTTTAAATTTTAGGAGTTCGTTTGTGGGGCTTCGGTTTGAAGGTTCAGGGTTTGGGGCTGGAGGTTTCGGAGATGTAACCGTGCGGCTTTTAGGAGAGAGGCTCTGGGGATCGGGTTTTAAGGTTTAGGGTTTCGGGGGTTGCATACAGGTGACGGCTGCCTGGAACAAGTCCTACGTGTACGATTGCTGTGATGTCAGGGGGTGCAGGGATTCCATCATAGAGCATCATAGAGTCATGGAGTGTCTAACAAATTACACATGAGGTTTTAGGATTTTCGAGTTTAGCGATGTAAAACTTACTGACGTTTGTTCTTTCAAACTGTCCGATGGTCTTTGTGGGTTTCAACATCCTGAATCTTGATGATGGGTTGCATCGCCCGCAGCCTAAACCCTACACCCTCCACACCACAGCCCCAGCGAAAGTTCGACTGAAATCTTCTTTGTCATCGCTGGGTAACATTTTACATTTTTACAGGTATATACTGAAACCCAATAAGGAATAATAATGCACATTTTTTTAACCCTATCCTAACAATGAACTAGAGTTATACATGCGGGATTGGTTTGTTGCAACGGAATCAGAGGTTGGCTTGGTTTGCAGTAGATGTCACTTGCTCTTTTCCGCCGGCGCTGCAGGAGCTCTTGAGGCATGAGCTTGCTGCCGAGGCCAAGGTGTGGAGACGGTTTGGGATTTAGGTTTGCCATTGCTTCGAGTGTTTGGGGTTTTGGGCAAAGCTCTAACCGGTTGGACTGTCCGAGTGGTTTGGTAGAACAGCGCTTGCAGACGAAAGGTCACCGGGCTCCATAAGCCTCAATACGGAGGAGCGCTGAATGAGACTATAGTCAACTCCTGGCCCTATAAGCCCAAAAGCCCTGAAATCACAAAGCCCGAAAGCATTAAGGGACTCCCATGCCCGGCACCCGAATCAGGCGAACATGGTAGATCTTAGACGAGGATGCCCTGCCCCATCTAGCTGCCTGGTAGCCGGTACCGTAAATCCCGAATCACTGAACTAGGCTTAGGGCTGGTGCTCAAGAGCCCTAAACCGCAAAGCCCTTCAGCCCTGTACAGAGAGCCGGAACTGGCTGAAAGAGCAGGTCTACCCATAGGCCCCATAGTAGTTCCTTTTGGGGTTCATATGTAGAAGCCGAAAAGGTAATCCCAAGTAATCCCAAAAAGGAACTACTATGGGGCCTATGCGTGGACAGCTGTGGGTTCTCAGACCCTAAACATGCAGCAATGCTTTCTTTCACGGAGAGCTAAATAATGGCAGCGACACTTCAAGGACCCCTCTACATTGCAGTAGCATAGTCGTCACAAGAACCCCTTCAATAATGTCTTAAATGTGAACCTTCAAGCCCACAAAGCCCGAGAGTCCAGATGCTCTCCAAGTTTGGTCGAACTTTCCAGGCTTATCAACCCTGCAATGCGGGCGAAGTAGGAGGCAATCACAAAACTTAACGTCATGCAGGAACTTAGGGGTACTTAGCAATAATTTTCAGTTTTTTGCTATTATAATCCCTAAGAAACAGCTAAAGTTATAATTGTTGCCAGGGTTCTAAGTTCAGTAAAGGGAAGCCCTAGCTAGGAACCTGTGCCTTTTCGCAGCCCCCAGGAGGCTGCAGCGGCGGTCGGCAAGGCAGCAAACGCCGCCAAGGCAGGGGAAAAACACCCCAAACCGATGCTATAAACCGCAAGCTGAGACCCTGAACCCTTAAGCTTCGGCCTACACCCTTAAGCTTCGGAAGAACTCATGCTTCCCCAGAGGATCCCCCAAAATGCCACCCTACCGTAGTACGGTTCAGTCAAAGCCTTAGAATCCTCCAAGACTTCAACAAACCCAAAGGTTCCATGCACCCATAAAAATTAGCAGATACTTAGGCCGTAAAGTACCTATATAGGGGAACCCTTCAAGGCTTAAGTATCTAGTATAAAGGTCCATGGAGCCTTTGGGTAAACCCTTCAAAGTGAGACTTTGGGCATGAGGCCGATGTGGAAGGCTCGACTGCGTCCCACCCAGCGCTGTTGGTCGGTGCCCCTGCGACTTGGACCAGAAGCAGCTGTCAGAGGTCGTCTTTGTATTTAGAGGGCTTTTATGTTGGGAAGTTTGTGTAGAGGTTTATGGGATTTCTGATGGGCTTTTGATAGGGCGACAGGGATCTACTTGCCAGGGTCATGTGGCTTGCAGGGATGTTGGGATGTAGGGGCGGCATATAGAGCTCCAGTATCGTAGTTTGCAACGGAGGTTTAGACTTTGAATACGGCTTTGTCTCGGGAGTGCTACCTCTTCGGTGCGTTTGGTAGTACAGCCTGTTGTAGGGACTTCGAAAGTCAGAACTGGCTGAGGCTCAAACGTCAGGCAACTTTTAGGGCTTGAGGTGAGCAGGGATCGAGCTGTGCTTCCTTCGCTTTTGAAGGCCCTCTTTGGGGGGACTCGGGGTTTAGGTTGGGTACTGCACCCACTCAGTAACACTTGGATAATATTCGTAATATAGCTATATTAGCAGCTTAATAGGAACCCTATTATAGACTGTTACTGTATGGGGGCAGTACCCAAGGTTTAGGTTTGGTCAGTCTCCCTTGCAGTTATGTGCTCGCCGCTTCTGGTATCTGTGACTCTGCTGGACGGTTCTGCAGTCTGATGAACAGTGGCATGAATAAGGCCAGCCACACAGCCGCAGTGCAGCAGCCTAAAGCAAAGCTTGCGCAAGAGTTTCTGAAGTGGTCCGGCATGAACCATGCCTCAATAACGCGGTCTTTGAAGTGTTTGATTCGGCAGTTTAGGCCTTCAGCTTGTATCAGCCTTAGCGCATGACCGGACATGAACGCAAAATAAAACTCTGCACCCAACAAACTGCTACATCGTATATGTTTCGGCACGAGTATGACCCCCAGCCCTCATCCGAAACATCGTTTTCCTCCGCCGTGAGTCGACGCCCCCAATGCCTTAGACTCCTTAATGCTTACGATACAGGACCAGCAGAACACAGAGGAAGCGAAGGAGAGCAAGTTGCGTGCGGAGGACGCCCAGATTCAGGCTTTCATGTCCCTTCGCACAGGCACATAGGCTCCACAGTAGTTCCTTTCTGGGGTTCTTATGTAGAATCCTATAAGATAAATCCCAAAAAAGAACTACTATGGGGCCTATGGGCAACCCACAACTCTAGAATCCTATAAGCTAATCCCCAAACAAGAACTATTATGGGGCCTATGGGCAACCCACAACTCTAGGGCCTTGAGCACGAAGTTTTCTTATCGAGTTTGGTGCTCAGGGTGCCCCGACACGTCAGCTTCGTGATTGGAGTTTAGGGTTTATAGGGTTTAGGGCTTTAGGGGTTTAGGGGTTTAGGGGTTCAGGGTTTAGGGTTTTAGGGGTTTAGGGGTTTTAGGGTTCAGGGTTTAGGGTTTTAGGGGTTTAGGGGTTTGTAGTTTTGCATCGCAGCTTGCGTAGGAGTTTGTATGGTCGTGTACAGTCATCATGTTGTGTACTATATACCGCTGACTATTGTGCCCAAGCCCTCTGAGTAAAAGGTTAGCGCGACCGCTCATGGCTTAACGGTTTTGGTGTATTCTATAGGTTATCAGCCGTATTCGCTGACTTTGTCTCCGTGGTATTCTTACACTGGTATTCACACTGGTACACGAGTACTTCGCCCTCCCTGCTCACTACTGAAAAGGGAGAAACAACCGAAGTATCATCGGACGAGATGGACGACGAAACAAGAGATCGACTGCTTGATGAACAACTCACAGCAGCTGGCGCGGGCCCTACGGCACCGAGCTCAGGATCCCAAGCACTTGATAGGATCTTCGGTCCAGTGGGTCCTACCCTATCTCCATTTGTCTCAAATCCAACGGTCGACATCTCAAACGTGCAGTATACCTTGTACAATGTTGTGAACCAGGGTGAAACAGCCGAACAACAAAGAATGGCAATAGAGCGAACGGAGGCAGATGCTGAAAGAAGACACGCAAGCATTCTGAACCAACAATCGCATGATAATCTTGTGAGAATGGCTGGCATGGCTGAACAGGCCGAGCGCCTTCATGAGGTGAAGATGGCAGAATGCGAAGCACAGTTTGCGGAATTTGAGTTCAACGCATCCCAAAGGGAAAAGTTTTTGTTGAACGAAGTTGCAACATGCAGGAATGAAATGAACATTCTGGAATCAATTTTCCAACAACGACATCAGTCGGAAATCGCTAAGCTCAGAACCACTCTGATTGCTGAGAGCGAACGCAACAAAGCACAACATCTTGATTTTCTTGGAATCCGATTCAAACAAGTTCTTGAAGAAACCGAAGCGAGTATGGAACGGCGTTTCATTACTGAAATTGCTGAAATGAGTGCACAAAACGACAGACTGCAGGATGAACTGGCTGCCGCAGAACGAGCCCTAAGAATGGAAGCCAATGCGGACGAAGCGGGCAAACAATATGCCACGCCGAAGCCAGGACCTAATCCTGCTGTCCCGTTCTCAAATCCATTTGAGATTCCCGAGAACATGAAGGACATCTTCGGAAGAACGCCGCAAGCTCAGGAACCTCTGCAAGGAACTTCTGTACCACCTGGGTTTGAGAACAGAGAGCCACAAAAGGAAAAGTCTCTTAAAGCTGCCCAAACGGGTAAGCCGGCGACTGTTGATCCAGACGGGGTTCCACATGTTGATTTCGGAGCTGAGGCATTGATTAGAGCAGCACGCTTGCTTACCCCTAAGACCGAAGATGAAGAGGGCAAACCAAAGGTGAAAGAAGCCGAAAGCATCAAGCTTCCCGATTACCCTAATCCAGAGACCTACCGATCGTGGCGAATCTCGGTCCGCGAGATTGTGCGGGCTGCGAGCGATCGCCCGGATGAGGCATTTCGCTGGGTGCAGGAAGTATATGATAAAGAGGCTACCCTCAAGTCCTTACATGACACTGGGAAATTCTTAACATTGGACACGAAGTTGTTGGCTGCACTTACCAGAGTCGCTAGAGGAGAGATTTCAAGGCAAGTCCTAAACTTCAAAGAAACAGAGGCCACAGGAGGACGTGCCGTCAGGGGAAGACAAGTATTGTGGATGTTTCATCAACACTTTAAGACTAATGAAGAAGTCGGAAGCCTCTATAGCGTAGAAGACCTTTTGAAAGTGAAGTTGGTTGGGGACGATTTGGCTACCTTCCTTTACAACTTCGAGTCGGTGATTGCTGGAATGAGTCATGTTCCGGATGAGGTTACTTTGAGGGACATTTTGCTGAGGGAAATTCGGAAATCCCACCACATCAAGTACGATCTTCAGCTGTACGACAGGGCAAAGGAAGGAAACCCCGTACACACGTATGAATTCCTTGTCAATGCCATTAGGGAGCATCTAACTAGAGAACGGATGCGTAAGAACCGTGATCGCATCGCTAAGTCGCATGGCGATAGATACGGGGCCCCAGCGTACGGATCTGAACGTCGCCCCTCTTCACGAGGAGGCCGTGGAAGAAGCATGTCCCGAAGTAGCTCAAAATCCAGAACAAGCAGCAAAGGATCGAGCCAACGAACACCGCCTAGATCTCAGAGTCCCAAAACACAACAGGTTTGTTACGACTTCCAGAAAGGAAAATGCACAAGAGGCGACAAGTGTAAGTTTCTCCACAAACCAAAGTCAAGATCCCCAAGTCCTCATCGAACGCCTCAGAAGAAGATCAACGCGATTTGCACCTTTTGGAAGAAAGGCAAGTGCAACAAAGGCAAAGACTGTAGGTTCCTGCATCAAGATAAGCCCAATCCAACTGACGCCGCTCCTACCGAGCAGGCCGCCCCTGCGAAGAACGATGAAAAGCCTAGGAGCCCGACCCCGGATCCTAAAGCAAAGAAGGAAAAGAAACACAGGGGCAGGTCCAAGAGCAAGGAAAAGTCTGGCGGACGCACGGCAGCTTGTTGCATTTCGTATGCGCTGGCAGCTGTGCCCAATGGGCAAGGCGTTAAGGGTGATGCTTCAGGAACGTTCAAGAAATTAAGGTTCAAGGAGAAGCCAAGCATTCGGGAGATTCCATTGGATGGTAAGGGTAAGAAGCATAGGACCAAACCGCGAACTTTCGAAGTTTGTTACTTGGATGCTGAAAGCTGCCCAAAGCCTCCAGTTCAGGACCTAAGCACGGCCATAAGAACAGCGAACGAGCTTGCCAGGATCATGTCCTGTATGCTCAATGGGATTGAAAGCCACTGTGAGTACGAGTGCACAGATGACTGCGAAGAGGGTGAGATCCCAGTTGCAGTGTTGAAGTGCGAGCTGTGTTCTAGCGTGGAAAGAACAGCATGCTCTAGCTTTAATGCGGGATTAGAATTCCTCGCCGATACTGGCAGTGAAGAAGATCTGATCAGTAGGCACGATCACTCTATCTACTATCCAGAGGCTCCCATCGAAAACGCTAGTAGGCCGGTCAACTTGATTACAGCTAATGGTCCAGTTCAGGGAATCAAGTCAACCAACATCCCGATGCCTGAACTGAAGCAAAACATTGAGTGCTATCTACTGGAAAGCACGCCACCGGTTTGTTCCGTTGGGAGAAGATGCATGGACGATGGATATGATTTCCATTGGCCTGCGGGCAAGGTTCCATACTTCATAGCTCCCGATGGTAAAGTCATCAAGTGTAAGATGAAGGGTAGAGTCCCAGTGATCTCAAATGATGACTCGGTAGCGAGCCCAGCAAGTGCTGATAATTCCCAGAAATCTGCTGGAACTCAGGTGTTTAACGCCGGTACAGTCAAGGTTGAACTGGCGGCACCTGCGGAGGACGAGTCTTCGGGTTTCCAGTAGAAAGCCGTCTGAGAGGACCGGCCGGGGATGAAAGAGTCGTCCACAGCGACTCCGAGATAGAAGAAGCAATCAATTCTGCACCGCCAATTGCAATCAAGCCTAAAGATTTAGCCAAGCCAGGTTGGATCACTAGCAGTGAAATTGCCGCATCAAAGATCATTATTGGTCATCGGCCAAAGGCTTTGCGAGTACCTGCACCTCGTCATCCAAGGTTCGTGCTAAGGACCACTTGGATCTACAAGGACTCTGCTTGGAGCAAGATTGAGGATTCTGTTGACATCAGAAGTCTAAGGGTTAAAAATCAAAAGATTGATGGATCGCCAATTCTGTCGATTACTGCTTTCAAAAGACCCGAGGACGATCCCTTAATCGAGCCCGATAGTGACAAGGAAGAAGATGAGGGAAGGGAAATCTCGCAAGAAGCCCGGCTTCGCGCCGAGGCCGAAAGCATCCATCATCAATTCTGCCATCGTCCTAAGAACCCATTCTGCAAAGTGTGCCAAAAGGCGAAGATGCTATCTCCCCAAGCTCGAAGAAAGGGGGGATCTTCGACCATACACAGTGAAAAGTATGGGGATCATGTTACCATTGATCATCTCGTGACAAGAGATCTGAGGGACTTTGGATTTCAGGATGAGAGGGTGGCGTTTGTTATCAAAGATGTGTTTTCGCAATTTAGGTATGTGTATCCTAGCGCAACAAAATCATCGGAACAAGTGCATGAGGACCTTCTGCACTTTTTCGGTACGCAAGACGAAGTTGGGGTTATTTACTCTGACAACGCGCCGGAGTTGGGAGCAGCTGTGAAGGAACTCCGATGTAGGCACAACACCTCTAGAGAGTACGTGGATGAAACTAAGGCCGTCATCGAACGGGAAATCCGCACCGTACTAGAGGGTACGCGCTCGAACTTGGAGCAAGCCGGTCTTCCAGAACGGTTTTGGCCTTTAGCAGCTCAGCACCACTCCATTGCGCTCAATCTCACAAAACGAGTGGATACTGGTGAAATCCCATGGGAGGCACGCTTTGGGGAGTCCTTTGCGGGATTGATTGTTCCTTTCGGAGCTAAGGTCTTGTATTGGCATAACCCTAAACAGAATGTTCCGGAGACTTCCAAGTTTTCGTCAACTGGGGTTGAAGGGATCTTCCTGGGATACCATATCCAACCAGGGTTTGTTTGGAAGAAGGAGTATTTGATTGCACCCGTGAAAGACGCACAGTTTGCCATTGAGGACGGAAACCTCAAGGTCATCAGGGCTAAGCGCGTTGAGTTGATTGAGGGAAGTTTTGAGTTCCCACTTCAATCGGGAAGGATCAAGGATCGCGAGGCACACGAGGTTCCACTGTTGGATGATCAGAACATTCATGCTTCAGATGAAGAAAAGGAACGGGGACTTCGTGAGGCAGGCGAACTTCTTGATGAAATCGGCTTATCCGAACCCGAACCCGATGACGATCAAAGCCCACCGAAAGGTGAGGCCGCGCCTAAGCCCAGTGAGCCATCATCTAGTTCCAAAGGTGATCTGTTTGATCCCACGAAATATCCTGATGGTAGACCGGTTCCTGCTGGTTACAATTGGGATGGGGTTAGACTTGTGAGGAACAAGAAAGGCTCCAAAAGACCTCCTGATGTCCCGTCTGAATTCTGGCACATGTATTCCGCACAACAACGAAAAGAGGAAATCGAACGATGGGAGAAGAAGGTTGCGCGGGAGGAAGCTAGATTAAAAGAAGAACGAGAGAAAGAAGCTCCCGCTATGCCTGTTCTCCTTGGACATCGAGAACCTCATCGACCGAGGACGCCTGAGGATGGGAAGAGGTTGCACGGTTTATTTCTGGATAAGCTTGAGGAAACTTGCGAGGATCTTTTCGCTGTGGTTGCCAAGCTTATCAATCAGAATGATGTTGCCAGAAACCCTGAGGCTCAGGCTGCTATGGACAAAGAATGGAAGAAACTTCTTGATAAAGGGTGTTGGCTTGAGAAACAGGTTCGTGAGTACGATGACGTCTTGTCTGAAACCAAGGCAAAAGGCGAAAAGGCTCACTTCGGGAACGTGTTCGAGATTTGCAGCCTTAAGGGTTCCGAGTTGCAGGATGGTAATCCGCTTAAGTACTACAAGGGACGCTCTGTGTTCCAGGGGAACCAGGTTCGAGATGAAAATGCGGATCACGCGATCTTCGCCGAACTGGGTTCTAGCCCTGCAAGTATGGAAGCGGGTAAAATCATCGATGTGTTCGGAAGCCAACCAGGCTATGCAAAACAGCAAGCTGATGCTCGACAAGCATATACTCAAGCTTTGTTCAAAGGGATTGCAACTTGGGTTCGACTTCCCAAGAATCGTCGACCGCCCGAATGGCGCAACTTTCGCGACCCAGTTTGTCCTCTCAGACTCGCTTTGTATGGACATCCTGACAGCGGCGGCATCTGGGAACGACACTGCACTGCTCAGTTGAAGAGCATAGGGTGGATCCCGGTTCTCCCAGATATATGGCAAAGTATCTTTTACCATCCGGAATTAGATCTCCTCCTCGTCGTCTACGTCGACGATTTCAAAATGGCAGGACCAAAGGACAATCTTGCTAAGGGATGGGAGGGGATTGGGAAGGTTTTGGATATGGATCCTTCGGAACCATTTGGGAGATACTTTGGTTGCAATCATCGAGAGCAGAACGGTGTTATGCTTGACCGTAGCGCACATCCTTTTGCTTATGTCTTCGACAAGAAAATTGCAGCACCAGCAGCCGGAGGAAACTCCAGGCCGAGTAGAACAGAAGACTATTGGGAGGTTGATCCGGATGCTGCGCTTGCAATTAGACATCACAGGTACCCCAGAAAGCGTTTGTACGTACCAAGTGAAGACGACATGAGACAGTTTCCCACTCTGGGAACTGAACGCATAACAGAGTTTGAGAATGGAGATCAGATACAGGATGATTCCAATCAGGGGGGCCCTGCTAGGCGAAACGAGTGGTGGACGGGCAAAACAATCTTCTCTATCATGCCGACGACGGCAGACGACTTTAAGCTCGCTGCTGCCGCCCGAAAGGGCAGGCCGATGAGAAGCAAATCAGACGCTAAGCGTGAAGCTAAGCAGTCTAGATTTAAGAGCACTGATACGATCATCAAGGAACCCGTCCCCGCTATGACTAAGCCTGTCAACGTTGTGACGTATGACATGAAGGACTTCCTGGTCTCCTGTGTCGACAAGTACTGTGAATTAGCTAAAGTTTCACGTGATTCCCTGAAGTTTGCAGCTACGCCGTTTCATGAGAACAGAGTAGCCAAACCTGTGGAAGGCAACGAACCCCAGGGGAGGTTACAACCGATTGCCAGTCGGGTCCTCATGAAGGTGTTGTTTGCAGCAAGAATGGCAAGGTGGGACTTGCTTCGATGTACCCAGTCGCTTGCTTCTAGGGTCACGAAGTGGTCAAGGGACTGCGATGTCGGTTTACATCGGCTGATCTGCTACATTAATTCGAGCTTGGACATCACGATGCAGGGTTTTATTGGCGATAAGATTTCGGACTGTAAGTTGTGGCTCTTCTGTGACGCTGATCGGGCAGGAGAATTTGATTCCAAATCCACATCAGGATGCGCACTGTTCTTGGTTGGACCCAACACTTACTACCCGTTGAACGCCTTTTCAAAGAAACAGACCAGCATCACGACGTCTAGCACCGAAAGTGAAGTAGTTTCAGCGAATCACGGCATCAGAGCACAAGGCCTGCCTAGCTTAAGCTTGTGGTGTTACCTTTGGGGAGAGGTTACCGCTAATGCAGCCGGTCGAAAGACCAGGCCGCCGGCGGAATCACCTAAAGTCACGGAAACAATCGTTGCAAGGATTGACCCGGAGCTTGATGAAATCAGGTATGGTGAACTCAGTCATGAAGGACGCTCTGTCGCGGATATAAATGGCTTGGATGTTCATCTTTCTGAAAAGTTTCAGGTTCAGTTCTTAGAAGATAACCAAGCTACAATCACCATCATCGCGAAAGGTGACAGTGAAAAGCTTCGTCACACCGATAGGACGCAACGACTTTCGTTTGCATGGATGAAGCAACAGTTCGAAAAGGGCCATTTCAACATGATCAATGTTGATACCAAAGAACAGGTCGCAGACATCTTCACTAAACCGTTTGCTGAACGTGGTAAGTGGGAACACGCGCTTAGGCTCATCAATCATGTACCTGATGCGCAGAATGCGAAGCCGGCTGAAAAGCCAGGCCGCTCTCCTACACCACACGAGGTTCAAGGCAAACGTGCTAAAGCAGCTGCTGCCATTCAGGAGGTTGAGATGGTTGCTTCAGAACTTTCCCGCCTGAAGGAGTACGGCTGTGATGCTTTGGAAAGGTTGTGTGAAGAGATTGCATCAAATCATACAGCTAAGAAATCCAAGCGACCTCGCATTGCATCAAAGAAACAAGGCTATTATCAAGTGTACGGAACTTGGACACACGGTGGAATGCAAGGTGTTACCAGAAGCACCACTAGGTATCCCGCAGTTGCCAGGTACTTGAATGAGTTCGTGAAAGCTCATTCTCCCGACTCAGGTTTCACATGGACCTCAGTGGTGATTAGCAAGGACAACATGGCAAAGGTTCATGCTGATTCCCATAACTTAAAGGGTTCTAAGAACCTGATGGTTAGCTTTGGTGACCACAAAGGAGGTGGATTGTGGGTTGAAGATCAGACTGTTTCGGATACTAAGGCGCAGTTCCAGAAAGACGCTCAAGGACGTTCCATCAAAGGGGATGTGCATGACACCCATTGCAAACCTCTTGTCTTTGACCCAGCCAAGAAACACTGCGTGTTGCCTTATACCGGAAAACGTTTTTCTATCACCGCGTATACCTCTCGTGGTTTTCCCAAGCTTTCCACAACTGATCTTGAAACCCTCAACAAACACGGCTTTAGGCTCGGGTCTGCGGCGGCCGCTCCTGCAGACGCCCGGCTCGCGCCGAGGCCGATGGACTTTTGCAGGGTTTTGCTTGATTTTGGGAACGCTAGTGAAACCACCTTGTCAGGAAACGGTTCCTGTCGTGTTGTCCCTGTCCCGAACAACCTTGAAACTATGAATCCGAAAGCAATGTCAAAAATCGATAACAATCTTCGTGCCCTCTGCGACGAGGGGGGAAGCACTAAACCGATTCTCTACTTTGCATCGCTGCCGGACCACGAATGGAACAAATGTCTGAAATCGTTGATGTCGTTATGCCGATTAACCAGACGACTTAGGCCCCACCTGCTGTTGGAAGCTTCAGCTAACAACGAGATGTGGTGTATGCCTGCTGTTGTTAAGTTGGCACACGATTTCGGTCTTGAGAAACACAAGAGCGGGTCGCTGATCTTTGCATCGTCTTTTCGATTGAAGCGGCTGCTGCTCGAAGCTACCCAGGACTGTGGACGACTAAGGACATCGAAAACCAAGGTTTCGGCATTGCATGCTGATTGGCAAGTGCATACCACTAAGGATAATGGTGGACCTAAGGTACATGAAGGACTGGCATGCGCAGCTTTGTCATCGCTTTACTGTACAACTAAAGCCCAGCTAACGCTGAGGCCGGGTCCTAGTCCCGTGGTAGCAGCTGAGAGTAGAAGAGCGATGGCGACCTACGAAGAGCAGTTGGCCGATTTTTGGGGCCGCCAGCTTTGGGCGGCCGTCATCAGTCACGAGTCGATAGGCTTCCAAGAGTCGATTGACGAAGGAGAGTTGCGAGCACTTTTTCAGTACATGCCGGTGCAAGTGGCTGCTCACAACTGCTTTGAAACGGATCGATATCCAGGGCTCAACCGAGTGGCAGCATTGACGCAGTCTGGCATGTCGCAGCTAAAGCCCGATGAAAATCGAGGCCGAAAGCGGGTGCTCATCCTCCTCTCCGACTCTACGACTGTTTTCGTTGCTGGCAAGAGAACGAGGACAGACCTTTCCTCGGATTTGAAGGCAGCGAGCTCGGGGGTCTATCTGCAATACAGGGAGATAATTTACGAACCCCTGTGGGGCAAAACATTGTCCGAACTTCGGGAGAGGGCTCAGATCCTCTGTGACCAGACGGCTCTGCGCTACTCTGGCGACCAAGAGTTGCTGGTGGACGTGCAGATTGTCTGGATGGCGAATGAGATCGTCGGCAGATACGGGATATTTTGCAGCCCCGGCGTCCCGACGTGGTGGGACCATCAATCGCCCATAGAGGCCCGCGGAGATTGGCAAAAGATCTGTCGGAGAGTTTGCCAAAATCTTGAAGCGCTTGCAGACCTGCAGCGCCGTTCTCCATATGTGGGGTCCATTGTGATCTGCACAGGAGTTCGCAGCTTCGTCTACGGGTTGCCAAAGCAGTTCGATGAATGCATTGCGCGATTCAAGGACGAAGCGGTCCGTAGAGGACTCGCCGCCTGTGACATCCACCCCTTCCTTGGAGATTTGGCGCTCTATAACGACAACGTCCATTTCCGCGAGGACAGTGAATCCCGCCGCAAGATGGTTTCGGGTTTAGCCCACATCATGCAGATCGAGATCGCCGAGCGCTACGCCTCCAGAGCGATAGCGAAAATGGGCGAAGCCGCCTTCCAATCACTGCTTGCTGAAAATTATTTTGATTCCCGTGGTCGCTACGCAGTCGATAACCATGTCCTGCAAGCGGCTCTTGCGAGGATGACGAGAAGCAAGCAGGTCAAGGCGGAGCCAACGGAGGAGGATCCGTGGGACGACGCATACTGGGAGGAGAAGCGTGACGAAAGTCACGCCGAACTACCTGCGCCTGAGGTCCCCGACTTCCTCAAGGAGATGAAGATTCAGAATGTCATCAGCGTCGCACCCGGTGTTTTCGCAACAGAAGAGGAGATCAATTCGCCGGAATGGAACAAAGCCCCACCTAAGGTGGAGGCCGTTACCCCGGCGAGTACTGCAGCTTCGTCTTCTGGCGATATTCGACCGATGCCGATCGACGCATCCATTTATGGTGGAGGCATTCTGTCTGGCGACTCTGGCACCGAGCACGCTGCAAAAAGAGCTCGCCTTGCAAAGGCTGAGGCCGACAAGCAGCGATTGACCAAGCTCGCAGTGCAGGGATCGCGCGGAATGAGGTTCATGAACGACACCTATGACTTCGCCGAGATGACTGGCATTACCCTGTATGATTACTGGAACGAATGCCCCTCGCAAGAGGAGGCCGACCAGTACATCGAAGTGTTCCAAAAAGACATGACGCCAGGCCTACACTACCCGAGATGTGATCACAAAATGGTTACATTCGTCACTGGACTCATCAGAGGAAACTTCGAAAACAAGGGTAATCAATTTAAACTGCGATCGTGGAGCGGGCCATGGGTACTAGCCATGGAAGTGCTTGAGGTTGCTAATCGATGCAGACCTGGAAACAACATTGGTTTAGGAAGCCTCCTCGACATGATCGCCACCGACAACAAACAGCGCCTTATGTTTCGCGGACCAATGGACAGTGCTGCCGATGCAATTGGGCAACCGGCTTTTCCGGTCTACGTCGGTTGTACGCAAGGCCACTCCAGCAATCTGCAGCTCGACAATGCCTCTATTGCAAAGGCATATCTTACGCTGCAGCGTTCTGAAGAGCTGGCTAATGCCGCCCGAGAGGGCAGGCCGTTGATCCCGATCGACAAGGCGCCGCCCAGGCTCTATCACCGCACAACACATGATGCGGCGTATGCGATTCTGGAAGACCGTTTGTTGCCGGGTTTTGGGGGTTCTGAGAAGGCGCATTGCTATTTTGCGCCGCTGCCGCTCGAAGAGCAGAAGGCACGTTCAGGACTCCGTGCAAGCGCACCAATCGAGATCGTCTTTGACACTCGGGAGGTCCTCGAAGCTGCTTGCGATCTATTCGTTACGGAATCTGATGGCATATTGTGTTCCGAAGCAGTGCCCGGATCAACAATCCTGTTCATCAACGATACTCAACGCGATGTCGTACTCTGGTCCCGTGCAGGAGGCGCTGTACCTCCTGACGAAGAGCAGGGAGAAAGCCCAGCTAACGCTGAGGCCGGCATCGATATCGTTCTTGATGAACCCGAGCCCGAGGAGACGACTCAGGACAATTTCGCACCGCCTATTGATGAAGAACATGGTACCCTTCCAGCTGAGGAAACATCCCTGCCGCCCATTCCAGATGTTGCTGATGTGCTTGAGGGATCGTTGGCTATCACCGATGCCCCTGCAAAGGCTGACGACGATGAAGCCCCTGATGATGAGCAAATGCCCTCCGTAGAGGAGAGGCCGCTTGTTGAACCAGGCACCATCATTGCACAGCCGGGTCCTCCAATCAGGACCGTGTACATCGGTGACGGAACCTCTAAGACCAGGTTAGGCTATTTTGGGACATATATCCTATTTGGCAAAATAGTTTATTTTACCTCGAAATATACTATTTTAAATAGACTATTTCGCTCTTGTTTCATAGTCTATTTTTGCATGATTTTTACCAAACTGGCGGTCCAGTTTCGGTCCGGTTTCGGTCCGGTTTCATGAAAACTGGACTCCGGTGGTCCGGTTTGAGTCCGGTTTCTATGAAACCGGACCACCGGGGTCCAGCTTCTAGGCTCTATTCAATAGTAGGATATAGGCTATTTCAGATATAACCTACAAAATAACCTATAGAATAACCTATAGAATAACCTAGAGTTTATTTATATAAATAACCTATATAGGTTATTTTTGCCAAATAGGATATATGTCCCAAAATAGCCTAACCTGGTCTTAGAGGAATGGCGACAACGGTGACGCTGGATGCTGAGGGTACACCAGTTGAAGCAATCCAGGAGCCGGTGGGAAGGCCAGAACCAGTACTTTATGCTGGTAGTGAGACCAAGCCATCCGCCGCGTTTTTGGAGAAGATCAAATGCTACCACTGCAAAGCTGAGTGTCTTCAAGGCCAAAGGATTTGCTCTCAATGCGGAGGGCCAGTTCGACCAGGTCAATTGAAGGCACAGGGCAGACGGACGCTGTTGGCACGTGGGCGTGAAGCTCTGCTTCAGGAGATGGGTGATGCCGCTGAACGAGTGGGAGTGAGGCCAAGCCTTCAAAGCGCATCGAAAGATGTCGCCGGCCGTGGCATGAACTCCTTAGAAGGCGAGGTTATTCGGAAAGCCAAAGTGGCAAAGCAGAGAGCCGTGAAAAAGGGCTACACTGATTGCGTAGCGAGGTTCAATCATGACAATGAATACGCAATTTCAATGGCCAAAGAGGGATACACACGCAGAACGATCCGTGCCCTCGACTGCCTCTGCTTCGCCTACCTTCCGAACCCTGGCCGCACTCGATCGCAACGCATGCTGGCTATTGGATCTTCCAGAGCGGCGAGTACCACGCACCAGATCCGCACGGACGAGGTTCCAGAGTGTCGTATCGTTTTCTTTACCGGAGACGATGGCATTGGCGGTAAGTTGTGCGCAGCGGGACTAACGTCCACGCCGGAGGATACGCCAGTAGCATTTACATGGTACGGAGCCATTCTTTCGTTCCAAGATTTCGCTCACAACATCGCCAGGCAAAAGGGGGGCATCCGTCTACAGACTTTTGGCCACGGCAAGGTGGATCTTATCAACTACGACCCCGCTGCAGTGGGTGTGGACCTACAGACCGTTTTGGCAAAGGACCTACCCTTCATGGTGGAGACGGTTGATGAAACCATCAAAAAGGCCAATCAAAGTCGTGCTGCCCAGCCGAAGTATGCCCAGCAGCATCCGCCAGGTGGTGGCAAGGGCTCTACATATGCCCGAGCAGCAGAGAAGGGAAAAGGCAAAAGCCCGGCTAACGCCGAGGCCGCCGATCGCACCAACCGCGACTGGGACTGGGATAATCAATCCTGGTGGCAGAATTGGTCTTCGTCATCCTGGGGATCATGGCGCGGCCAGAACTGGGACAACCAGGACTGGCGTGAGTGGCGCAATCGCGGATGGCGTTGGTACTGATAAGCCGACCCAGTAGTCTGATTCTTTCGAGCAAGAGGGATGTTCACCCGGCCTGTGATATTTTTCAAGTGGCTGTGCGGCGAACTCCTATCGTCCTTGCTCCACGCTGAAACCAGCGTCTTGCATTTGAAGAAAAGCTTGCATGCAGTTTTCGCACCCTTCCTCGAGGCACACGATAGTCACATGTACTTTTGCTGATACAACTGATGACGCGGGAGGCAACTCCACGCCGATCGTCGAACTCCGAGCCGAAGCGCTCTTCCACCTGCAGGCGAAGGTATGCTGTGTTTTTGAATGCAGTGACCGTGCCTTTAGGTGAGGGGGGTGTAGTTTTGCATCGCAGCTTGCGTAGGAGTTTGTATGGTCGTGTACAGTCATCATGTTGTGTACTATATACCGCTGACTATTGTGCCCAAGCCCTCTGAGTAAAAGGTTAGCGCGACCGCTCATGGCTTAACGGTTTTGGTGTATTCTATAGGGTTCAGGGTTCAGGGTTTAGGGTTTTAGGGGTTTAGGGGTTTAGGGTTCAGGGTTTAGGGTTTAGGGTTGCTGGAGTTTAGGGTTTAGGGACCCCAACCTACCGATGCCTAAACTTGGTTCCCCAGGAGTATTCTCCTTTTTTTGAGAGGTGTCACGAGTGGGGTTTTTCGAACTCGAATCTTTGAGAATTTGAGAGTTTGAACGTAGTACATGTTGGACGGGATTCGAGAGTTTGAAAGTTTGAAAAGTTTGGAGAATGAAGAGTTTGAAGTTTGAAAGTTTGAGAGTTTCGAGTTCGAAAGCGGGCGCGAGTTTGGAGTTTGAAAATTTGAAACCCAGGAAGTTTGAAAGTTTGAAGCTTCGAAGATTGAAAGTTCGAAAGTTTGAAAAGGAGAAGGACCGCTGGAGACGCGTAGGGGTTCACAGAGCAGCCCTCAGGCTCGAGTTCGAAAGTTTGAGAGCTTGGAGTTTGAAAGTTTGAAACCCAGGAAGTTTGAAAGTTTGAAAGTTCGAAAGCTTCGAAGATTGAAATTTCCAAAATTTCAAACTTTGGGGGGTTGCAGGTTTGAAGTTTTCAAATTTCGACAGTTGAAAGTTTGAGAGCCGTGGAGTTCGAAAGTTTGAGATGTTCAAAGTTTGAGAGTTTGGGAGTTTGAAGGTTTGTAAGTTTGAAGAGTTTGAAGTTTGAATACATTGAAAGTTTGATTTTGAAACCATGTTGACGTCCTCATTTTAGGGTCTGGGCCCGGTAACTCCGAGTCCGATTCAATAGCCCGGGACCCCCCTGGGCGACAGGTAGTCCTGGATTTAGGAAGAGTATGAAGGGGGGGGGTTGTAGTTCTGGATTTAGGAAGACCATGGGGGGGCGGGGGGGGGGGCCGGGCTTGGAGTCTTCGGGGAACCCCACCGCTCTGTTTAGACTGCAAACGCCCCGCTCTGTTAAGCCGAGAAAAACTTAATGAAAGCGTCTCCCACTTCATACTTCACCAAAAACCAAGATTACGGGCCCCCCCAACCTCATACTTCGTCCAAATCCAAGACTTCGAGCCTCCCCCTTCCCCTTACAGTCTTCCTACAACCAAGATGTTAAGCCCCCCTTTCTCCAACACAGGCAAAGGAGAAAGCAACACGAGAACACTTCAGGGGTTTAAACGCGAAGAATTAAAATTCATCATGAGTGATTAAGAAGCTGTGCAAATGGGGGTGCTCTCTTAAGATCCCCCTCCCCTGATACGTCGTCCAAATCTAAGACGTCGAGGCGTCCCCTTACAGTCTTCCTCAATCCATGACTTTAAGCCCCACCTTTCTCCAGCACACACAAAGGAGAAAGCAACACAAAAATGCTTCAGGGGGCTAAACGCGAAGAACAAAACTTAAGCATGAATGATTTGGAAGCTCTGAAAGGGGGGGGGGGCTGCGCCCCCCCAACCCCCCAACTTGTTTTGGACTGCAAACTCCCTGCTCTGTTAAGCCGCGAAAAAAATAAAACGTAACCCCCTTCATACATCACCAAAAACCAGAGTACGAGCCCCGCCCCCTCATACTTCGTTCAAATCCAAGACTCGAGCCCCCCCCAGTCTCCAACACACACAAGGGAGAAAGCACACGAAAACGCTTCAGGTGGATTAGAAGCGAAGAAGACATCATGAATCATGAGTGATTTTGAACCTCTGCAGATGAGGGAGGGGGCTCTGCGCCCCCCAACCTCCCCCCCGCCGCTTATTTTAGACTGCAAGCGTACTTCACCCAAAACCCCCCTTCTTTCATGAATGATGTGGAAACTCTGCAAATGGGCGGGGCTGCGCCCCCCTCAACCCCCCGCTGTTTTTAGACTGCAAACTTCCTGCTCTCTTAAGCCGCGTTTTCTCCAACACACACAAACGAAGAAAAACAGACGAAAACGCTTCAGGGGGGTTAAAGACGAAGAAAAGAGCATTATGATCATGAGTGATTTGGAAGGTGATTTGGAGGACTAGGTACTTCACCCAACCCCAGTGATTTGGAGGACTACTTACTTCACCCAACCCCCTCTCTCATACTTCGCCCAGATCCAACACTACAAAGCCCCCCTATCATATTTCACCCATGAGCCCCTCGCCACCCCCCCCGAATAGTACCACTAGTCGCCGGGAAAAGTCTTCTCCAAGACACACAAAGGAGAAAGCCACACGAAAACGCATCGGGGGGTTAAAAGCGAAAATAATATTCATGTTGGGTGGTTCGGAAGCTTTGCAAATGGAGGGGGAGGGGGGGGATGCGCTTTTAGACAGCAAACTCCCCGTTTGTTTAAGCCGCGAAGAAATGAACCAAAACGTCCTTTGGGCGTGCTTGAGATATACTAGAATCGCCAAAAGAGAAGGCGTGTGTAAGATGTAAAATTAACCGAAAGCGCCAAATGAGTAAGCGTAATACGACAATACGATGACCCGGAAAAGCTAAATGAGGGGTGTGCTTAAGATCGCCAACTCAAGGGGTGCGTTTAAGTTACACGGTGTGCTGGAATCGCCCAATGGGAGCGTAATTAAGATATGTGGTGAGGGGCTATGATGACCGGAATCGCAAAATGAGGGCGAAGTGAACCGGAATCGCCAACAAAGAAGGCGCGTTTGTTCAAGATACTTAATTGAGGTTGCGAACAACACCCATATACGTGACCGCATGTCGAGCGCTTCAAACTCTGAAACTTTTCAAACTCGAACTTTCAAACTGTCAAACTCTCGAACTTTCAAGCTCGAAACTCAGCGGACTTTCAAACTTTGCAGCTCGACGTGCTTCAAACCTTCAAACTTTGCAAACTTTCAATCTTTCGAACTCTCAAACTCGCGAACTTTCATCCCTTTCAAACTTTCGATCTCTGAAACTTTCAAACCTTCGAACATGAAACCTTTCGAAGTTTGAAACCTTCGAACTTTCAAACTCGTCACCTCAGCCCAAGCCGAAGAGGAAATCTGAAGCCAACCTTTCAAACTCCGAACTTTCGAACTTTCAAACTTTCGAACTTTGAATCTTTCGAGCTTTCAAACTTTCGAACGTTCGAACTTTCAAAGTTTGAAACCGTCGAACCTTCGAATTTGCAAACTTTCAAAGTCTCGAACTCTCAAACTTCGAAGGCCGATCGAACTCGCCCGCGGGAAAAGTTTGAAGTTTGAGTTTCAAGCAGCCAGTCGAGCTTGAAAGTTCGAGAGTTTGAAAGCTTGAAAGATTGAAAGTCTCGAGTTCGAAAAGTTCGAAGTTTGACCGCGGCTAGCTTGTGCACACCAAGGTGCACAAACTTTCGAACTCCAGCACTTTTCGAACCTTCAAACCTTCAAAGTTTGAAACTTTCAACCTTCAACCTCCAAACTCTCAAACTTTCAAACCTTCGAGTTCGAACGACCTCGCTCGCGACACCATTCCTTTTTTTGGGGGTTCCCTTATTACCAAAAAGAGGAAAAAGGGTACCCTTACTGTTTGAAGAGGCACACAGCTATGATTGGGACATCTTGGGACTGTGTGTGTTCAAAGCCGCTTTTGAGGTGGTTTTGTATCTATGTACCTAGATATCTGTTTGTGTACGCAGACATACACTTACATATGTGTATATAATATACATATATACATATTTATATTTATACTTATAGTTATATGTACATACACACCGTTTAATTCTAGTACTCCTTGCCTGAATCTGTAGCCCAAGACTCCTAAACCATTAGCCCAAATCCGATCCCTTCGTTGTTAAGGGGGCCCTACTTAAAGGATCATGGGACTTAGTAGCTGGGGCTATAAATAAGGTAGCTATACTTATAAGCCTATATTATAAGCACTTATAAGCCCACTTAAGGTACTTATAGCCTGACCGACCCACCCAACCAACACACCAAGCCCCAGCCACCTGCAACCGCCCGCCCCCCCACCCCCACCCACCCCCATCCACCCACCCGCCCACCCCCCCACCCACCCGCCCGCCCGCTCGTAATAGCCGCGCAGACAGTATTACTATCAGTGGCTGCTAATCAAAACATTCATAAGCAACAAGGAGTTTTTACCATGTTTTCTGGGAACATCCCAACTATGAAACAACATTATGCCCCAAACCCTAAACCCTATGAAACAACAATATGCCCTATACCATATCCTCATAGCCCTTATAGTAACCCGCATATAGACCCCTTTCAAGGAAGCCTACTTTAATCATTAAGGCCCCGATATTATGCAACAAGGAGAAGCAGCACCTGCACGACGAGCTGGCCGAGGAGCGCGAGCGCTTGAGCAAAGAGCTCGCAGAGGAGAAGGCCGGATCCTTCATGCGGCTTTTTGTAGATTTCCTGAGTGGGGTTTAGTATTTCTGGGGTTTCTAACGCGGCTTTTTTGCAGGGAAACCTGGAGGGGTTTGGTATTTAGGATTTATGGGTTTGGAGTTTGTGATGTTTTTAGTTACCAGTTGGGGATCGAGGGTTTTCTTGGGGGAACTCCTTAAACCGTGACAGTACGGGCGTGTGCAAGCCCAAACCCTGAAGCCCAAACGAGCCAGACAGTCTTTAGATCCTAAAACCCAAGGTTGAAATGCTCAGGACCTAATAAACCAACCCCAAAGCCGCCCAAGCGCCGAGCCGACCCTAATCGCAAAAAGCCGCCTGGATCTTACAACTTGTCCTGGTCAGGAGAAGTTGCGACAGGAGCTGGCTGCGGAGAGGAAGGAAGAGCAGGAGGAGCAGGCAAAGGAGCAGAAGGACCCGCTGCAAGCCTTTTCAAGGGACATAGGAGTTCAGGATTTAAATTCAGGGTTCCGGATTTTGTTTTCTGGAGGGGGTTGGGGTTTCAGGTTTCAGGAACTATGAAGGAAGAACAGTAAGTAACATCTATGGAGTCGCACAGAATGCAGTTTCAAAGGAGGAACAGGCTCCAGCCACGCAGCTCGCGACCATTCCAGCTAGGTCACAGCCACTGCAGCTTGGCATCGCAATAGCTGTGGTGGTTGTTTTAGCACTGGTACTTCTTGTGCTTAGGTTGCAGTCACTGGTTCCGCAGCACCCCATGAAGCAGAATTACTGAAGTTGTGCACGATCCCTGAAAGGTAAGCCCACCCCGAAGCCCAATGCAATAAACCCTAAACCCTAGGGTTATCGAGAAGTCGAAACCCTAAACCCTAAACCCTAATCCGCACAACACAAATCCGTTGGGAAACCCCTTCAAACCCTGAAAGGCTCGAGCAGACAGTAGGTCAAATACTACTACATAACCTTGATGCATTTTTCTAACCCTTTACTTAGGTCGTTTGTACATAACCCTTTGATTAGGTAGTTTAGGTAACTTTAGGCCGAGTGACAGTCGAACCTATCCTCTTCAGGTTGCTCGTGGCCGGTGGTTTGTCGCTCGGTGCCTTTGCCGCCGCCGCGGCAGTGCGCCTGCGCCGCCGGAGCCAGGCGACGGGGTGTTTTGTGATGTTGGGGTTGACGATTTATAGTTGTATGTTGTGAAACTAATCGAGGGTTTGTCGTTCCGCATGAAGGTTTGAAGCTTGGGCTTTAGGGTTTATGCTGTCGGGTTTTGGGCCGATAGAAGGGTTCGGGTTTGGATTTGTATTCGGAGTTAGCAGTTCGAGTTTAGCATAGCCTCCCGGGCCCAGGGCCTGTAGCGCTTCAGAGTTTCGCCTTTGACTTCCGTAGGGCTTCGAGCCTGGCGCTTCGAGAGGGAACAGAACACCCTTGACCCTGAGGGTCCATGTGTATACTTGGTCTCTGAAGTGCGTGTAACATAGGAACCGGTGTAAGAAAAATGCTGTATTGCTGGTGCGTGCCAGCCAAGCTGGAAGCATCCCTCAACATCAACCTTAAACTCTAAGCCGTTCAATCTTGGTCATGTGCTCAAATGCAGCCTGCCCATGCGGTCAGGTCCTAAACCTGAGCTCTACACTGCATGTACACGTTGATGCTCGTTTGTTTCTGTTTTCTTTTGTGTGCACATATGAGCACATCGCCACACACCCCTTCAATAGATGCACATGTATGCAAGCGCGTATATATGTATGCATGCATGCATGTACTTATGTAAGTATGCATACATTCAGAGAAAGAGTAAGCATAATAGAGCCTTATACAAATTTATATATCGATATATATATATATATATATATATATATATAGATATATAGAGATAGGGACATAGAGAAGGAGAGAAGGAGAGTACCGCTGTCTCGCTGCTCGGAGACACCTTGAACCCCCCCGCCCACAAGGAACCTCCGGGCTCAGGATAGACTTTGAGTTTGGGTTTGATTTAGGGTTCAGGGTTTCGGGTTTAGGGTTTAGGGTTAGGTAGGTTGTAGTTCATTGCTTCGGTATTGCCCCTTCCCAGTGACAGTTCATACTAGGGCCTAGGAGTCATATAATCATATTATACATTATACATCTTGCCTAACTGTTACATAGTGGCTCCTCTTTGGAGCCTGCTTATTGAATTCCTTCACCTGTCGGAGTAGGCCGCACCCGGAGAATCCTCGTTTGCTAGCATGCTTACTTGGAGGTTCATGGGTAGTTATAAGGCTCCCTTTAAGGGTCCCTTTAAAGGGGTCTTTAGGGGTTCTGTCAGGGTATAGAGTTTAGGGTTCATGGGTAGTTATAAGTAGGGTTATAAGTCCCCTAATAATAGTTTAAGTATAGTTACCTTACTTACAACCCTACTTATAACTACCCATGAACCTCCAAGCAACTGTCGGCTTTCACAACTGAATGCTTCCACGTTGAGCCGAGGCGGCTAGCGAAGATCGTTGCAATTCGATAAGTTCTGTATATTCTCTACATCTGCGTATGCATCTCAGCTATTGCTTGGCATATGCGGAGCTATATGTCGAGGGTTTGTAGCGAACTTACCTGCTCGAATCGCCCGCCAGGTGCAGTGGAACGGGGCCGACGACTACCTTTTGCATCTTGATGCGACACTGCGCTCCGAGTTCTCCCCCGCCCCATTCCTCAAAGGCTATACCTATGCTCATACTTAAGATGCACTTGCGAGACGGCAGGTAGTACAGCTTATCATCTTGCATGGCAAGTAGCTAAAATGCAGAACACGAGTAAACAAGAGGATGAGTCTGCAATCCTAATGACCCTGAATGACACCAGCCGAAGCCATAAACCTAGAAGCAGCTTTCCGTCGGAGTTGTCCGGTGTCCTAGTATTGCTTGCTTTGGTTTTGTGACTGCACTTCACTCCGGCTAGTCCCGTGCGTGCACCTAACGTGCTGCAGGAGAACGTTTCCTTGAGTTGCGCAACCTGCATCCATAAGGGCTTGTCTGCAAGCTTCTCATCGAGATCCGAGAGATCGTAAGAGTGTTGCGTTTGCTTTCCATGGGCACAGCCATGTGCAGCCAATAGCCAATGTCAGAGACTAAAAGTCCTATACGTGAAGGGGAGATAAGGTTCTAACTAACTATAGGCATGTTAAGCAACCATGTGAGTTTGGGGGTTCAATGGGGTTCATCAGTGGACCCTATGCTTGCTTGATGAAGAGGTCGAGGAAGGAATCAAGACACACCAGCCTTGTTGTCGCGACTGCTCAGGTATGTTGAGGCACCCGCAGAGATCGCCTAGAGATGGGCTGGCCGAGTGTGAATGCCAGCTCTGTTCAGAGTCTTTTCCTTGGGGCACCGGCCTTAGACGCCCGCTCCATTTGCATCCCGGCAAGGTGAGGCTGTAGGGTTCCTCCTACAGTAGGGTTTAGGGGATCGTGTCTCAGCTGGTTCATTCCTCGCCATTTACGCACTTCCCTTCCGGGTTGCTCTTTCAACTTTCGCAGGACGCCTGAAGATGCGTGAACGTGCTCTGGCAGGTATTGTCAGAGAGGATTTCGAGCTTCAATGTGCTGACCTGCCACGAGGCATGCCCTAGCCCGTGCTGAATGCCTCCGAATCCGGCTCCATGCTGGGAATAGGAATATTCGAAGCGCGAAATGGTGGGTAGAAGCAGTATCATAGGAATGACAATAGAGTAAATGGACCCTTCAGTACATAGCTGCAGAACTATTGGGACAGCGGATTAGATGTGCAGCTTTTGCGACGTCTTGCCGGCGGATTCGATGACATCTGGCTCGCGTGCCCCCTCTCCAGACCACAGAGGCAACAGGTCCTCTGTCGGAGAATTCTTAGCTTATCTTGACAGCTCCGGACGATGTGGCTCGAAATGCATGCATAAAGGAAGCACTGAGATGCGGTGAGGCTGAGGTGTCACGGATTGGGGATTGCAAACGTATTCACCCCGTGAAAGCCTCATGTGCGCTAAGCCGTGGCCTTTCGCCATGTAGCCAGGAGGCATCCATGTCAACTTCAAGCCCCAAGCATCCCCAAGATCTGTAAGTCATACAGAACCTATATGCATATGCCCCCTAAACCTGAAAATCCCAGTGTGAGACGAAGAATCACGATAGTCCGAGCTTGCAAGGCCTGGACGGCAGGTCACCCCCACGTGAGAATCTCTAGGTCTGAAGCTTCAAATCACACTCCTACATGATGGCCCACATTATTCCCCAAACTTCCTTAACTTATTCGGCTTTGAGCATCACCGTAACATGCCCCTGTGTCCTGCTTCAATGATTCAGGCCCCCTTACATGAGACTTTTGAGGCTCAGAATTTACGGCCCTAACAAATATGCAACAACTTACAGACAGCATCACTCTACACCTTCATAACCGATGACCTGAAACTGGTACCCCCTTCCGCCCCCCCCCGGGGATCCGATGAACTGAACGACCCCAACACTGCATGGAGCCTCAGCAGCTACGGTGCTGGTTGGGCTTAGCATCTTACAGGCCTATAGTATGATCATAGTATATTGGCTTTTGTTCGTATTTATTGTATTTTATCATGTTATAGTGCATCATTGTTTCGAACACTTTTCTTTAGGGCCCTATGAACCTAAACACTGAATCCTAGCTCCGAGGCCTCTCCCGTTTTAACCTCGCCTGGCTAGCCCGAGAGTGATTGACCGAGTTCTACTTGGAGGTTCATGGGTAGTTATAAGTAGGGTTATAAGCCCCCTAATATGGGTTATAAGTATAGTTAGTCTGCTTATAACTACCCATGAACCTCCAAGTATGAGAGCTTCAAGCTAAGAAACTCTAAGAGAAGAGTGACGATCGGAGACAACTCTGAATGCAGAACCGTGCGCGAGGACTGCATCGATGGCCTGATATGGTCGACTCCTAATCTTGGGCGCTTGGACGGCTATCCCGTTCCTGGGCTGATTTCGGCTTTGGGAGGTGTTCCGGCAAAAGGGTCAGTAGGGTCTCTTGGCACCAGAATGCGCTTCTCATGCTCTCAGATTTTGCGGCATGAGGTTAACAAGCGTTTCTCCTTGTTTCGTCCTGTGCGGGATGCACCTTGCAATGGCTAGGGGGTCTGGATAACTATATAGTATTCTAGTGCCTTTCATTATGGTCCTGATAGTATAAGTATACTTACTATAATATACCGCAAGAGCCTGCTCTGCTTATTCAGATCCTTCTGTCGGGATTTCTTGTTGCGCTGGGTTCTGGTAGCTAAACCTTGGGCTCCAGTTACCTAAATAGTAGGTTACTAACCATATACTATGTACCCCAGTAACCTACTATTTAGGGCACTGGAGCCCTAGGGTAAACCCTACAAAACCCCATGATTTAGCGCCTTCGCGGAGGAAGCTCTAGATTTAACTCTACAAACAAACGAAAGTAAGAAGAGATCAAGGAACAGTGCCGATGTCCGGTTTGTCGATCTCATGTAGTTTCGAAAACTTTTTGCAGCTGCAGGTATTGCTCGAGATAACGAGGATGTAGGGTGATCAGTGAGTAAAACAGGGTCTGACCCCATGCATCACGTCACCCGGCTGCAAATTGGAGAGTACGAGTGAGGCTTGTTCTGATACATGGGTGGTTGTCAAATCTAGGGTCCCTTTTTTGGGTCCCTAATACAGTACGGCACCTAATATTTCGGGTACCTAAAAAGGGACCCTAATCTTGACAACCACCCACATGTTAGTGGGTTTCGGGCCCGCCAGCTTTCGAGTTGATTTGGCATCGGACATAGGAGCAGGACTCAAGGTTTTACTGGAGACTTGCTGCAGTATTTCATAGGCCGAGAGGGCATGGGATTCCGCTCGTTTACAGATCGCCTGTGATTATGTCAATTATGTCTGTCTGTCTGTGTGTGGGTGGGTGGGCGGGTGGGTGGGTGTGTGTGTGTGTGTGTGTCGAGGACGTCAAAGTGGTCTACCGCACGGACTGGAACAAAGACAAGGCCTCGGATAGTGCTGCAGAGATGGTACCTACAGAATTTGAACTCGGAGAGCCAGACCTTTGGCGATCTGAAAACTAGGTTGCCCTCAAACCCTGTAAGCTCTACGCCCACAGCTAAGCCAAACCCGAAGCCCTGCGCCGTAATGCCCTGCACTGTCCAGAGAAAGGCATCAATCTTCATTCTGAGCCTGCGCTAGACTCGGACATCGGATTTCGATATCCTGAAGCCTGAACCCTATGGTCATAAAGCTGACCCAGAACCCTGGCAGAATTCTAGATGCTAAACCTCGCTGCTTGTGGACGTACCCCCGTAATGAACAGGCCTTAAAGAATGGACTCCATACACCATAATCCTTATCAAGTGGGGGTTGTGTCAATCCAGTGCACCCTCAGCGCTAAGCCCTCAACCCTGAACCCGCACCGCAGGTTGCCGTGCTTTGCGGGGGTGGCGCCGGCCACGAGCCAATGCACGGCGGCTTCGTGGGGCGAGGCGAGTCCGTCCCTTTGGGTAGGCCACAGCCCGAGAGCACCCCCAATGCCTTAAATCATATAAAGGATCCTACCATCATTTAAGGAATATTCCTTAATTAAGGGATATTGGAGTCCCTAGAGCACCCAACCTTGAACGCCCCTAAATACGTGAAAATACCCGAAGGCCGACAACTGTTTGAGCATTTTGTCGTCGCTTCCTGCTTCTCTTTCGTAAGCTTCCACTGTAGAGACATAGCTTGCAGGATAGAGGGTTGGGTCGAAGCTCTTTAAGGGTTAGGGTTCCCATACTGTTGATGGACAAAATCCTGCATGACCCTAAGGACTCTAAGCTATGGGAATTATGGTATATTCCTTATAATGGGTAATTAAGGACTCTAAACTATGGGAACTATATGGTATATTCCTTATAATGGGTAATGTCTAATCTATGGGAACTATGGTATATTCCCTTATAATGGGTCATGCAGGATTTTGTCCATCAGCAGTAGCATCAGATCTCTCAGGTGAAGAGATGTTATTGGCCTAAGAGTTGTAAGTTTGTTGGGTCAAGGGGGATTTGAGGTGTTTGGGGTGCCGGGCTGAGTCATAGTGATAAGAATAGTAATAGTAATAACTCGTAACAGTAATTGTAATAGTAATCGTAACAGTAATAGTAATAGTAGTAGTAACAGCAGTAGTAGTAGTAGTAGTAGTAGTAGTAGTAGTAGTAGTAGTAGTAGTAGTAGTCGTAGTCAGAGTAGTAGTAGTAGTCAGAGTAGTAGTAGTAGTAGTCAGAGTAGTAGTAGTCAGAGTAGTAGTAGTAGTAGAGTAGTAGTAGTCGGTTCATCTTCCAGCCGCACCGGGTCCGCAGACCCTCAAAGTGCCAAACCATACCCCCAAGCTCTAAACCATATCCCGAACTCCAGACTCTAAACCATAAGCCCTAATCCTCTACCATGTGGATTCCTGCAGTTGGACGAAGGAGCTCAAAAAAAACAAAAGCCCTCAGCTTCACCTGAAACCCTAAACCTAACACCTTAGGTATGCTCACGGCAGCGATTTCTGGTGAGACCTTTGCATCTCCCTCCATCGACGCCGTCCTGGCTGCCATTGCCGCTCGTCAGCCGGAAGAGGCGAAAGAACTGCATCGCCGCTGGCACCGGATCTATAAAGTTACTATAAGGGATCTAGAAGGTTACTAAGGGGATCTATAAGGTTACTAGAAGTAGCTCCGCCCCCCAAGCATCGGGTCCCCGGAAGCCTTAAGTCGTTGTCATAGGCTGGAGCGTAATCTCCGAAGAAGCGACATCGCGATGTGCGTCTATGAGCTTCCTGCCGCAATGCAAACACGGAGATGCCCCACACCCAATTAACTAATGTCCGCAGATCCTAAGAGCCTTGGATTGGAAGCCGCAAGCGCGCGGAACTTACACGCTGAAACTTCCATGCGTGAAAGCCATGCATGGCTCTCCTCCTACACACATCCAACGATGCAATCATTTTTCAGCATCACAAACACCCTAGGTATGTTCTGACCTGGTCAAACTGCCACAGGTTCGTTTGCTGCGCTTTTCTCACCGACTGATGTCCATGATGAAACAGGTCGGAATAATAGTAACAATATCCTCCTGTGTCCCCTTGTAAACAAATCTGCTGACTCTAAAACCCATTCTCCTAGCTTTTTCGGCCGCCTCTGTGTTACAGATTACAGCCCTTTGAGCTGCCAAGTCAAATCACATGGTGTGCATTGGTACCTGTAGTACCCGTATAGTATCCCCTTTTTAAGGCCAAACATGCATCGAGCACATGGACCCTTGGGATTGAAGTTGGCTGGCCGCTCCTTACGTAGCAAAGCTTGGGTACGGCCCCCACTCAGTAACAGTTGGATAATATTCATAATATAGATATATTAGGCCCTTAATCGTAGCCCTATTATAGACTGTTACTGTATGGGGGCCGTACCCAAAGCAAAGCCATCGCACATCTGCACCGTCCCGTTCAGGTCCAAGTGACTGGCCCGAAGGGCTGTCGCTCAGCAGCACCCTTCCGCTTCTTAGCGTTTAGGGGTTTAGGGTTTAGGGGTCATGCTGCTACATGCCTATAGATCCCTTAATGGAACCCCTAAAAGGTACCCTTGTAGAACCCTTCAAAGGAACAGATGATATTGTTACATGGGTGGTTGTCAAAATTAGGGTCCCTTTTGGGGTCCTTATTATAATACGGCACCTAAATTTTAATATTTAGCGTACCCAGAAAGGGACCATAATTTTGACAACCACCCACATGATATTGTTGGCGGTTCTCGCGTTGAGTTTTGTTCTCCATGAGACCCGTGTTCGCTGTATCGGTATACGGCTGATGTTCAGAGCATCATTTCTGATCTTGCACCCACTATCGCGATGAGAACCTACCTTATAAGATCCCTTATATCAGAACCTACCCTAAACCCTAAACCTCATATACGGTCTCTTATAAGAATCTACCCTATACAATCTCCCTTATAAGAGCCCCAGCATGGAGCAGATCCCCTCAACCCCGTAGATCGCGCTTGAACGCAAAAGCCAGGTCCCTTGGGTACGGCCCCCACTCAGTAATAGTTGAATAATATTCATAATCTAGTTATATTAGGACCTTAATAGTAGCCCTATTATAGACTCTTACTGTATGGGGACCGTACCTAACAGGCCCCACAGCAGCAAGGCTGCTAAAGAAAGATTGCTTCTGGCATTCGCCGTACTTGTTCCAGCTAAGGCTCGTAGTCGTCATTCTTATTGTAGCGAGGCGTTATACGTACATCTGAAAACGAGCATATACATGCACATAGACGTACATGTTCGCAGAGCGATTTTGAGCCATTGAGGCATTGTGATCTGTGAGTGCTGCGAAGAGCACTTCAGGTCTACTCATCATCAAGAACTACACCGGAGAGACTCAGCTGTCTTGCCCTAGACCTTACCTTAAACCCCTGTGCGCGTGAACCTCGTCTGGATTGTCCGAGTTGCGAGAGCGTAAACCTTAAACCCCAGTACACCCTACGTCCCCAAACCCGGAAAGGCCTAAACCCGTTTAAAGCCCAGACTGCCAGACCCCCGAGCTCCCCAACCCCAATCCATGCCAGGGTTTAGGCTTTAGGGCTTAGAGTTTATGGGTTTCGAATTTCGGGTAAAGGGTTTAGGGTTTAGCATTTAGGGTTTAGGGCTTGGCATTCAGGGTTTAGGGTTCAGCATTTAGGGTTTAGGGCTTCGGGAGTGAGTGTCAAATCAGGCTTTGTCCCAACATGAGATGATGTGAGGATTTAGGCTCGTGCTTAGGCTGCAGTTTGCAAGCCGGAAATATAAGCCCTGAGCCCGACAAAGCTCTTCAATTCCCTCGTAGTAGTGTAGGTCACCTGTAACCTTCTCTGGGTAGTATAGTCCCTATATCCCTATATACCTATAATCAAAAAGGTTAACCTTGAGTTCCCCATGATACCCGACAAGTAAGTCTTTATTTCCAGCTTGCATTACACACCCTGGAAGTGTGATAAACACTTATAAACCTTATGAGACCTGGACCTACCTATAGTCTCCGTTGTAGTTCCTTCTTGGGGTTACCGTATAGGATACTACATATATAATTGGTTTAACCAAAAAAGGAACTACAATGGAGACTATAGGTAAACCCTAAACACGAAACCTAAACTCTGCCTTAACCCGGAATAACCTACCCTTTTATGGATTTTTTAAGGAAATCATCATAAGGAATCCTAAAAAGGTAGGCTATTCAAGGTTAAGGTAAACCCGAAGCCGAATGATTCCCTGGCCAAGGACCGACTCAACTTCTCGTTGGCAGCACAGCGAGCTCCTCGACCCAGAGCATTTAACCTAAACCCTAAACTCCATAAGCCCTACACTTTAAACCCTAAACTCCTTGACCCAAAGCATTTAACCTAAACCCTAAACTCCATAAGCCCTAAACCCTAAACTCCTTGACCCAAAGCATTGAACTTGAACCCTAAACTCCATAAGCTCAAGCAACCCTAAACTCCATAAGTTGTAGGATAATTGAACTCGCGATAGTACTACAGCTGTTGTCACCTCATCCCTGTTAGAGAAGTTTCACTCGTGAGACTCCGAACCATATGCCTCGCCTGGATTGTCCGAGTGAGCGTCGAAACTCCATAAGCCCTAAACCCTAAACTCCTTGACCCAAAGCATTTGATGCCTGAACCATCCTAAAGCCTAAACCCTAAACTCCACATAGTCTGGCTTGCCCAAGTTGCGAGAGTTTACCCGAGCCTTGCTTGCCGAGTGCGAGCTTGAGCGTCGAAACCCTGAACCATGCCGCTTCAGATTCTCGCATTTAGGGGCGTGACGGTTTATGACGGTTTAGGAAGTTCGGATTTTTGGGGTTCCAAACCTCACCAAAGGGTCTGAGGTACTCTGATGGAGGATGCTTCCCCAAACCATAATTGCATTTCCTAACATAGAGTGCCTGCCTTACATTCTACTATATAGGTACGTTGCACCCTTTGGGCCTAGACCCTAAACCCTAGACCCAAAACCCCTTAAGCCAAGCCCTAAATGGGAATTACAACGGAGACTATAGTCTAAACCCTGAACCCTAAATAGGTAAGTACATGCCCCAAGCATTCCGAGACTATCCGTCTCTTCCTGCATGCACAGGACGGCCAACAGCAGATGATGATGCAAACGCTGAACCGCTGACCTTTATTCTTACCTTTGGTTAGTAGGGAATGGAAGAATGGTAGTCATAGTAGTTCTAATTGTACCCCATTCCTCCATTCCCTACTAACCAAAGGTAAGTATTGCCTAAAAACGACATCCTGAAGCCCTAACTCCCTAGACTTCTCTTCGAGGGCCCCTAAACCCTTAAACCCAAAACTCTAAACCCTTAAGCCCCAAACCCCAAAAGAACAACCCTAAACCCTAAAACCCCTAAGCCCCAATCCCTACCTAACAGAACAACCCTGAACCCTAAACCCTAGAACCCCTAAGCCCCAAACCCTAAAAGAACAACTTCACCGGTGCTTTTTTTCTCAGACTCTAGGCGCGTTCGATCTATGGCTTGGAGGTGGAGACGGTCATCACCAAGGATGAAGCTTTAGAGGTTTAGGGGTTAGGGGTTTAGGGTTTAGGGTTTGTAGAGTAGGTAACCTTTTATACCTTTTTGGGTAGTATAGTCCTTATATAATCCCTATATACCCCAAAAGGTTAACCTTTAGTTCCCATGATACCCGGCAAGTGGGAGAGGTTTAGGGGTTTCGGGGTTCCAGGGTTTGGGGTTTAGGGGCGAAGGGTTCTGGGCTAAGGCCTTAAGGGTTTCGGGTTTTGTGGTTTCCGGCTTGGCGTTTAGCATGAAGCACAGAAAGCTGACATGCAGTATATGCAGTTACTGGGCTCTCATTCTTTAAGTTTGTTAGGGCAGGGATTCGTTCGACGCATTGACGAGGCAAACTTCAGTCGTGTAGCTTGATATTGGTCAACATTCGGGGACTATCAAGTTCGAACGACATCTGCTAGATCGATGTAAGATGCAAACAACCGTTCTGTAGACCGGAGGTTCAACAAGCAGTAAGCTTCGCTTAACTCTGGGTTACACTCGCGTGAACTTGCAACGTCCTGTGTCCGAGCCTAAGTCAACAACGATGCTCAGCATTGAAAAATGAAGCAGCGCACGCTATAGAAATTGCCGGATGCAGGCATGTGGTATGCCACATCAGCCAAGCCTTGACCTTAGGGGGGAAACCCTAAACCCAAAAGAAGCCGAAAGCCTGAAGGGCGATTAGAGGTTTCATCCCACATCCGAGATGCACTGAAACCTGGAGGTTCGAATGAACAAGCATGTAGACTCCGCTGCCGTAGCAGTGCGGTTAAGGGTTCAGGTTTACAAAACCAAGATCACATGCCCGATGTACTTCTTTTTCAAGAAGCTTCGTGGTAACGTTTTTAAGAAGTAGCCGCAATCTGTCGGTGTTTGGGGGGACCCGGAACTCTCAAGCTTAGGCCTTGGCTGTCGGCTAAACGACAAACTCTAAGCCCTAAGCCCCAAAATACCCAAACCCCTAAACCCGTAAACAGCCCTAAAGTAGCCCTAAACCCTGATAAACCGGGTGTGTTCTTTGGAGCAGAAGTGGCACAGGACGACGTTGCCACCACTGCCGAGCGAGGCATAGCCGGCACTCTCTTCGTTCACAAGGCCGACTCTTCAGTTGCTTTGTTTTTAAACCTACGAGAGGGAAAAAGCCTTAAGCCCGAAACGTGAAGCACTAAATCCCTCCACTCTGAAGCAGCTGCAAGTCTCGCATCGCTGGTTTTCCCGGACTAAGCTCGGTGTTTGCCCTATGGCCTATATGCCTCAACTGGGATCCCAACAGAAACCCTCTACAGTGAACTTCAGAAGGCTGGGCCATGGGTTTAGGATGGTTCATGTAGGTATTCCATATCATCAGGATAGTGATGTCCCGACTTTTTAGCTGTCTTTGCTGCACCTAAGAGAGCGCCGGCATTCTCCTGCGCCTGCTCTGTAGATTTGGTGCTGTCTGATGCCTTCAACTGGGCTTTAGGAGTACCATACTTTGATACTGTTTGGGGGACCTGTTACTTAAAGGGAGCCATTATGAAAGAACAAAATGTGTTTATTGAAAGAACCAAATATGTGTATATATATATATACATGTACACATAGAGTTGTGTCTCCCTGGCTACTCCAAAGTCCAGGTATATTGTGTTTCGCAAGGCCAGGCTCCAAAGGGCTAATTCGCAAAGCCTTGAACGCACAATTGTCGAGACACCTGAGTGCTTCAAGGCTCTACTTGGAGGATCATGGGACTGAGTAAGTCAGGTTAAAAGTACCTCAAGGTGGGTTTACAAGTGGTTAAAAGCATAGTTACCTTGTTTATCACCCCAGTTACCAAGTCCCATGATCCTTTAAATAGGCTGTCCGGAATGTAGTTCGGAATGTATGCACCATGACCCTGAGCCCGAACCATCTATGGGTCTTGATGTACATCCATCCTATTGCTGTCATGGTCCGGGTTCAAAAGATTCTGCCGGATTTAGAGGTGAATACAGGGGGCCGAATCTCAAAAGACACACCCGTCGACAGGTGGCCGGTGCCATGTCCGAAGAAGGCAAATCTCTCAGTGAGCGACGTGGCCTGAAGACTAGGAGTTGATGTTGTAAGGCCTCAGGGTTGGAGGTTTTCGGCCAGGGATTAGCATGTTTGTTCTTTGTAGAAGAAGGCTTGGGGCTCAGGGAAAGGAGTCCTTTTCATCCTTGGGCTGGGTTTCCGAGATTCGGCTTCAACGTTGCGGCCGTGGAGGCCGCTTGGGGTGTGCAGTGCTGATCTTGTGCGCGTCTTGATCAATCGGTTCGGTGGTAGAACCCCAAGGTAGAAGTTACCCCGAACATGGAGGGCTGGCTTGAGTTTTGGGATACGCAGCATCCTGCATGAAACGAGCCCGTCCTCACGCTGGCATCTCTACCTTGAACTACCCAAACTCCTGAAGTAGGGGACGGGAGGAAGGCTGCACAGAGTCACAGAGACTCCAATACGACCTTTTAGGAGTTATCATACAGCTTCACCCGGCTCCCATAAAGCCCTGCGCAAACCCAAAATCGCCCATGCAACAGTGGAATTAGGGGATCTTGCATACGGAACTTTGAAATCTAAAACGAATAGGCTGTCTGAAGCGTTTTCATGTATCACGTGCCGCGAACCATCAACCTCAACCCTGTGACCCTCTAAATTAGGGGCCCAAAGAGGACATAAGCATAAGCATTCTATAGGGATATCCCTATATACCTTATTGGGCTTCATTATAAGGGAGTTTCTATGGGATATCCCTATCCTAAATTTTGCTTATGTGCTTTTTTGGGGGCCCTACTAGACTCCTTGCAGCCGCCAGGATCAAGGCAAAGGCTGAGGAGATCATCACCCAAACGGCCGGGGCTCCACAGGGGAGTGAGGGCTGAGGCTTCAGAGTTTAGGGTTTAGGTTTAGGGTTTAGGGTTTAGGGTTTAGGGTTTGTCCCTAAACCCTAAAGAGGGGTTCTATCAGGTGTTGGTATCGAAGGGATCCGAGGGGTTGGGCTTGGAGTTTGAAAGGGCTCCTTTTAAAGGAACTTAGACAGACGGGTTCTACAACAAGGGTGCTTATTTTGCATAGGGGCCTCACTGGTTAGAATAGGGGTGGGCGGTATGGTATCTTATCATGCGAGTAGGAACCCGAAGTACTTGCAGGTTCACCGTTGGCTAAAGTAGCGGTTTCACTTTTGATAACTTTGTCTTGTAATTTCCGTGCTAACGCTTGCTGGTTTCATAGTGGCTTCGGAGATATCGGGATTATAAGCCTTCGAGACGTTGTTCTTTACAAGGAAATGCTTCGGTTTTGATTCCGCTTGTTGGGCTTGAGGCTCACAGCTTACAGGTCGTCCAGCAAAAGAGCCTGGGCTGTTGGAGTCACATGGCGGCGGAGAATCCTATGCTGACGGATGTCGGGAGTGTTACGGAGGTCAGAATGCGTGGCCGCACCCCAGGACAAACCTGAAACTCTGCTTCTTCTCCGACCTTTTCTTGCGGACATGAGCCTTTCGTCGCTGAGCTCTGCACCCTAAGCTCGGGATGGAAGCTGCATATGGGAGTTTCCGAAATACGGGGTACCTTATTAGGGGCCCTTGTAATAAGGATCCTACTATTTAGGGTACCATATTAGGGTGCGCCATTTCCGGAAACTCACATATAGCTGATACGCACACGCATGGAACTAATCGTCTTCCCGCTATCTGCCCTGTCTCATTGTAGGTATGCTCCAAAAACCCATCCCTAAAGCCGATAAACCCTTACCCTTACAAACCCTCAACCCTAAACCCTCAGCCTAACGCCTCAACCCTAACCCTCAACCCCAAACCCTAAGTTCTAGTCATCTAAACTCCCCAAACCACACCCTTCCAAGGTTAGCCTCGGTGTGTCCTTCTCCGTGGTACGCCGACTGAAAGCCGTCTCTCACCTGGGATTAGAGTTTAGGGGTTCAGGAATTGGTAGGGATTAGGGCTTAGGGTTTGGGGCTTAGGGTTTAGGGATTAGGGTTCCGGGATTTGGGTGAGGCTTAAGGATTAGGGTTCATAGAACTTCGGGTTGAGGCCTGGGTGCCAGGGATGGATTTGTCGCTTGCTGCTTAGAGGTGCTCAGGGTGAAATGAATCAAAGGACAGCGGCCGGAGTAGTAGGTGTAACACGATCCCTGGGGTTCCTTGGGTTTCCTTATTGCATGCATTGCATGCATTATCATAAAGTTTTTACAAAGTAGTAGGTTACTAACCATATAAAGTATGGCCCCGTAACCGATTGTTTATTCAAGTGTCGCCCTTGGGAATGCTTTGAACTCGTTGTTAACTACAAATACATTTGAGGCCTCCACTCAAGGGCCTCATAGCAGCAGCCTCTGCAGGGAACCGCACTCTGCGGCTCCCGCGGTAACTTCGTGTTCTGCCCAGAGAGCCGGGCTAATTAAGGAATATCCCTCAAATCATAATATGAAGCCCCTTATAATCTAAGGTATACGGTTTAATTAAGCGGTATTGGGCTCTCTGGGTGCTGTTGTTGGGGATATGGATACATGTATAGCGACCTCTCATGAGGGTCTGGGGGGTTAGGTTAAGATATTGCAGGGTCCAGGGACTAGCTGTTTAGGGCCTTGTTTGTTAGGGTTCTGGGGAGTTGGGTTTATGGGCGGCATTCATCAAGCTCAGGTGTTAACAGTGCTGCTGTTTGTACAAGTACAATCAGTTAACACCTAACTCGTTGAGTAGTATGCCCCATAGTCCCTAAATGTACTAGAGCCCTGGCCAAAAAAATATGGCCCCCACGATACCACCGAACCCTACAACCAAAACATAATCCTGCTGCAAGGAGTCCATTGGCCTTGGCAAGATGGAGGCCTCGGGCGGTCCCACTGATCAGGAATTTGGCGAGGATGGGGTTCACCCTAAGGCTCCATGGTAGTTCCTTTTTGGGGTTCATCCATAGAATCCTATAAGGTAATCCCAAAAAGGACCCAGAGGGTTCAGACCTTAGGGTGCTGTATTTTGCCGCAGTCAACATGATTCAGTCCAGTAGCGAAAGGGCTTAGGGTTTAAGCTTGTGGTCATGTTCGGGTGAACAGCTTGCTGCAGTTTTCTGTGTTGAATGTGTTGATGGTTGCTTGTCCTTGTCCTTGGACTGTCCCTGCTGTTGCGGTGGTGCTGATGGTTTCGTCAGCGCTAGTGACAGTGACGACGACGACGCGTGTCTGCAACTGCCCACGTAGCCTTCACGTGCGCGCGACTATAAACTAGCTCTTCTGGTGGTAGTGGTAGTGGTAGTGCTGGCGGTTGTGGTGGCGGTAGTAGTGGCCATGCTAAGAGAAAGTGGAAGTGCTCCTGCTAGCTGCTAGAGCTTGTGTTGCTGGTGGTGTTGGCGGTAGTAGTAGTAGTAGTAGTAGTAGTAGTAGTAGTAGTAGTAGTAGTAGTAGTAGTAGTAGTAGTAGTAGTAGTAGTAGTAGTAGTGGTAGTGGTAGTAGTAATAGTAGTAGCAAGTAGTAGTAGCAGTAGTAGTAGTAGTAGTAGTAGTAGTGGTAGTAGTAGTAGTAGTAGTAGTAGTAGTGGTAGTAGTAGTGATAGAGTAGTAGTAGTAAAGTAGTAGTAGTAGTAGTAGTAGTAGTAGTAGTAGTAGTAGTAGTAGTAGTAGTAGTAGTAGTAGTAGTAGTAGTAGTAGTAGTGATAGAGTAGTAGTAGCAAGTAGTAGTAGTAGTAGTAGTAGTAGTAGTAGTAGTAGTAGTAGTAGTAGTAGTAGTAGTAGTAGTCATGATACGGAAGGTTACAGTAAAGGTCATCACGGAGTGATCCGAATACCGATCATACTGCTTAAGAACTAGCTACTTGTTGCGTTGGGGTTGCCAGGTCGGGCTCGGCATCCACGGGGAGCCAGGGGCACGCACGGAGTCGCGAGCGGAGGCCAACAAGGCCGGGCATCTCGTTCCCTCGAGTGCTGGCAGTTGTTGTTTGTCTCCCTCTTCCTTTTTGTTTCTCTGTATCTCTGCTTCTCTCTGTTTGTATGTATACATACATATAGAAACACATACATTGCATACATGATTTTGGGGTGTGTGTTCATATATAAACCTACACATGTATTTGTCTGGTTGAAGGTGTGGGAACAGCAAGAACCGCCGAATCGTCGCCTCTAACATGCCAGCAGCGGCGCAGACGGCTGTGGGGAATAGAGGCAAGAACCAGCAGCACGATCTCTCGAAGCGTTAGTCTTCAATTTCAAAACGCAACTCTTCACCACAATCCTGCAATGACGCAAATCCTAACATCCAATCCCTAAACTAATCTTTAACACCAATCCAAAACTGTAATCTAGAGGTCAACAGAGTCAGTAATCATCTCCGCTTTAGCCCCGCTATGTCTAACTAGTATGGTTACCCAAGCCTCTATTCCAGCTTATGGCGGCCGGTATAGTAGTCACCTGGCACTCTCGAAGTATATACCCGACGGTGATGCCTGAGCTTGCGGAAGTAACTTGGGGATCTACGGTAAAAGGTAGGAGCAGATTCAACAGAATGTAGACTCCTGGTTAATGCGCCCATTCTTTCAGGGGCTTTAGTAGAGACACTGGAGATCCTAAAAACTGGACCCCTAGTTTACTGTAAAAATCAGTATAATCCAGGAAAAGAGTGTCTTCTCGCATTCTCGCGGGGAAACACCACAAAACTGCATACAACTCCACCGGATCCTGATTCAACCTGCTAATTGTGTGCCCGAAGGTAGTCTTGTAAGGCTTGCATACAAAGCTGACCCCCTAAATATTCCTAAGGCTCGCTTGCAGCCGTAAGATGCAAACTCTCTAAGACTCCTATTTCAGTATCTTCCAAGCCTTACATCAATGAAGCCCAACTGAACCCCTAAACTCTATAAGCCCTGTTACTAAACCCCTAGCCTCACGCCTCGCATGGATTGTCCGAGTCTGAGCGCGGAAACCCCTAGCCTGTCTAGTGGAGACCTTCTTCTTGCCTGAAGTCGTGCCTGCCTGTGCGAGAGTGCGAGTCGAAACCCAAAGCCTTTGTCATAGTTGGGTCGCATTTTACATTTTTATGGGTACTGAAACCCAATACAGTAAGGAATAAAAAGGTACATCTTTTAATCCTATCCCAACAATGAACTAGAAGCCGAAATCACCCTAAACCCTAAACCCAACACCCTAAATCGAAAGCCGAGGTCATGGAGCCCATACTGAAACCCAATAGGGAATAAGAAAAGTACATTTTAATCCTATCCCAACAATGAGCCCAAAACCCTAAACTCTAAGCCGAGGTCATGTTACAGCTCTTTCATTTGTTGCTTCGACGTTACCCTGCAATGCGGGCTCTGTCCTTGCTAAATAGGAGGGAAAAAACCCAAAACCCTAAACCCTAAACCGACTTAGAGACGTCTCACTTTGTATGACTCCGAACCACATGCCTCGCCTGGATTGTCCGAGTGTGAGCGCCGAAACCGAGGTCATGGAGGTGCTTCTGGAAGGCCTTGAGGCCGGTCGCGCCGCACGGCAGCTCCCAGCGCCCGAGGATGGCGTCATCTGCCTGGCCACTGGGCGTGTCGGAGAGACTCCAAGGGTCCATCAGGGCTGCAAGTAATTTTCGAGTAGGCCAAGAACCCGAAAACCAGCAAGTAATAGAGGGCTTGAATAATTACCTATACGACTTTGGTGGTTCCTTATTATAATGGGCCCCCAAACCCTTTTAATTGTTAAGGCCCTTATAGTACACGGCCCGCAGGTGAACAACCTTGGCGGCGTCCCGCCTCAGGACCGCTTCTTCAGGTTTTTTAAGAGTTACTATAAGGGTTATTCCAAGGGCTCTTCAAGGATTACTTTACTGGCCCTTTAACTGCGTCAAGACTGCCAAGTTCTTGGCCCTGCTCTCACTAGGGTTGGAGGCTTTAGGAGTTTTGTACCCCTGAACCCGACATACCTCGCGCGGCAACCTGAGGCTTAGCATGTCCTATAATGTCGTGTCAGCTGGCACACTGAAAAGAAAGCTGATGTCCAGGTTCACCGTAGCATGCTTCCGAAAAAGATGCCGGCAGAAGCAATAGATAGATGGACGTTGTGAGTGACCTGCGGGACGTCAGGAGATGTGCATCCTTGTTGCAGACTTGATGCGCTTCTCGGTCCTATAGTCTCCTTAGACTTTCTCTATTTTTGTTCACATAAAATTCAAGAGACTATCAAACATATTATTTTATTATGGTTCTAAGGGGTTATGGGTCGGACGGAGCTTCCTGAACCCTTCGTTCAAGATGCCCAGTTTTACTGAAGCAAAGTCGGAGCGCCGACCGTAGCATAGGAGCCTCTGTTTTCTTAGTAGCTGAATGGATACATTTTACACTTTTCTGGATAATATCACCAGCCTAAGACTATAAGTGTACACTTTTTGGAGCCTATGAACTCAGCAACTAAGTTGTGCGTGTTCTTACTTGTCCCCTGGATAGGCCCGTACATCGTCGCAGGGCGTGAAAGATTTGTCCTCCAAAAGCTTACAACTCCGAATGCCTTTACGCAGGCACAGGACACATCAGTTTGGTTAAACCCTAAACCCTAAACCCTAAACAGAAACGGTTTTCCGGTTTAGGGCTTTGGGTTTGAGGTTGGGGGCCTTTCGTCCCCGTCCCCCCGAGCTTCGTCAAGACCCCTGATTCCTGATTCCTTCAACCTCAATATTCCCTTAATCCTTGTCCCGAAGCTCTAAAACCCCAAACCGATGAATGAAGCATTCCTGAAGCCGTAAACCCAACTAGTAGGTCACTGACATTTTCTGTAGTTGTCAAACTCCCAATCGCAAGAACATTAGATGATAATGAAACACAAGTGCAACCAACAATACGAGCAGCTTGTCCAGTTTGGTTGCATCCAGGTTCCAAGTGGGGGCCCAGTGTCAAACTGCTCATTGGCCCGGGACTGCTTTGCACCTCATTGGATATGCAGCCGGCCTGACATCAGGGTTCCGAGGTCTGTGTGTGCATATCTGTTTCCACGCCTACGCTTACGCATACACATACGCAGACGCATGCGCATGCACACATATATTACATACACAGGTACACACATACATACATACATTCATTCATTCGTTCATACATGGCGCATGCAGGTTTCACAGAGGGTGGTTGGGTGCTCGAGGCACCACTGTGCAGCCATCTGCAAGCAGAGACTACGGATTGAGATTGTACGGTTGAAGCGCGGCAGACTTCAGCCCTGGAAAACAGTAGTGACTAGTGACCCTTGTTATACATATGGGAGTTTCCGAGAATTAAGAGTACCTCATTTTGGGGTCCTTGTAATAAGGATTCTACTATTTATCGTACTATATCAGGGCTTCGCAAACTCCCACATAAGAAGGGCACCATCATCAATCCTAGGCCGTAACAGGTCTCAAACCGACAATCAGATCGCTAGGTGCGATCTTCGGCGCTTTGGTCAGGTTTGGGCTTTGGCTCTCTTCCCTGACTAGGTAGGCCTTTGGGACATGTTATAGTTTCCCTTATTGGGCTTAATAGGGCCCTATTTACGAATATTTTTCAGAGGCTTTAAAGAGCCAACCAAGTTGATGAGCTACCAGAACCTACCTGTTTGTAGGTCTGAGTACGTATTGTCACCAATCCTAACAATGAAATCATAGCCACCGTATGTTGTCAGAGGCTAAAGCAACTGGTCGGTTTTTGTCCAAAGCCCCTCCCCGGCCTCTTCTTGACAGGTTTATGCAGTTTTGTTCTCGGTTAAAGAGAATTTATAGGATTGTTTTGGAGCCCCTAAGCCCTAAACCCTTCTTAGACAGATAGGCAGGCGGAAAAAGGTGCTCAAAAAAAACCTAAACCCTTGCACCTTCGGTGGCGCCTGAGCCGGAGAGACTGGCGCGAGCACCGAGGAATGGCGTTTCGATCTCCCTGCTGCCCTGGAGCGCAGCCATGGCGAAGCTAATCCAGGCCAGCCTTGTCCTTTTTCATGGTTCCCCCAAAAGAATAAACAGACCGGCTAGCAGCCCTTCTTAAATAATTCCTACTCAGGGATATAGGTATAGGGCTCTGTCTATTATTTCTATAAGGACTCCAGGGCTAATCCAGGCAGCTGATGGCAGCTGCATCTCTTGGGGGGGGTGTTGCAGAGCTTTGAGCTTCCGGGGCTCTGGAAAGCCCCTTGTGGAATCTCCTAATCCACAACCCCCCAAAAATTAAAGGGGAATCAGAGTTTGGATATTGGCATTCAGGGCTTCGAGCTTCCTTTTTCTTTCAGGCTTGGTTTGGAAGGTGGCTGTTCTTGAGGGTTCATGGTTTCACCGAACGGCCCATGGCCCTGATCCCCCGAACAGGCGTTTGACCTTGTGCTGACCCGATGAGGCTCAACATACCCCAAAGCCTTGCCTTTGACCCCAAAGCTTCAAAACATGAGCCCTGAGACCCTCAAAGATTGATTACCCAGAGCTTTCGCAGCAGGATTTTTTAGAGAATTGAGCTTATAAGAGAACCTTCAGGAGCCAACGGCGGCCGCCGCGTGGCCTGCTGCCGTCGTGCCTGAGAGCCTTTGCAGAAAGGGGTAGCTTCAATAGAGTGCTGTAAGTTACGGGTTCCTTTGAAGGTTTTTGAGGGATTTCTAAGACCCTATGTTCTTGGATCGATCTTCAGGGCGCATGGTATAGGTTACAAAGTTGTACTTAGTAGCTGAGCAGTCAACTTTACAGTCTTCGGGCATCTACAATTACAACCAGGCCATGATGTAAAGGGAACTCCAGAAAGTTGGAATATGGTTTCAGGGTAGGATACCCTATAATTTACCATAAAGGGTTTAGGATAATCATATTCCAACTTTCTCGCTTTTACTTTAAAGGTTCATGATGTGGGAGTCTAAATCCCTGCCTTTGCGAGAATGAGAGACGAGACGAAACCCTAAACCCTGAATAAATTAGTTGGGGCCAAGGAGCTTGGCAAGCAGGATTCAGGCAAGTTAGGGCTTCCAGGGGTCTGGGGCTCAGCTGAGGGGGAGGATTGCAGTCTAAGGGCTGAGGCTGAGGTTCTTTCCGGGTGAAGCTTCAGGGTTGATGGGCTATAATTATACCTAGTCGCAAACCACGTACCTTTCCAGGATCCGTATGAACCCTAACAAGTTATAGGTTATTTAGGGTAAGATGCGGACCTGACCAGTCACGACCGGATACAGTGCGAACCGTTAGCAGCCAAAGCCGCAGGGTGCCTGTTCCCTGCGTGGTACTAAGCTTCGAACTGGCTGGCTTTGGCCCGGTAGGGTCCAGCCACGGACAAGCTATTTGGCAATTCTGTGCTTGCTTCCAGCTCTGGTGTTGTGACAGTTGTGATTAAAGTCCTTTACCATAGCACCACGTGCAATGACGAGGTTTCCGGCACCGGCAGCAATCGCCGTGCGTGACTGTTTCGAAGGCAGCCTTGCACGCGGGGGGTACACCGAAACGGGCTTTCTGTCGGGGTAGTCCAGTGAAGTTCCTGGGCATTTCACGAGTTTGATTGGATTGAGACCCCAATATAGTACCTTAACTAGTAGGATCCTTCTTAAAAGGACCCCCAAATAAGGTACCCCCTAAAGATGGAGATGGAGCATCGAAGTCGGCATGTTGTTGAGCACCGGGTTGTAGAGTCGTGAGGCAGATTCCGAGAAAAGGAGCTGCAACTCAGCAACTAGGGTCTAGAGGTCTTGATCCTAGTAGTAGAGTAGGTAGCCTAGGTAGCCTTTAACCTTTGTTGGGTAGTATAATCCCTGTATAATCCCTATATAACCAATAATCTTAACCTTTAGTTCCTCATGATACCCGACAAGTAGGGATTGGGGTGTAGAGGGTTTAGGGGAATCTGGGGTTTAGGTAATTAGGGTTTAGGGATTGGGGGCTTGGGGTTTAGGGCTTCTAGGGTTTAAGGTTTGGAGTTTAGGGCTTAGGCAGTCATCAAGTCCGGTCTCAAAAGGGCTTATACAGTGATACTGCCTGGCTTCTAGGGTGAAAGAGCCTCGTGATACGCCCCCCCCTCCTTGGCCCTCGATCCGCCGTTGAGGAACCCGAAGGCTCCATGTACATTTATTTATAGTAGATACCTAAGCTTTAAAGGGGTCCCTACATAGGTATTTTTAAGGCCTAAGTATCTCCTATATGGGTACATGGAGCCTTTGGGGACATGCGGAAGGTGTCACACCATCTTCAGACGAGCAGGTGAAGACCATTCTGGACCCGTGGACTAGGGTTTTAGGGTTCAGGGGTTTAGGGTTCAGGGTGGACTCGCCTTGCAGGTCAGTGATCGTGAGACCTGAAGAGCCATCCCAAAACCCTGTAATACAGGGGCCTTAAGTTAAGAGTTGGAATAGGGTTTTGGGGTCTATGATACTATACTTATAAGAAGGAACCCCCCAAATAGTAATGGTAATTATTTCGGCCCCCATATTACAGTGTCGGCTACATGGAGTGCCGAATCCATAAACTCAAGATCTTCAAATCCGCAGCCCGAAATTCCAGAGAAACGTCTTTCCCGAGCACCATGCACGCAAGTGTTCCAATGGACTAGCTTTTGGTCCGAATCTTGCTGGCCATGCTAAGCAGCTTTGGAAGGCCTTTATAGGGAAGGTCCGGGATAGTAGTTCTCGTCGCAGTCGTAGTAGCTATCGTAGTCTATATTGAACTGTAAGGCCCCCCCCTCAAGTTTCACGTGAGGTTTGCAAGGAGGGTTATCTTGCTTTGCCTAAACCTGTGGGATCGGGAAAGGCTCACGGCTCCTAATGTAACTGCAGATCATTGTAGCTCCCTGATCTAAGAGCAATTCCGTCACTTTGTAACTCACTTTTCCGGGTTTCTTCAACGGGGAAGCCTGAGTCCTAACCTGAAGCTCAAACCTTGATCCTAAGCCGCAGATGTGGCACAGACTACACGGATTCGATTTGCATTGACGTAGACTTCATAAGAGACACTACAGAGGTACAAGCGACTATAGGGCGGTATAGGCCGAAGCCCTCACCTCCACCTGCCCAGACCAGAACCCAAACCTAGAGAGGCTGGAGACCTTCATGCCATAGTCCCTAAACGATTTGGTTTGACTAAGGGTTTACGAAAAGAAAAGCCTAGATTGTCGTATTTTTGTGTGGATAGCCTGTCTTATGTTTTGGGATCGGAAATGGGATAACCAGAGGTAAAAGTACTTCGAATGTTGTCGGTACGACTGCAGGAGAAAGTCTGCAAGGCTTTGATTGCTGCCAAAGAGAAGCCACCGGAGAGCAGACAGTCGGGCTTTTTGGGCTTACCTGAACCCCATAAAAACATCATGTTTCTGGGGCTCCTGATTAGAAGTTTTTAGGGTTTGGGTTTTTTGGGGCTCCGTATTCGGGTTTCTTGAGATAAGTCCCTACAAGTGTAGGTTATCTGGGATTACGGTAGGGTCTAGGGGAAATAACCCAACCTCCTGTTACCTCCCGGTGTAAGAAGCGAACTGCGGCCCTCCAGTTGCACGCTTAAGGTCTACTGCTTGGGACATCGGGAATCATGCTGGTTTCCTCCCTATATAATCCCAACATAACCAAAAAGGGAGTAGGGAACCTTCAACCTTTTTGGGGTAGTGTAGTCCCTATATATTGGGTACGGCCCCCACTCAGTAATAGTTGAATAATGTTCATAATATAGATATATTAGGACCTTAATAGTACCCCTATTACAGACTCTTACTGTATGGGGGCCGTACCCAAGGAATCATGCTGGTTTCCCTCAGGTACTCCTTTAGAGGCACGCACTCAATGAAAGGGGGCGATCAAATCACAACCCAGCCTGATGTGCTTTGATGGATTGTTCGAGGATGTTTTTAGGACCGGTGCGTTCAGGTTGTCGCACCGTTCGGTTCTCAGGCTCTTGGGTTCAGGGCTTGTTGTGGCGGCACCCTATCCCTAAGGCCGAAGCCCAGCAACTCCGCAACGCGTTCAGCTGGGGGACGGGATTGTAGGGCTTCAGACTCCCAGAGCCCCAGCAAAGCTAGATACAAATTCGTGGCAAAGCAACGTCTGGGCCTGTGAACCACCCACCCCCATCGCCAACCCCCCAACCAGACAGAAACCAAGTCGGTACTTCACCCCTTGATAAAATGACCTCAAACCTCAATAAAGCCCAATCGCTCAAAACTCGAGCACAACGAAACCCAGACCCCAGCCAGCCGGGGTTTAGGGCCTCACTTCGCAAGAAGCAGCTAAGGCTCGATGACTTGGACAGCAAGGTCTTGAGTCTCAGAAGGGGCTGCAGCTAGTAAAGTATATGCTTCAGCTGCTTAGGCCTTGGCTGAAATCTACTGGCTGAGTTGGCCGTTTAACTTGATTATAGTAGCTGATTAGGACAGTTCTGACCTTTTTTGTTAGATATAGACCTGCTGCGGTGCTGCAAGTCAAAGCCTAGCCGTAGCTGCAGTGCATGTATGTGTTGTGTGCAGGTTCTGTAGCGTTCAGGACGTTCTGAGTCGTTCGGAGTTCTCTGTTGAGGCGTGCCGGGCTTTTCTTGCAGTTAGTAGGACAAGGAGGGAGCGAGAGCGATTAAAGCCGTTTACACCTAAGCACACTGAAGTTCGGGAGCGCTTCGTCAATGCGAGGGACACACAAGAGCTTACTGTGTTGAGGTATGCAAGGTTAAAAATAGTTCAAGGCTGAGGACTCCAGGTTTGCACTTAAACGGTTTAGGGTTGAAGGCTTGGCATTTGGAATTTGGTAGGGTGTGCGACGGCTTAACCTAAGCCCTAAACACGAACCTAAATCCTAGCACCCGAAAGCCTAACTTAAGAGCATCCGAGGTGGGTGACGCAGATTGCGGTTCCACCATGGCCAAAGCTGCCAGCTCTGTCTTGGCAGATCAGGAGACCTCTTCAGAATGTTCTTTCAGTGCAAGAAAATACGAAGAACGACTACAGTTTAATATAATTAACTACCGTATGGCCTACTATGATAAACATTGCGGCAATATGCTGCAATGCACTTGCTCTAACATATTAATGTACTGTGAATGTGTTTCTATCGTTATGACGCGTTACAACAACATACCTGAATCACGTCTTTTTGCTGTAAGATAGTGGTACTAAAATAGGATGCATTGGAACATGCTCACAACATGCAACTAGACATTGTAAGGTACTGCAGTCTACAATCATTCATAGGTAAGGGGGAGAGGGTAAGGGACTATGCTTCCTTAAAGAGGCAAAGTTTGTCCGAGTGTGAGTGCTGAAATAGGCCTGATTATGTCCTTATTATGGGTATTAAGGCCACCTACCTGCCTCCCCCTACCCCCTTAAGGGTCCTTATGAATACTGGACTTTGAGGTCCAGGCCCCAAACCCTTCCCGTTAATCGAAAAGACATGTTCGTTCAAGATGTCAGGGAACAGGATATCAGTACATGGTCTCGCATGGGAAACCGTACATTATGGAATCGATTTTTTTCCCAATATAGAGCTCTTTATATGATAGCAGATAGCACATGAAAATTACAATAAGCGTATTATGAGCCATCTCTGTACAACTATCGGCGTGGATTCACAGGAGCGATTGCCCCTCGCCGACCCCAAGGCGTTGTGCGGCTGCCTCTCTGATATTTTGGGCAGGACTGGTGGGGTTTAGGGTCTAGGCTTGATCTAAGATCCCTAAGGCAACCACAGACGCTCTTCTTACTTGGCGAGAATTCGAAAAATCAGCTAAGCGGGTTCGTACCGTCTGTTTGGGCCGCGAAGTCATTGGAGGCCTAGCCGATAATCCAGCTCGGCTGATGTTGTTGCCTGCTTTCTGTACCCAAAGTATTCCATGGGGTCCTTACCCAGAGGCCCCAAAGTAGTTCTTTTTTGGGATTACCTTATAGAATTCTATATACGCACCCCAAAAAGGAACTACTTTGGGGCCTTTGAGTATGATATCTAGATGACCCAAGTTGACGGAAGTCAAAGGCCTCGGCTTCGCAGCCTTCTCTCGAAGCAGAGCACGTTGTTGCTAGTTAGTAAGTAGGCTACTGCGACCATGGGTACGACAATAAGGTTGACACAGCGTCGCCTGAAGGAACAGTAGCTCAGTATGCGTGGAGCGGCATACTCTGTAACTATAAACTTGTTGGTTCCTTAGGCTTCCTGTGTCGAGGCTCCTTGGACTCTTTTTGACGATGAACCGGCTTCGCGTTGGATAGAGCCTTGTAATGTCGAAGACTGGGTGCTTTTAGTCTGAGCATGATTGAAGGACCATGGGCGGCTCCAGCGGCGTTCTTCTGAGCATCATGTTCATGGGAATGCATCTCGGACTCCGGTCTTGGCAGGTTAGGGTGCTTTGCAGAGCGGCGCTTCACCAACGCTCTTAAGGATCCTTCATGACCCGAGCTGTCTTTGCTATTCAGCGATCCAGGGCTACAGGGCTTTCGGGTGTAGACAAAGGAAGTTGGGCTTCCGATCTCTCACATGTGACAGCAATCTTCGGTAGCTGTAAGCCGTATAGTCTAAACTCCAAGCGTTAAACCCTAAAAGCGACAACGCCTTAATCCCTAAAAGCTAAAAGCCCCAGAGGGTTTGTGGGCTTTGGACCCGGCGCTGAAGAAAGGCCCTCAGAAAACCTTCAAAAAACTGACTTAAAGGATCATGGGACTTAGTCACTATACTTTTCACCACTTATAAGCCCACTTGAGGTACTTATAACCTGACTTACCAAGTCCCATGATCCTCCAAGTAACCCTTACAGAACCCGTTAAAGGAACCCCTACAGGAATCTTAGTTCATCTCCCCTAAACCCTAAACCCAAAAGCGCACATGCAGCTGTTGTAAGACCGTTCAACCAAGACACCCTGCAATGAGGGCTTCGTCCTTGCTAGGTAGGAGGGAAAGAACCTTGATCCTCCAAGTAATGGGAGTTTCCAAAAATAGGGGATCCTAATATAGCACCCTAGTAGGATCCTTATTATAAGGAACCCTAAACCCTTAAACCCCTAAACCCCAAACCCCTAAACCCTAAACCCTAAACCCCTAAACCCTTAAACCCCTAAATCCCTAAACTCCCTAAACCCTAAACCCCTAAACCCTAAACCCCCAAACCCCTAAACCCATGATCCTCCAAGTAATCCAGGTCTGGTGCTCTGGGGAAAGAGGCGAACAGCTGGTCGACCTCCGGCCCAAAAGCGCCTTGATTCCGAGATGAACTAAGGCTCCTTTAACGGGTTCTGTAAGGGTATACTGTTCCTTAGGGTTCCTTGTAAAGGGGCCTGTAAGGATTACTATAAGGGATCTCTAGTATAAGGTAAGTTAGAGATGAACCCAGAGGGTTCCTTAAAGGGATCTATAGGGGTTCTATAATGGGGATCATGGGACTTAAATTAGGGAAGATACCTAAGGTTCCTTTAGGGATCTATAGGGTTTAGGGTCTATGAGACTCCAATATCCCTTAATTAAGTACCTTAAATCATATAAGGGATCCTACCATATTTTAAGGAGTGTTCCTTAATTAAGGGATATACCTTAAATCATATAAGGGATCCTACCATGTTTTAAGGAATTTTCCTTGATTAAGGGATATTGGAGTCTCTGGGAACTAAGGCTCCTTTAACGGGTTCTGTAAGGGTTGGTATAAGGTTAGTTAGAACGGCCTAGTTTAATTCGGGCTTCAGGGCTGAGGCATCGGGGTGTAGAGCCTTAAGCCTAGAGCCATACTAACAGGACCCTGAAGACCTAAACCCTAAAACTTGAAACTCTAACACCCTAATGAACCCTAGAACCGAAACACAAACATAGTGTCTTGCCTCAGGTAGGCTTGCGCAGGCCGGACCATCGTGCAGACGCGGAATGGCCCTCAAACAAAAAACTCAACTAAAGCCTTAAAGCCCTAAAACAAACCTAAATCCTCTAACCCGAAGCCCTAGCACTGTCTAACACCCTAAACTCTGGAACCCTGAAGCCCCAAACGGTAGCATCGTACCTTTGCTCCAGGCCTTCATGGCTGGTCTGGAGGCCATGATGCACGCAGGCGGCGCGGGCAAAGGCCCGGGCTTTTACCTAGTAGTAGAGTAGGACGGTTTAGGGTTTAGGGTTTAGGGTTTAGGGTAGGTAGCCTTTAACCTTCTTTGGGGTAGTATAGTCCCTATATAATCCTTATATAACCAAAAGGTTAACCTTCAGTTTCCCATGATACCCGACAAGTAGGTTTGGGATTTTATGCTTGTAGAAGGGTTATTCAAGGTTTTTGTTTGCTAAGGTTCTGCGAAAGTATAAGTTTACATACACATATCTATCTATATATATATATATGTACATTTGATGATGTGATGTTGATGCTTCATGCCTTAGCTTATGTAAGCATACCAAGTGGGGTAAACAAAGAGATAACCAGGTGTATGCATATACATTTATATATTCAGATAGATATATGTATGTGTATGTCTGTATAAAGATAATATCTTCAAGGTTTAAGAGGGTTTCCAGGGTGAGGCCTTCAATATGTGGGTTCAATATACGTAAGTTTTGGAGTTTTCAGGGTATCAGGGTTGAGGGTTGTAGAAAAGACGGTTGCGATTTAAGACTAGACCTGCCCAAGAAGACGCATGAAGGCAAGTTCTGTCTCAGAGCCGTTGGAACGGGGATCTCCGCAGGTCGATGCGGTCCTTGGGATCCGGAGGTTCAGGGTTTAGGGTTTAGGGTTGGGACGTCAATCCCGAGACCCCTTCGATCCTGAATCGGGACACGGAGCTTCTGGATACGGTCGTCCAGGAAACTCTGAAATCGAAGCCAAGAAGACACCCTCAACTCTTGGAAAACCCAATCCCAGAGGCTTTTATAAAGCTCCAGAACCCTAAAAGTTCAGAACACCCCAGACCAAAGGCCTTTAAAGTTCAATCTTCTGGTTCCAAGTACCTCATAGTCATATACTCTCCGAAATGCAACGTGTATTTTCACTCTTCTAATCAATGTGACTTGTAGTAAGATCCCCTTATAGGCCGCAAACGCCAACCTGAAACCATCGAAACCTGCCCAAATGTGGCCATTTCAACAACCCAGACTCCACGACCGACCTTTCTGCATATGAAACCATGGAAAAGATTTGAAAATTTTGAAAACACTCCTAAATTTAAAGCCTCAACCCTAAACCCGATTATGGAGAACCTGTCAAGTCTGAAAGACAAAGCCGCAACAGCAGCTCTACCATCAGTCATGGTGAAGACCCTGAATGAACTGATTGACCAGCTGGAAAGGGGAGTCGCCAGCTTGGCTGTTACCCCCCCCCCCCGGAGCCCCGCAGCAGGGCATACTGGAGAAAGTCAAAGAAACGCTGGCCCGAGTGGAACTTTTCGATAAAAGATTTGGAACACCTGCCTACCAAGTTAGCTGCAGTGGCTCCTGGGGTGGATGGGATTGACCCCACCCGTGCTTTAAATGAGGCGCCGCCGATCTGGGAGAGGTTTGAGAACTTGGCTCGCTCCAAGCTCCAACCCGTTGGAGAGGACATGAACTTTGTGAGCGGACAGGCCTACTCCCTACGCAAGGACTCGATGGGTTTAGGGTTTAGGAAGAGCCTGGAGAGATCCATCGCCCACATTCAGAGCGTAATGGACGCCCGGCAGCCGCCACTGCATGAATCCCTTACACCTTCAAGCCCAAAGCCAGAAAGCCACACAGCCCCAAGGTCCCAAAATCGTAACAACTTTAAACCCCAAACCTTCGACCCAGAGCCATAAAACCTTGTTCTACAGCTTACCCCCTAAACCCTAAACCCTCAGAGCCTAACCCCTAAACCCTAAACCCCTAAAACCTTTGGAAGGGGCGAGCCTGTGACCTGCTGCAGCGGAGAAAGGCCCAACACACTCTAAAAATAAAACTAAACCCCTAAACCCCTAAAACCTTAAAACCCCCAAACCCCAAAAACCTTAAAATCCTAAACCCCCAAAGCCCTACACCCTGTAGATCCCTTCAAAGGAACCCTATAATTTATCACCTCAAAAACCCTTATCGCCCTCAAAACCCTAAACCCGAAACCCAAAAACTTAAACCTCTAACCCTAAACCCCTAAAACCCCTAAACCCCCAAACCCCTAAACCCCGAAAACCCCTAAACCCCCAAAACCCTAAACCCCTAAAACCCCTAAACCCCAAAAACCCTAAACCCCGAAAACCCCTAAACCCCAAAAGCCCTAAACCCCTAAAACCCCCAAACCCCAAAAACCCTAAAACCCCCAAACCCCTAAAACCCTAAAACCCCCAAACTACAAAAACCCTAAAACCCCCAAACCCTGAAAACCCCTAAACCCCTAAAGCCCCCAAACCCCTAAAACCCTAAAACCCCCAAACCCCTAAGACCCTAAAACCCCCAAACCCCAAAAACCCTAAAACCCCCAAACCCCAAAAACCCTAAACCCCTAAAACCCCTAAACCCCAAAAACCACTAAACCCCGAAAACCCCTAAAATCCTAAAACCCCTAAACCCCAAAAACCCTAAAACCACCAAAACCCCAAACCCCAAAAACCCTAAAACCCCCAAACCCCTAAAACCCTAAAACCCCCAAACCCCAAAAACCCTAAACCCTAAAAATCCTAAAATCCCAAAAGCCGTTGGAGGTGCCCGGACGATGCTCGATGCGCTGCTCCCAGCGGCCGAGGCGCTCCTGGCGGACCGAGGCCTCCAAGGCGCCGACGCCTTGGGACTTGGGGCTCCTTTAAGGGATCCCATAAGGGTTCCTTTAAAGGGATCCATATATGTTAAGGGTTCCTTTAAGGGGATCTATAGAAGGGTTCCTTTAAAGGGATACACATAAGTACATATAAGTTAAGGGTTCCTTAAAGGGGTCTATATGAGGGATTCCTTTAAAGGGATCTGATTAAGGGGCTCCTTTAAAGGGATCCAGAAAAGGGTTCCGGATACATAGAAGTTAAGGGTTCCTTAAAGGGATCTATAGAAGGGTTCCTTTAAAGGGATCTCTTTAAGGGGTTCCTTTAAAGGATCTCTTTAAGGGGCTCCTTTAAAGGGATCTCTTACAGGGGCTCCTTTAAGGGAGCCCATATGGCCATAAGGGCTCCTTTAAAGGGATCCCATATAAGTTTTTAAGGGTTTCGTAAAGGGATTCAAAAGGGTTCCTTTAAAGGGATCCATATAAGGGTTCCTTCAAACGGATCTATAGAAGGGTTCCTTTAAAGGGATCTCTTTAAGGGTTTCCTCGAAAGGGATCCATATAGAGCTCCTTTAAAGGGATCTCTTTAAGGGGGCTCCTTTAAGGGATCCCAGGAGGCCATAAGGGTTCCTTTAAAGGGATACAGTACATATAAGTTAAGGGTTCCTGTAAAAGGATCTATAAGGGATTCCTTGAAAGGATCCCTATTAGGGCTCCTTGAACTGGATCCCATAAGGGATCCATATAAGGGTTCCTTAAATGGATCTCTTTAAGGGGTTCCTTGATAGATATTTATAAGGGTTCCTTTAAGGGATCTCATAAGGGTTCCTTTATAGGGATCCACAAAAGGGTTCCTTAAAAGGGATACATACAAGGGTTCCTAACGGGATTTAGAAGGGTTCCTTTAAAGGGATCCATATAAGGGTTCCTTTAAAGGGACCTATAAGGGTTCCTGTAAAGGGATCCATAACGGTTCCTTACATTTCCTTTAAAGGGATACATATACTGGCTCCTTAAAGGGACCCATAAGGGTTCCTTAAAGGGATCTTGAAGGGTTCTATAAAGGGGATTGGGGTTCAGGGGTTTAGGGTTTAGGGGCTCCCTACTCAAGCCGCTCTGGTTACGAGGCCCTACTGGGCAAGCCCTTGTACAGTTGGTTTTGTCACTAGGTTGATGTGCGATGGAACATCCTGAGATGCGGAAACTCACGTCGTGTGTGGGCTATGCTAAGAGGATGGCAGCCAGAATGCAGCTCAACGCCGTGAACATCGTCCTGGTTGCGCTAGCTGGTTCGACTAATGCGAAGACGGATGCTTCAGGCTGCGCCAGCGGCAGGTGCAATGTCTCCAATCAGTCGGTCCAGACAGAGGTCAACGTCATTACAGAAAAAGAATACTCTGTTTTGATGAACGCTGTCGTGGCGAGGGCCGAACAGTGCCAGGAGCAGTCGCAGTCTTTGTTACGTCGGCAAAACGCTGTCATTGAACAGCTGCATTCCGAGACTCGCTCACTTCGTTTGCAATCAGAGATGCATGAGTTGCCAGCCTCAGCAGCCACGAAAATTGCAGATGCATCAGACCAGCCACGACTATGGCCAGGAGTTGCGTCGTCTTCAACACCATCGACTTTGGAGGAAACGGATCCTTCACATGACTTCCAATCAGAGAAGACCCTCATTGAACAGCACGGGATAGACAGGATGGCTCAAAAACGACAAAGACGTGAAGACCGCCACCGCCTACGTGCACGGTCAGCTCAGGAGTTGCACATACCCGGAGCAGACGAATCACAGCACGATGTGATGGAGTTTGACTAGCTCTAGGATGTCCGTGAGAATTTGTTTACTTGCTCAAGTTTCCACAGGCAGGAATTATGCCTGCTGCCCAGCTGATAACGCAGAGCCTGGATTCAAAAAAGGGGCGGAGTCGCAGCAGGCCAGTTGCAAAAGGGTTTAGGGGTCGGGGCTCCTTTCTCTAAGGCTCCATGGGCCGATAAATGGATCTGCAAGGGCTCCGTTCAGGGTGCCATAAGGGTTTACAGTTTAAGGCTCCACGTACCTGTATAGCATATAGTTAAATATTTAGTTAAAGTGCATATATGGGAGCGGCTTTGAGGCCCAGGTTCTACATGTGCAGCCTTAGGGTTTCCTCGTTCTCGAAGTATAAGGAACATGAACAGACATGTTATGGTGATGCCTGTAAGGCTTCTATAGGGGCCATCAATGTACATGTTCAGGTATAGGTGTGTCGGGCTCAGGATGTTAGGATGCTTGGGGTTCCTTTACGGTTTCTATAAGGGCTGTCAGGCTCTAGGAGCCATGGTTTCGGGTTCATTCGGTGCTTAACGGTGATTTCGGAGTTCCTTTACAAAGGCCCCTACAATGATAGCTATAAAGGTTTAGGCCGTTTAGGGGCTTTAGGGTTGGGGAAGCAGGGGATGTCGGAGGTTCATGTAAGTTTGAGACTTCTATAAGGGGCTGCGTAAACATAAAATGTTTAGAGGTTTGGGATTTATCGTATGTCGGGTTCCTTTAGGGACTTTCGGGTTTCTATAAGGGCTACAGTGGTTCAGCGGCCATGCTTATAGGGTAAACGAGGGGTTTAAGGTTGTAGGCTTTAGTGTTGTTAAGCTTGTATGGTTTAGTGTTTAAAGTTATAAAGATAACGACTTCAATTACTGTCAGATTGGGAATAGGTTTGTTGCCATGTTGCGCTGCAGCTACACAGGCTCGATTAACGGTACAGCCCACAAGGGCTTTAATGAAACTACCGAGGAGAATCCCCAAGCCTCATGCAAGAGCCATGCAACGTTGAAGCAGCCCTGAAGGGAGCTTTTAACGGAGCCCTTCCCGGAACCCTTAACAGAGCTCTTAAGGGAACCTTGAAAGCAGCCCTTCAGGCCTTATTCGGGTGCCGTAAGGCAACCTCAGGGAGCCGCTAAATAAACCTTTAAAGGACACCTTGCAGGAACCCTCATAGGAATATAGGAATCCTATACCCCTAAACCCTAATCCCAATATCCATAAAATATAGGGAACCCTGAAAAGGAGCCTTTTATAGATACCCCAGGAACCTGTAAGGGGGCGCTTTTGGAGACTCTCAGAGGAACCCTTAAAGGTACCCTGAAAGGCACTCTTAACCCAGAGACTCCAATATCCATTAAGTAAGGAATATACCTCAAATCATATAAGGGATCCTACCATAATTTACGGAATATTCCTCATTTCCGTGATATTGGAGTCTTCGGGAAGGAGCCCTTAAGGAATTTGACGCATCCCGCACCTTCTCAGAGAGGTGCTGCAGAAGCGGCCAAGGCCGGCGCCGAGGCTACGAAGGAGATGAAGCCAAAGGCGCCTCCCTTTTTTTTGCTGTTATGGGGCTTATACTTATTACCTATACTATACTGGTGGCTCCTTATTGTAATGTTAGTATGAGGGGCCACAAAACCCTATTGAAAGTGTTAAGGCCCCTATACTAGGGTTCAAGAGTGTAGGGTTTCAGGGGTTTGGGGGGTTTTGGAGCTTGGGGTCAATGGTTTGGGGTTTCTTCAGGGTTTCTGTAAGGCTTGTATTAGGTTGTCGTGGGTTCTGAGGAGATAGAAGGGGGTCACCCTGCACCTCTAAACCCTAAAGCCTGAAGCCTGCCATGCGGGCCTCATCCTTGCTAAGTAGGAGGGAGAAAAAATGTAGCCTAAACCCTACCTGAAGGGGCTGTAGGGCTCCTTCTTTCAGGTCCCTCTGCAGGCTTTCGAAGGGGTGCCTAGGGCCGCAGGATTTGGGTTCTGATTCGTCTAAGGAAGGGGGGTGTGGGTTTCAGGGATTAGGATGTGTGGTTTGGGGCTTCAGGGTTATCTTCAGAATTCAAGCCTTGAGATTTGCGATTTAGCCTTGCGGCACCTATTTCAAGATTTTGGCAGGTTTACATCGCAACCCCAACCCTGCCCGTCTTACGTAGATCCCGATACCATACCCAAAGGCTCCATGTACCTTTATAGTAGATACTTAAGCCTTAAAGGGATCCCTAAAAAGGTACGTAGATCCCGATACCATCCCCAAAGGCTCCATGTACCTTTATAGTAGATACTTAAGCCTTAAAGGGGGTCCCTAAAAAGGTACTGTAAGGCCTAAGTCTCTACTATCATGGGTACATGGAGCCTTTGGGATAGGACTCGAAGTACGAAGATCCAGAAACTGAGGAAGCGCCTTGCTCTCGTATTATGAATACCTCACCCCTGTTTGTGGTTGATATGCACCTGAAAACCCCCAGGGAACCCAATACCCCTCATAATTAAGGAATATACCTTAAATGAAAGAGGCCTTAATATATGATTTAAGGCATATTCCTTAATTAAGGGGTATATAGTGGGATCTCTGGGCCTTCTTCTAAGTACATTCGAGGCTCCATCCTTCGGCTCTCACCAGCTTGGCATTTCAGGCCGGGCGATCGGAGAACGTGCCGGAAAGTGTTCTCAAAGGCCAGGACCCCTGATCCGAGAACGGGGTTAGGGCTTATGAGGTTTAGGGTGTAGGGTTTACCCAAAGACTTCATGTACCCATATAGTTACTTAGGCTTTAAAGTACTTATACAGGGACCCCTTTAAGGCATAAGCATCTACTATAATGGTACATGGAGCCTTTGGGTGGTAAGGTTCAGGGTTTAGGGTTCCTTCGACTTTGATTTACACCTTCTATGCTAAATGCCAAACCCTAGACCGCTTCACGCAGGGCTTCCTGAAATCAGCGTCGATATGGTCTTTCCATGGCTTGGCATTCAAGAACCCTCAAACCCGCAAGACTGCCTGTCCGAGTGAAAGACTCAATGAAAAGCCTGTCGTCGAGCCTCTTGTTTTAAGCCGCAGGATTGGGTTTCAGGCGTTTTTTGAATTTGGGGCTTACCTAGCCGAAAGCTCTTGTAGCAACCCTTAAATGTCACCTGTATTACACCCTCAGAGCTTTGGTTACTACGGTTGATGATATAAGTCCTGCATTACTTTAAACACCCTGAACGTTGGAAATTCCGGTATAGTCCTCATTATGGGTCATGCAGGATGTATATCATCAAACGCAAGTCCCCTGATCCTTTCAGCAGGCAATGCTGATCCCGGAGCCGTGGCGGCTTCCATTTTCTTTGACGCCCTGACATGATGCCCGAGCACCGGTTTGCCAAGTTTCGGCGGAATTTCGGTGTGTGTTGTGCTTCTGTTTTCGTGCTGAAAGGGTATAGTATAGTTCAAGACTGCCTCCTTCCCCCTCAGAGTCAGGTTTCCATGCCTAACTTTTGAGTACCCGGAGCCCTAGACCCTCCGTCTCTTCACTAATCCGTCATGTATAGCACTTTTTGCCACACAGGGTTTGGGGCTGCCCCGTTTGGAGGGCAATAAATCCCAAACCCTGTGCCAAGCGTGAGGTGCAGAATTCTCTGCTATAGGGCATTTTGGGCTCGAATGCGTAGAGTTCGATTCAGCAGAAATTCAGCACCTGTTCTTGGAAGCTCGCCAGTGGCGTAGAGCTCATGCCGCATGGGTCGGTCCATTCTGCTTGCCAGAGCCAGTTCTGCAGAGGCGAGATCGCCCAACATCTTCCCCAGAGCCTCAATTCTTCGTGAGTGGACTGCGTCACGAACAGTGGCGAGACAAATTCGCCACTGACTCTAACAATTTCAACCCTAAACCATGTTAAGCCGAAGCCTTAGCCTGTAGCACATAGACTGACATAGACTCCCTCACCGGGGACATCAGTGACTGCGCAGGCTTCTTGCGAGGGCTTCTTGTAGGTTGCTTTGGAGGAGACCGCAAGGGTTAGTGTCAACATTTCTATATTGGTTCTTTTAAGGGTCATATTTTATTAGTGTCAGCATTTCTATATTGGTTCTTCTAAAGGTTGTAGTTTATTACATAGTGCCAACATGTCTATATTGGTGTTAAGGTTCGTTTCTTAATAAGGCTTACGCTGCTCAGAAGGCTAACCCAGGGCTGAAACGGGGGCTGATGATCTGCAGAGCCGGGGTTCTCTCAGTGAGAACACAGACCCAGACCATCGCGAGACATGATCGATTTGTTTAGAAACAGCCGACCGAACGCATGCCAGAAGCCTGTTTTGATGCTTAGGGACGACTTTATGTGAAGCTTGCTTTCATGTTTTGGGACCAGCAGCTTCGGGTGTTTGCCGGCATGTTTTGCAGTTCTCGGCCCCGCCCTACTTCCGGATGTCCAACCCCTGCTTTTTCTGCATGGAAATCGTAGCAGAAGACGGAGTTCATTGCAGGAACTGGGTGCAGCGATGTCGGGAGTATGGTTTACGAGGGGTCTTGTACTGTAGTGCTTGGTATGGAGGAGTTTACAGAGTTCCTGAGGTCGTAAGGGATGTTGCAAGATTTTTTGTGTGTGTGTGTGGGGCTGAGCTGAGGGACGATGGGATCAACAAGCAAGCGATGCTGAGATTTGATAACTAGGTAGGGCTTTGGGACATTTTATATTTCCCTTATTGGGCATAGGAGGATCTTATTTACTAATATTTTTCAAAGGCTCTAGAAGCTCCACCTAGATAAGTTGCGGGGTTTGGGTCTTCAAGGTCAACCCTAGACTGCCCTAAACCCGAAAAGGTTTATTATCCTGACACTACCCGTATCATATCAGTTCCGTCGAAATTTAACAAGTCTAGCGACACTCTAAGCCCTGAGCCCCGAAACCCTGCAAGCCTCAAGGCGTTCTGCTCGAAGGTTTTTGTAGGGCTCGCAATGAAAGCCTGGGCTTGATAAAGATGCCTGAAGATCCACGAAATGTTGACTCCTGACGGTTTCTTAATATGATTTATATGTATAGGCTGTATAGTATAGGTTATATTATGCATAACATACTTCTAGACCCTGTTGCAAGAATCAGCGGCCCTTATTGGACCCTGTAAGCCATGGACCCACTTCCCCACACCACAACGCAAGCACGGGCAGTAAGACAGTACAGATGAACCGATACAGTTCCGAACATAATTCCTGTTCACCGCGAAAACCACTCCACCTCCGTAGGCTTATATGCTGGAGAATTGAGTTTCAATTCTTGTAGTTCGTGATTTCCGAAGCACCTCGCACCTGCGCCTCACACTCAAAAATCTGCAGCTTCAGGGTGAACCGTGTAGGGTTCGGAGGCTTTTGGGCTTCAGATCGCTGCCATGGGAAGAGTGCATCCATGGATCGATGACTGGGCCCCTTCACTGGCATTGGGTGGCGCATTTTTGGTAGTGCGCAGTCTATTGAAAAGTTTTTGCGTTTATGTTCTTTTGTTCCACGGGTTTCAGGTTTTTCCCGTAGACCCCAAGGGTAGAGCCCTCAACCCAAACCCCTGAAACGGTTGACTTTGCAAGTCGGCTTACAACTGGGAGAACACCTACACATACTTATAGCGCCAATTGTTGCACTCATGTGCCGGGGGAGATGACTCTGGGATCTGCAGGTAATGTACCCTCAATCGTAGGGACCCTTAGAGACGGGGGTAGGGGGAGGGGGGGTAGGGGGCCTTGATGCCCATAATAAGGACCTAATAGGGCCCATTTAAGGAAATATTTGGGATTGCAGCAGGGACCCGGGAGGAATTGGTACATCGAACCCTGATAAAAGCATCTAGCAGCTAGCACCCCTGACAAACTCCTTCTACGACACCAAACCAAACACCCGGAGGGCTTTGCCAATACTATTTTGGCGGGGTCCCTTATTGCATTTATAGTAGAATGAGACCCCGAAGCCCTATTCAAATAATTAAGGCCCCTTTGTTTTGCAAAACCCTGAACCCTAAACCCCAAACCCCTAAACCGTCGAAGGATGATGACCAGCCCAAGAAGGAAGCAGAGCCCTTGAGCTACAGCTTGGCAGAGAAGTTTGCCGTCGCTGCCGGGCTCTTCTTAAGGAATATATAGGGTTCGGGTTTTCAGGGTTTAGCGTTTTAGGGTTTAGGGTCTAGGGTTTTAGGGTTTCGGGTTCAGGGTCTAGTGTTTGAGTTTCTTCTTAAGGAGCTGAGTTTTCTCCAAGGGCAAAAGGAGGGACTCTTAATGAGGACCCCTAGGTATATACCCTTATTATAGCTATTATATACCCACTATATAGCCCATCATAGGGTACGGGGTCCCCATTAAGGGTCCCTCCTTTTTCCCTTTGATTTTAGTTATCCCCAAGGGTCCAAGTACCCAATATCATAGACTCTCCAAAGTCCTAGCCTACATTGTAGGACCTACATAACCGCTATCCTAAAACCGAATACCTAATTATTGACTCCTTAGGACCCTTGGGGTACAGTTGCTGCTTCCTATGTATGACTGTTTCTCTGCTGAGTTGTTTATACACATCTGACAAGCTGAACATAGAACTGGGAAAGACCTGAGAACCTCTACAAAGTCTTGTGGCTGGTAAACCGGCTCTGTCAACTTGAAGAAAAGGGTATAGCAACAACCCAGGTTGGGGTGCTTGAGACTATGACTATCGGCACGCTGATCTTTGCCGTCCGCGTCTTGGGCTTATAACAGTACGTATGAAATCTTAAGTTGTGTAAGGAGTGTAGGCGTTTAGGGTATGTCGTTAACTTCCGGTTGTAAAGCTCGACAGCCGTGCGCCAAGGATGCTACATACTCCTCTTGTTCAGGATTTTGCCTGATCTTTCTAGATCAACAGCGATGACATGACTACTAGCTGGGCCTGAACACAGTGCGGTTGTCAACCCGTGATCTACATTTCATGTGGCGAAGGTTTCTCAACGATTCAGATGTCAAGCCTGCAACCATCGGAGGCATGAAGTGGGTCTCACTCACACCCACCAAAATCCTACATGCCAAAGCATAATCCGGAAGGCAACCGCAAATTACCGCATAACCCCGGCAAGTGGGAAGCACTACTAACGCTGAAGACCTACAATCACGGCTGCAAGGACTGCCGAAAGCAAAAAATCCGCTACCTTCTCAACCCTAAAATGCTGTGCCGCCGCCTCTGAGGAAGGAGCAAGTTCCTTCAGAGAAGAGACCTTACGCCAAGGTCCTTGCACTTTCCCGATGTTTTGGGATTAGGGTTCTAGGGTTTGGGGTCACGCCGGACTTCGGGGGTTTCGGGCTTCGGGATTGTCGACTTACGGTTTTGAGGATTTTAGGATTCGAGCTAGATCGGTTTAAGGGCTTTGCGGTTCAATAGTTCAGGCTTTTGGGTTCACAGTTCAACTGACATGAACGCCTCAGACCCTAACAGTTCAACTGAGTGAAATCAATGCCGCAGACCGTTAACCTTTCCCGGGGCATGAGGGGGAGAGCATGGGCCAGCCTTGAACAGCTGTTCCATGTCTCTCATAAGACAGACCCTCAACCCTAAACTTTCTAAATCATTCAGGGTGCGCTTTGGGGAAATAGGTCCAGGCCTTAGCCCTTTCAGCCCATGCTGGGGCCTGCGACCCACAGGAAAGTTATGTTTCGTAGGGCTCCTAGTAAGTATACATGTTGATTTTTTCATAGATATATACATTTAGAACGTATATATATATATATAGAGAGAGAGAGAGAGAGAGAGAGAGAGAGAGAGAGATCCCCTTCTCTCTCTATATGCATACATATGTAGAGAGAGAGATTTGGCTCTATGCAAACATGCACATGTTATGGCTTCCCAACCCTGAAAGCCGAAAGCCTAGTTCAGTTGCTGAGATGTCTGTATATGTAGCCCCACATACTTGAGTCTTCTTTAATCCACACGTTGCAAAAAGATGAAAGGCACCTGGTATGCACCTAGCACCGCGCAGCCCCACCAGTCGAACAGCTAAAGGCACTGGACCCTAAGACTAGGTCGGACTGAAAAGGGTTCAGGGTCTAGGGCCTCAAACCCCTAAACCCTAAACCCTTAACTGCGTAAACCTTCATTTTAAAACCCCAAACCCTTAAACCCTAAACCCTAAACCTAAACCCTTAACTCATAAACCCATCATAATTAACCCTAAACCCATAACCCATAAACCCTAAACGCTAGGTCTGCAAGGGGGCCTTAGGGAATGAAGCCCAACCCTGGCAGCCGCATGTCCCCAAGCCTAGTAGTATAGGGGCCTTACTAGTTAGGATATTGTTTGGGGGTATGTTATACCATGCCCTTAAAAGGGGTCTATAAGTGATCTATAATAGAGGGCCTCGATAATTCGAATACAGCTTCTGGGTACGCTATACCATAATTGTAACAAGGAGGCCTTGTGGTTTTGGGGTATGTTATACCATAGTCAGGATAAAGAGCCCCAAAATAGTAGAGGTAATTATTAAGGCCCCTAGGCATCTGCGAGAGAACCTTAGAGGCAAGTGAATGCATCGCTTCTGGGCGCTTTCCTGCAACTTGGCGAAAGAGTGGTCACCGTGGCTTGAGATGCAGTTTTTGTGGAATGCGTCGACGCACAGGAACACATTTATTTCGAGCTCCCATTGACGTGCCAGTGCGTACTATATGTGTTCCTGCGTTTCTTGATGAAGTTTTCGATTTCTGGAGATCTTGAAGAGTGCGAGTTCGTAATGCCTTGAATCTCAGATCACCGAATGTCTGAACCGTGGGATGCCCCGCAACTTGCCTTTGGTTAGTAGGGAATGGAAGAATGGTAGCAATAGTAGTTATAATTGTACACCATTCCTCGATTCCCTACTAACCAAAGGTAAGGCAATGGTCTGAGTAGAGAGTTTCCACAGTACTAGAGACCATCATCGCTCTAGCTAGGGTATTGGGGGTTCTGGTCCTGCTCCGCAGGGACTAACCCTTAACCCTAAACCCTAATTGGTGTCGTTTCACTTTGCAGACGCGAACTCATATGCCTCGCCTGGATTGTCCGAGTTTGAGCGCCGAAACCCTAATTGGACGGTCTAGGGTTTAGAGTTGAGGGTGTAGGGTTTCGGGCCTGGGGATCTAACCCCGACATGTGCAGAAGCCTGGTTTGTTCCTGATGGTCTCAGGGTACTATAGGGTCCTTATTTTCCATATAGTCTCAAATACCACCCAAACCCTATTTTAATTAAGGATCCCTTCAACGGAGCCCTATTCTGATGATGTAAGGTGGCTAGGCATGAGATCTGCATAGGCTGTTAACCCTGGCATCGCGGTGTGGCTGACAGGTTTTGGGCGCACGGTCTGTTGCAGTGGAGAGTTTAGGGGGTGTTCTGGTGGGTTCTTGTTAAGGGATTTTTTTGTAAGTTGCCGTAATGATAAAACGAGGAAACCATGTTGTTGAATTACTATAGATCCTTATTATGGCAACTTAAACTACTGTACACAATGAAACGAGAGAGCCATGTTCTTTAACTACTATAGGTCCCTATATATTATGGTATCTTAAACTAATCTCCTTAACAAGAACTCAGACTGTGTCTTGAGGCTCGCACCGGCTTTTATCCTCATCCAGAAGGCTTACTATGACACGCTGATCGAGTTCCGCGGGCTGCTTGGAAGACAAGTCGGTGGTTGTCAAAATCAGGGTCCCCTTTTGGGTCCTTATTAGAATACGGCACCTAATACTTAGGGTATCACATAATATGGGAGTTTCCGAAAATTAGGGGTACCTTGTTTTGGGTCCATAGGGATCCTGCTATTTAGGGTACAAAATGAGGGTCCCCTATTTTCGGAAACTCCCATGTAACATTGAGTTCTCGAGACTTAGGACTTATGGGAATCCTAGCAGGAGCCTGGTATGTTCCACCCGCACTCAATCAAAGAATCGACGGCAAATCTCGGGAAGGGCCGCCCCCCGCCCCCGTGCAATTTCGAGATCTTTGGAGGTTGTTTGGGTGTTTTTGATGGGACTTAGTAATTGGGGTTATAAGTAAGGTAACACAGTTATAATTACTTAAAATCCCAAGTAGGGTACTCATAACCCTACTTATGGCCTCCAGAGACTCGCGGCCCCTCGCAGGCTAAAGCCCGAGCAGCAGAGCATTGGAAGCTACCTGAACCTGTCCTTGTTGTCGCCAACAAAGTTGACCTGGGACTACGACAAGGTCGTAGCAATGCCCAAGGTGAATCCAACCTTGCATGACACCTGGAAGTGGCATGATGATGAGTGAACTTGGAGTTGGAATCTCCGGAGGATTTGAAGAAGTAGGGCCTCATCAAAGCAGTACGGATGCTGCGGTCAGATACCACCACGAGATATATAGTTACATACATCATCCGTGTTCATCGTTTGTCGGTTGATTCCAGTAGTGCTTGCCACGTATGTGGTTCGACATGCAGAGTTCGTGCGAGAATGTAAAGGGGGCTGATGATGGTGGGCAAGAATGTTATGTGTGTATCGTCGTTTTCACCCTGCACAAAGGTCAGTAACACTTACCATAAACAGACTTGCTGGAAACATCCACCTAAACGTCTCACCGCCTTAGACCATTTTGGATTGCGGGGTGCTGCAAAATCATCAGCAGGAGCAAGAGCAAGATCTCCCGAAAGGGAAAGTAAAGCTATCCCCTTCATATCAAACAAACAACAAGCATGTTGGGTCTTTTATTGGGGGAGAGGACCCGGCCGTTTAATATTTGGGGGAAGGGGTTGCAGTAGTCGCCATCGTCACCATGACCACTGCCACCGTCATCATCACTGGTCGGCCTATGGTTGCCAGCTTCACCGCCGCCACCACCACCACCACCACCACCACCACCAGCACGGCTGCAGCCGGTCACCAATATGACCGACCATCACCTTTCACAGGGCTAGAACTGTGGCATCGCCATACCAGTTTTGCAACACCAAGGCCAGAGATTCTTGCGAATTTCAGAAATGATGTCTCAGATCTGCCACTACCGGAGCATCGTCCCCGGTCCCGTGACCCGTCATATCGGGTTTGCCGGCTTTTCTGCCTGACGAGCGTCGAGCGTTAGGAGTTGCAGTTGACTAAGTCATGCTTCAGAATTGAAGTTTTCCGGCTCTTTGACATCAGTGAGTCCGGCCGCCAGGCTACCAAAAAGGTTTAAGGGCCTCAGCTTACCCGTTTTTTGCATGCGAGTTTGACAATCCTCAAAACCCCAGAGACGGCAGAATCCTCACGAAAGGTAGAGCCCAGAAGTGCTTGTACTTGTATTCACTGCCGAAGTTTCGCATGGCTGCTGCACCAGCAGCTAAAGCTGGGCACGCATGCAACAGCGTTGTAGCAGCTTTCTGCTGCCCTTATATGTCAGCATGGGACATCTCTCTGTGCGGCCAAGCCTAGCCTTTTTTTCCGAAGAATTACCACACCTGCCCCAAGAGTACCCCTGGCTGAGAACAAGAAAACCCTGAATGCCTGCCGGGCACCCCCCAGGCAAAATCAGGCGCTGCACAACAGCGAAATATGTTGCTTATGCCTCGAAACCCCGAGCGGAGTCCCGCATGAACCCTAAGCCCCTAAACCCCTAAACCCTATTATAAACCCCTAAACCCTGAACCCGGATCTGAAATCCTAAGGCTGCCTAAACCCTACAGATCCCTGAACCCGTGCATCCTGAGCCCCCAAAAACCCACAAATCGCCCCCCCGGCATCCTGGATGACGATGGAGCTCTCTGCTTCGTGCCCCCTTTGGTGCCGTGTCATCGAGGACCCGCCTTCTCAAATTCGGCAGAAACCGGAAGAAAGGGCGTCTAGTGGAAACATTCTGAGTAGGGTGCTCCAATCTAGGTAGTCTTACAAGAATGGTCATTTGAATAGCTGTGGTAGACACAGAAACAGGAGAAGTAGTAGTAGCGGTCGTGGTACTCGCAGTAGCACAGTAGCAGCGACAGTAGCAGCAGCAGCTGCAGGAGCAGGAGCAGGAGCAGTAGCAGTAGCAGTGCAGCTGTAACGGGAGTCTTTATGAGGGCTGTGCTGGGCTTTAGACTTGCGTCAGGATGTCCTAGATGACGCAGGCGGTGCCCTGAAATGGGCTGACTTGAGGTGCGCAAGGTTTCCAAGGTTTGTTTGGATTTTGGTGTTGCTGACCTGTAACTGTACAGCCCTTAGCTACGGAATCCGAAGCACCTGAAGTGGCGCCCCGCCGTTGATGTAACGGTAGCAAGTCTGACCTCATGAATCCGTGCCTGCTTCGTGCGAGCGTGTGCGTCGAAACACCAAGACTCTCAATCAGAGACCCCCAAATACTAGGACCCAGAGTAGGCCCTTATTCCCTTTTTAGGGTTTAGGTTCCCTTCTAACCCCCTTTAAACCAAAAACGACACCCTAGGTTACCCGTCGATCTACAACATGTCTATAGACGCTACACCCAGACTTGAGGGTTTCAGGGTCTAAGAATGAGGGTATACCTTAGCATATCACGACACCTTTAGCAGTTAGAAGCTTTTGGTGCATACTTATACTGCAACTAAAATGTAGGAACCTAATTAGAAACCCCTGGGCCTATAACACCATAACAAGATAACACCAACATAGCAGGATTCTTATAATAAGAACCCTAATAATCAAGGAACCTATCGGGATGGTAAAATACGGCTATTTGTTCGGGCCCTTATAATTCACCCTCGGGCTCCAGTGACCTAAATAGTAGGTTACTGGGGTAAAGTCGGTCAACAATTTCTGGTTCGTAACCTACTATCTGGGAAACTGGAGCGTTTAGAGTTTACGGTAGCCCGAAGCAGCCTCGAGAGGGAGTAATACAAGGCCTTCAGGGTTTCGTGTTGCTAATAGGCAAACTATGTCTATTATGTACTCAAACCCCGAGATATCCCGCAGACACATCAACAGTAGGTTTGGATAATCCGCTGCCGAAACCCCTGAAGACAGATCCGAGACCTAGAAGATCCTCGACCATGAGAGCGGCTCCAACAGCAACGACGACAACAAAAATACCAGAACCACTAAGCCCTATACGAGCAAGACGATAAACATCTGATTCATACCAAAGCAACCTCAAACCCTAAGCCGTCAAATTCCTAAAACCTGAACCCGGAAGAGTGGGCCACAACAGAAGAAGACAGCACACACCGCAGGGAACTCCTCCTGCAGCGCTGTGCCGCCTTGGAGCTTCACTCACGACATCTTTCGCTGCGTGTGCTGGCCAGTATACCCGAGTCGCTGGCCCAGCGCTATTTGTTTTATAGGGTTCAGTGTTGGAGGGTTTAGGTTTCGGGGGCATGGCCTTAGGTCCCGAGGGAAAACAGAAACAGTCGGTAGACACGATGCGTACCAAGAGGCTGTAGGTAAGCAATGTGCGCTATACAGGCATTTTCTGCTTATCCCTGAAAGAGCGCCCAGGCCGCTGCTCAAAGAAGGGCCCACGGCGAAGGGTTTACATTGAGGGCTTCAGGCAAGGCCGCCAGGCCGTGTAGGCTTGAGGGTTTGGTACCCAGAGACTCCAACCTGCGGTGCGACTTGTTTCAGCTGGGCGGGTGGCAAAGATATTCCTTAATTAGGGAATATACCTTAAATCATATTAAGGATCCTACTATAATTCAAGGTATACTCCTTAATTAATGGATATTGGAGTCTCTGGGTAGAAGGGTGTCCAAGCGCGTTTAGATACGGCCCCGGCTTAGATTTGCTTAACGGCCTTAAGGAGTCGTGGAAGGTTGCTTGAGGGTTGAGAGCTTGACTAAGCAGCTTGACCCAGCGAACTTGAAACAGGGTGGATTGGGCTTGGCGTTCTCAAGTCTCCTTGGCACCCTTGTAAAGCCAGTGCGAAATCCATAAAGAGAGAAAGCCCTGCTAAGACTCTGCAAACCCCGTGTTGCTCTGTCCATATTTAGTTCTAGTTTATAGGTATTACTGCTTTGTCTGGAACATCTGGCAACAAGGGTTGGGGATTAGCGAGTTCAGGCTGCGGTTCAACAACGACACTGAAGTCCCCCTGTGAAACCTTATTACACCCTGAGAATAGGCATGCAGTTTATAGCCAGATAATATGGGTCGAGCTTGAGTTCTGCACCCCAGACTGTGATTCGAGAGGTCGGGCGCTTCCGGCTGTATGGCTCTTGGCTTGATAATGCGGTAAGTCCGTAACTCTTTCTGGGTTTTGACGAGCAAGTGCTCCTAGTTCACCCCCAAGTCCTAGTCTAATAAGTTAGACCCCCTTACTGTAGTATGCTCAGGTCTTTCCTCAGCGACAAGGCCTGCATCGAGTAGTGGCCTTTTGCACCGTCTTTTGCCGTCAGTAGAATCGGAGTTGGGTCTCCCAGTATGGGCTTTACAATAGGGGCCTAAATAATAATTACTTAAACTATTTTGGGGGTTCCATATTATCAGTATAGCACAATGGGGACCCAAAACCCTATTCTAATTATTAAGGCCCCTATATGAGAGGATCTGGTGCGGGTTGGCGGGGCGACCCTAAACCCCAAACCATATTCCCTTGAGCTACAACTTGTTTTGGAGCGCGGCGTCCGATCTCTGACGTGAACTGTGGCTTACGATTTGTCGTCGAGTGTACGGTAAGTGCAAGATTTAGGAAGGGGCTGCGGAACCCCTAAGCCCTATAGAGTCCGAGTTACGAGAAGGTAAACCCTAAACCCGTAAAGCGGGTTTGAGGTCCAAAAGGCTCCATGTACCTTTTTTGTAGATACTTAAGCCTTAAAGGGGTCCCTAAATAGGTACTTTAAGGCCTAAGTATCTATTATATGGGAGTTTCCGAAAATTAGGGGGTACCTTGTTTTGGAGTCCTTATAATAAGGATCTTATTATTTAGGGTACCATATTAGGGTCCCTGTTTTTGGAAACTCCCATATGGGTACATGGGAGCCTTTGGGGGTTAGCGGGCAGGGCCGACTCAGAGCGGAAACGCTGTAGGCGCGGACCCCATTCAACTGCTAAACCCTATGCTCCATAGTACGCTACTTACTGCATAGTATACTATACTGTTCGTACTATATATGTATATAATAACAATATCATAATAATGCTAATAATCATACCAACAATAATAGTAGTTAACTCTCTAGACCATGCTAAACTGTCCTAAATTCCTACAGCTCCCACCGGAGAGAGGACCCCTGGGTGCGCCGCCCACGGGCCAAACGGAAAACTCCAAGCGATCCGCAAGGCAGGCGGGTGCGCGAGACAACCAGGGTTTGGGGTTTTGGGCGGGTTTTGGGCTGGTTTTGGGGGTGACTCCCTTGACACCCCGCCCTGAGCCATGTAAGTTTGTTTTTGGATCCAGGCCTCGTGGAGTGTAAAGTCTCCTGAAGTTTATATTTACGGGGCGATACGAATATTGACTGTTCCCGTGGAGCTAGTAGAGAAGGCCAGGCGAGTTTAGAGCTTTTTTGTAGCGGCGTGTTTCGAAAATTTGCGGCGAAGGGATTCGGAGTTTCGTGAGTTTGGGCCGTAATATATATATATATATATATATGTATATAGATATATAGACCCTCGACCCCCAGAAGCCCACCAACATCTCCATACCAGACTGACTTGAGGCAAGTCGCCGCAAGTCGTACTCTGCCATGGTGATGCCACGCTGAACCAGGAGCCGGGTTGATCCAGCTTAGCAGAACTACTGTTGATGATGTAAATCCTGTATGACCCATGACAAGGAATATATGGGAATAATTAATGGTATATTTCTTGTACTGGGTAATGCAGGGTTTATATCATCAACCGTAGGATGCCCAGTAGTATCTTTATTCCCTTTTTGTAGTCTTAGGTTCCTTAGAAAAAATTACCCGATGCCAAAAAGGGAGCCCTTTTTTGTTCCTAGGTTACTGAGCATCCTAGAGAACTAGCTTAATGTAGGAACCTGATCAAGAAACCTTGCGCCTTTATGAGGGTTCCTTATATGAGTCCTACTATTTTGGTATTATATGTCCAGGGTTTCTTAATCAGGTTCCTATAGGCAGAAATGTTCTCTGCCAGGTTCTCTCAATTCCCGACCCTTCATACCGGTTGTAAGTGCAGGGTACTCGTTTGGGGACCAAACAATACCACCGAACTAAAGCTGGGAGAGTATCCAGAAGAAAGCGTCAGAGCCGAAGGAGTCCTCCCAGTCCTCTTCTGTTGTCTAGTTTGCAGTGCCTAGTAGTCGGGTTTGTAACCTTTAACCTTTTCTGGGTAGTATAGTCCCTGTAGAATCCCTATATAACCAAAGAGTTTAACCTCTAGTTCCCCCATGATACCCGACGAGTAGCAGTGGTTGGTGCAATGCCGTCACATATCATCTCGGCTCCCTTGTAATACTATCACTGGACATTGCAGATGCAGAGTAAAGCACCCGTACAACTGGTGTGATCACGACGGCTATCACTGCGACCGTCGTCTTCACGAGGTTGTCATCTTGTCGTGCTGCTACACCTTAGCCCCAAACCCTTCGAAGGGAAATGCTGTTCATCGTCATTCGCAGATGCCCTTCGTCTGCTGCCACTTGGGAGGTGTGGTAGCTTCTTGAAACTGAATCTGGTTCAATCGTTGCACTATCTCATGATGTGTGCCATGCTGCATTAGCGCAACAGGGCTATGGGGTCCCACCCCTTCAACATCCTAATCTCCAAACCGTGTGTCACATCGCCCTAAGCTCCCAACCCTCAACCCTAAATCTTGCTATCCCCCCCAGACCCCAAACCCTAAAACTAAACCCTAAAGCTACAGTAGGCAAAACAGCCCTAGCATACCAGATCGTGCAGACGGAACAGGTGCTATAAAACAGAAAAAACCAGCATACCCGAGCCAGCGCGTAAAATCCGACAGGAGCTCCTGAAAGCAAGCGACCGGCTCGTTGTCGTTGACTTTGCCTCACCTCAGCGCCCTTGGCAAAAAGGGGCGGCGGGGTAGGTTGATTTAAGGGTTGTAGGAGGTTTCCGTAAAGGGTCTAGGGTGCAAGGGAGGTCGGGTTTGGGGTTTAGGATAGGGTTGCTTTCCGGCGTCCCTGCGGGTTTCTGTCAGTGCTTATGGGCGCGGTTCAGGGAATGGGGATTCTTGAGGCTTCGAAACGGTTTCCCATGAAGATTTCAATGGGTTTTTAGAGCCCAAAGCGGATTTGCAATTGTAATAGGTCAGGATTTGGGGTCGGGGGTACGCAGAAGGGGGAAGCGAAGGGCGGAAGGGTTTCTGTAGGATGTTCTAGTCGTTGTTTGTATGTTTGCTTTCTTCGGGCTTTGAATTATATGGTTCCGAAAGGATCCACATTGGGTGTGTATAGGCACCTTATCTTAAGACTCTGCGGATAAGATACGGCTGAACATGCCTGCATGCTTGCAGCATGTATGTATGCATGCATGTAGGTATCATTATGGCTTTTGTCCATGTGTAACGAAGCCCTGAGCACCTCCCGAAAACTTGATCGCCTGCCTGAACTCAGGTGCGGACCGTGCCAGCGCCTAAAGCCCGAGGCAAGTGTTTAGGGTTTAGGGTTTAGGGTCAAGGGAGGGAAGTGGAAAGCCTGTTGCAGAAGCGTCAAGGGAGGGACAACGCCGAGTCTAAGCTAGTCATAGGTCCGACTCGTCCAAAAGTATCCCAACAAATCACAGTAACTACCAACAGTAGCCCTTTGATTGCAATAATTATCAAAAGTATCCCATTTCATTTCAATAATTACCATAGGTAGCCCTTTGATTACAATAACTACCAAAAGTATCCTGTGAATTACAGTAGTTACCAAAAGTATCCTTGTGATGACAATAATTACCAAAAGCATCCTTTTACTTACAATAATTACAGTCCATACTGTGAGTTTTGTTCTGTCAAGGGGGTCCTCGGGTCTGTCATGCGGGAGCCAAACCATAAGAATCCTATTCTGACTCGTAAGGACCCCTCGCCCCTCCTAGGGTTTGGGGGTTAGGGGTGTTAGGCTTAGGAGTTATAGGGTTTAGGGACCCCCTCCTCCTATTCCCAAAGTTATTCTGATTCGGAAGGACCACGCCCCGGCTCAGAGGCCCTTAAAGGTTTCAATAGGCTTCCTTCAAAGGGCTCTATAACGGCTGTTATAGAGCGTTTTCTGAGCCCTCGCTATGCTGTGTCTTCCAGCTGCCGTTAGAACTTGTATTAGCGGGTTTAGGGCATCGGGTTCTGGGTTTTATAGGATTCAGAGGTGAGGGTGTTTTTCTGGGTGGGTGGATTTGACAGACTCGGAAGTGTTGTAGGGCTGTAAACATGAACAAGGATAGGGGATGATAAGCCCCCCAAGACCCAGACCTCAAATCCTTGAACCCCCGCCCCAGGTGGCACAGCTGGCTTGCGAATTACCCGAGGTCTGCTTTCTGGAGGCGTGTTTTGTTGCGTCTTTTGAGGTTTGAGGATGTCCCACAGCTGCCAGCAGTCTCATAATTTATGGGGTTTCCGAAACTAGGGACCCTGATATAGCACCCTAAAATAGTAGGATCCCGGTTACAACGACACCACAACAAGGCGCCCCTAATTTTCGGAAGCCCCCAGAATCCCTGACCGTATGTGTTTGCTCCGTCAAGACTCCCCTCAGCCGGTGCCCTGCGATGTTTATAGGGTTTAGGGTTTAGAATTTAGAGTTTAGGATTCAGCGTTTAGAGTTTAGGGTTTAGAGTTTAGAGTTTAGGGTTTAGAGTTTAGAGTTTAGGATTTAGAGTTTAGAGTTTAGAGTTTAGGGTTTAGGGTTAGCTGCGCATCGCCAACCCCTCGAAATCCCAAGCGCCGTGCAAGCCTTCAACCAAGCCCAGAGGGTCCAGTATCCCTTAATTTAGGATTATACTTTAAATCATATTAGCATTCCTACTATGTGTTTGAGGTATATTTCTCAGTTAAGGGATATCGGAGTCTTTGGGAGAAGCCCCAACCCCAAAACCTGATACCCTGCTAGCACCTCTCATTACCCCTTCGTAGGGGCGCTGTGTTGTGCTTTTAATGCCGGTATATAGGCTCTAATAAGGAGTAGTTGGTGGGGTGCTGGCGAACTTCCAAGCCTGAAGGTGGATGTCGACACAAACTCGGCAATCGCCGACAAGTATCGCATACAATCCATTCCTACCTTCCTCTTCTTCAGAAGACAGGTGCGCGACAGCCCGCCATGCTAGGAAGGGGGGTTCTAAAGCGCCCAAGATTCAGAGGTGAGTATAGGCTCAGTAGAGGTTCAAGCTTCTTTGGTCGAGGTCTCGATGGTTCCAGGAAGTATGGAATGCATAAGATCATAAAATAAACCTTCGATGATCTGATTGATAGACAAGCTACAGGGAATCCCAGTCCCCATCAAATACCAAAGGAGCATCCCTGGAAGTTTAAGGCTCCTTCAATTCATGGTAGGTCCAAAACCCAACTTTTCAACGTCTGGGCTCTTATGAGGGTAGTCTATTATACTGAAAGTTTGATTTTTTCAGCCCTTGGGTTCTTGGGAAGTAAGATACATACAGAAGATTGTGCAAGTACATCTCATTACCCAAATCGGTCCTTCAGGCTCCTTATACTCAAGGTAATGCAGGAACCTCGTTAAGAAACCCTGGGCCTAGCACACCAAAACAGTGGGATTCAGAGAAGGAGCGCCAGTAAAGGCCCCAGGTTGCTTAATCAGGTTCCTACATTAGACTATAGTAATTGCCAAACTGCTATTCCAGTGATCAAGCCCCCTCCCTATACGATCTGCAACCTATTGGGTTGGTAACTCAGCTTCTGGCGCTTTCCAGAACACTGAACGAGGGGTATAGGGTCTGGTCAGGGTCTGGTCTACGGTTTGGGGTTTAGGGTCACAACCTACTAATTATTGTTGGTAGGATTGGGGTAGGCAATACTAAGCCGCCGCCCGTCCTCATGAAGTCAGTCGCCCTCCCGAAACGTGGAATCCAAATCACTGTAGGGGCCTGAATAGTTCAGTTGAGCAGCGCGATCTGTTAGCTTCTAGACGCGTAATGTGAAGCCAGCCGGTAAACCTGTGCTGGAAAACCCTTTGGATGAGCACAATGAGCCACACCGAGACGCTACTTTTCCATGCTCTTTCGTCACCAGAAAACCCGAACATTCCTTGAACATGGCTCCCTTAAAGTATAGAGGCATCCTACAGATGAAGTTATAACACCTTACATTCCTTAGTTAAGTGGGTGCTCTGCGGCAAGCTTAAGCCCGAATCCGAAACTGTCCCAGAACTCTCGCCTTCAAAGTCTACAACTGACGATTTAGGGCTCTGGGTTCACGATGGTGGCTGGGTTTTGGCTGTTTTCTCTGGGACCGCAAGATAAGGTCTTGTTTAGGCTCATGTCCGTGTCAATCTATGGCTAGCTCCAGCACGTAGACAAGCTACTTGTGCCAACTGCGTGTCGCTCCGGGAACCCAGAGACTCCAACATCCTTAAGAAGGAATATACCTGAAATCATTGTTGTGATCTTACTCGAACTTAAGGTATATTCCCCTTAGTTGAGGGATGTCGGAGTCTCTAGGAAGCCCGGATGCCCCTGAGAGGAGCTTCTGGGGCGCTACGAGGGAGCCGACCCGGACAGCCTCACGCTGGAAATTCTCCAGCACAAATGACTGTCTGGTTCCTGGTAGGGAATGGGGGAATGGGTTATAATTAGGGACCCTTAAGGGGCCATCATAGGGATCTGTTCCCCCATTCCCTACCAAGCACCAGACAGATGAGTTACAGTAGGATAGAATGCGATGTTTAGCCATCTCCATCACACATGAGTTGTTAGAAGGTTGGTTTGTCATTAGTATTAAAACTGCTGATTCCAGCATTTCAACACTGTGCTATCTCCAGATAGCTTATGGTTACCATAACCGAGTACCACTTGTAGCAAAGGCTGTGTAGCCGTTCTCAACGAGCCAAGAAGCAGCAACAGACATAAATGCAGCAAGCGCAGCTACCACAACCATCACAACACCGATAGCACAGGCACCATTTTGTATTCGCTAGTTTTTCCTTCGCCTTTCGCTGTTCACCATGATCCTAACCATCGTTGTCAACATCTCCGCCGTCGTCGGCATGACAGCCGCACAATCCCTCAACTAAATCCTACTTTGGATGAAGATAAATGCTGTGTGGTCGTTTCAGCATTACATCTTTTGCGGGTAAGAAACACTGCGACAAGTCAACGCCGATTGTTTTGCTTTCCAGAGTGACTTACCGAGCGAGTCGGAAAGTGACTCCGGAGGTGTGTCTTTTGTCTTTCTCTAGTGAATTCCTGAGAGAGTTGCAAAATTCACTTTCGGAGGCCACACTAGAAACAGACACAACTCTGAACTTCAAAAATCCAAAAACCTAAACGCTGCATTTCCTATCCTGCGTGCTCATCAAGCTTCGAGGCATGTCGCGTAAGTCAAGCATATCCCAAAGGGTCCGAAGTACCTTTACAGTAGAATGTAGGGCTTCTATACTAAGATTACTATTATGATTTGGGGAAGTATCCCCATATGACTACTTTGGACCCTTTGGGTATGAACCGGGGGGCCTCATCGTCCGCGTAAGCCCTCAACCACGGGTCTTACAACCTGAGCCCGCTGCCTCCTCGCCAGCAGAAGCCCTTGAAGCCTAGAGTGGAGCCCATAGACTCTGGAAAATTAACCCTAAGGGTCCCTGACTCATATAGCATGATTATACTTTGGCCCGAAAGTATTTATATAGGGACTACTTTAAGGCCAATGTGTATACATATGTGTACACGAACCCTTAGGGTAAAGCAAGGAGATAAGGCCGGTTTGGTCTTGATTTTGGCCCTCCCTGTCAGGAAGGGCATGGGGGATTTTCCCATCTACATATTTCATTCTGTAAGACCTCAATTCAAGCCTGAACTCCAAGCCTCAAAACTTCAGGCACAGTTCCCAAACATACGAGACCCCTATCCCTGACAGACGTAAGCCCAACAGGCATCGACTTTGGACTCTAAACCCTAGCATTTTGAGTCATGAAGGGTCGAAGCAGATCCTGGCTTTCTGAAGATGCAGAAGCAGCCGACCGGTCCCTCTGAGCCCGTGCGAAAACGGCTGCTTTCCGTTCAGCGCTTGGGGCTGTTTAGGTTTCGGCTTTAGGTTTCAGGGCCTAGGCTCCTAGTAGTCGAGCAGAGTAGGTAACATTTAACCTTCTTTGAATAGTATAGTCCCTAATAATCCCTATATATAACCAAAAAGGTTAACCTTTAGTTCCCCATGATACCCGACAAGTAGGGGCTTTGATTTGGAGGATCGCAGATCTTTCTATGTTGGGAGCTTGAGATTCGGAGTTTGAGCTGTTGATCTGGGCCTGGGACAGGGGCTTCAGTACTGACCTCCTCTAATTAAGACTCGGCATCTAAGGGCTCATATTTTAAGGCTTTTGGGCCCAAAGGCCATATCATATAAGGCTTTTGGGCCATTTTGATGCGCAGGGTACGACTCGGCAGAACCCCGAATAGGGCTTGGTCGTAGGTTTTATACCCCCCAAAAGAGTCATCACAGACCCCTCCTCCCCCTTTGCTAAATCATACCTCTTCTACAACCTAGAAAGCCCGAGATATACCCCAAACCCCTTTCACACCTAAACTCCATTTTTCCACTGGTTGGCGCTTAGCAATAGCTTTCCACAGTGAGAAGCCTGTTGCAGCTGGCAAACAGGCCATCAATCGCCGAGGACGGCCTGCTGTCGTTCCGTTTGGAAGTCGACGGTTGCTTCGTGATCATCGCGGCCCTGTTTCGGCGCGTTTGGCACAGGGGACTTCGCCCTACGGTGGCAGGAGTGGTCTTGCCAACCGGTGCCAAGGGCACGAAGGTACCCGAACAGCCTGGACCTGAATGCGCCAAGCCCCCTCCCACTGGGCCTACGACCCCTCTCTTGGTCGACAAGGCCACAGCGACCGCTGCTCCAGGGCAACAGGAAAGCTGCCTGTGACTGTGGCTGGAGCAATGTCCTGGACTTGCGAGGCAGCGGTAACTGAATGAATTTGATGCAAAGCCGTGCGTGGTGCCAGGCTGTTAAAGCTTTGCTGGCAATTTTCCTCCCATTTTAATATTCCAAGAGAGAATCCATACCTCCCGCTTGTAATATTCCAAGAGAGAATCCACCGAAAATCTTCCTGGCACTATGTCTCTGTTATTGGCATTATGTTAATTAGCCCAGGTGGAATTGAAACTCGCATTGTGCAGCACAACAACCTCGCCGGGCTTGTCCGAAAATGAGCGCCGTAACCGCAAACTTTAAACCGAATACCCAAATAGGAGTTTACGAAAATTAGGGGTACCTTATTTTGGGGTACTCAGAATAAGGATCCTATACTATCCAGGATACTATATTAGGGTCCCCTAGTTTCGGAAACTCTAAACCCTAAACCCTTTATAGAACCCTTCTGGATCCCTTTAAGGAATCCTAAAAGGATACCTTAAAAGGGTCCCCTATTTTCGGAAACTCCCAAAGCCTATCAGAGCCCTGAATCTTCAGAGCAGCGAGCCCGCCGGCGTTTTTTTGGTTTCACTATTGCAACCCAAGCCCTAGATGAGCCTTACTTACAAGCCCTCTTTGTTTAGGGTTCCCGGTTTAGGATGTAGGTTTCAGTTTTTTTTTTGTGCCACGGTTCCCTAAAAAATGCGTCGTGAAAAGGGTAGGAGGGCCAACCCTGAACCCCTCCAACCCTACATTACGCCGTATCATGGGTTGTATCGGGATTCTTTCAAAATTTTTAGGGTTTAGGGTTTAGGGTTTAGGGTTTGTGACACTGCTTTATGCTTCATAAACCCTCGATCCCCAACCCCATAAATCCCACACCGCATCATTTGGAGGTTCAAGCTATGTGAAACCCCACGTGGCGGGGGCAGGGCCCGTTTGTGCCGTCGCAATGGCACCGGGCATCGGCCTCCATGTAGTCTACCACGTGCTGGCCGCTTGGTGGACAGTACCTATAGTCTCCATTGTAGTTCCTTTTTTTGGTTAAACCAATTATTTATTTAATCCTATAAAGTAACCCCTAAAAGGAACTACAATGGGGACTATGGGTATAGCATCGGGGTCTGGAATATATATCCCTTTCTAGATTGCACTACAAAGTCCTCTTACCAGCATGTTCTAACGCTAGGCCCAGGAGCCTCTATTATGCTGTTATGCTCAACTTCTGGCGTCGGATATGTTAAGCCACATGCTAAACTGTCAGCCCCCGATAACAAGAACAATTTAAACCCCCTAAACTCCTGCTGCTTGCTGCAGAACTGCACAACTGCTGGAAAACAGAGGCCCGCATGTGCAAACAGAGGCAGTCAGCTTGTCCCTAAGATGTTCGCTGTCAATTCCAGCTAAATAACACCAGACAACAGCCTGAAACAACGACTTGGCCATTCAAGACGAATGCCCAACTGTGAATGAAAGCTGTGGCCCAAACCCCCAACCCGAGACCAGAATCAAGGCCTTGTGTTGGCCAGTTTTCGCTCAGCCTATCTTGGCGGAGCCTTGGGTTGTGCCACAAGCTCCTCGCCTGCAAGTGGGCCTTGCTACTGCGGTTCTGAAACACTTGCATGCATGTATGTACGTTTGTACGCAAGTATGCATGTTTTATAAACACACAACGACATACATACATGTACACATGCATACATACATGCATGCATGTATGTACGTATGCATCTAAAGCATGACAGTGTCGCGACAACTTCGTGACTTGTTTAATGAGTTGTTTGAGATAACACTTAAAGTATCCTGTAACAGTTGCCCGTCTAGAAATGCTTACGGTTACACCGAGGGGAAGCCTTAGAGTAAACAGTAAAGGAGCCAGTGAAAGTACCTACGTTTTCAATGCCTGCTGCGGTACCCTCGGATTCCTAGCTCTATGGCCCGCACCCGTGCCTGTGATGCACTGGGTTATACACCTCGTTTTGTCTACTTGATGTATACAGGTTGAACACGGATGAAATGTGCATGCAACACTTAATTACAAATTGTGAAGACACAGGCCTTTTAGGGCTCAATTAGCCAACTTAGTATAGTCGCGCCAAACGCTATTCCAATTGTCAAGGAAGGCCCCACTTCTGCAGATCTAGACTCCCAGACCCATGCCCGAAATACCTAAACCGCTTATTCTAGATCTCACTGAATCCTCGAGAGCCATCGTTCCGCAGGTGCCGTCAGAGCCGTCAGGCTACCAAGAGCAAGTGCCGAAGTCTCCCCCAACTGAAAACGCTGCAGCTTGAGCTCAATGCCGTGGGGTTCTTGAAAGGGTGTTTCTTTCTGTGCTTAGGGCTCCTAGGTTCCCAGAGGGCTTTTCTGGGGTCCTAGTATCCTTGTATGGTGAATTCTTGCCTCTGTTTGTGAATCTATCATTCTCGCTTGTGTCTCAGTCTCGTTAACAGGTTTGGGTGTCTTGGCGTGTAGACCGTCAAAAAAGCGACAGACACTACAGCCCCCCAGAGAGCACGGACCTACATTTTGAGGCTTTCAGGTGTCTTTTGCTGCCTTCGTTTGCGGCGCATCTTTTGCTCCGTGGGCTCTTGAGCTTCTGTCGTTACGGTTTACGCTCCTTGCCTGTTAGCACAGGAGTCCGAACAGCAGCTTAACATGAAGGTGGGTTCCCCACCGAAACTGTCAGTTACGATGCTCCGAGCTCCATGCCCTACCTATAGTCTCCATTGTAGTTCCTTTTTTGGTTAACCAGTTTTATGGTTAGGACCCTATAATAGAGATTTTGGTTAACCAAAAAAATGGAACTACAATGGAGACTATACAGTAAAAGCCAGAAAGTTGGAATATAATTATCCTAAACCCTTTATGGTAAATTATAAGGTCTCCTACCATGAAACCATATTCCAACTTTCTGGAGTTCCCATTAGGTATGCCCGAAGTATCCCCAAGCTGTTCTCCTCAGAGCAATTCTTGTCACAGTGCCAAGTCTGGTTGATGCTGCGGCAATATGGGAGTTTCCGAAAATTAGGGGTACCTTAGTTTGGGGGTCCTTATAATCAGGATCCTACTAGTTAGGGTACGATATTAGGGTTCCCTATTTTCGGAAACTCCCATATTTGGCAATTTTCCTGCCGCCTCCTAGCACTGGGCAGCACCAGCACCTGAAGGGGCTGCGCAGGTTAGAATGCATGTGCCAAAAGCACAGCCGAAACCCCAAGCTCCAGACCCAAAGCAGTCCCAAAGCCCTCGACCCGAACCCTGAACTTGCCATGAGGCATGGGGGCCTTCGGAAGAGCAGCGATGGCGGCAGCAGCAAACCGCCCTACAGTCGGGTCGGCGATCGCTCTCCGAGCTTCAGCAGGCTAAGGGCGGATGGTAAGGTCTAGGGCTTAGGTGACGTCTGGTATTTCTGGAGTTCCCTGTAACCTCCTCAGCCCAAAACCTTCGGTTTCAACCCTATGAGCCCTAAGCCCTATTAGCCCTAAGTTCCTAAGCCTAAACCATCAGCCCTATAACCTAACCCCCGAGCCCAGAACTCCTAAGCCCTAAATCTAAGCGATTTACAGGTGGGTAGTTTTAAGGTGGGTAGTCTCCCAGACGCCTTCCATACCAGTCCTATAAGGTAAAGGGGTCTTATGGGAGTACTATGGAAGAGGAACTACCCACCTGTAATGGGCTTCTACTAAACCCCCCCAAAAAGCAAAACCCTGCAACTTAAGCTCAGCCCCCGGGGGTCGAAGACTTGAATCTCGAGCTCTTGCTCTACTCCTCAGGGACCAAATGACCCTTATAAAGTAGGGGCCTATATACCCATGTACTATGAATCTCTATATGGTATATGAACCTTAAACCCTTTTAGGGTTCATTTCGTCCTTAAGGCTGTTCAGCAGGTGGTTTTAGTACATTTGTGTTTGGGAGTTCTTGTTTGCTTCTTCTTCATGGGCAGCGGCTGCGGGCTTTTAGTGTTTAGTGAAGCTGTTTCAAGGGGTTTTGTGATAGTTTTGTGGCTTTGGGGGTTTAAGGCAAGTAACGCTTGGGAGGTTCTTGGCGCGCCAGCGCCGCAGGTGACTTTGCCGAATGCTGGCGGTATTCCACTTGGTGCCATTTTTTGTTAAAGGAATCGGCTGGTTGTTTCTCCCAGAGTCCCAGAGGCCTCTGAGAATGTTTCAGGCTTCCACCATATTCTGGGGCTGCGCCGGTTTTGGGGGAAGCTACCAGAGTCGTGTGTGGGGTCTGGCATCTGCAGATTCTGACGTGAAATCTGTGCTTCCGAGTTTTGGTGTTGAGCGCACCCCGAAAGAAGGATCTAGGGAGCTATGATTTACACACTTGGACATTCTAGGATTTGTGGCCGGGTGTGGGGACGCCACCAAACGTTCTATACTCCGGCAATGCCACAATGCATGAGTGGCTTATACCATTAGGATCCTGACCATAATCTTGGGTGAATAGAACTGCGCTGCGATGGAGACTCTCCCTGTCTCTATCTCTGTCGCTATGTACAGCCCAAAAGTTGGAAACCCAATAGCCTCAATCCTTAAAGTAATGTAAAGGGAATCGAATCCCAGCACTATTTGGCCTGACTCGGGTTTCCAACTTTATGGGGCTTACTATATATAGATGGATGTGTGTATGTATATACCTACATATACACTGTCGGTACTCCTCTATAGTGGGAGACGTGAGCATTTTCCAGATTACCTAAGAGCCAATTTACGTATGGAGTGGGGTACTGCGTTGCTGGTCTCAAGCGAGCTGCGTGGATGACGCATGATTGTCAGCTTCTCCACCCCCCCTACTTAAACGTGATGCCAACCCGTAGTAGTCATGTTGGTTGCCGATTCCCGGCTGATGCAGGATCTGAGCCTGGGTTGAAAACATGGGTGCTTTCAAATTCAGTTATATAGAGAATGCAGGCACCATGTGCGTTCCACAACTCTGTCGCAAGCGAGTAAGCAGGTCCTATCCACCAAGATGTTCACATGTGCCCCCTTGTCTGCCGCAAACTGGCCATCATGTTCCACAACCTACTTATGTAATCTTATGCATCCACATGCATGCACTCACTACATAGAGCTTCCTTTGAGCTTCCAGCCCCGTATCCTCTCCCGGCAACCCTTGCATCCGTAAAGCTTTCGCGTCAAACCTTTGATGTTGTTATATTGGTGTTGGTTTTATAGTTTATATCTCAGTACTGCTTCAATAGACATTCTGACCATTGCTATTATCATGATTGTCATTATTGTTGTTATATGTTTTGCTGAGCAGACTTGTCCATCAGAACCCATCAAGCCCCGCACACAACTTAGAAGCCAGTATCGAAAGCCTCGTAATCACATGAAAACTCCCAGAGCCAAATACGACTTTCCCGGGAAGCATGTGTTTGAATGATGCTCCAAGTTATGCTCTAGACTCTAAACTGATTGTTTGTTGACCTAAGGTTATCGGGCTCTTGCTGAAACCCCTTTCAAGTTGATTTCATGTTTGCCAAGCCTTATAGCCTAGTGGCGCCCCTTTCCATCCAAGAAAACATCCGGTCAGAGACCATGTTTCCATCTCTTTGACCCCCTCGCTTTAGGACCCCTCCGTGGTCCGCGCGCTGTCGATCGTCCACAGCCTGGCTGCGCAGCAGCGGTTTCGGCAGGCCAAGGCCAGGATCGTGACTTATTGCAACTGTGATTGGTTTCCAGCAAGATTATGACCACGGCTTCCATGTTTAGAAAGCTTCTGCTAACGCTTACGTGATCAAGTCATCAAGTTACGACAACAAAAGCAACAACAGTAATAATGAGAAGAATAGGAATAGAACCAACGGTAATAGCAGTTTATATTCATAACAACAATTGTAGTTTGACTCAGCCTGGCTTTTCTGCTCCCGTCATTCGGGCATAAAAGTTTGTCAGAGGGACTGAGCTACTGTCCAGGCCCTAGGTAGACTAGGTAGGCGTTTGAGGATTTCGTGTTTTTCCATAGATCTGCTTAAGGCATCCGAGAACGCAGTTGTCGCGTGATGACTAAGGTAACGAATTATCCCAGACTCGTAGAACACATGTAACCATACTTACCCTAAACCCTCCACCAGTGGGTTTTCGGCTGGAGGCCCTTGGCGATTGTTCGTGCTGTTTGTGTTTTCAGGATTTGGGGCTTTGCGTGTCATCCCGGTTGCATGGGCGTACAAGGTGAAAGGGCAGATATTTTGGGGCCAATAACCAACCACCGAATCCCCAACTGAATCCTTAACAGATCCAAGGGGAGCCGCAGTGGTTCTTGAAGAGATTATCTTACAGTCCTCATGCTTTCATTCGTTGCCTGAGATAGTGTACTTATGTGCTTTCAAGCTTTACCCTGAAGTTTGATAGCCCCGTGGCAAGGCTGCATTGGTAGCCGCAAGGCCTTTGCTGGATGAAGCGGTGCTGCACCAGGAGGCGGACTGCCGAGGGTGTCACAGCCTAGGGCTTCGGGTCGAGGGTGAAGTTAGCATGAAGTGCCGCGCGCATAGGTCTGCAGCCATCATGACGAATCAATGTCCAGACTCTGCTTGCCAATGTGCACCGTCTGCTTGCTTTCTCAAATCCTTGTCTGACTACCCGACTACTCTTGCCAATGATGCTATGCCTTTTGACTTGCCTGCTTACCTGCCGACGACGACAGCTGCTACGTCTACCGCTCCTCCTGCTCCTGCGCTTGCTCCTCCTACTCCTACATATTCATCTCGCAATAGTGGTGGTTGTGATATTCGAGTTTGAACCATGAAGAGACTACAACGAACAGGAACCATGGCAATGATCAACAAATTTGATAATACTGTTGAAATTCTCATAACCAATTCAATCGTAACAATGAGACTAAGGCTAATAATGACTACAACTTCAAGCCTGAGAGCTCGGTTCGCAGGCGGATCTGGCTATGTCCGAATCGAAACCCTCACCGAAAGCCTCAAGCTCCTAAAGAACACCTGAGTTTACAGTAGGGTTTAGGGCTTTAGGAAATGGGATTACAGGGATTAGGGATTATAGGGTTCAGGGTGTAGGGATTCGGGTTTCGGGAATATAGGGTTTAGGGTTTCTGCAACCGGGTTCGACGTTTCGAATGCCTGGGAGAGAGCGAGACAGAGAGCGAGAGAGAGAGAGAGAGAGGGGGTTTCGGGATTATAGGGTTTAGGGTTTAGGGGGGGTTTAAGTCTGGAACCCTGGGGTCTTTCAGTAGTAGTGCCAAAGCTGTAGCTTGGGAGAGAGGTTAATGAGTACCTCGGCTAATGTGCTGAGAGAGTGGCCAATGTGCCGGTGTTGGGACTGGATTCCTCGCTGTGGTTCGTCCGAGAGTGAGTGCTGAAACCTTCAACTTACACCCGCGTCATTTTTCCCCCCTGTAAATTCCTGAAAGCCTAAACCTTACGCTGGACAAAAAAATGTGCAGACATGGTATATTCATAATATGTACATATATATATATATACACACAAACAACACACATACATCTCTCTCTCTCTCTCTCGCTCTCTCCCTCTCTCTCTCTCTCTTTCTCTCTCCCTCTCTAGTTTCAATCCCATATGCTTTCAAACCCCAAAACCCTCGGCCGTGATCGGCAGGTGAACCTTCTGCGCTTCGAGATGGGTGAGGTGAGGAGACCTCGAAATGAATTGCGTAGGACTCGGACTTCAGGGCGTGGTTTCGGACTTCGGGTCTTAAGGTTTGGGGGTTGCGGTTAGGGGTTTTAGATTTATTTAGAAGGTTCTAGGGGTTTAGAGTTCAGGGTGGGTTTCTCGGGTTTGCTGCCGATCGAGGGTTAGCATGCCTTGTCCAAGCAAAGGTATTTGCTGGCTGTGCTACCGACCCTACAATCGTGAAAACACCTTGCTTTCCAAAATCCTGCAAGACTTTTGCTTGCTATACCCTGAACAAGCTATAAAGTCTCAACCCTCTACCCTAAGCCGCCTACAAGCCCTATAAACGCCCTATGAAAACCCAAAAGCGGAGGTCCCACCAGCCTTAAACCCTAAACTCAAAGCCTAAAGTGGAGGCCATACCCTAAACCCTCCACCCTTGAAGCAACCTTAAAGCTAAACCCTATACAGTAGAAGCCCGAAACTTGGAAACCCAATAGCCTCAATCCTTAAGAGTACTGTACAAGGAATCCCGGCACTATTTGGCCTTAATCCGGTCTCCAACTTTAATAAGGAGTTTACCAAGAAGTGGAAGCCCCACCTTAAAGCTCATAAACTTCATAAACCCTAGCCTATAAAATACCCTAAAGTGGAGGCCCCACCTTTCTTAACCATAAACCCTTATAAACCCTGAATCGGACCCTAAAACCTATAAAACCCTAAACCCTATAAAGCCCTTAAACCTTAAACCCTAAATCGGAGGCCCCACCTTTCTTGACCAACCGGGAAGCAGCTGACGACTGGCTCGCCGCTCGCGTTCCCCCGGAGGCAGTGCTTGGCCCGGCAGTGACTTCTAGGGTTTCTATCGTTAGGTTAGTATCGTTAGGTTAGTACCCAGAGACTCCAATTTTCCTTATTTGGGGAGCATACCTTAAATCATGTTGAGGATCTTGCTATAGTTTAAGGTATATTCCTTGATTAAGGGATATTGGAGTCTCTCGGTAGGGAATGGAAGAATGGTGGTAATAGTAGTTATATAATTGTACCCCATTCATCCATTCCCTAGTAACCAAAGGTAGGGTTTAGGAGTTTAGGGTTTGGGATTTAGGGTTTTGGGGGTTCAGGATTTGGGATTTGAGGTTTCGGGGTTTAGGATTTAGGGTTTAGGGTTTTAGGGTTTAGGAGTAACGGTTTAGGGTTTCGGGTGTAGGATTCATGTTTTAGGGTTCAGGGCGGCGAGGGTTTAGGGAAGTTAGTTTAAGCGTCCAAGATAGGGACCGAAATGGGATATCAACTGGGTTGTTGTTAAGACATTTGATAAGGATCTATAGTAGAGAATATGGTGTTCTGATTAGGGTCACTGAAACTATATTTCACAAGAACCCAATCGACGTTCACGGTTCGTGTCCCATACAGCCCATATGGTTTAATGTAGATTTAAATGTGGCTTAGGGGTTTAGGGATTTACGGTTTCATGCTATGTAGCTTTCATTGAGTTGGGTTTGGTTACCCGACTGAAGGGATTTAAGGTTCCGTCTAGGGAAGTGGTACCAAAAAGGCTGAAGTAGAGCACAGCCCCTATATATTCCCCAACAGTAGTCTCCATAATCCATTCCCCCATTCCCTACTAAGAACCAGACAGTCAATGGGGGGAATGGATTATGGGGACTATTATTGGTGATTGTATCGGCACTACTATAGGGATCCATCCCACCGTTCCCTACTAAGAACCAGACCCTTCGAAGGTGAACCCGATGTGCCCGGGCTTCGAGGTTGCAGGGATCCTGCTCTGAGCAAGCCCAACTCATTCTCAGCCTAAACCATGGCCTGGCGACCTCGTAGAAAAGCCAGTCTCACAAACAATCCTGTAGTATAGTAGTGTTTTGGGGTTTCCTTCTTGTAATGATAGTATAATATACCCCAAGACCCTATTCTAAGTATCAAGGCCTCTACATTATGCCAAGGCTGCATATTGTGATGACCCCTAGAGGGCTTTGAGCACCTTGGCAGGCCCACCGTTGTCATGGTCCCGAACGTCGAACACCTGATCTTAAGACACCCTCGCTTGTCAGGAAGCTCGAGCTACTGTTCGGCCTGACGGCACACTGCAGCCACTTGCTGCGGCATAGAGAGCAAGGGTGATGAAGGTTTCTATATCAAATAATTAGTAGTGGTGATAAGAGTTTAGTAGTTTGATACAGTTTGTTTGATAAACAGATATCAATAAGTAGAATGTGGGTAGAGTAAGGTTTAGGGACATGTTGTGGCATAGTGATATAGGACGGCAGGGGGCGGGGTCACTGGCATACTTGTAGTTTAGGACTCTATATCAAGCTGCTACAGTTCTGGACCAGACTAGCCCCGTTTCGGTATCCTCCATTGTCAAAACTGTAACATCGAGTCAACTAAGTTATGAGAGCCGTTATAGAAGATAGGTGGCGGGTGTCGGAGGGCTTGATGGTTTGGGTGTAGGCCTCAGGGTTAACTAGCGTGTCGGTTTGTGGTTTTGGTTTGCAGCTACATGACACCCGAGATTTTATTTCAGGCTAGCACAGTCCCCATCTACTTGGGTTCCGTGCAACTACGGTGTGTGTGTGTGTGTGTGTGTGTTTGTGTGTGTGTGTGCGTGCGTGTTTGTGTGCTTCAGGATGTGGAGACCTCACAGAGCCACCAGATTTACTGCTCCTAACTTAAGGTTCGTTTTGGGATCCCAACAGAGCTTGTCAATCTTTCAATGCTGACCGAGGGGACCTCACCAGGAATCCTAATTCAGAGAAACCCTGATATGGGTTTTCCGCGACTTATAAAGCACCCATCCCTAAACCCTAAACCCTAAACCCATGATCGGCTGTATGCGGAACATAAGCCCCAAAACACCTCATGCGAAAGCAAAGGGACTCGCGGACCCTTCCGAAAAAATGGAACTCCCTGACCCTTCGATTTCAAGACGTTGAATTTGGAAAACCATGAAAAACCCAAATCTCTATGCATCGTTGCTATGAGACTTGAAGCCCGTCGATCCCAGAACACCCTAAACCCTACAAGCCCTAGAAGCCTTGCAGTTTGAAGTTTAGGTTTTGGGACCCCTGGATCCCGCTAAACCCTCAACTATAAATCCAAAAATCCTTTGAAACCCACCAGACGGTTTAAGGTTTAGGAGTTAAAATACTTCAGAGAGACCTCGTTCAACAAGCTTTAGGGTTCAGGGTTGAAAATTTCTGCCGAGGACGCAGACCAAGCTCACATCCACCGGCAGGCTTGTCTTGCTTGGGCTTCAGCGTAGGGTTATGTCCGGTTAAGCGTAGGGCGTAGGGTGCTATAAGGGTTCAGTGTCGGGTTGAAGGTGTGGGGTTTTGGATGGTTTTGGGTTACAGGGCTTGGAGTTGAATTGTTGAGCGGTCATTGGTCTTGTATTGGTCTTGTGGCTCAGCAGTTTTGGATCGACAGTTTATGTCTCATGGTTTTTTGAGAGTCTGTATGCATTTAGGGAATTTGTGTCTTTCGGTCAGGGTCTTTGCTTTCTTTCAGTATCAGGGCGTTCTGCTTCAGAATGGGGACTGAGGTTCATAGTTTATCGGACCATGGAGTTATAGGGTTTAGAGTTGAGGGTTAGGTTCTGGTTACAGTGACTCTCGGCTTCAATTAAAAGTTGAGTTTTGATTGGTTGTGGATGGCTTAAGGACTAGTTGCGTGGATGGCAATCCTGAACCTGCCTGGTGGCATCTTCTCGGAGCCTTTAACAGCCGAGCCGGGTAGCAAAAACAAGGCGATCCAGCTTGTACAGTCTGTTTCCGTTGTTTAGATTCCACTGCTTACAGCCCAAAAGTTGGAAACCCATTAGCCTCAATCCTTAACAGTAATGTATATCAAAGGGAATCCCAGCGCTATTTGGTCTCAACAAGGTTTCCAACTTTCTGGGGTTCCCTGTATAGTCCCACCACCCGGCCAGATCTCTGGCTGTATAGAACTCCCCAGCCAACTGTTCTCACTGCTTGTTTTTGAAGGGCAGGCACCCCCGGCCTCCTGAACCCTTCAACCCCAATGTCGAGGCCTAAATGGCTCCTTACGATAATTGTAGTATAATGGGACCCAAAACCCTCTACTTAGTAAGTAAGGCCCCTATATAATAGATCCCTTATAGACACCCTCTAAGGACTCCTTAAAAGAAGCCCTATTCTAATGATTAAGGCTCCTTTATTAAACCTTCGGCACGAGATCTAGTGTCTAGCAAATCTCGCAAGCCAAGTTCACCCCGAAAGACCCTGCGCTCATAACCAAAACACAGGGTTCCGAGAAAATTTGATCCCCACAATTCAGGTAATAAAGGGACATATATATATATATGTATACTCAGTGATCTTATTCTTTCATAGTCCGTCCTACAGTATTCGGGGGCATCCGGGATTCCATTGTGCTCTACTTATAAGCAGGAACCCCCAACAAACTATGGGTAATCTTTTAGGCCACTATTAGTTTTTATAGTACCTTTATAGATCCCATATATTAACCCTTACATAGAGCCCTCCAGGTTGAAGCAGATGACTTCCGACCAGCTAGCAATGGCCCTGGATTTTGCGGACAGGCCGGCCGTTTCACGGGTTATATAGGGGCCTGAATATTTAGAATAGAGTTCCTTTCAAGGGGTCCTTAAAGGGGTCTATAAGGGATCTATAATATAGGGCGCCTAATAATTAGAATAGGGTTTGGATCCCAAACTCTAAGCAGGAAGCAGATCGGTACCCGCCAATGGAGACAGAAGCCTGCGGCATACACCCGTAAATCTTGCAGACCCTAAACCCTAAACCCGAATCGGGTTCCTTTAAGGGCTTCCTTTAACGGGTTCCTTTCAGCGAACCTTAGACCGCACATCCTAAAGTCGTCGTTGGCTATAAACCCCAAACCCAAAATCCCTAAACCCTGAATCGTAGCCATGAGAGAGAGAGAGAGAGAGAGAGAGAGAGAGAGAGATGTGAATGTGTATATATATATATATATATGTATCGCCTGGAGCCTTAGAGTACGTAAGCCACAAACCCTAAGCACTAAACCCTATGTGGGACGGAAATAACTCTAAACCCTATAACCCCGACAAGCCTAAAGCCGTATCTATAGTCTCCACTGTAGTTCCTTATCTTGCAATGTAGCCCCAAAAAGAAGTCCAATGGAACTTGTAGGTAACCCTAAACGTGGAAATCGCTTGTTTCGGAAGGCTTGGAGACTCCCGGATGACGAGAAGACCCCTGCCTGACGAGCCGCTAAGCCTTGCAACATGGAAGGTTCAAGATGTACGGTTCAGGGGTTCAGGGGGTTGGGGTTTATTTGGGAGTTTAGGGGTTTGGGCTTAGGGTTTAGCCCTGAAGGGGCTTCGGGGTTTAGGGAGGGAATGTTGAGGCTTTGAACACTCTTTTCAGGGGTTCCTCTGAGGGTTCCTCAGAGGGAAGGTCTAGTTTCGGGTTTAGCATAAAGGTTCGATATAAGACCAGGCCGAAATAGTTCGAAAAGGGTTCGTCCTACAGGGCTTTCTATGTATAGGGTTCAAGAGTTCGGGCCTAGCACTTGTAGAGTTCGATGCTTTGGGGCTCATGAGTTAGAGCTTCGGGTACACCCCTAAGGCTCCATGTACCCACATTGTATCTACTTAGGCCTTAAAGTTCCTGTATAGGAACCCGTATCTACTATAAAGGTACATGGAGCCTTCGGGTACTATCCTGACCTCACCAGCACCCCAAAGAACATTCCAGTCCGAACCCCAAATCCGGCGTCCCAGGCGCAAGACTTCGTAGACTGTAGGAGCCCGATTAAGAAACTTTGGGCCTTTGCTGGGGTTCCTTATATGAATCCTTCTATTATTGTGGGGTTATAAGGCCAGGGTTTCTTAATCAGGTTCCTACATGCCTTCAACACCATACCCCTGAACCGGTAGAATCGTTCACGAAGTCGCCGCCGAGGCCCGTCTTTGCCCATGTCTCTTCCGGCAGACGTCTCGAAGGCTGTAACTGAGTTCCTCAGGTATCCTTCAGCTTACCTCTGGTTAGTAGGGAATGGAGGAAAGGGGTACCATTATAACTACTGTTACTACTAGTTACGACCCTTCTTCCATTCCCTACTAACCAAAGGTAAGTCAGGGGTTAGGGCTTTGGTTGCATTTGATTCTCGGGCTTGAGGGTTTAAGGTTCAGGGCCAGGACTCTTGTGGTTTGGATGTTGAGGCCTAAGCCTTATAGCAGAAGCCAGAAAGTTGGAATATGATTATCCTAAGCCCTTTATGGTAAATTATAGGGTATCCTACCCTGAAACCATATTCCAGCTTTCTGGAGTTCCCTTAAGGTGTTTTGTTTGATTCCCAACCCCAAGTCGGTTGATTTCAGGCCCCTGCCGGGTCGATTGACACCAGGGACATGATTATTGTTGAGTTGTCGGTTGTTTCTTTTTTTTCGGGGGGGGGGGGTGGTAATTGAGTGTCTAGAGTCGGGTTCTTGATCGAGAGGGTTATGGAAATGAGGTCAACATCAATAATCAGGAACACGTTTTACTCCCCAAAGTCGGGGGGGTACTTCCGGCAGTGTAGGATGTTGCTCATCTGCAGTGTGGAGCGTGATGTCCAACTGACGAACACGAGATCATTCTGCTCGCTCTTGCAGTTGATCAACCTTTTGAGGGGCATGCACATTTGCAACCGCAGATCACGGGTAACTTGTTTGAACCCAGAGGCTCCAATGTCCCTTAGTTAACGAATATATCTTCAATTATAGTAGGCTCCCCAGTATGATTTAAGGTCTATTCCTTAATTAAGGGATATTGGAGTCTCTTGGGGATGGGCTCTAGAATTGTGTTGGGTACTGTGGTACGTGCTGCAGGCGAGAGCCCTCTGAGTCCACGCCGGCGAAGTCCGGTGCTGGCGGAGACGGGTTCTGAGGAGCCTTTGGCAGCTAGACCCCAACTTAGTTAGCTGAGTAGCTAATCACTTAACCTCTAGGTTTTAGGGTTTGTTTATATAATTTTTTAAAATAATAAAGGACAACATTTTTTGAGCTAGAGTATTCAGCCCCTGAGCCAGATAATGAAGTTTCGGAGTCGGTCCGCATCATCAGCCCTTTCGAAGCTTCAGGCTCCCTTTAAACTCTGAAGCCCGATGGTTTAGGGGTTTTAGGGTATAGCGTTTAGGGGTTTAGGGTTTATGCGGCTTAGGGTATAGACCCCATGCTCGACCTGAAATGCAAGGATCCTTACTGTAGATCTTTGAACAGGCTCGTGTGCCTGAAAGCACCTCGAAGACCCTCGGGTATGAGGGACGCCGGGTCTCCGAACTCACAGCCGAACACGGAAGCCCTAAACCTGAAATTGTGTATTCCAGCTGCGAATAGTAGCAGGAGTAGTCGTAGAAGTGGTAGTACTAGTACTAGCAGCGGAGTAGTAGCAGTGGTAGTAGTAGCAGCAGCAGCAGGAGTAGTAGTAGTAGTAGTAGTAGTAGTAGTAGTAGTAGTAGTAGTAGTAGTAGTAGTAGTAGTAGTAGTAGTAGTAGTAGTAGTAGTAGTAGTATAGCAGTAGCAGTAGCAGCAGTAGTAGTAGTAGTAGTAGTAGCAGTAGTAGTAGTAGTAGTAGTAGTAGTAGTAGTAGTAGTAGTAGTAGTAGCAGTAGTAGTAGTAGTAGTAGTAGTAGTAGTAGTAGTAGTGAAGTGTAGCGTGTGACTGTTAAGGGTCCAAAATGACATGGCTGCAGAAATGAACCCTTGTGGAACCCCTTCGTATTGGGCACGCTTTGGCCCTTCCTAAACCTCCGCAAGCGGGTAAAACAATGGCCCAATACCTATCGAAGGCAATTTTGTCCACCTACGCTCGGGGTCCAGGTTAGGGTTCAGCGAAGGGTTCCCTAAACCCTACTTTTGACGTCCAGGTCCCTAAACCCCGAAACTCCTAAACCCCTAAACCTAAAACCTAAACCCTAAACCACTAAACCCCTAAACCACTAAACCCCTAAACTCCTAAACTCCTAAACCCTAAACCCTAAACCCCTAAACCCCTGAACTCCTAAACCCTAACTTTAGAACGCCCTCCCTTGAGGCACGCAGCAACGCGGCCCGGGCCCCGAAGAGGCACCTCGTCCTCGTGCAGGCGCCTCTTAGGTTTGAGGTTTGGGGCTTACAGGGTTTAGGGGTTTAGGGTTTTAGGGTTTTGGGTTTAGGGTTTAGGGTTTTAGGGTTTAGGGTTTTGGTAAAAGGGTTTAGGGTTGAGGGTTTAGGGGTTTAGGGCCTTTTACCCTTGGACCAGGCCTGACGCTTCGAGTGCCTGTGAGAGAGAGAGAGAGAGAGGGTTTTGGTAAAAGGGTTTCGGGATTAGGGTTCAAGGGGGTTATAGGGTGTAAGGTTGATAAGGCCGGTTTAGTGTGTTGGGTTTGGGATAGACTTCGAGCTGATCCGGCTGGTCCTCAAGCCCGATAGCGGAGCCGCGGTCTGTGTTGGTATGATCTCTCTGTGTCTGTGTCTGTGCGTGTTTTTCAGGGATTTAGTGTCTGACATACAGAGCGTTTAAGTTTAAGGGGGCTGGTTCGAGCACGAATGACAAAAAAGGGGTGGTTGATATATATATATATATATATATATATATGTAATTATACTAATATGATGACTCAAGATAGAAGTTCGGCTTAGGAGTTTCGTTGCCTAATGGCTTCAGGATTATGGGGTTTGTTGTGCGAGGATTGTGGGTTCCATGAATTACCAAGCCCGAAAGTGTAAGTTTGCAGAGTAACCTTGTAAAGCTGCATGAGCGTTCAGGCTTGTTTGGTAATCGTTGAAACCTTGAAGGTTTGTAGGCATCTTTATGTTGAAGGGTCCCAGAGTCTCTTGAAGGCGGTGGCCTCAACACCGAATCTAAGCACATGTCACCACATGTATCTTGCCATCCATGTTGAGATGTAGTGGAAGAAGTGTGTTCTTTGCAGTGTGCTGCCTTTACAGCAAGTTAGGCTCCACGAAGCCCACTTCGTCGCTGCTGTTGCTCGCAATGACACCCTCTTAACAACACTTGCGAATAGAGGGTCCTACCAGTCTACCGTGTGAAGTAGAAGAGAAGTATACTGTACTAGAATACTAGACAATGTCCGAACCACTTATTCTAATTTCTCAGGATCCTGATTTTGTTGGATATGGTGTGGCCACGGAATTCAACTTCATACCCCTCGTAAGCCATGGGCCCACGTCATTTAGGCCCAGAGTCTGGAATATACACGCCTGATCATTTTCCGATTATTGTACATATAATCGAAGTTCGAAGGTAGAAAGGCAGACGAAACCCCCCAAACTCTACTCTGATTGAGGCCCGTGTAGTAATCCAACCAAGCCCCATCAGGTGCTGGCGCTCACGCTTGGCTGCTTCGTGCTTGTGATCGCCTGCGGACGACTCCGTCCCGCGCATGCAAGACCCTAAACGCTGAACCCTAAACTCTAACCCCTAAACCCTGATTAAGACGACCCATAGCCTTACAGAAGCCAGATACACCCACGAATGTCGGTTTAGGATTTATGGCTGGAGCCCACAAAGCCCAAAAACACAGAGCCCTACGGCCTTAAACCCCTAACCTAAATAAACCCTGACCCCCTATATAAAGGCCTGAGGCCACAAGTCTCCCAGAATCCGAGGTTATGCGGGCTCTTTGGCACGGCCGAGCTGGATGTCGATCCCTGCAAGCCAAGCAGCCGAAGGCAGAGGAGAAACTGAATGTAGATCCCTTGTTTAATGATCATATACATATATATATATATATATGTATACTTAGTTCTACACACACACACACACATATATATATATATATATACATATATATATATATATATATATAGTGGTGTATACATATATATATATATATATGTATGTATATGCATATTTTTCTACGTATATATATATATACAAGTTTAGAAATATGTGTATATTTATGTATAGTATAAGTAACTGTGCAATCTTGTTAAATATAGTGACCCTTTGCCGTCAGTACTATACTACTACGTATGCCCCTTCCTCTTTGCAGGCCTTGGTTTGTCTCCTCCTGCGGAAGACAGAGTTTTCATTGCCCCTAAACCCTAAACCCATGATAGTGCAAGCACACGGGCTCGTTTCAAGTATCGTTGCTACTTGGTTAGCGGGACTCATGGTGAGCTTCGAATCCAAGACTACTTAACCGGGTATGTTCATTCAGTTCATTCAACACGTGTCGACGTTATCCTGAAGCTTTACCCATAGGCTCCATAGACGGGTCACCTTAAACTGAACCTCAAAGTCCATGATCAGTCCCAACTCGTAAACCGATCCTCAACCCTTGGGGTCCAACCAGATCCTTGGGTTTCCGAGAGTAGCTATGTAGATTAGCTAGGACCCAGAGTAGGCCCTTATTCCCTTTTCAGGGTTTAGGTTCCCTTATAACCCCCTTCAAATCGGAAAAAGGCACCCTTGTTTATTCGTAGGTTACTCTTAGGTCAAGTTAGTATTTGGGAGAGTGTATGAAGATTAGATGCTTGGGTTCCTCAGAGTAAGCCGTAAAGCCCGGATCCATAGGGTAAGGCCATGGGCTCCGCACCGCGAGATCCGAACCAGATTAGAAGAGCCGGGACCCTTGCTACGGTTGATGATATAAATCCTGCATTACCTTGAGGACCCAAAACGATGGCAATTATGGTATATTCCTTACTATGGGTAATGCAGGATTTATACCATCACCCGTAGCACCCGGTAGAAGCCTTGTGGAAGACTTCTGGGCCCAGGGGTTTTGGGGGTTTAATCGTTTAGGGCTTCGGTTTTTCAAGGCTTAGGGTAAGTCTGAGGCCTTCTAACTACTAGTTCCCGTGTTTGTCCCCTTCCTAGCATCGAAGACTACGAAATGCATTCATTGAGAGTCCTAACAGCAGGCATGAACATCGAACCTCTTAACACCAGCACCATCTATGAAGCGTAACCTCAGGCTTTACCCTGAATATACGGGTCCGAGTACCTGATACTTATAGACGACTCGCTCCGAATACTAACCTGAGTCGGGTACCACCCTGCACCCAAGTTTTTATTGCTGGATCCTTCGAGTCCTCAGGCACAAAACAGCAAGAAACCACCGAACCCTGAACCCAGAGACTCCAATATCCCTTAATTAAGGAATATAACTTAAATTATAGTACGATCCTTAATATAATTTAAGGTATATTCCCTAATTAAGGAATATTGGAGTCTCTCGGAACCGCAAGTCGGGACCGATACTCCTGAACCCGAGCTCGGAACTCGCAAAGTCAAAGTCGTGCAGGCAGCGATGGTACTGCCGCTTTGGCTCCCAGCAAGGACTGCATGTGCGAGGGTTTAGGATTTAGAGTGAGGCAGAGAGTGCGAGAGAGAGAGAGAGAGAGAGACAGAGAGAGTGAGAGAGCGAGATTGAGGGAGCGAGAGAGAGCGACGGACAGCAGTGGAGGGTCAAAAGAGAGAGTGGGAGGATTTGGATTCGAGCGTTGAAGACTAAGCAAGTTCAGGGTCGCAATTTTGGAGTTGAGGCTCAAGGAGCTTCAGTTTTGAGTTTAATGGTCTAGACCTAGCCCCGAGTAACCTACTGGTTTAAGGTCTTATATGGAAATCATATTAAGGAACCCTAAGCACGTAGATTTCGTGGGGTCCAGGAGGTGATTCAAGACCAGTTCCCTGTCGGATGTGCACTGCTGATTGGGCTTAGGCTTAGGATGTACGGAATTTCGATTCCATGACGTGCGTTTGGCCCTGGCTTGGAGATCAATTTGTGCAGCTTTGTAAGCTTTTCTAGTTTGAAAAGCAAGCATAGAGAATCTGAAATTACGAAACCACCCGTGCCCACCTAGCGCTTGCTGCCCCAACCCTATAGACCCTAAACCCCTAAACCTAGGGTAGAAGCCAGAAAGTTAGAGCATCATTATCCTCATGCCCTTAAAAGGTAGAGTATAAGGGATCGTAGCACTAATCCTCCTAAAGCCATGTTCCAACTTTCTGGCTTCTACTATAACCCCTAAATCCTCTTAGGTATCGCAAGCCCGAAGCTCTGATCTTGGTTTCGGAGGACTGGATCGAGGACGAGACGCTGAAGTTGCCCCTTCCCGACACCCAGCTTCTGGATATTGTGGGGCTCGCTTGGGACGGAGTGCGTATTTAGGTTTTGTGACTGTGTTTGCAGTCCTTGATGAAGCAGCTTTTCGTGTTGGTAGTTCGTCAGCAAGCAGTAATTTACAACAGCCGCTGCAACAACACGTTAGACCGGAACTATCCCAAATGGTCCAAGTACTGGTATAGTGTTTACCTTGGGGGCCCAAATACCTACTAAGTACTTACTATACTGGTACTTGGACCCTTTGGGAATTGGAGTCTTTGCTCTCTCAGAGCAACTTGCGGGATCTCTACCGGAACCCTTAAAAGAGCCATTTTCTAACTAACAAGGCCCTGGCTTTGTTACAGATCCATGTCAGGGGCCAGACCGTCATAATCCCAATGTAACAGCAACTCTCCTAGAATGGGCTTTTATGTACTGTATATCATCGAATACACTCCGCTCTGACCTTAAGACCCTAAACTTGTTCGGGGCATAATTAGTATCATTCTCTTCCGAGGTTCTGACGCAGATTGGGGTTTAGGGCGGCTTAGATTCCAGGGTTTAGGGGAGGTCCGCAATTGGCGGAGATTGTAGCGAACGCCAGTGTCAGAAACTATTAATTAAGTCCGGAACCTCCAGACCCAGAGACTCCAAAACCCCTTAATTAAGGAATATACCTTGAATTATAATAGGAGCCCTAATATGATTCCCTAATTAAGGGGTTTTGGAGGCCCTGGGGAGTCATGATGACGTCAAGGACTCCTCGCAGGATGCCATGCTGTCATGAGCTCTGTACGTTTTCAGAACGACTCAACAATAGCAAGGTTAATAGCACCGTCTTCACGATGTTCAACCAAGGGCCTAGGCTTCACGCCGACGCCACTTCAAAGCCCACAGGTCTTACATGATGAAATTCTGAGTTTCTGCCGGCGGGGCTGAGGAGAGCAACAGCGATTCAGAAGTGATGAAGGACTGGCACGACGAGGCCGCGTTTAGGGCTCCAGGGTTAGGAGCTTTGGGATGTCTTGGGGCGGTCACAAGTTGGCGCTATTGGGGCTTGCTGCTTCAGGATTTGCGTTGGGACGCTGGGTCCGATCCAAGCCGCTCAAGTACAGATCCTGCCCTCAAGAGAGCTTTGCATATCTGAGCTACAAAAGCTGGGCGGTGACAGGTTCAGGCCACAATAGCTCCTAGTGGGGGCAGCAGTGACAGCAATGGTGCTCTACGACGGCCATCGTTGAGTTTTTAGTGGTTAGGTTTCACCGGGGCTGGTGGCTTTCAGTTGTTGCCTGTTTGTCGACTTTGCGTGCATAGCCCCTCAAGGCCAGGCCAATTGGTTCTGCATCGCAGGCCCCATAACCCGGTTCAGGCTTCAGGCAGTAGCAAGACCCTTATGGAACGCTTGTAGAAGCCGTTCATATTTATAGTTCTTCAAGGACCCTGTATTTTAATATTAAAGAGTCCTTATAGAAGCCGTATGAGTCGAAACATTGAACTGCAAGGAGCTCATGAAACCCGAAGAAGGGAGAGTCGTCGAGCATGCGATCTACACGCCCGATGGCAGCCCTGCTTCCTGCCCAGAAAGGATTTCGGGTGCGGGTGTTTAGGTTCGGGGTGTTAGGGTTTAGTTTAGGGTTTAGGCTTAACCTTCGGGGGGTTGATTTAGAGTCCAGGCTTCGCATTTAAGCTTTATGATCCGGAACTTGGGAGAGGGTTGGGGGAGGGGGGGCCCAACTCAAAACAATCATGCGAGACCGTACCCCAAGCCCCATGAGCTCAGTGCAGTCGAGGAGTTGGGGAGATGAGGCTATAGCATGTGCCTGTGGAAACTTTTCTAAAACTCTAGGATGCCCAATAGTACCCCTATTTCCTTTTTGTAGTCCCAGGTTCGCTATACAGTTACCCCATACCAAAAAAGGGAGCCCCTTTTTATTCCAAGGTTACAGGGCATCCTTGAAATCTGTTTGCACCGGCAGCAATCGAGTCGCAGAAGCTTCGAAATCCCTCCACCTGACAGCCCTACCTTTAGTCTCCATTGTAGTTCCTTTTGGGGGTTACCTTTTAGGATCATGAATATAAAATTGGTTAAACCAAAAAAGGAACTACAATGGAGACTATAGGTAAACCTTGAACCGACAGTCGGTTGGAAGTTGATGGGTAAGGGCATGTACGCAGGTCGCAGCGGTTGCAATAGGACTTTGGGGTATGGTGTGTATGTTTTTGTATGCATGTGTATATCCGTATTTCTTTCGATTCATATATTGAGCTCTCTACCCATCGTTTTATAAACATACACATTGTTTCATATGGGTACCAAAAGCGTGCACCCACTTTTGATTTTGTTTGACCCCAGAACTATTGGGTAATTTCCGGTTTGAGTCTGGTAGTTTCGGGTTGGACCCGGCATGCTGGGGCGTTGCACAATTCCTGAGAATCCTCATGCGACCCAGCCTGAAGGATTTAGATGAAGAAATTATAAGAAGGAGCCTGAAACGTTAGGTAAACCCTAAGCCAAGGTTCACAGATTTGCACCTGCGACCTGCATGCAAAGAGCGAGCCAGGGGATGAGAGGGATGTAAGGCAGCGGTTTGAGTTTAGGCTAGCAGTCCGAGTTTAGCATCTAAAATCGGAAGCTTCGAAATGTGTAATGTATGAAGGCGTGTATGTATAGGTCAGCATGTCTCGAAAACTATCTGTATCTATATACACTTGCATGTACTTGCCTTTACCTGTATACGTAATTATGTCTAAACATGTATGTATATGTATGTGTTTATATATATATATATATATATATACAGGTGTGTATATATGTATATACTAATGTGTACACAAACATATATATATATATATATATATAGAGAGAGAGATGCAAGATTCTCACCGAAACGTCGAGGTATACCGTACAGGGTTGAAGAGTGCGGCACAATGAAAGAGTGCCCTTGACTCTTGACAACGACATCATCTTAATAAGTTTGAGTCGCGGTACAGAGTTCGGGGTAATGTAGGAACCTGATTAAGAAACCCTCGGCCTATAACCAAAAATAGTAGGATTCATATAAAGAGCCCTGATCAATGCCCAAGGTTTCTTTATCAGGTTCCTACATTACAGAGTTCGGATGTAGAAGTTCGGCTCGTTTCGCTTGAAAGCAACAGTTCTCGTTCTGCTTAGGTAGCCGAGTATCGGGCTGTTCCCTTTTGCCAGCATACCTTTATCCCTGTAGTCACCCCTATACCCTAAGCCCTGAAACTGACTTCCAAGTTAAGCAATAAGAGACGCCAACCTCATTCCCGAGCTTTTAAGTTTGAGTTCTGAAACCCGCTCTACCCCGCAGCTTTACATGAAACTTCTTGTGTTTAGGGCGAGGCTCAACAGGGTTTACCTGTGGCGCAAAAAAAACCTTCCTTTTTAAGGAACTATAATGAATGGGGAATATATATATATATATATATATATATATGTACAAATATATATATATATATATATATATATATATATATATATATATATAAACCCTTAAGGAATCCTGAAAAAAGGTAGGTCTCTTTGGCTGCAGGCAGGGTTCAGGGATGCTGAAAGGAGGCCGTAGAAGGGTTCGGAGTGCGAGCCTCGCCTGTCTTCCGTCCGACAAGGACCAGGGCTTCGGAAGTTTGGGAAGTTTGGGGTTTAGGTTTAGACATTATAGGGTTTAGGTTTAGAGATTAGAAAGTTTAGGGTTTCTGGTTTAGGAAGTTTAGGTTGTTAAGGTTCAGGTTTAGTTTCCTGGTCTGGGAAGTTTAGGGTTTAAGTGTTCAGGGTTTATGAGTTTTGAAGTTTACGGGTTCTGGCTACCTGCAAGATCGTCCGCCGAGACGAAAGGTTCACACGCTTGGACTCGACACCTAAATCCAGAAACCCTAAACCCCGAAACCCTAAGCCGCGAAGCCCTAAGCCCCCAAACCCTGAACCCCCAAACCCGAAACACCTAAACCCTAAACCTAAAACCCCCAAACCAACCCTAAACCCTTAAACCCTCAACCCCTAAACCCTAAACCCTAGATGAAGAGCACTTGAGGTGGCATATGGGAGTTTCCGAAAATTAGGGGTACCTTATTTTGGGGGTCGTTATAATGAGGATCCTACTATTTGGGGTACTATCTTAGGGTCCCCTATTTTCGGAAACTCTCATATTGCAAGGTAGCGGAAGCCGAGGAACTGACCCGGGGCCCGAAATGAAGCCGGAAAACCTCGCGATGCTCCCCGTGACCGCTTTAGGGCTTAGAGGTTAGGGGTTTTGGGGTTAAGGGTTTAGGGGTTTACGGGTTTAGGGTTTAGTGGTTAAGGGTTTAAGGGTTCAGGGGTTAGGTGTTAGGGTTTAAGGGTTCAGGGGTTAGGGCAGGGTTTAGTGCATCCCCTTAGGTGCTAGGGATTCCGAAGCATGGACTCTAAGGTGGGCCTCTTGGTAACTCCAATGCAGCTACCACAACTCTTCCAAGCCACCGGCGTGCAGCGTCTCGGATCGATTCGATAGCGGTCGTGGTGATGCCCGCATTTTTTGGAATATGCATCTGGAAACTTGAACGGGGTTGAGGGTCTTTCATGATGCAGGGCTTACTTCTTTATTATATATAAATTAAATATATCCACAATCACATACACATATACATAAACACATACACGTACACGTACACATACACACACATGTATATATATATATATACACACATATATATATATATATATATATTTATCCCCCGTTCTGTATATATATATATATATATATATACATTATATGTACATATACAGATACATAAGAGACCCCAACACCCTATTTTAAGTGTTGAGGCCTCTATGTCGGGTTTACCATGTGCGGCAGAGTCGCGGGACGGTTTGCAGAAGCCTCGACGGCCTGGTAAGATGATTCACAACGATTGGCCCATCGCATACGGTTGATGATATAAGCCCTGCAGTACTTTAATGACGCTAGACTATGGGAATTAATTATAGTATATTCCGTATTCTGGGTAATGCAGGATTTATACCATGAACCATAGTTTCAATATAAGAATGTACTACATACTCGACGACGAACCCCGGGCGTGGGACCTCGAGCCTCAGCGATGGCTCTTATTGCAATGTTGAATCGTTTCATCGATGAGGGTTTTGAGGGCAGGACATTGGGGGGTGTGGCTCTCGGGTTTGAGATGTTGACGGCATTTAGACTCTCAGCTGCTGGCCCCCTTGACTTTAAGTTAAATATAGATCTCTATTATGGTAACTTAAATGATATTCTTGAACCCCTTATAGAACCCTGTATGGAGCCCTGAATACTGAGGCTGCCAAATGGGCAGGTGCAGGGTGCGATGTTGCTTCCTGTCCCCGGTGCAGGCCCGGTTTCCTTGGGCATCAAAATAGCCCAAAAGCCTTATAGTATGGTCTTTGGGCCCAAAAGCAGAGTCCTAAAGTCCTAAACCCTACAGATCCCTCTAAAGGAACCCTAGATGAGTCCTTAGCTTCCTAGGGTTCGAAGCTGCCGCTGCTTGCAGGCCTATGTAAGCACCAGGCCCCCAATCACAGCCTCCAAGCCTCGAGCGCGAAGCCCTGGTTCAGGGTTTGGGGTTTAGGGTTTTGGGTTTAGGATTTACGGTTTGGGGCTTAGGGTTTTGGGTTTTGGGCTTAGGGCTGCGATGCTGCTACACGGTCGGAGGAAGACGAGTTCGACATTAAGAAAGGTGTTTTTCCACATTTTTCCTCCCACAGGCCAGCCCCAAATTCTTCCGGCAGCGCCATACTGCATGGGGACAGCTGCTTGTCATCAAATTATCAAGGTTATATTTTGTTTTGTTATATCACGTCATATTATAACATTCATACACCTTTTAGTAGTATACTGTAGTTGATGATATTTTCGTAGACTTATAATATATTTGAAGATGCACTTTCAGGTGCTGATACTCCCAGTGCCTCAGAACCCAAAGGGTCCTAGGTGCTGTTATGGATACTTCCCTAAATCATAAATAGTACGTCCTAATATAGAAACCCTACATTCTACTATATGGGGGATTGTCAAAATTATTGTCCCTTGGGTTCCTTATTATAATACGGCACCTACATGTAGGGTACCCAAAAAGGGACCTTAATTTTGACTGACCATATAGGTACTTTGGACCCTTTGGGGAAAGCCCCAAGGCCCGATACCACGTCGACCCCAGGGCCTCCCAGCCTCTTCTGGGCCCCTGCAACTGAAACCCTGAAACTATTTAGAATTTGAGAAGCGTTCTATACCTCATCATTTATGATAATTTTTCGGAAATGGAATTTACGAAAAAAGCTCCCGGGTTTGGGTTTAAGATTTAGGGTTTTGGGGTTTAATGCTTAGGGGTTAGGCAACTTCCGGTTTTGGGTTTGAGGTTTAGGGTTTTAGGGTTTATAAGGCTTAGAGGTTAGGCTTCTGGCTATTTCCCACGCCCAGTTGCAAAAAGGGGTTAGGCTTCAGGGTTTAGGGTTTCCGAAAAAGCAAAATCTCCCATACCGAAACCCCTCAGCAATTCCAGCTCTCGGCCTCGAGTCGGTTCCTAGGATGCGCAGTACTACCCTTATTCCCTTTTTGTAATCCTAGGTTCCCTATATAGTTACCCAATACCAAAAAAGGGAGCCCCTTTTATTCCTAGGTTACTCTACATCCTAGTTAGGATTCCTCGCTGTTGTTTCTATACATAGTTCCTGAAAAAGTGTGTCTTTTGGGCCACAGGCAGGCGCCATTGGAATATCTTCGAAAGTCCCTGGGGCTCCAGTTACCTAAATATTCGGCAACTAGTTTGTGGTTAAAGGGAACTCCAGAAAGTTGGAATATGGTTTCAGGATAGGAGACCCTATAATTTGCCATAAATCGCTTAGGCAAATCATATTCCAACTTTCTGGCTTCTACTGTAGTAGCCTGCTATATTACATAGGCAACTGGAGCCCTAGGCCGTTTGAGTAACCAAGTTTTGGACAAGTCCGACTAATCCAGTAAGCAGAAAAGCATGGCCGCAAAACAGCACCGGAGACTATTGGGGGTCGTTCCGTGGCTGACCCAAGGTGATTCCTGCCCCTCGTGTCCAAGACGCTCCTTGCATGTCGATTGCGCAGGTTGCTTGGTTGTCGGGATAAGCCTACCTAAAGTCTTCAGTGTAGTTGCTTTCTGGTGTTACCTTAAGGGATCCTAAATATAAAACAGGTTTCAAACCAAGACACAAAGAGTGGAGACTATAGGTAAACCCTAAATGCAAAGCTGCGCCTGGGTGTCTGTGTTGGGGTAGCTCTCTAGAAATACTGTCTCCTTGCGGGCCCTAATTTAGAGACTTGTCCGTTGGAAGTCAGACGTGACTGGTGTTTTGCTGATATCCTGTACTTGTTGACTCGATCTCTATGTTGACGAAGTTAGATCATGACACTAAGTTACTAAGCTTCAGGTTCTGAATCCAGCGCAGCAGTCAAGAGTCTAGAGGCTTTGGGACTCCGAAAGGCACTTCATTGAGAACACGCTTGTGTGAAGCTGTATACATCCCTAGCCTCCTAGTCGATGTCGCGAATGCAACCCTAAACCCTAACAATCCTAAACCCTAAACCCTAACTATCATGGTTGTCCTCGTGTTATGGACATGGTTACAACAATTCCGAGCATCACAAGAGTTGTGCTTTGAGTAATATACATTTCGTGTAAATATATCTACTCCCCAAGGCCCCAAAGTTGTTCCTTTTAGGGGTTCAGATTCAGAATCCTATGAGGTAATCCCCAAAAGGAACTACTTTGGGGCCTATGGGTTGATAGTTGAAACCATGTGTTTCGCGGCCTGGCGCCACCGGCCAGTGCCGTTCGCGCCCTAAGCGCCTTAGCGCCTATGCTTTGATTTGGGTTTCAGTTCCACTTTATACTTTGAGTTGCGATATGGGGGTTTCCCACAATAGGGGACCCGAGTGTAGTACCTTTTTTAGGATCCCCAAATAAGGTACCCCTAATTATCGGAAACTCCCGTATGAACCAGACATTTGGGCTGCCCACCGTATGTTGTGAAGTTGAAGCATTCCGGCCCCTAAAGCTTGAACTTTAGTCACCAAAACTATTTGTTGCGGGCTCTAAGGCTTAAGGTCTATACTAGTTTGGAGTCCCAGGGTACAGGCTCGGGGAAAATTAACGCCTACAGCCGCAAAAGCCTAAAAGTTGAACTCTTGCGGGAAGGAATATTGAGTTTTTCCGTACCTTAAACCTGCGACCCCAGACCCAGCAATGACAACTCAGAACCCTAAACCCCTAAACCCTACACCGAGTGAAGTAGTTTCTGCTGTGTGGAATCTACAGCTTTGCAGCCATTCAGTCCTAGTCTCTGACCTCGCCTGGTATTGCCGAGTGTGAGCGTCAAATAAACAAAACCTACACCCCAACATGACAACTCAGAGCCGACCCCCCCGCAGATCCCAGCAAAGGTTGTGGAGCCGGTCCCAGAGGAGGCTGTGATTCTTTCATAGTTCTGGGCGAGCTTCAGAATATTTGGAGGTAACCCATAATAGGGGACTTGTAACCCTACTTATAACTACCCATAAACCTCCAAGTAAGGCACCTAAGCCCTGACTCCTCCAAGCCACAGCTCATTTCAGGGCCCAAAACAACCTAACTGCTGAACTATTCTAATTGCCCCTATCTTAAGGACACCAGAGTCCTCAAAAGGGAACGGGACATCCGTATCATAATGCCCTTAACATAAAGTGGAGGCACTCCCACCAACATGATCTTTCATCCATGTTCGACACCTTTCTGAAATTTACTATACTATCGCCCTAAACCCTGAACCTCCCTAAACCCCCCAAAACCCCTAAGCTCTGAACCCCAAAACCCCTAAACTCTGAACCCCCCCCCCAAAAAAAAAACCCAAGACCCTAACAACCCTAAACCCTAAATCCTAAACCGTAAAGCCCCTAAGGCCCAGGAAGCCCCAAAACCCTAAACATCTCAAAACCCCCGAAACCCTAAAGCCCCTAAGCTCCCAAAACCCCTGAACCCTGAAGAAATCTGAGTGCTCCGAAGCTCCTGGCGGGAGCCGAACTCCAAGATCCTTTAGTTAAGGAAGATAACTTAGGGGTGCTTAGATACATTTTTAAATTTTGGGTTAGTATAATCCCTAAGAAACAGCTAAAAGTTATGATTTTTGCTAGGGTTCTAAGTTCAGTCCAGGATAACTTAAAATCTAGTAGGGGTCCTTGAATGATTAAAAACGGTATATTCCTTATAACTCAGGGATCTTAGAATCCCATAAACCCTGAAACCCTATCGATCCCTTAAAGGGAACCCTAGGTGTATTCCTTCATTAAGGGATTTTGGAGTCTTCTGGGAAGAGGAGCCGACCCCAGCGTTCGCCAAAGTGGCAGAGGAGGACAGTCTGGTTGCTTACCTACCTTAAGGACGAAATGAACCCTTAAAAAGGGTTTAAGGTTCAATATAAGGATTCACAGTATGTGGGTATATGGCCCCTACCTTTTAGGGTCATTTGGCTTATATGTACGTATATATATACGTATATATATATATATATATATATATATATTTCCGGGATTTCCTGGCTGTCAGAGGTGTTCGCAGCTAATTACAGACTTGCAAAAGCCCTCTTAAGTGGCTCAAAAGCGATAGCCAGAGGGTGGCGCCAAAAGGAAGCCGGCGCTGCTACTTGCGGACGATTGCCGCTGAGCAGCCGCAGCCAAGCATGCTGCAGTTCCTTTGGCAAAAGAAGGCCGGGGTCCCTGACGACGGATGCGCTATCCAAGCCGTCCCTGTACAGTCGCCACGCTTCTTCCCAGCAACTGCCCAGTGAGTACAACGGCTTGTCTCGGGTCACGTCATCTCCGGCCATCTCACGGATGGCCTCGCCCCAGTCGAAGTCCTGCATCCTTTCCTTGAAAGTCGCAAGAGTAGGCATTTCCTTGAGCACTTGTTGTCCATCATCGTAGACGACATCGTCTTCAAGGAGGGTTCGGGCAGCTACAGTCCAGGCTTGGTATTGCTGCGGAGTCCATGGCCGGATCGCCTCGTCTGACTGCAGCATCTCGATCTCGGTGATGAGGAAGTGCAGCACCGCCTGGAGCTCGGCCGGGTAGAGGTGGTGCTTGGCCGCAATCTTGTCGAGAGCCTGGTAGCACGCTTGGGGGTCCGTGGGGGAGTCAGCGTCAAAGAAGAAGTCGCAAAGAGCTCGGTAGAAACCTTGTTGCCAGCTGGTCCACTCGTGAGCGGCGATGTGGATGTTCTGCTTGGCAATCTGGCTTGGTGGAGCCAGAGTGAAGTTCTCGATCTCCTTTTGTCGACGCTTTTTGCTGCCATAACCCGGGGCAGCTTCGGACTTTTTCTGCCCAAGGGTAGGCCATCGCTTGGCACAGTGGGAGGAGGCTCGGACATGGTCTTCGAGCCTTCCCTCTGTCCAGAACTGCTTCTGGCAGACCAAACAGACAGTCCCAGCGATGAAGTAGCGATACTCTGCGCAGCGACCGTGAACTTTGAAGAAGTGGACGCCTAGAGCAGCCCTGCTGCGGAATGACCTTCTGCAGGATCGACAAGGCCAAGCAGCAGAACCTGTTTGGCCGGGATTCGCCACCGTTTTGAACAGGGTCCACAGACAGATCTGGGTAGTCATGTCCTCCTGGTACACGGTAAAGTCCTTCGCAAGCTGCTTGTTGGTGCGTCTCTTGATCCTTTGTGGCGCGTCCCTGAGCAGTTGCCACCACTGCGGCCAGGCCGCTTCGCAAGGACGAGGCCAGTTGGCCTCATCTCCATGGACCAGCCATGCGATGTCCTGTCGCAGTTGCCCAATCCATGAGCCTTCGTCTTGTAGAATGGCCCAAAGCGTTGCCGGTCCTGCTTTGGCCATGGAGACCAGCAAGGATAGACGACTCCGTCTGGCGTAGAAGGAAAGTGGCCAGATCCCCGTCACCCAGTGCGCGAGTGGGGCCGGGATGCGGTAGAAGTCAGGACCAGAAACCTCTCGGCATAGCAGACGCCGCACCAGACGCGAGAAGCCATCAGCCAAAGCCGTCCAGTTCTTGCTGTCAACCTGCCAAAGTGCAAGGTTGAAGAAAGTGGACAGCACGGTGGACTGGAAGACCGCACTGCGAGTACGGAGAGTCAGATCTCTGTTCTGCAGCAGGAGGGACTTGGCCGCTTCATATGAAGAAGCCGCCAGGCCCAATCGGTGTCGGACCTCTTGTCCCAAGTCCATGCGGCCATCAATGACGCCGCCAAGATGACGGTAGTAGGGGACAATGTCAATGCTCAGCTGAAGATCCTCGAGGAAGAGCGCTGCTTTGCCCGAGGAGAAGAAGCGGCGACGAGCCCGAACAGCGCCTTTGCCCCGGAGCTGAATGATCAAGCTGGTCTTGTGGCGCTTCAGGCTGACCTCCATTCCGCATGACTGAAAGAGCCCAATGACAAGAGAGCCGACTCGTTTGGTCTTCACCAGTAGCGCTTCGGGCTCGCTAGACTCCAATGGGAAGGCCGAGTCGTCTGCCCATGTAGTGTCCCAGGAAGGCTCCTCGAAGCCTTGACCCCCGGTTGCGTAGATGCCGGACTCCTGGTCGAAGGGTAGTCTGAAAAGGAGACCCTCCGCATCCATGCACTCGTGGACCTTGTAGAGGACCTTTGCATATATAAATGCAAAGATGGTATCCGCCCAGGCCTCGCCTGGGCGAGACCCGGCAAAAGCCTGTCCGATCTCATCGCCCTGGGAGTACCGGGTGATAAACCAGGTCCGAAAATGCATGTCGCGTACTGCTTGTCTGATGGGAGGCGGGACGTCAAATGCTTCCAACATACCACCTTGTTGGATAATGGTGCGGAGCTCGTCCACATCGTCCTCACTGAGCTGAAAGCGGCGGAACAACCAGACCAGCGTGGAGTCTTGTGTGATAACCCCTGTGGCGACCTCCCTGATCACCCGGTAGTAAGCGCTTTTTGTGTCAACGAACAGCGCCGCCGCGCTGTGTCCAAGCCGGCGACACCGTCTGAAGTGCGAGGCCACATACAAACTTGGAAAGAGGACTGGAGCCGAATCTCTCGTTCCAAAGTGTAGCGGGTGCAGTGAGCACTGGACCTCGCCACGGATCTTGGTCCGGAGGGATTTATGCAGCGCTTTGCCCAAGTGGCTGCTCAGGAAGATGCTGCGGTGACTCTCAACCTGGCTTTGCATGCCTGATCTCTTGAACAATTCAAAGAGAACGCCTCCTCTCCATTGAATCGGTTGGCGGAAGGTGAGGAGGGATTTGAGGTACAGGGGGTACGTGACCTGCGACATCCCTGTCGGGCATGCAGCGAGCAAATCGCTTGGGAGACCATCTAGTCCTCCAGCTTTCCCAGGCTTGACTTTCCGCATCAGGCTCTCGAAGTCTGTGAGTGACGGGAGCCATTCGCACTTCCATGTAGTCTCCGAGTGCTCCATCCGCTGTTCTTCACGCAGAAAATCACTGGTCTTTCGAATGACACTTTGTTCTTGCCGTCCGAAATGCAAGATCCAAATTTGATCACGATCCTGTCTGGACCGGGCCAGCTCGCCTGAGTCCGGATGCAGTAGGGCCGGAAGAGGGCGGACCACAGGCCGCGTCTTTTGGCCTCCAAGTCCTGCGCGCTTTGCGCGCTGTAGAACCTCAGAGACCCCCTGCGGTCCTTCTCGGACAATGGACCCCAGCATGTCGTTCTTGCCCTTGGCGATCAAGGTCTTGATTTTCTTGGTGACGAGCTTGATCGCTACCGCAATGGTCTCGTAGAGGAAAGCGTGCTTTCGGAGGCCCTGCTGGTTGGTCAGAGGGACTCCTTTCTGCCAGCATCGGAAGGCAGTCGCCGCAAAGCTGCTCCACAGCTGTCGCCTTGAAAGAGTTTTTCGTCGCAGGCGGAGCTTGGCATCCCGTAGTGTCCACGCCTCATCGGGGATGAAAGAGGATCGTCTTGAAGTAGGGGGCTTCGGGAACCACCAGCTGAGGGCGTCCTGTAGGTAGTCCTGAAGTCGCTGGCAGTGTTCGTCAGGATGGACATGCCAAGCAGGCTGTGGGAAGCTGTCGCAGATAGACTGTAATCGACACCGTCCTTGCTCTGTTCGCATGGCCTCAGTGTCATAGCGCGGGAGCTGGAGACGAGCTTCAAGGCTGCTTTGGAGTGCTTCTCCTTCAAACTCCAAGACAATCAATTTGTGATCTTCATTGGGACTACCATTGTCGAAGCCGGGCACGGAATCACTGACCAAGGAAAGAACCTCGGCTTTCCCTCCTAGGAGCAGGTAATCGATCCTGCTTTGCTGGCCATTGGGATGAGTATAGGTCGCTGGGTCCCCTTTGTGGAGGGACCCATAGGTGGCGGGGGCCCAAAGGCCATAGTCGGCCATGACATTGGCCATCAACCATCCAGTGTGATCGGGAGAGTCGAAGGTCAGGGAACCCGTGACACACTGGTAGTTTGTGGGCAAACGTCCATTCAGATCAAGACCAAACACCACAACTTGGGCCTGTCTGCATCTGGCCAGAGTGGGTTTGAGGTCGTTGAAAAAGGCATCTCTCTCATCAACTCGTCCCGCATGCGGACAGTGCCCTGCCAGAACTGCGATTTTTATCCCAGACTCCACGATCTGTATGGCCAGTAGCCGGGGTCCTTCGAAGAGGAGCTCAATGTTGGCTTCGTCGACAACAACCGGCTTGCCGTTGAATTGGATGGCTCCCTTTTGCCTGTGCAGCCAAATGGCTGTACCCCAATGGCCCTGAGATTCAGAGGAGAGTCGGAGATAATGGGGTCCCCGGCAAAGACCGGATGCTCCTTTGGTCTCTTGGAGCATCACAATCTGCAGGCCTTCGGCGTGGAACTGATCCTCGATGTATCGATGAAGCCCCCCGATGCCTTGGATGTTCGCCGATCCAGCCTTGCAGGAGAAAGGCACCGGTGTGTTGGTCGAGCCTGGGGCTCCAGGCTTGTGAGTGGGGATCAGCTGTGAGGGCTCGAGCTGGAAAGCATTGAAGTCCTCCTCTCCCCATGTGATGCCCAGGCTGGTAAGCTTCAATGCTCCGGTCTTGAGTGCAGACGCCGCCGTGGCCAACCATGCGAGGGAGTTGGCCTGAAAAGCTTGAACCACCTCGATAGAGGGCCCTGTGAGGGAGGGATCGCCCTTGGCCGCGGCCTTGGCCAGCGCATCCGCCATTTCGTTCCATGGATCCCCGCTGTGGCCTTTGACATGGCTGTATTCGATCCATGTTTGCGGGAGCTCTTTCAGGAAGAGCTCGAACTGGTGGGTGCGCTCGGCAAAAGAGTTTGGAGCGTTCCACCGGCCGGAGGCAGACCAGCCTGCAGCATTACAGTCGAAGAGGATGTGGTACTGGGCAGCGGGAAGCAGTGATCTGGCCTGAGCGATCCACAGCAAGGCGGCAGCGATTGCGATCTGTTCGGCTGCTAGAGCCGGGACATCGGGAACATTCCAAGGGCATAGATCGTTACCTTGAAGCTGTTCCCCAATCGCGCCGAAGAGTGCCATGAAGGCGCCGACTTTAAGCAATATGAGGATGCCATAGCCGCTACGGCCCTGCTGGTCAGCGGACCCGTCAGTGTACAAGTAGACTTCGTGGTCTGCTTGCCCTGCTTGGGAAATCAGGTCACTCCAATGTACCAACTCTCGCATGGCATTCTGCGTGTTCTTGTGCAACCTGAGACCTTGCCAAGAAAATTGCAGCCAGGTTGGGAGCCACGGTCGCATCAAGGTAGCGAGCTGTTGTGGTGTATGAGGTAGCTGCAAGTGGTTGACAGTCAGGTCGAAGTGCGGGGGCGGTACCACGTCTTCGAGGGAGACGATCTTGGCCCCGGTTGGTTCGTGGCCCACATCCACCCCAAGGGCCGTTGGCAGAGGTCCTGTTTCGCATCCATGCCCCCGTAGAGCCGCAGCGGGACGTCGACTAGGCGAACGACTGCGGTTCACCGGCTGAGGTGGAGGTGGTCCTCGAGGTCGGCCGTCTGATGGGGGTGGTGAAGCAGAAATGTCACTCGAGTTGGGCAGGTTGTCATTGTGAGAGCTGTCGGAATTCTCCGAGTCGTCTTCATCATCTCCATCGCTATCTTCGCCGATCGGAGACGGGGTGAGGTCAGCGGTCTCCTTCAAGAAGAAGTTGAGAGTTTCCCCTGGCTGAACTCGAAGGAGATCTCCTTGTGCAGTGAGCTCTCCTCCCTCAACGATCATGGTCCAGCCTTCGATGCTGGGTGCCTGGATGCCCTCTAAGTACTCGGAGGAGTTAAAGAAAGGGCCAGGTAACAGAAGCCACTGTGGGAACAAGCCCAGACCTCTCAAGTCGACAAAAATGACGACGGCATCCGGATCGTCTGTCGGCGTGGAGCGCGGACCAGGGATCACCGCAATCTGTTTGGCGATGCGGCGACCTGCATGTGTGAGGTCGTCAAGTGGCTGCGCCGGCTCCACAATCCAACTTTGTCCTGGCTGAAAACCCATGAGAAGATCAGCTAGGTCATTTCGGCGCTGGTCTGCATCTGGGAGGTCCTCAAAGACAAGCTGGTTCTCAGGAGTTTGATAGACAACATGTGAACCCCGGCTTAGGCCTGGTGGATGCTGTCTGGGATCCCATCTCGAGGGGTCCGCAAGTCGGTCCGACAGAGAGTCCTCCCAGGCACAGAATTCCCCCGCGAAAACCGTTTTGATGATGCCTCCTTGGATAGCATCAACAGAGTCGTTAGGCTGCAACGCTGTTCGGTTCCCGAAGAGGTAGATGTCGATGTCAGCCGCATCCTCCGGGAGTTGCCTTTCGAGAGATCTCTGCGATATAGGACCGGTGTGGTAGAAGGCGAAGAGCTCGCCCCCTATTCCCCGGTTGTCCATCAACATGACGGTCTTACCGTCAGCAGGAATCCAAGATGGTACAAGGAGACAGCTGCCAAAGTGCGACCCCAGTTGTGGGATCGTGGGGACTGCAGTCTCCGCATATGTGGGCATACTTCGGCACGTGGAAACAACCGCATCGCAGAATCGTTGAGGAGTCAAGGGGAATCCCATTCCAATGTCGATGGTCTCCTGGCCAAAGTGCGGTGACGTTGTCCACACTGTAATGTGTACAGCTCTTCGATCTTCTTCGGACATAGCCGCATCGTCTTCGTGCCCGGTAGGGTTCAGATCAGCTGGTGGGGGGGGCATGTCGCTTGCTTCGGTTTCTAGCAGGGGCGACCTATCCACATCAGCTCGAAGAAGTTGTTCTCGAAGAGTGAGCTGTCCGGAGGTCCACAACTCCAGATCTGTTTGGCGAGGGACTGTCGGAGAAGGTGAAGGCCCTGCTCGCGGATCTCGGTCTGGTAGGCTAGATCCTGGTGTCGGGACCGCTTGCCCAACAGCGACAACCGAAAAAGCCAAAATCATTCGAAGTGGGCAGCTTCGAGAAGCGGGAGAGCTTCCTGCATGTGGGTGGTCCTTGGCTTCCGGTGGAGAAGATGAAGGCAAGGAGGGCTCCCATCTGCGCCGCGTAGAAACTGTGCAGGAGGCCCTGGGCATGTTCCTGTGCAAAACTGCCAAATTGAGTCAGCACGGCACTGACGTAGTCAAGGAGGTCGCGGGCCACGTCGAGGATGTCGTAGTAGCGCCATTGTTGTTCGCCACTGTCAGGGCGACCTCCCTCCTTGCCGTTGGCCAGGGTAGGTCGCATAGCATCGCTCTTTTCAATGAGGTCGTGGCCTCCCGTAGGGCCGTGCCTCTTTGCAAGCTGAGGCTCGCCGCTCAGCCTTCGTTGTTGCAAGGCCAAGTCCAGCAGACCGCTGGAACAAGCCGATTCCGTCACCTGTGGGCTCCAAAGAAGTTGTAGTCCAACAGGCCTTTCATGTGAAACTATAAGGCGCGCTTCACCGGTAGCGTCTTGTAAGCCAAGAGCACCAAAAGGTAGGGCACCGCCATGAAAAAGTGGGGAGTTCCTGGACAAGCCGAAAAAGCCAGGCTCCCTGGAAGGAAGCATGATCGCTCCTGTTACCGGCAACCGCCGCCCCAGCGGCGATGCCACACTGTCTTGACAGCAGAGCAATCCTAGTCGCACCCCGCCAAACCAGAAGTGTTGTCCTCCGTCTTCGTCTCCAAATCGGCGATCGCCTGGTCCTCGTCTGAGTCCAGAGTTTGGACGTCCATTCCTTCCTTGCGCTTGGCCTCCAATTTCTGCGAGAGCGCAGTTCCACTGACTCGGGGCTTCGAGGGGCCACGCCCCAGTTGCTTCACCGGAATACGTGCCCCCGGCCGCGAGCGTGTCCTGGAGATGCCGTCCGGGATCGGTGCTGCCGAAGTGGTAGAAGGCGACGTAGGAAAGGGAGTCCCCTTGGGAGCAGCCCCATCGAAACTGTAAAGGTCGCCCTTGGCTGTCGGTTTGGCTTCCGTCGGTGCGCTTGTCTTCGGATCTTGTGGGGTTCGTGGCTCTCTGTGCGTCCTGCGGGGCGGGGTGTGGAGTGGGGCCTCGCCGTTCCGCCTGCCCGCCAGGGCAGATAGCAGCTGTCGTCGTTGGGCTTCTTGATCGCCACCACCATTCAGGACCTCTGAGAGCAGGTCTGCTAGTCCCGGCTTGGGTCTCTGCTCCGGGGACTTCAGCAACTGGTCCAACTCTTCCAGAGCAGCGGTATTGTCGGGGACTTCCACCCGCGGCTTCGCCACCGACTGGGGCTCCGCAATGGCGAGCTGGAGACCCGCCAGAGCTTCCTCTTGAGTCTGCTCGGCTTCCTGAAGGTCCTGGCTCAGCTGCTCCATCCTTTCGCGGAAACGGTTTTTCTCCTTCACGAAGGTCTGCTGCAGCTCCTGCTTGAAGGTCGCCCATTGCGCCTGTAGGGCTTGGCGCTCCTCTTCGATCTTTCTCGACCGCCCTTCGGATTTCCTCAGGCTGTTGAGCAGCTTCTGGACACCTCTGGCCAGCTGGCCTGTAGTGATCGCCTCCTCGTCGATCTCCATCTGCTCCCTGGCACGCTCCGGTGCCCTGGAGGTGGCACCACTCGTTGCCGGCATCATGTCGAAGGAGGGAAAGGACACTTTCCGAGTGTCCGCCGCGGTCTCTTTGGGGCCCGGGTAGCCATTCTTGGAGGTATCCTTGGTCTTCCCTTTGCCCTTCGGCTGGTGCCATCCGCCATATTGAGATGTAGAGGATGACCGCCAAGCTTGCCATTCCGCATCGGACCATTTTTTGCCCATGGGCGTCGGACCACAGCAATCCCGGCCTTGCTGTAGTTCTCGGTACCGCGGAGCGCTGTGATGCCTGGTGAGGGCAAGGAGATCCCTTAACCAGGGCCGGACACCGCGTGTCCGAAGGGTATGCACCCTTGACCTTAGCTTGGCTCTTCTCGCCCTGGCGCGGCGATGCCAAGACGGCGAGGTTGCTATGGCTCAAAGGTGCTACAGCACCGTTGGGGTTCCAGGCTATGCTGGCCAGCTGTGCGGCCGCTCGATCCCAAACCCTATATATATATATATATATATACATACACACACCCTACCCGATCCCTTTTTTAAGGTACCTACTTTGTGAGGTAAAAGATCAGACCCTGGCCATAAAACTCGATATCCTAAGAAAGTGGTACGGTATGAGCCTCTAGGTAAACTATAGAGGGCTTAGGGCTTGTAGGGGGTTTAGGGTCCTTTTACACATGGATTAGGGGTCCTTAAGGGCTCTATATTATGGTATCCTTTTGAATTGTTTTATACGTTTGTCATTATAAATAAAACCCAAGAGAATATTTGACATAGTTGTTTTTGTATGGTTCTAAGGAAGGGGGGTGTAGTAGAAGCCTGACAGGCACTACACACTGCTTCTGGGTTTGGAGTTGTTTAGTGCGTTTAGGATCGAGAGTTGCTCAGTGCTTAGGGCTTATAGGGTTATAGAGTTGCTTAGGGTTTCGGGTTATCTGGGGTTGCATTGCATAGTGCGGTTGCAGTGCACGCTTTGAGGATCTATCAGTTTCGTTTATCACGATTCCTATAAGGCTGAAATGGATTCGGGTAGTTGTCAAAATTATGGTCCCCTTTTTGGGAACCCTAAATATTAGGTCCGTATTATGATAGGGACCCAAAACAGGGACCCTAATTTCGACCACCACCCATTCGGATATTCTGCAGAAAAAAAAGCGTCGGCTTTGGGGTCTTCTGGCTTAGGGTTAAAGGCCAATCCCCAAGGGTCCAAAGGACCCAATGGTTAGGTAGTTATGTAGCTTAGGATTTTGGAGAGTATATGATTATTAGGTACTTGGACCCTTGGGGAATGGTGTTGGTGATTGTTGCCGCACCTTCCGTAGAGTTCTAGCGCTTAGTTTCGTTTCTAGGGTGTTTAGGGGGTTGAGGGTTAAGGAACGTGGGGGGGGACGCGAAGGTTTCAGGGCGTGAAGGAACTACGATTCAGGGAAGTTTCGGGCTCAGGGCTTATAAGGTCTAGCATGTTGGAGTTAGAGCTTAAGGTCTTTCAGACACGGAAAGCAACCCGTCATGGCTTTTCAGAGTCCCTCGATTCCACAGGAGCAGATTCCGGTGGTTGCAGACCAAGTCCCCGAGGCCGGAACGAGGGTGCTAAAATAGCGGCCTGAATGTCTAGGATGCTCAGTAGTACCCTCATTCCCTTTTTGTAGTCCTAGGTTCCTTATAAAGTTACCCGATACCAAAAAGAGAGGCCTTTTTATTCTTAGGTTACTGGGTAACCTAGTAGAAATACAACATTCCTGGGAGCTCCCGGCTTAAAACGAACATAGATCCACAAAATTTCCGATTTGATGTCGATCATTCTCGGCTTCGTGAAGATTTCTAGAGATGTCGTATGTAGCTTAGGCTTGTGGGGAGGTTAGCAACCTATTATACAGGTAAGTGGCTCCGAGATGCTCCGAGGAACCGATCAACCGAATGCTCTAGACTCTTAGATCGATATGGGGGTTTCCAAAAGTGGGGGACCCTAATATAGTACCCTCAATAGTAGGATCCTTATTATAAGGACTCCCAAAATAAGGTGCCCCTAGTTTTCGGAAACTCCCATGTTGGCCTAAGACGCTGCATCTCGCCAGGGTGCCAAGCCCTCAGTCTCTAGCGACCTCTGCTGGCATTTTGAGACCAGGCTGCAGAGTAGGTGCGCCCTGTCGTCATGCGCCGTTGCTGCAGCTGACATGGGAACATCGCCTTCCAGAGCCAATTTCCCACGAAATCGAGCGGAGCCCTGGCGATTCGTTCGCTTCGGCAGGGAGAGTGGCCAAGTTACTGGGATTGACGAGTTCGAGGTTGCGTCGGCTCTCTTCGCAGGAGAGACTGTGCTCTTGTTAAGGAGTTTAACTTAAGTAACCATAGTGGGTGAATAGGGATCTGCAGTAAGGGTTTAGGGGTAAAGGAACGTAAGTTAGGTGACCATAGTTATAGGGATCTATAGTAAATGATACGGCTTCCGTATGGCAAGTTCTATCAAAATCCCCCATATGGGGATCTATGATCTAAAATAAACAAATATGGTTTCCCGATTATGGCAGCTTCTATTAAATCCCTTAATAAGAAGAACCCAGAGACTCCAATACCCCTTAATTAGGGAATATTCCTTAAATCATATTAAGGATCCTACAATAATTTAAGGTATATTCCTGAATTAAGAGATATTAGAATCCCCTAAACCCTAAACCCTATAGATCCCTTATAGATCCCTGAAAGGAACCCTAGGTATTCCTTAATTAAGAGATATTGGAGTCTCTGGGAACCCAGGAGAGGGATGCCCTGAGCCAGCTGACAGAAGGTCGGCACCTCTTCAACCTTTGTTTGAAGTTCGGCCCCTTTTCTTCTCCAATACCCAACCTTTTAGGGTTTAGGGTTTAGGGTTTCAAAACTTTTTGGGGCTCTTGTGGTTTACTAATAACCTGAAAGTTTAAGCTTTATGTTTTTGGGGCTCTTATGGTTTAGTCGTAACCTGAATGTTTAACATTTTATTTCCGTGGCCTATTGGGGAAGTAAGGCCTTGACAGCACGGCCCTTGCGCTGCTTGAACACGGGGTCCTGGGATGCCGTCTTGAATCTTGGCGTTCCTCTGGGTGCTTTTGGGTTAATCTTTTGGGTGTCAAAAATGAACAATAATAAGCAGGCTAAATATGAAAGTTTAACTTTTTGGAGTGGTTCAGAAGTCAGCCAAGGAATGGGATGACCTGCAGGGCCTTTCAAGTGCACCGTGGACGTGGAGATCCTGGAAAGGCTGCAGGTGTCCATGTGGAAGCTGGCAAAGCTGCAGCGCCTGTTCTTGGGGCTTCCCTCTAGAGACTTCGCCATTGACAGTTTCTTCGAGATCATACAAGCCTAAACCCTAAACCGTAAACCCCTAAACCCTAAACCCTATAAACCCTAAACCTGCAATGCGGGCTTCGTCCTTGCTAGGTAGGAGGGAAAAATAAACCCTAAACCGTAGACCGTAAACCCTAAAACCCTAAACCCTGGAACTCGCGCATGCGATTTCTGTTGGCCCACGATTTGCTGCCCTGGAAGCCCAGTCGTCCATGTCACGGCTAACCCCAAAGTCACTAACCTACCTGGAGGATTCCTGGGAGGGATCTATAGGGTTTAGGGTTCTCTAGGCTTCCTTTAAAGGGATCTACGCAAGGGTTCGTTCCTTTAAGGATTCCTACAAAGGATCTGTAGGGCTTAGGGTTCTATACGAAAAGGATCATGAGACTTAGTAAGTCAGGTCATACGTACCTTAAGTGGGCCTATAAGTGCTTATAAGTATAGTTACTTTTTTTATAACCCCAGTTACTAAGTCCCATGATCCTTTAAGTACTCTGAAAGGACCCAGAGTAGGCCCTTATTCCCTGTTTCGGGGGTTTAGGTTCCCTTTTCATTTTAGGGTTTAGGTTCCCTTATAACCCCCTTTCAACCCAAAAGGGCATCCTTCTTATTCCTAGGTTACTCTTAGGTCTAGTCTTTTAAACCGGGCTTCCGGGCTGGACAATAGGCTCCCAAAAGCCGTTTGGTCTTGGCAGAGACCAGGAGCCGTCTCTACCCCTTCCCCCCCTTCCGAAGAAGAGTTATTCTTAGTACCTTTGGGAAATAACCCTGAACCCGAAACCCTGAAGTGAAAAGGAGAATGACGTGTGGATGCCAGACTGGGACGCAGACCTCCACGAGGCCTCACTCACAGCTTCAGATCTGGCAGACCTTCCTTTGCCACTTGGTCTTCGCAGCCCAGTTTCGGGCCCGTTCTTGTTCATAACCTATTCGAAAAGCAATAGATAAAGGTGTTAGTAAAATTCCTAAGGGTTCCTTAACATAGTTCTGCTATGATATACATACACCCAAACCCTATCATAAATATTCAGGCCCCTATGATTTCTGCCTGTTGTTGTGTTGTCGGGCTTGGTTGCAACCTTTGCTGCCTCGGATTGAAGAAGCCGCAAACTGATACTAATAGGGTTGAGGGTTTACCTTAACCTACCAAACCCCACTTTTTGTAGGCTCTTATTACAAACCTTAATATGGAACTTTTCGGGACCCTACAAAAAGTAGGTTTTGGTAGGTTAAGGTAGGGTGACCTTAACCCTGAATCACCTACCTTTTAGGGTTCCTTAATTATGCTTTCCTTATATAAGTCCTTTGAAAGCTAGGTTCTTCGGGGTAAGGTAGGGTTTAGGGACTGCTCCTTCTGTCAGGACCGAAGCCTTGCTCAATGCCATTCGCTCTGACGCTTCCCTGCCGGGGCTGGAGGTGGGGAATCGATCATACCTAGAGTCTCCATTGTAGTTCCTTTTTCTGGTTAACCAAAATCTATATTATAGGATCCTAACCATAAAACTGGTTAACCAAGAAAAGGAACTACAATGGAGACTATGGGTAATATTAGGGTTTAGGGCTTAGGGTAAAGTTCTAAACCGCACGCCCTAAACCCTGAAGCCCCAATTCAGCCTGAAATTAATTCCCAGACCGCACACCCTAAATCCTAAGTTTTGAAACCCCAAAGCCAAGGACCCCCTGTCAAATAGGGAGCCCCAGCCGGGGTTCTCCGAAGGCACAGGCTCCTGCTGAGGGGTCTCGGGTCTAGGGTTTTCGGGTTTGGGCTTGAAGGGTTTAGGGTTTAGGGAACCCTAAACCCTAAAACTTTGGGGTTTAGGCTTTATAGGTTTTCATGGGTTTGGGGGTTTAACTTCACAGTCATCAAAGCACGAGCTATGACCGTCCAAACCCCTAAGCCCTGAACCTCTCAGCCCTGAGCCCTAGGCTCCTCAACATCCCTAAGCCCCACCTTAAACCCTCAATTGCCTACCTTTTTGGGGTTCCTTATTATGATTTCCTTATATCAAATCCTTAAAAAGGTCGGTTATGCAGGGTTAAGGTAAACCTCTCAGCTTAAAACGTAGGCGTTCGATTTCATGCTTTGCAGGTCTCCAACGAAGCCATGGCCCGCTTATTAGATGTGGCGGTGCTTCTGGGAGATAAGGATGCGTGCTTGGGAGTTGGGGGTGTAGTAGGGTTTCAATGTTTAGGGCTTTCAGGGCTTTGCGCCTAGGAGCCCGATTCACTGTATGGTGGCTTACTTTTCCATTTTTGCAAACCCCACCGTACACATTTCATTCTCGGAATCTACGGTAGTTGCGTTCTTATGGCAGGATTTCAGGTTTGGTATGTCACCGGTCATCTTTTAGCTTCACGGAAGCTGCCTTAAACCCTAAACCTAAATCCTAAACCTTACCTACCAAACCCTACTTTTTTTGTAGGTTCTGATTATGAGCCCTAATACGGAATTTATAGGGTCCCTCTTTTTTGTAGGTTTTGGTAGGTTAAGGTAAGCTTAGGGAGTCGGGTGTCGGAGTAGGACCTGGCTTTGCGCTGTGCCGATCGCTGTCCCTGGAAGCCGTTGAGACGGTGGAAAGTACAGGACCGCCCCACCGTCTGGGATTAGACCTTTTCAAACTTCTCTAATACCTGGAAGATCCGGGGGCAGAATATTCCGCCGCCGCTCCCGGAGGCGTTTTTTCAGGGTAGAAAAGAAAAGAAACGCCGTCGACCGTGTTATTCCGCCGAAGCCAATCCGCCGCCAGCAAGACAACAGCATGGCTGCAGTTGTTGGGGGCTCAGCAAAGCCAACTATAAACACGCGGTGCTGAGACAAGCCAGGACATCAAAAGCATAACAAACTATCACATGTGCGTTGATCCGAATCGGACCCGTTCTTACTCGGCTGAACCTCCGTCGGCGAAAGTGGTACAAGCTCTTCTGTGCGAGTGCAGGGTCGGATGTAGACACGGAGCCCTGGACCTTTATCAAAGTGTGAGTTCGCACAGAAAAACAGTTTCTGGGAGCCAGGGATGGGGCAATGTAGCACTTTGCTGTGTAGCGGAATTGCCGAGAACATACGACATACGAGTGGCCTTCATGCTCGGCGAAAAGGGCGGATGCAACAGACACACACACACTCAGCACGAAGCATGACAGTACCTGTAGTAAACTTCCGATACTCAAGGTTCGGAATCCAAGGTGCATCACGTGAGCCGACATTCCAGGTTGCGAAGTCATGGCTTTTGCATGATCGAAGTGTGTTGGATGCATACGAAAATGGGTTCCGGTAGTTTCCGCCCTTTTCCGCCGTTTTCCGGGTTTTTCCGCCGTCGATTTGGTAAGCTGTGTTTGCTGCTGACTCTCGGATATTCACAACAACACAGCTAAAGCACACGCCAAAGGCTGGTGCAGCATTTGCCCCGTCAACATCTGGCATCAACTACGCCGTTCCTGGGTCAGCTGAAGATACCTGCTGGCCCGACACGCTATGCTTTCCGCCAGTTTATCGTCTGGCAAGACTTCAGCGAAGAAAACCTAACCATGTCAGCAAAGAGGGCCAGTACAGGTCTTGTGTCTGCACCCTTGTTTGGTGGCCCATCGTTGGGACTGTCGGTATCGGATAGATCTGGACCTGACTTATGCTTGATCAGGACATCCTTTCTTCGCTGCCGCTCGTTCCTTCAGGACACTCGCAACAAAATCAAGGAGCGTTTGCGACACACATTCATGCAAACGTACTCGACATCTCAACACTGCCCATTGAAACAGCTTTGCATCGATTCCGTGCCTCGAAGCCACCAGCATGGCGCACACGTACGAGAGCGCCAACACTAGTACTCACAAAGCGAGCGAAGCGACATTTAGGAAATCTGCCGTCAAGAAAGGCATTCCGCCGTCGAAAACCGAAAAACTGCCACAAAGAGAGAGATAGAGAGAGAGAGAGAGATAGAGAGAGAGAGAGACAGGGGGCGAGAGACAGAGAGAGAGAGAGTCTTTTCCTCGCGGCGGCATAATTCCGCCGAAAGGATTTTCAGGTATTCATAGTACTGATAGTAATATGAATAATACCTCTGGTAATAATATTCGTAACATTGATAATATGAGTAACATGAATACGTAGTAGTAGCAATAGTACTTAAAAGTACTAAGTACACGAGCTCCAGAGCCGTGGCTCTAGCTTGAGCCTACATGGTGGTTTCACACAAAACTAAGGTACGAGCTCCGAGTAAGACGGAGGTCCCGATTTGAATTTAGGGTTTATGTGGCTTAAACTTCAAACTTCCAGTCCTAAACCGGGTGCAGGACCTACTCTACTGGGACATCAATGGAGTTGAAGTCAGCGCGCCGAGAGTCCTGGATGCAGCTCTGGCTATCGGCACGTCTCTTTTCCACTTGCGTGCTCCCATTGCGATGGGCGGTGCCTCGGTGATGTTTGCAAACTTTGGACTTTTCGGTACCCTTACCCTCAGCCTTTGACTGCATAGATTATATAATTTGCTTATCTCATTTTATCAGGTATGCTGTATTGTGTTGAGTTGCGTTGTATTTCAGTATGCGAAACTACACCATCGTAAATGATTACATCATCTTATGTTCTGCTATATCAAATTGCAGTATGTTGCAGTACCACGTATGTTAGGTGCATGTTATATGTTCTAGTTGGTAAAAAATATACTACTAATATGACAATACGTGGTTCCAGATTGTATTAACACAATGTTCGTTTGTATGTATGTGTACGTATATTGTATGCAAGTATTTATGGCGCAGTATTGCCCCTCCTTCCCCACCGGCCCCAATGCAACTGGTGCTGAAACCCAGGGAGAGTCTGTCAATCGTGAGGAGGCCGAACCATGTGAGGGGAAATTGAACGGTGAGCTAGTGAATCAGTGCAACCCAAAGGGTCCTAGGTACTGTTATGGGGGATACTTCCCTAAATCATAATAGTAATTCCGAATATAGAAACCCTACATTCTACTATGCAGGTACTTTGGACCCTTTGGGAAACTGTGAACTTGTGAAACGGTCTAACCCTGACCATGGGGGAGACCCTAACCCTGGGGCTCCAAGTATACAAATAGTACCTACTGGTTTAGGGTGAAGGGCTTATGGGTTTAGGGTTTAGGGTTTACTTTGGGGCTTAAAGTCTTCAAATAATACCAACTTTGGGCTATTTGGAGCGCCAGGGTAAAGGTAAAATGCTGAATCTGGTGTATTGATGAGGGGTCCAAACCATGTCGGGGCAACGGGATGCAAGAGTACGCTGTGGTACGCTCGTGTAAGTGTTGACAGATGGACCGATATGTAGTATAGGTCTTTTCCCACAGCAGCCTTACAACATCAGTCCTTCGAACCATAAGAACCAGGTCTATACGCTTCGTACTGGTCCTATGCCATGTCATATGGGAGCATGATGAGAGATCGCGGAATATCTCTTCGTGAGGCCATGGTACTCTCAGGCGACCAGCAGATCTTGGAGCAACTCAGCTACGAGCCCGAAGAGGCTTCCAGGACTCGACACGTAGACGCTCTACTTCCACTAGGGTGGCTTATGGAAGCTGAGGTGAACGGGCGGCGCAAGGTGTCATCGACTCGATTAGAGTTGGTGAGGATGTCCGGGCTAGGACATGGCAGATGCCTCGGCGACAGGGTGCGCGCACAGCCCTTCTCAATGGAGACGACGCATCTCGACCCCAGGGCAAGATTCACACTCGAAGGTTGTACCATGCTTGATTTGTGCATTTACGGTGGTCAAACTCGATGTGCAGGGCTCGGAGCGAGCATGGGAGCGAGCTTGGGCGACCTTTCTCGGATCTTCCTAGAACCGGACTGTATCGACCTGAGATTGTGGTTGGACCATGGGGCGATGGATGCCACTTGTCGTGTGAGAGCAGCCCCCCTAGCGCAGCGCAGGGCTGCTGCCGCACAGGCACTGGGAAAGGCTTTGAAGGCATCGATGCACCAGGCCTCTCGGAGGATGCGTCTGGGTCTTGAGCAAGCTTTGGGGGCCTGGGCGAATGGCAAGAAGGTGCCGCATTTCCTGGCTGACAAAATCCTTACTTTTGCCTCTGAGCGTCCCAGAATTGCAGATCAGCTACAAGCAGTTGCATGTGAATTGGGTCTGCAGTGGGATGCTTCCCAGGCCATACCACAAGTGCTTGATCCAACTGAGGTTGTGCAGCCAACTGCTTAAAAGACCCCATGTTCTGACAGTACGGGCTGGCAGTTGGAATCCACGCCTATGTCTGGCCAGGTGGTTATCGTGTATCGTTCCGGAAGGAGCATCAGCTAAAAGCAGCGGACGCGCGCGAGGTTGCAACGGTGTAAAACATGCAGTCAGGTCGCTTGTTGCACCATAGGTTTATTAGCTTATTTCCCAACGTATGAAGCACAAGGTCTATGGCACCCTAAACCCTAAACCCTAAACCCTAAACCCTCTATGGCACATTTCTGTGGCACCCGTGATGCCACCCCAAAGCCACCTTCAAAGGAAAGGCGAGTTCAACCCCAGGCCCGACAATGGAAGTTTCCGATAGGGGTGCCTTATTTTGGGGTCCTTATAATAGGGATCCTACTGTTTAGGGTGCTATGTTAGGGTCCCCTATTTTTGGAAAACTCCCAAATGGTACTTCAAACCCAGCCTCCTGAATCTAAGCGCCAGTATCCTGCCTGTTTCGGGAGCCTCTCCCTAAACCCTCAACCCTTTACCCTAAGGCGGGCTTCGTCCTTCGTCCTGGCTAGGTAGGAGGGAAAAACCCTAAACCCTAAACTCTAAGCCCTAGAGACCATAAATCAAGAGCACAAACAAAAACCTACCCAAAGGCCCCAAAGTAGTTCCTTTTTGGGGTTCGTATATAGAATTCCATAAGGTAATCCCAAAAAGGAACTACTTTGGGGCCTCTGGGTAGAGACCCATAGCTTCAACTGAGCTCTTCGTGTTTCAAGAGCTCGGAACGTCAAGCCAGGGTCCTCAAGCCGTAACCGCCTCGTTTTCTTACTGGCTGTAAACTCAACTTTGCAACTTTTGGGGCTCTTTTAAGGTAGTCGGTTCTGAAAATTTCAACCTTTATTTCCTTGGGCTTTCGGCGACTGAGTTTTTGGGTTCCAAGAGCTGAACGCGCCGCCCTTGATGTTAAAGGGATAACTGAGGGTTTAGTGTTTCTAGGGTTCTTACCGGGATAACCTTATAGGGTTGCCCTTGTAGAGCCCTAAACCCTAAACCCTAAACCCTAAAGTCTCCAAGTGGTTGCTTCGAGACTGTCCGAGAGACCGCATGCATAAACCCTAAACCCTAAACCCACGGAACCCTGTAACGAGGAGTCTGCCAGTCTTCCCTGGGGCTTCGCGGGTGGAGTCGGCCGCTGGGCGGACCACGCCGAGGAGTCCTCGGGCAATTCTGAGGCAAGGCCTTTGCCTCTCAATCTGCCGGTTACTTTAGTGGTTTAGGGTTTAGGGGGTTCCTTTAGTGGTTTAGGGTTTAGGGGGTTTAGGGTTTAGGGGGTTACTTTAGTGGTTTAGGGTTTATAGG